>OY759210.1:53680787-54420035 GCA_963662105.1 Meiosimyza platycephala
CGTTGCACAAATATGCAATTGCAATGCATGAACGGTTAGGGATTCGAGTCCATGTACAGAATTAACCAAACTGGTCTGATGAGGCTATTGGTAATAGCCGAAACATGTCACCAATTACCAGGTTAAAAATTTTTCCATTTGTTATCTTTGTCATATTTGTTGTAAAAAATAGCATTGATCAATAAAGTAAAAATTTACAATATTGGTCTTTGCTGTATGACTGTAAGTCCGATTAAACAATGTTTAATTACAAAATAATCAGTCGTTAAATATCAAAAATTTCTTAACTTATACGGAGGACACGCCAATTTCAGAAACTATGTAGCTGGCAACACTACAAATTTCTAAAAATAAATCATAGCCGTGGAAGACAAGATTCTTGCCGGCTGTGACAACAAGCGAGAAAGTGACAAAAGAAATAATAACAAAATGTGATATACGCACTTTGTGCAGTTCAAGGTCAGTTCCTCAGTAGCTCAAGTGTTAGAGCGGCCGTCGCACAAATATGCAATTGCAATGCATGAACGGTTAGGGGTTCGAGTCCATGTACAGAATTAACCAAACTGGTCTGATGAGGCTATTGGTAATAGCCGAAACATGTCACCAATTACCAGGTTAAAAATTTTTCCATTTGTTATCTTTGTCATGTTTGTTGTAAAAAATAGCATTGATCAATAAAGTAAAAATTTACAATATTGGTCTTTGCTGTATGACTGTAAGTCCGATTAAACAATGTTTAATTACAAAATAATCAGTCGTTAAATATCAAAAATTTCTTAACTTATACGGAGGACACGCCAATTTCAGAAACTATGTAGCTGGCAACACTACAAATTTCTAAAAAAAAAATAAATCATAGCCGTGGAAGACAAGATTCTTGCCGGCTGTGACAACAAGCGAGAAAGTGACAAAAGAAATAATAACAAAATGTGATATACGCACTTTGTGCAGTTCAAGGTCAGTTCCTCAGTAGCTCAAGTGTTAGAGCGGCCGTCGCACAAATATGCAATTGCAATGCATGAACGGTTAGGGGTTCGAGTCCATGTACAGAATTAACCAAACTGGTCTGATGAGGCTATTGGTAATAGCCGAAACATGTCACCAATTACCAGGTTAAAAATTTTTCCATTTGTTATCTTTGTCATGTTTGTTGTAAAAAATAGCATTGATCAATAAAGTAAAAATTTACAATATTGGTCTTTGCTGTATGACTGTAAGTCCGATTAAACAATGTTTAATTACAAAATAATCAGTCGTTAAATATCAAAAATTTCTTAACTTATACGGAGGACACGCCAATTTCAGAAACTATGTAGCTGGCAACACTACAAATTTCTAAAAAATAAATCATAGCCGTGGAAGACAAGATTCTTGCCGGCTGTGACAACAAGCGAGAAAGTGACAAAAGAAATAATAACAAAATGTGATATACGCACTTTGTGCAGTTCAAGGTCAGTTCCTCAGTAGCTCAAGTGTTAGAGCGGCCGTCGCACAAATATGCAATTGCAATGCATGAACGGTTAGGGGTTCGAGTCCATGTACAGAATTAACCAAACTGGTCTGATGAGGCTATTGGTAATAGCCGAAACATGTCACCAATTACCAGGTTAAAAATTTTTCCATTTGTTATCTTTGTCATGTTTGTTGTAAAAAATAGCATTGATCAATAAAGTAAAAATTTACAATATTGGTCTTTGCTGTATGACTGTAAGTCCGATTAAACAATGTTTAATTACAAAATAATCAGTCGTTAAATATCAAAAATTTCTTAACTTATACGGAGGACACGCCAATTTCAGAAACTATGTAGCTGGCAACACTACAAATTTCTAAAAAAAAAAATAAATCATAGCCGTGGAAGACAAGATTCTTGCCGGCTGTGACAACAAGCGAGAAAGTGACAAAAGAAATAATAACAAAATGTGATATACGCACTTTGTGCAGTTCAAGGTCAGTAGCTCAAGTGTTAGAGCGGCCGTCGCACAAATATGCAATTGCAATGCATGAACGGTTAGGGGTTCGAGTCCATGTACAGAATTAACCAAACTGGTCTGATGAGGCTATTGGTAATAGCCGAAACATGTCACCAATTACCAGGTTAAAAATTTTTCCATTTGTTATCTTTGTCATGTTTGTTGTAAAAAATAGCATTGATCAATAAAGTAAAAATTTACAATATTGGTCTTTGCTGTATGACTGTAAGTCCGATTAAACAATGTTTAATTACAAAATAATCAGTCGTTAAATATCAAAAATTTCTTAACTTATACGGAGGACACGCCAATTTCAGAAACTATGTAGCTGGCAACACTACGAATTTCTAAAAAAAAAAAATAAATCATAGCCGTGGAAGACAAGATTCTTGCCGGCTGTGACAACAAGCGAGAAAGTGACAAAAGAAATAATAACAAAATGTGATATACGCACTTTGTGCAGTTCAAGGTCAGTTCCTCAGTAGCTCAAGTGTTAGAGCGGCCGTCGCACAAATATGCAATTGCAATGCATGAACGGTTAGGGGTTCGAGTCCATGTACAGAATTAACCAAACTGGTCTGATGAGGCTATTGGTAATAGCCGAAACATGTCACCAATTACCAGGTTAAAAATTTTTCCATTTGTTATCTTTGTCATGTTTGTTGTAAAAAATAGCATTGATCAATAAAGTAAAAATTTACAATATTGGTCTTTGCTGTATGACTGTAAGTCCGATTAAACAATGTTTAATTACAAAATAATCAGTCGTTAAATATCAAAAATTTCTTAACTTATACGGAGGACACGCCAATTTCCGAAACTATGTAGCTGGCAACACTACAAATTTCTAAAAAAAAAAAAATAAATCATAGCCGTGGAAGACAAGATTCTTGCCGGCTGTGACAACAAGCGAGAAAGTGACAAAAGAAATAATAACAAAATGTGATATACGCACTTTGTGCAGTTCAAGGTCAGTTCCTCAGTAGCTCAAGTGTTAGAGCGGCCGTCGCACAAATATGCAATTGCAATGCATGAACGGTTAGGGGTTCGAGTCCATGTACAGAATTAACCAAACTGGTCTGATGAGGCTATTGGTAATAGCCGAAACATGTCACCAATTACCAGGTTAAAAATTTTTCCATTTGTTATCTTTGTCATGTTTGTTGTAAAAAATAGCATTGATCAATAAAGTAAAAATTTACAATATTGGTCTTTGCTGTATGACTGTAAGTCCGATTAAACAATGTTTAATTACAAAATAATCAGTCGTTAAATATCAAAAATTTCTTAACTTATACGGAGGACACGCCAATTTCAGAAACTATGTAGCTGGCAACACTACAAATTTCTAAAAAAAAAAATAAATCATAGCCGTGGAAGACAAGATTCTTGCCGGCTGTGACAACAAGCGAGAAAGTGACAAAAGAAATAATAACAAAATGTGATATACGCACTTTGTGCAGTTCAAGGTCAGTTCCTCAGTAGCTCAAGTGTTAGAGCGGCCGTCGCACAAATATGCAATTGCAATGCATGAACGGTTAGGGGTTCGAGTCCATGTACAGAATTAACCAAACTGGTCTGATGAGGCTATTGGTAATAGCCGAAACATGTCACCAATTACCAGGTTAAAAATTTTTCCATTTGTTATCTTTGTCATGTTTGTTGTAAAAAATAGCATTGATCAATAAAGTAAAAATTTACAATATTGGTCTTTGCTGTATGACTGTAAGTCCGATTAAACAATGTTTAATTACAAAATAATCAGTCGTTAAATATCAAAAATTTCTTAACTTATACGGAGGACACGCCAATTTCAGAAACTATGTAGCTGGCAACACTACAAATTTCTAAAAAAAAAAAATAAATCATAGCCGTGGAAGACAAGATTCTTGCCGGCTGTGACAACAAGCGAGAAAGTGACAAAAGAAATAATAACAAAATGTGATATACGCACTTTGTGCAGTTCAAGGTCAGTTCCTCAGTAGCTCAAGTGTTAGAGCGGCCGTCGCACAAATATGCAATTGCAATGCATGAACGGTTAGGGGTTCGAGTCCATGTACAGAATTAACCAAACTGGTCTGATGAGGCTATTGGTAATAGCCGAAACATGTCACCAATTACCAGGTTAAAAATTTTTCCATTTGTTATCTTTGTCATGTTTGTTGTAAAAAATAGCATTGATCAATAAAGTAAAAATTTACAATATTGGTCTTTGCTGTATGACTGTAAGTCCGATTAAACAATGTTTAATTACAAAATAATCAGTCGTTAAATATCAAAAATTTCTTAACTTATACGGAGGACACGCCAATTTCAGAAACTATGTAGCTGGCAACACTACAAATTTCTAAAAAATAAATCATAGCCGTGGAAGACAAGATTCTTGCCGGCTGTGACAACAAGCGAGAAAGTGACAAAAGAAATAATAACAAAATGTGATATACGCACTTTGTGCAGTTCAAGGTCAGTTCCTCAGTAGCTCAAGTGTTAGAGCGGCCGTCGCACAAATATGCAATTGCAATGCATGAACGGTTAGGGGTTCGAGTCCATGTACAGAATTAACCAAACTGGTCTGATGAGGCTATTGGTAATAGCCGAAACATGTCACCAATTACCAGGTTAAAAATTTTTCCATTTGTTATCTTTGTCATGTTTGTTGTAAAAAATAGCATTGATCAATAAAGTAAAAATTTACAATATTGGTCTTTGCTGTATGACTGTAAGTCCGATTAAACAATGTTTAATTACAAAATAATCAGTCGTTAAATATCAAAAATTTCTTAACTTATACGGAGGACACGCCAATTTCAGAAACTATGTAGCTGGCAACACTACAAATTTCTAAAAAAAAAAATAAATCATAGCCGTGGAAGACAAGATTCTTGCCGGCTGTGACAACAAGCGAGAAAGTGACAAAAGAAATAATAACAAAATGTGATATACGCACTTTGTGCAGTTCAAGGTCAGTTCCTCAGTAGCTCAAGTGTTAGAGCGGCCGTCGCACAAATATGCAATTGCAATGCATGAACGGTTAGGGGTTCGAGTCCATGTACAGAATTAACCAAACTGGTCTGATGAGGCTATTGGTAATAGCCGAAACATGTCACCAATTACCAGGTTAAAAATTTTTCCATTTGTTATCTTTGTCATGTTTGTTGTAAAAAATAGCATTGATCAATAAAGTAAAAATTTACAATATTGGTCTTTGCTGTATGACTGTAAGTCCGATTAAACAATGTTTAATTACAAAATAATCAGTCGTTAAATATCAAAAATTTCTTAACTTATACGGAGGACACGCCAATTTCAGAAACTATGTAGCTGGCAACACTACAAATTTCTAAAAAAAAAAATAAATCATAGCCGTGGAAGACAAGATTCTTGCCGGCTGTGACAACAAGCGAGAAAGTGACAAAAGAAATAATAACAAAATGTGATATACGCACTTTGTGCAGTTCAAGGTCAGTAGCTCAAGTGTTAGAGCGGCCGTCGCACAAATATGCAATTGCAATGCATGAACGGTTAGGGGTTCGAGTCCATGTACAGAATTAACCAAACTGGTCTGATGAGGCTATTGGTAATAGCCGAAACATGTCACCAATTACCAGGTTAAAAATTTTTCCATTTGTTATCTTTGTCATGTTTGTTGTAAAAAATAGCATTGATCAATAAAGTAAAAATTTACAATATTGGTCTTTGCTGTATGACTGTAAGTCCGATTAAACAATGTTTAATTACAAAATAATCAGTCGTTAAATATCAAAAATTTCTTAACTTATACGGAGGACACGCCAATTTCAGAAACTATGTAGCTGGCAACACTACGAATTTCTAAAAAAAAAAAATAAATCATAGCCGTGGAAGACAAGATTCTTGCCGGCTGTGACAACAAGCGAGAAAGTGACAAAAGAAATAATAACAAAATGTGATATACGCACTTTGTGCAGTTCAAGGTCAGTTCCTCAGTAGCTCAAGTGTTAGAGCGGCCGTCGCACAAATATGCAATTGCAATGCATGAACGGTTAGGGGTTCGAGTCCATGTACAGAATTAACCAAACTGGTCTGATGAGGCTATTGGTAATAGCCGAAACATGTCACCAATTACCAGGTTAAAAATTTTTCCATTTGTTATCTTTGTCATGTTTGTTGTAAAAAATAGCATTGATCAATAAAGTAAAAATTTACAATATTGGTCTTTGCTGTATGACTGTAAGTCCGATTAAACAATGTTTAATTACAAAATAATCAGTCGTTAAATATCAAAAATTTCTTAACTTATACGGAGGACACGCCAATTTCCGAAACTATGTAGCTGGCAACACTACAAATTTCTAAAAAAAAAAAAATAAATCATAGCCGTGGAAGACAAGATTCTTGCCGGCTGTGACAACAAGCGAGAAAGTGACAAAAGAAATAATAACAAAATGTGATATACGCACTTTGTGCAGTTCAAGGTCAGTTCCTCAGTAGCTCAAGTGTTAGAGCGGCCGTCGCACAAATATGCAATTGCAATGCATGAACGGTTAGGGGTTCGAGTCCATGTACAGAATTAACCAAACTGGTCTGATGAGGCTATTGGTAATAGCCGAAACATGTCACCAATTACCAGGTTAAAAATTTTTCCATTTGTTATCTTTGTCATGTTTGTTGTAAAAAATAGCATTGATCAATAAAGTAAAAATTTACAATATTGGTCTTTGCTGTATGACTGTAAGTCCGATTAAACAATGTTTAATTACAAAATAATCAGTCGTTAAATATCAAAAATTTCTTAACTTATACGGAGGACACGCCAATTTCAGAAACTATGTAGCTGGCAACACTACAAATTTCTAAAAAAAAAAATAAATCATAGCCGTGGAAGACAAGATTCTTGCCGGCTGTGACAACAAGCGAGAAAGTGACAAAAGAAATAATAACAAAATGTGATATACGCACTTTGTGCAGTTCAAGGTCAGTTCCTCAGTAGCTCAAGTGTTAGAGCGGCCGTCGCACAAATATGCAATTGCAATGCATGAACGGTTAGGGGTTCGAGTCCATGTACAGAATTAACCAAACTGGTCTGATGAGGCTATTGGTAATAGCCGAAACATGTCACCAATTACCAGGTTAAAAATTTTTCCATTTGTTATCTTTGTCATGTTTGTTGTAAAAAATAGCATTGATCAATAAAGTAAAAATTTACAATATTGGTCTTTGCTGTATGACTGTAAGTCCGATTAAACAATGTTTAATTACAAAATAATCAGTCGTTAAATATCAAAAATTTCTTAACTTATACGGAGGACACGCCAATTTCAGAAACTATGTAGCTGGCAACACTACAAATTTCTAAAAAAAAAAAATAAATCATAGCCGTGGAAGACAAGATTCTTGCCGGCTGTGACAACAAGCGAGAAAGTGACAAAAGAAATAATAACAAAATGTGATATACGCACTTTGTGCAGTTCAAGGTCAGTTCCTCAGTAGCTCAAGTGTTAGAGCGGCCGTCGCACAAATATGCAATTGCAATGCATGAACGGTTAGGGGTTCGAGTCCATGTACAGAATTAACCAAACTGGTCTGATGAGGCTATTGGTAATAGCCGAAACATGTCACCAATTACCAGGTTAAAAATTTTTCCATTTGTTATCTTTGTCATGTTTGTTGTAAAAAATAGCATTGATCAATAAAGTAAAAATTTACAATATTGGTCTTTGCTGTATGACTGTAAGTCCGATTAAACAATGTTTAATTACAAAATAATCAGTCGTTAAATATCAAAAATTTCTTAAATTATTTTTAGTTGTCAAAAGTTTTCTTTTTCTATTTGTGTTTTTACTTTTCAATGTGTAAGTTTTCCTTGGTATGTATGTATTTTGTTTTTACTTAAATGTCAATTTTTTTCCATCATCATTAAGTAAACGTCAAATTTTTCAATGCGCCTAATCGGTGCAATCTGTTTTAAATAAATCTTTAAGTTCTTTCGGCTACAAAACTCTAACATTTTCTGTTTTTTTTATCTATTTATAAAAAAATCTACAATTATTTGCAGAATCAGTACTATTTTTTTTTTTTATTAAAATCCAATTGACAAGGACTAACTGAATAACCGGCTAACCGACCGAACGCATTCATGTCTCAAAACCAACTCAACGTGTTCTTCTTTGCCTTTTCTTTGCTCTCCCTCAGTTTCAGCAAACGACGCACAGATCAGTGATCTGATTAGCTGATTCTGAGCGCGCAAAGAAAAATCTAGAACAAAATTCGCGATAAAGCAATTTTCTCGAATGATATGTCAGTTTGACATTTTTGGTTCGAACTCTTGCATTTGCAACGCCAGTGTCCAATAGATGGCACATTGCCAAATGATAGTATTATAGTAAAAATTCCAATTTTAATTGCCATCATAAGACTTGTGCCGTAACAGAAAGTTCGTAGCATAGTTGGGTTTTGATAAAATGGGCGATGCCACGCCCCCCATATAAAGAAAAATAAAATTCATCATATCTTATCAACTATTTGATGCAGATAAATGAAACTCAATATATATATATAAAGAAGAGACAGAAATAAGATTTAAAGAAAAATGGACGGTGCCACGCCTCCATATGAGAAAAAATCCACTTTTTGACATCTCAGCAACTATTTGACGCAGATGAATAAGATTTGGACGTATGTTTCTTATTGTTTGTTAAAAGTTCTTTGCATGGTTTTGTTTGGAAAAAGTGGGCAGTACCACGCCCCTCCATATGAGAGAAGAATTAAATTCATCATATCTCATAAACAATGTGACGCAGATGAATGAAACTTGGTGAGTATGTATAAAAGAGAGTAAGATTTAATGAAAAAAATGGGCGGTGCCACGCCTCCATATGATAAAAATCTAATTTTTACATCCCTACAACTGTTTGACACAGATGAATGAGATTTGGTACATGTATTTACTATAGTTTGTAAAATGTTCTTAGCATAGTTTGGTTTGAAAAAGTGGACAATGCCACGCCCTCCCATATAAGAGAAGAATTCATCACATCTCATAAACTATGTGACGCAGATAAATGAAACTTGGAGTTTTTGAATAGCTATGAATTTATTTCTCCACGGTTGCTAAAAAGAAGATAAGAACCAAAAATTATTTCTATTAGAAAATATTGTTTGAAGTTTTATAAATTTTAGATTAAAATAATAAATGTGAATTATACAAAGAGGCAATTATGATGTGTTAAAGTTGCATTATGGGGGGGGGGGGGTGGAAAGTCGTGGCCGGAGATAGAGGGCAAATGGGGTAGGCCAAGAAAAATGAGCGTGCAGCTGGTTTCCTTAGTGGGTGTCATTTGAAAATCATGAAATGACACCGGATGGGCCGCAGGAAGCTTTCAACCAATTCCTGGTGTATGTGACCAATCTAATTTTATGTGTACGTTTTGCATTTGAATTTTGTGTCAATTGCCTATTTGTTGCTATTTTTTTTATTTTGTTGTTTAGCTAAAGTTTTGTTTTTTTGATGCAGTAAATTTTCAATTGGTTTTATTTTGTCTTTTTCTTATAAATTTTCAGTATTCAGTTCAGTTCACTAATTTTGAGTTAATTTAGTTTCTTTTAAATTTCGCTTCCGGCCAAAACCGGAAACAGAAATTATTGTACCTCCCTCGATCTAACGCGGCGGGTTAATAACCCCCCCTGGATTCCGCAAGCTCGCCACGGCGGACTGCGTTAGATATGTCAAAATGGGGACACGTTACAATATGGCGCCCAATATTAAACCTTACGATATGAGGGGTAAAAACATCAACGACCCCGGACAAGTTTGTAGATTCAGTCCCGATTGCATCTTGTCGTGCTTTTTATATCAAAAGCAACTTTGCCCGGCTTGAGCTATAGAGCTAACCGCACGGAGATATGAGGCATCGACGACATGCCAATCTAGATGTTTCAGACCGTGACTCTTCGTACTCTCTAACAAAATGGTGACTTGGTTCAGCTGAATCGGCAAGGCCAACTGCAACATGAAATGGAGGAACCGAAGACTTTACGGTCTGACAAAATATAATTATTTCAATAGCAATTGAAATCGGCCACAAGTAAAAAATTTTTTTTAGAGTGATCAAAGTTCAAAAGTAGAATGTAAAATACGGTTGCGATAAGCAGCAACACCTCAGCATCTTGGCTAGTAGGCTAGTTGCATCAGGCTTGAATCATGTTGAGATGAAGGTGCAGTGTTTGGTTTTCTAAGGCAGATCACCGCTGACTTAATCATGGGAGCTAAGTCCGAATATTAACTGCAGCGGAGTATTGAGCTCAGTTGACTGAATGTCGAAAACGAATAAAGCTTTGCACTTTGTGAAAAAAAGGGGAAACTAGTGCAGAAGATGGATGATGGAAGGTGAAATCAAAATTAGTAATTAATAGTTAGTAAAGATACATATAGAGAATAAATTCGCAAAAGGTAAAACGAAGGTTTCATGTAATTTTAAAATGTTTTATTTTTATCGTTAAACGTTTCCTCGAAATTCAAAGATTTGTAAAAAAAAAAACACAGACGTCTGAGTTTTCTTTTCGTAACGGCTTTAAACTCATTTTATTTGTTAAAAAAAATATTACTTGAATAATTTGAAGTGGACGTTTTCTATTTGGGGTCAATTCACAAATGAAAAATAATGCAATGTGCTTAATTAAATTTTGAAGATTTTTCGTTGTACCAACGAAACTGAATTGCCTTAAAAATTTAAAACTGCCATAATTAGTTATATTTGAGTTTTGATTTAATTTTTGCTGAAAGCACATAGCTTATCAAAAGTTTTGTTTTGACTAAAAAAATATATAAGGTGCTTTGAATGTACTAATTTAAAGTTTTGGTAATAAAAGTAGAAACCTGAGTTTTGCAATAATTTTGTTTGAGATTTCTGTCCTTGACTTGAATACGTTTCCTTTTAAATTTCGCAATCTGATTTTATACGGTGTATTCGTGTGAAGAAAATCCATGTGAAGATGTTTATTAGACAATTTTTTTTTTGTAATGTCTAATTGAACATTTTGATTTCTTCATGAAAACAGAATAATGTTAAATGGGTAACACGAATACGAGAGTCACAGAGAACAAGCCATATGATTTCAATTAGTTTTGTACTACATGAACGACCAAAAGAATGCGCGAGAGGAAAACAGAGGCCGAGAGAGAAGTGGCACCTTATCCATATCACTTGGTCACGATAAATATACCCCCATTATTTTCTTTATATAAAACTTTCATCAATTTAGATACGAATTTTTTTCTGTCCAACACTTGTAGGCGTAGCACACAAGGGGCATAAAATATAGAAAATTTGTTTTATAAAAATCTTAAAATAAAAAAATTTCCCAATTTTAAATATTCATTAACACTTACGGCACGTATGAAGAGCCCGCGAATAAAAAAAACAAACAAGCATCTTTTTACTATTGGTAGGCCAAACATGTTAAGAAGCCCGAATAAAAAAACTACAACCACATGGTCGATAGAGCAGGGTGAAGTCTCAAAAAAATCTAATTTTCATGACTTTTCCAAAGCTTTGATGCGACAGAATGAACAAGAAGTATTAGAAGGAGCTGTCGGCAACGCAGTTACGATTCCAACAAATCAGCAGAGAGAAGGAGACAAAACCCCAGAGTCGTTTCGACCAGACTATTCCTTTCCTTCGCCTTTAAATAAAGTGGCGAACGAACAACAAAAACACATAGTTGAAATAGTTGAAAGGGAAAACGCAAAGATTATGAAAAATTTCGAAAGTACAATCGAAAATAAAATTAAAAATTGCATGCAGGCTAGTGTAGAAGAAATACTAAAAAGGCTCAATCTTACCCCACGTGTGATTCCAGATGTTCATGAAACATTCAAACCTTCTGACACATCCAGAGTGGGAGGCAATAGTGTAGGTAGTGGGCGAAGTACTGATTATGACTTTGTGTCGGTGCATGTAAATTCTAAAAAGAATAATAAAAATGGTCAAAGTCGAGGTATAAATGCAAATAATAATGATACTAATAACCGCAAAATAGAAACGACCGCTCCATGGCACTCAAGAGGAGAAATTCCACAGCAACAGTATACTCAAAGACGTCACAATCCAAATAATATACCGCAGCCTCAGCACTTGATGGCTCTGGCAGCCTCATCACAACCATTTTGGCATCACCAAAACCAGTCTCAACGTCAACAAACTGATAATCAGCAAGAGGCACAACACTCAAATCAACAACCGCTAGCGTCACCCTCAAGTGGAAATCGCAACGGTAACCCAACAAACATAAAGATCGATAGGTGGGGTTTGTCTTTCGATGGGCATACCGAAAAATTGTCTGTTGAAGACTTTATATGGCGCCTGGAGCATCTCGTAATGCATTATGGATGTTTCTGGAATGATGTAATGCGAGAATTCCATTTACTTGTTGAAGGCAACGCCAGAGAATGGTATTGGTTGCATATAAAAACTCATGACGTCCTTAAAACAGGCACTGCAGCGACGGTACCAAAATAACTGCACGGATTTCGAAGTCATGAGTGAGCTGTATGAAAGGAAGCAGCAGCATGGAGAAAGTGTCGACTCCTATTTTCACGCGATGCTTAAAATTCGATCCAAACTGAGAGACCCGGTGCCAGATTTAGATATAGCAAAAATTATCAAACAAAATTTGCGACGCAGCATTGGTGATATTGTGTACTCTATTGTAATCTATACAGTGGACCATGTGAGGTCAGAGTGCACTGCCGCTGAACAATATTTGTCTCGTCGCGATATACGTAATGTATATCCAGCCGGCCAAAAATTTGCAAGGCAGTCGCGTGGCCATAACCTAAACGAAATGGAATTAGAAATTGAAGACAAAGAACATTTTGAAGTCTTACAAGTGGAAGAAGTACAACCCTACAGGCGCCCGTCTTCTCATCAGCAGCAACAATCACGACAGCAACAGTCGCAACAACAAATTGGTCAACAACATCAACAGCAACAAATAAATCAGGTTTCAAAATGCTGGAACTGCAAGCAGCCAGGCCACATGTTTATCGATTGCCCTATCGAGCAACGAAATATATTTTGCTATAAGTGTGGAACTCCTGGCGTTGTAACTCCAAAATGCGCTAACTGTGCATAGGAAAACTCCAGGCGGAACGTGAGCTCGACGGTAGAGTCACGCTCCAAACCGAATCCTGCAGAGAATCAATGAGGTCCAAAGATGAAAACGCCAGTGACATCAGTAGTTACTCTAAAAAAGAAAAAAAAATTTAAATTTTAAAAGCAGCTTATGATATCAACAAAAGTAGAACAAACATAAAACTAGGCCAAACAAAACCACTAGAAGAAAGAATGAAAATATATTATGAAGCCAGAGAGCGCATTTTTAATGATAACAAACTCAACGGTATGCGAGAGGTATCCAGAAAAGTGAAGAAGGCGTGACAACAATTTTGCAAAGCGTAAGCGATTCCGCTTACAGGTACTGAAGCGGTAAACAAAGTTTCAGGCACCGACCCGCGTGCGTATGCAGAAGTTAAAATCGGTGAAATTCGACTCACCGGCCTTTTGGATACTGGGGCATTTATATCGTTACTAGGGCGCGGCTGTAGAGAGTTGGTAGAAGAGTTAGGATTCAATGTAGATAGATATTTTCAAAAGTAAGAACGGCAGGAGGTCAAAAACACGCTGTTATTGGCAAAGTATCACTGCCAGTTATGTACTTCGAAACAACCAAATTTATTACTTTCTTTTTATGTCCAAACCTGGAGCAAAAAGCGTACTTTGGCATTGACTTTTGGCGGGTGTTTGAGCTGGCAAAGGATATCATAGGTGTAGCAGAGTTAGAAATAGAAAAAATTAGTACACATTTTGTGGACACAGAGAACACAGAATCAGAACCTGAACGGCATATTTTAAGCGTAGAAGAACAAAAGCGACTGGATGAGGTCAAAAAACTGTTTCGAACATTCGAAGAACATAGACTCGGAAAAACTCAACTGGAAACGCATACTATACAGCTAACTGAAGGTCAAATCCGGTCAAACACCGCCACTACCCCATGTCTCCAGCGGTGCAAGACCTAGTGTATACTGAAATAGATAAAATGCTGGAAATGGGCTTGATTGAAGTTAGTGAAAGCCCATAGAGTAACAGAATCAACATAGTTCGAAAACCAGAGAAAAACCGTTTTTGTTTCGATGTGCGTAAGCTTAATGAGCGGACCGTTAAAGATGCTTATCCGCTTCAAAATATTGAAGGGATTCTGAGTCGGATAGATCATACCCACTACATAAGTAGTGTAGACCTAAAATTTGCCTTCTGGCAAATAGAACTAGAAAAAAAAGTAAGGCCTATACAGCGTTCACTGCGCAAAGATTATGCCGCCGCATTTGAAATCAAATGTGTTTGTTTATTTAGATGATTTGCTAACTATCGCGGCAGACTTTGAGACCCACTTAAAAATCTTAGGCGAAGTTGCAGAATGTTTGAGACAAGCGAATCTCACTATAGGATTAAAAAAATCAAAGTTTTGTTTTAAACAATTAAGGTACCTAGGATTTTTGGTAGGAGGAGGTATGTTGAAGACTGATCCCGAAAAAGTTTCAGCTATTCAGCGCATTGGCATTCCGAAAACAGTGCGAGAAGTGAGAAGTTTTCTCGGTACAGCGGGATGGTACTGACGCTTCATTTAAAATTTGCAACACTCTCTGCACCGCTGAGTGATACATTGAAAAAGAACAAAAAGTTTTCCATGACACCCAAGGCTGTACAAGCTTTTAACAGCTTAAAACAGGCTTTAACAACTGCCCCTGTATTGAAACATCCTGATTTCACAAAAAGATTTTTCGTACAGTGTGATGCTTCTGAGGTAGGCGTAGGAGCTGTTTTATATCAAAAAGATCCAGAAAACAACGAAAACCCAATTGCATATTGCTCCCAAAACTTCAACGGCTGTCAGCGCAACTACAGCGTGACGGAGAAAGAGTGCCTGGCAGCTGTACTAGCGATTCAAAGATTTAGGCCATACATTGAGTTAATGCCTTTCACTGTCATAACAGATCACGCCAGTCTTAAGTGGCTGATGTCACTGAAGGATCTGTCGGGTCGACTCGCTCGTTGGTCCTTGCAGCTGCAGTCCTTTGATTTTCAGATTGAACATCGAAAAGGGTTTGAAAATGTTGTGGCCGACACCTTATCGCGGTGGGTTGAAGAACTGGAAGCAACAGACACGTCACGGTTAGATATGGAAACCATTGAGTTTGAGTCCCCGCAGTATATGGAACTCTTAAAAACCGTAGAGGACTACCAAAAAAAATTCCCAGATTTACAAATAAAAGATGGAGTTTAATTTAAGTGGACACGTTTTGAGCAGGTAGACGATGAAATGCAATGGAAGTTGTGGGCTCAAGAATCCCTTACATCAACGTTAATTGAAAGGGCACATATTCCAGAGACAGCAGCGCATGGTGGAGTTGCATAAACACTTCATAGGTTGAGACAGTGGTACTACTGGCCAAAAATGACGATACACGTTCGAAATTATATTCGAAATGCAAAGAATCAAAATCAATAAACACCCACCTAGGACAAGAGGTGAAAACAGAAAATCTTTCAGAAAATCTATATTGATTTCCTTGGAAAATATCTTCGTTCAAAAGGAGGAAATGCATACAAATTTATAGTGGTTGACCACTTAACTAAATTTACGCTATTGAAGGCTATGAGAGAAGCGACCTCGTCTAATGTGGTAGAATTTCTGACTCGCGAAGTATTTCAGAAATTTGGTGTGCCAGAGACCATTCACTCGGATAATGGCAAGCAATTTGCGTCCAAAGAATTTAACAAAATGTTAGAAGTATATAAAAATAAACAATTAAAAACGGCCTATTATGCACCTCTGGCTAATGCAGCAGAAAGAGTGAACCAGTCCGTGTTAGCAGCGATCCGTTCATATATGAAAGAGGACCATCGTGATTGGGACCTCTACCTCTCAGAAAAAGAGTAAGCATTGCAAAGTTCCATACATTCATCTACAGGCGTAACACCATTCTTCGCACTCTTTGGCCATGAAATGTTTTCTAACGGAGCAGACTATCAATTAGCCCGAAAATTGAACTCATTGAGCGAACCGCATTTATTTATTATGAACCAGGAAGGCCGGCTAACTTTGATTAGAGATAAAATGACACAAAACCTTCACAAAGCTTATGAAAGAGAGGCAAGGCAATACAACAAGCGCAACCGCGATATACAATTTGTTCCCGGCCAAGAAATTTACAAGCGAAACTTTATCCTTAGTGATTTTAAGAACAATATAAATTCGAAATTTTGTAAAAAATTCTCAAAGTGTCGAATCGTACGCGTTATCGGCAATAACATGTACGAGCTCGAAACACTAGCAGGCAAATCTATAGGCAAATTTCATGCCAAAGACTTAAAACAATAATAAAACAAAAATAGGGACATTTGCAATACATTCTACAATATTGTGATACTAAAAGAGGTCAGACTTGACAACACATGTGCAATAAACGTTATTTATTACTACAAATATGTAATCATATCAAACTGTGCAATATTTTTACCACCAATTATTATGTTTACAGATACTTAGTGTGTTGAATGAAGTCCTGCTACATGTATAATAATCCACCGTGCAATAATTAGATGTAATAGTAATTGTCCACTCACGAGTACCTGCAGAGAAAATAAGAAATATTTAAACAAAGTAAAATTCCTAGGATAACAATAAAAATTATACATCCCGGCATATAATCTGCATAAATGTGTTGTGGGTTTTTACCACACATGATATGTTATTTAAACAAATAACACATTATGGCATATTTTTTGGATGATGCTTAACATCATCCAATAATAATTGTAGCACACTTTTGGGTATTTGTTGTTTTGTTGATAAATTTAAGTTGCTATGTGCAAGTTCTGCTTGTTAAGAATTAACAAGAATGAGACCGCCAAGCACTTAAACGCAACAACAAAACAGCAAGCAAAAGCCAGGTGTGAAATCCGGAAATATGCCGACCTCACTACTTTGGTGAATTTATAAGACTTATGCAATTTTTGCATAAGTCAAATAAATATTTGACGGCCAAAATTTTGTAGGCCAACTATTTGTGGGCCAAGGTTTGGCAAACTAGAATAAGTTTTTGTTATTGTATTCCTAAGTAATTATTTTAGCATGTAATTTGTTATTGTAATTATCTGTATCATAGGTGTTAAGTAAAATGAAATCTAAGATTAAAAACAGAGTTAGTTCTGGTGATGTGAAGCAAACACAGTTGTTTTTATTTATTTTTGGCAACCAAAATAAAGAATAAGGTATACTGGTAAGTATCCTAATATTCTAATATAAACTTTCATATATTTTCAGATACGACTTTCAACGAGATTACAAAGTGTTTTCCCAGGACGGGAAAACTACTTGTAACAATTGGCGCAGCCGGTAGGATTCTCACTTCTACCAGCAGTAGTCAACAGCAGTACAAAAATAACTAGTCAACATTGGCGCAGCCGGTTTACCGAACCACAAAGGAAGTACAGCAACAGCAGCCGATTTACCGAACCACAAAGGAAGTACAGCAGCAGCAGCCGGTTTACCGAACCACAAAGGAAGTACAGCAACAGCAGCCGGTTTACCGAACCACAAAAGAAGTACAGCAACAGCAGCCGGTTTACCGAACCACAAAAGAAGTACAGCAACAGCAACCAGTAAAGGGACCAAAACAGCAGTAGCAGTACAACATTGGAATTGGAAAATAAATAGGTAATATCCTTGTAGCAACAGATTACTAATCATAAATTTCTTTAAAAAAACATTTCGGCTTAGGCCTATCACAATTTCAGTACAGCCTATTTGTAGGCATTATCCACACGAACTTGGGAGCATGAACTATGAGCGATCCTCATAGTCCATGTTCTGCATCATTGATTAGGGAAGTAGGTTTCATTGAAATAATTTTGTGAACTTATTGGAAGTTCACAAAATAATATTTTTTTTTTTTGTAATTTTTCTTCAAATTAAATGGATAGGATTGTTGAAATAATAATATTTTTTTTTTTTAATTAAATAAAAATTCATTTTAATTAAAAATTAATTTTTCTTCAAATTGAATGGATAGGATTGTTGAAATAATTTTGTAAACTTATAGGAAGTTTACAAAATAGTAATTTTTTGGGAAAATTACGAGCACAACATTGTTGTTTGTTTTATTTTTCTCCATTGAATCTTTAGGGAGAAATTTGATTTTATTTTCGCGATAAAAGTTTGGTTCTGTCTTGTTGAATGTATATCGGGTTCCAAAAAGATTTTGTATCTTCAATTCAACATAGACTCGCGTTTTTATAAATAACTTTCCAATATAATAATTTTTTTTTTAGTAGTACTTTTCTCAATTGTATGGGAAAATTTAAATTTTGTTGAAAGAAGGTCCGATTGTTTATTGAAGGTTAATACAAATTCATAACAATTGTACTGGGAAAGTAAACAAACTTTTTATTTTTTTTTTTTTAACTTGTACAAAAACAAGTTTATACCCAATTTAGAACGTTTGTTTTGTTTGTTTTTGTAAAAACGTTATTTTCGCGGGAAAACGTTTGTTATTTGTTTGTTTTAGTGAAAGTCTTGTAGAACTAATTTTTGGTTCCGAGGAATATTTCAAATTCTGAGGATCCGTTTATTCTACATAGACTCGCGTATTCGTGAATAATTTTAACTTCCTTTTAAATCGTATGTAACCTTGCGGAATTTTATTGTTGGTTCTGAGGAATACTTTCAAATATTCCAAAGATTCGTGTTCTGCAGAGGTCCGTGGGGCATTAAATATAAATTATTCCGAAGAAGGAATAAATAAAGTTTAACAATTTGCATTTCATATCACTAATTAATGAGTGGTATATACGCAAAATTGTAAACAAAAAATTGGGATAGGTCGTGTAAATTCACAAAACTCTATATACATATTTGTGGGCAAAAATTTATAGGTCGTTCATTCACTTATGGAAATTTGAAACCTTGAACATATATACAGCAAAAAGAAACAAATAAAAAGCACGTAGCAATAAACGCTTGCTTTTTGTTGGAGTTAACAACCGTTTAAAGTTGCTGACTTAGCTTTTTATGTATTTTATGTGAGGTAATGAGCGATTTAGAGTTTAACAAATACGCCCACGGAAAATTGTTAGGAGAGTTGTGTAGATTTACAGATAAATTGTGGAAATATTTAGAAGTTACAATTGACAATAAAGAACAACTTATTCTAATACAAAGAAAAGTTGAAAATTTCCATAATTTATCAGCGGTCGAAAAAGCGGACATAATTTTAGAGGAAATTTTAAACAGTATAGAACAAAAGAATCGCAGTGACGAAGAAAAAACAGAGACCTGGAAGAAGGAATTCCACGCCCTTAAAAGGAGATACGACCAACATATTACTCAGTTGAAACTAAACGCTGAGCAAATAAAGGATCTGGAAGAAGAAAATTCTATATTAAACGATACACTGAGTGAAAGGAATTTATCAAAATTAAATTTTTCACTACCAGTGAGTCAGGAATTGGAAGAGGAAAATCAGTCCTCAATAGAATTAAAAAATCGCGTTCAGGACCTGGAAAACGCAAATAAACATTTGACAAAGGAGCTTAAAGCGGAGAGATTAAGGGGAAAAGAACAAAAAGTGATTTGTGATTTAACTAACAGAACAGCAAACACTATGGGAGAACAACAAAAATTCCTTGATCTTTGCAACAGACAAATGGACTTTTCAAAACAGTTGGAGAAGATGATCATCAACTATAAGAAAACTCCAACACAGAGAGAGACCGTGGAATATTACTCAAAAAGGATTGAAGAATTAGAAAGGTCATGGTCCAGTTTTTCAGTAAACAACGACGCTATTGAGGAGTACCGATCAGCGTTCTCTACTCATGAATATTTCACAAAGAATTTCTACAGCAGAATAGAAGATAGTTATGGCGATCTATCGAAATGTTATAATGAAAAACTGGCCAAATTAGAGGAGATTAGGGCATTGCAACAAGGACATACGTATGCAAGCCTACAAAGAGAGGCGAGAAACAATGTTTTCACCGTAAGCGCAGATGTTCACAATGAACAACAAACACGTCAGCTTGAAAGCACAACCAGTCTAGGAAGATCAAGAAGTCATGATCAAATAGCCAAATGGGTACGGGACACAGTACCATATTTTTCCGGTGTAGAGTCACCAACTATCAAGGCGGATTTATATAGGTTCATAGAGGCTTGCGAATCGGTGAGGAGAACCACTGACCCTACTGATGAAATGGAATTAATTTCTAAAGTGAGACTTCATCTCAATGGAGATGCATACGAGTTGATCAGGGCGACTCAATTTTTAAAAATGCAAGACCTATACAATATTTTAAAAGAAACCTATATAGGAGAAAAACCCTTAGAAGCAGTCCAAAAGGAACTAATTAATGCTCGGCAGGGAGCCTTTGAGGATTTGCGTGCATACGCTAGGAGATTGAAATCACTAGAGACATCCATTATGGATACCCTCAGTAAGAGATATTCAGCTCCAGAAGACAGAGTATACAGACAGGAACTGTTAAATTCTGTGGTAAGAGCATTCAGATTGGGATTAAGGAATCCAACTCTCAAAGTATTAATGATGAGTAAGAATACGTGTACTTTAGAAGAATTACTCAAAGAAGCAATCTCTGCAGAAGAGGACTTGCGAGAGGATTCAGAACAAGTACTAGGAATCAACGCCTACCAATCAAATATAGTTCAACCTAGTCCGGGTATTTCATATAGAAATGATACGCAAGCACAAAATTGGAATAAACAAAACCAAGAGAGGCAAAATAAATCATTCCAGCAAAACTCAGGAAGATTTATGAAAAATAGCACTAATAACAAAAAACCAAATATTGTTTGTTCATTTTGTAATAAAAAGGGTCACACAAGAGAATACTGCTATGTTAGGAAAAACACATCTTTCTGTGATAAGTGTTCAGAATACGGACACATGCCCAACATAAAGTGCTCACAAAACAAAACGGACATAGGGAAACAATTAAAAAATAATAGTTCAAATTCACAGCGGCATCAAGGGGGACAACAGTCCTCCAGTAAATGTGGTTGGTGTAAGAGAATTGGACATGAAATTGGAAATTGTTTTGCCAAAAGAGACTACGAAAAGGCTCAGGGAAACTAAGGGGGGCCCAAGACCGGCCAATAGTCTGGGGACCCATAAAACTTAGTAAATTAGGGCCAAAAGAAGTAGTAACAGTAAATCAGCTACAAGAAAGTGCAGCTGATACGTTAACTACATCTAAAATCACAAATAATTTTAATAAAGTGGTAACAGTAAACCAACCACAACAAAGTGCGGTTGGTACGTTATCTACTAATTATGAAACAAATGAAGTTTCAGAAAATATTTCAGATGAATTACAAGAAAATGCAGCTGATACGTTAACTACATCTGAAATCATAAATAATTTTGACAAAGTAGTAGTAACAGTAAATCAACCACAACAAAGTGCAGTTGATACGTTACCTACTAGTAGTAAAAATTATAAAGTTTTGAGTAATAACTTAAAGCAAGGTAATGCGGGGAAAACAAATCATACACAGAATACTGTAGTTGAGGCGTCCCTCGCAAAACCCATAGAATGCGTATCAAACGCACAAGATACTGAAACTGGGAGACACATCTTGTATGGCAGGCATAACGAGAATTTCTACCAAGCAAATCAAAATGACGTGTTCATAGAAGTGCCCTGTAAAGAGGCCAGATATGGAAAACTTATTTTGTTGGTAGATTCCGGTGCTGACACAAGTTTGGTCAAAGAAAGTGCAATGTTGCATTTCCCAGAATCAGATACACAAAATCGAAAAGATTTAAGTGGAGCATTTGGCGGACAGGTTACCACATTAGGTACAACCACTATTAAACACCAGCAGAACCCAAATCTAAGTTTAAAGTTACACATAGTGTCACTAGATCAAGGAGTTCCAGCTGATGGAATAGTAGGTAGGGATAATATGTGGAACCGAACTGTCATAAACGCTATAGATAAAAAATTAACGTTTTTCAATGAAAAACGTCAGAAAATAATAGCATTCACGCTTAAGCCGATGAATGACTTTAACAGAGTACTATACAATACAGAAACAGCAATAGAAGCTCGAACTGTAAAAATAGTACCTTTATGTGTTAAAACAACATTAAAAGAAGTTGTTATACACAAACAAGAACTTTCACAAGGAGTTTACTTAGGTGAAGTACTCAGCGAAGTGAAAGATGGCATAGTTTATGTGCCAATTTTAAATTCGTCAGAAGACAAATTTATCATTGATAGAAAGTTCAAACCGGAATTTTCAAATTACAATGATTTTAAAATAAACATAAGTTCCGCAATAAATATAATATCGGAACAAAACGTGAGGGGAAGATTAGATAAGCTATTTGGATCTATTAATTTAGATCCTCACATAAGCAAAGAAGAGAAGGCTTCCATGGAAAATATATGTGCATCCTTCCATGACATATTTTTGTTAGAAGGAGATTGCTTATCATATACTCCAGTATTGAAGCATGATATCCCTACTTTGGTGGGTCAACCACCAATAAACCAAAAATAGTACAGACTACCCCATTCTCATAGAATGGAAATTAATAAACAGGTAGGGAAACTGTTAGATGAAGGGATTATTTCACCAAGCACCTCACCTTGGAATTCACCACTATTGCTTGTCCCAAAGAAAAGTGGTAAAGATGGCGAGAAAAGGTGGAGATTAGTTATAGACTTCAGAAAATTAAATGAAGCTACAATCAAGCAAGTTTTCCCTATACCACGAATTGATGAAATTTTAGATCAATTGGGACATAGCAGATATTTTTCCACGCTAGATCTAGCAAATGAATATCACCAAGTATTGGTGAATGAAGATGATAGAGAAAAAACAGCATTTAGTACAGGATTGGGACATTTTGAGTTCAACCGAATGCCGTTTGGTCTAACAGGAGCCCCAGCAACATTTCAACGCATCATGAATCACATACTCACAGGACTACAAGGTCTAGAGTGTTTTGTTTATTTAGATGACATTGTCATATACGGGAAAAACTTACGAGAGCATGAAGAAAGCCTACGTAATGTGTTCACGGTATTAAGACAACATAATCTGAAATTAAACACGAAAAAATGCAATTTTTTGCGTCGTGAAGTTGTGTATTTAGGTCATAAATGTTCAGAACACGGAGCCCTGCCAGACCCGGAAAAGGTAGAATGTGTAAAAAACATACCAGTACCTAAAAACAAAAAAGAAGTACAAGCATTTTTAGGTCTGGTAAACTATTACCGGAAATTCATTAAAGATACGGCAAGATTAGCTTTACCAATAAATAAATTATTGAGAAAAGACGCAAAGTTCGTATGGTCAACAGAATGCCAAAATTCATTCGAAGAATTAAAAAAGGCAATAATGACACCACCTGTATTGGCATATCCAGATTTTAGTCAACAATTTTTGTTAACTACGGATGCCAGTAATGATGCAATTGGTGCAATATTATCTCAAGGAGAAGTCGGTAAAGATAATCCAATAGCATTTGCCAGTAGAGCACTGAGCGATACCGAGAAAAGGTATTCGACCATTGAAAAGGAATTTCTCGCTATAGTGTGGGCAACAAAAAGTTATAGAGCATATTTGCTTGGCAGACATTTTAAAACTTACACCGATCATCAACCACTACGTGGGATATCAAACCTTAAGGATCAAACGTCACGCTTGGCGCGTTTCCGGCATAAACTATCGGAATATGATTTTGAAATCATTTACAAGCCTGGGAAAAGAAACTTAAATGCAGACGCTTTAAGTAGATTACCACAAACAAATAAACAAATAACAGTGGTACAAACCAGATCAAAATCTAAAAATTCTGAAAAGGAAAAAGTGAACATTTCAAAAGAGGTGGATAAGGACACGGTGGTTGAAAATAACACCGGAAAAACAGTGGTCATACTGAAAGATCCTAAAGAAATAGAAACAATATTAAGGGACTTTCATAGTACACCACTTGGTGGGCATCAAGGGGCTATCAAAACACTTCTAAGGATAAGAAAGCAGTATAGATGGCCAGGTATGCAAAGGGATATAAAAGAGTATATTAAAAAATGTACCAAATGTCAGACCAACAAGAGCTCAAGACTTACAAAAATGCCGATGGTGGTAACAGATACACCAAGCAGGCCTTTTGATAAAGTATATATGGACATTGTCGGTCCATTACCTGAAACTGTATCAGGAAATAAGTATATACTAACATTTCAGGATGATTTTTCAAAATATATGGCATGTGCTGCATGCCCGACGCGGAAGCAAGTACAGTTTCGAAAAAATTTTATGACGAAATTATTGCCAGATACAATATACCGAAAGTATTGATTACTGATAATGGTACAAATTTTATCGCAAAATTATTCTCAGATACTTGCAAAATGTTGGGTATTAGGAAATTGCATATAACGCCATATCATCCGCAGGCTAATGGTTCTTTGGAAAGAAGCCACAGACCACTAGCAGAATACTTGAGAAGTTTTGCTAAAGAAGATGGTTCGAATTGGGACCAATGGCTGACGGCAGCCATGCATGTCTATAATAATACGATACATACTTCTACTAAGCAAACTCCTTTCCGAACTTTGTACGGTTTTGAATTCGAAATGCCTACGAATTTTAAATGAAAATGTTCACCGCTCTATAACGCGGAGGACCAATCAAAAGTATTTAAGTTTCAAATACAAAGAACTCACGAGTTAGTGAGAAAAAACCAAGAAAAGGCAAAAGAATTGTCTAAAAAACAATATGACGGTTCAGTAAACCCCGTTATATTTAAACAAGGGGATAAAGTTTTGATGAAAAATCAAACTCGAAAAAATAAATTTTCTCCCATATGGATAGGCCCATTTGAAGTTTCAAATGTTAAGGGGCCTGTTACAACAGAAGTTGTCATAAAAGGAAAGAAAAAGAAGTTACATAATAATTTATTAAAATTATTTAATGAACCAAAATAAAAATTAAAATCTTTTTCTTTAAAGTTAGAATAATTTGCTCATATTATTTGATACAGCAAAATTAAATATAAAAAAAAAATTGCTACATAAATACTTGTTTGTAAACAAGAAATATAATACAGCAAAATTAAATATAAAAAAAAATTGCTACATAAATACTTGTTTGTAAACAAGAAATATGAAACGGCGTGTGCCGAAATAAGCGCACATGGTCGCATATAACTTACCTACCTCAACAGTAGGTAAAGGAAATAATTTTGAAAATAATGCATAAAGCAATGCAAACTTGAGCAAAAACTTGAGCTCAGCTTTAATTAAAAAATAACAACGTTGCCTTATTTCTGCATAATGCAATGAAACAATTTAACAGCAACTTAAGCTGAAGATAACTTTGGAAAATTAAAGATATCGCTGGGGCGATACAATAAAAATTGCAAAATATATGATTGTATGGATTTAACAAATGCATACACACATATAGCAAACCAAAATTTAAACGAAAAATCAGAATTTTGATTTTGGAACTCGGGAATTTTCAGACTGGGGAAAATTGGGAAAAAGAAAAAAATAATGCGAAATATGTATTTGTATACAAGATTGTATACACATAAATAGCAGACAAAAAGAATTATTATATTATTATAGTTAAAAATAAAAAAATTTTTAAAAAATAAACCCAAAAAATGGGCAATAGATAACAAACAGAACAAAACTTTTTGTTCTAATAGATTTTTAATTACAACATATATATGTATTTGTATTCATACACTTAAGACGTATGTATATACATATATAGTTTTATGATTTACGTTGCACATTTTTGCATCGTAAGCTAAAATAAGTCAGTTTATTGACATGCTTAATGTGTAAAGCTTAATGTTTTTGCCTAATTGCAAAAATTTACACATTAAGTAAACTAGGCCAATAAACTTTAAAAGTAAATAAATAAAATAAAACGGAGTAAATGCCGTAAACATATATATATATTTATGCATTATAAAATGCATACACATATATAGCATTTACATAATATAGAAATAAAACGGTATAAATACCGTATATATATATATATATATATTTATATATGCTAACACACATATAACATTTAGGTACACTAAATTACATATTAAATTGTATTAAATAAATTAATCAAACATTAAGCTTATGATTTTATAATCATGGTCCTATACTGGAACAGTGTAACAGTAGATGAGGCAGTAAATGACTTAAATACTCCATTTTCCTGATTCAAGGTAGCGAATACAACAGCAAATAAGATGAATACATATAATTAAAAAGCTAGCTGAAGAGTATTTCATGACAATAAGCGAAATATCCAGCATTATTGGCTAAAAAAGTATGGTTGTCAATCCGTATATGGAAACAACCAAAATAAAGGAAGGGAGGGGGCAACAAGTAAAGCGTAAAGCCTCCCTTGTCGAGAGAAAACTATGGCATAAGCCGTCTCATCAATTATCTGAGATGACGGTAGACACAAGAAGATACACCAGCATCGCTCCTTGAATAAAATCAGAAGTAACTTTTGTGGAGTATTAAGTCAAGCAAAGCCATAAAGCCAAGCAGTTTCTAACCAAGGGGGACAAGCGGCGAAGGAGAAAAGTAGGACCATGAATTAGGTAGGGTTATTCGAAGAGAAAAACAAACATAATAATTTATACTTACACTTGAATTCAACATTCAAAAAATTATTGTAAGACACAATAATGTGTTATTAAGAAAAAATTATTCTTAGCTATAATTTTTTCTTATTCGAAGGGGTGAGGAATGTTGTGGGTTTTTACCACACATGATATGTTATTTAAACAAATAACACATTATGGCATATTTTTTGGATGATGCTTAACAAATGCCAAAATTTTGTAGGCCAACTATTTGTGGGCCAAGGTTTGGCAAACTAGAATAAGTTTTTGTTATTGTATTCCTAAGTAATTATTTTAGCATGTAATTTGTTATTGTAATTATCTGTATCATAGGTGTTAAGTAAAATGAAATCAAAGATTAAAAACAGAATTTGTTCTGGTATTAAACGGAAGACTACGGTGTTAATCATTTAGAAGGGAAAATATACTGGTAAGTATATTTAAATCTGATAATCCTTAAACTTGTTTCTCCTTCCAGATACAATTGTCACACAGTACTAAGTGTTTTCCCAGGACGGGAAAATTACTAGTACAAAAATACTAGTCAGCCGGTAGGATTCTCACTTCTACCAGCAAAACTAGACAACAATGACCACATAAGTGGAATAAGCCATATACCGATGTCCGTCCTGAAAAGTAAAGAGAAAATAGGTAATGAAAATATAAAAACAAAATACTTAAAACAAAATACATGAGCAACAGTGAAAATCAATAGAATTTCATTAGCCCAGCTAACCCAATCTGTCTACATGAGCCTCTTAAACTCAGGGTGTGGGCGGAAGCCTACGTTGCGTACCTGCTGCAATACTGACGTTGTTGAATCATTTTCCGTTCTTTGCGTTGTCTGAAATAAATATAAACAAAATTAGAAAATGTTTTGCGTTCTTGAAAGAAAAACAAAAAAAAACAGAAACCGAAACTGTGAAGCAAGCAGAGTAAAGTTAAAAAGATTTCAAAAGTGATATCTACCACTAAAAGTAAATTGTTGCTTTAGGGCTATAAATGGTTTAGGAAATCACAAAGTTTTCTTGAGGTTATGTCGCCATGTGGCGTGCATTGTCCACGTATTCCCACCCAGCGCACTACGCCGCCCCCAGACTTTAGTGAGTAGAGTTTTGTTGTGTGTGGGGATTAGCTGCAGTTATGTCTTTCAAAACTTCCAAGTAAACCTGCGAAATAGATTAGAAAAATTTTTAGTTATTTTTTTGCACTTACCTCAAACCGAATGGCTACGAACAACAAACATAAACAATAAGTCGGCCATCATTAATTTCTGACAAGTCAAATGTCAATCTGTCAAATATTTATAGCTTCCCTGCTTTTAGGTTCCAATAAAAGCTCCAACACTTTTTCTTTAATAATGTTGTCTAAGTCAACAGTCGAAACAAAAAGCTTGGCAACTTTTGCTTGAAGAAAATGTTGCAAGAATTAAGGAACAGGAAAATTTTAGAGGGAAATGGATATAGGTTCGATTGACAAATACATTGAATGTTGTGTACCTAATAAGAAACGGTTTGATATGATTTTTGTTAGTTATTGTAAGTTATATATTATGTTCAACTATTTTAAAACGTATTCAATTTATGTATATAAATTAGATTTAGTAACAAAAATTTTAGAATCGGAAAGATCATTCCAGAAAAAATCTCGGAAAGAAAAGTGTTTTACTTAATTTAATTTAAAAATTTTTTTAAATAAAATCCTTCGGTGTTTTAAGTGGTACAGTGTCCGTTTCCCCGTAGAAAAAGTAATCGTCTTGCTAAAGTGAAAGTTAGTAACAAGTGGTAGCTGCATAAACAGGAAAAACACGCGATCGCATGCAGCAAAAATATAGTCGAGAGCAAAAGTGGCAGGATTCCGTCTTCATCTTGAATTCAAGCTATTTTTGTCGTTGAGGAAATAAGAAAATGTAAGTGGTTAAGGCAATTATTTATTTCATTAAAATAAATAGAAAGTGTTAACATTTGCTAAAACAAAATTAAAAGGTATAGGATAAAGTGAAAATATTTTTTGTAGTGTGACTGACCCTGGAGACGAGGCTGGAGAAGTTGCCAGAAGTGCCATTATTCGCAAAATCGACAAGAAGAAATAAACCACAGATAAGTCACAATTTTCTATTATTTGTAAGAATAAACGTAAAATCACCGAGAAAGTTAGAGGTCCTATGCTGATCTTGTTATCAGTAAATATAAGCCAAATCCAATTAGTTTCGTTAGATGCGGAAATTGAAAATTATCCGAGTGCGAAACCCTAAAGAAGCGAGAAGTGCAGTGCACAAACACACTATCCAATAAGTGGTCCAGCTTAATAACAAATTTCATTTTGTGGAAGCTAAATTTGTGAGAGCGATAACAAAGGAAAAATAAAGTAGAAATAGAAGAGCTTTTGCTTTGTATCGTGTGCGAAAACTACATAGGACCGGATGAATATTTTTCTTAGGCTTTCATAACTTTTATTTGCAAGTTATTTATTATTTATATATTTAACTTTTAGTGTTTGAAATTTTGTATTTTTTTTGTAATAAGTCCCTATTAGTCGGGAGCATTTAACAGCGAAGTTCCGCGAATGTTGAGAATTTGAGTGGAGGGTGAAAACTAGTTTTTTTTAATCTTAAGCGAGCTCCTTTAGGATTAGGAAAATTTGCAGAATATTTCAATTTCATAAATTTATATTTTTTGGGGAACATTCCTAGATTGAATTTCTGGTATACTCACGCTGAATTGCTTGCGATAATTGAAACTTAGATTTTTTTTTGAATTTCCTAAATTATGATATATATATTAGGGCGGGTCGATTTCTTCGAGATGGAAAAAGTCATCAAAGGGTATGGCAAGACAATATTCTACGGACAATTCTGAGCAACTTTGTCAAAGAAACTATGGGTCTAAAATCCATTTCGAGCCTCCGCATTTTCACAAATTAGTTTTGAACAGTGCTTACTTACGTACATACGTACATGTATTGCACTTTTATGGGAACAATTACAGGAAGGGAGGAGTTTTTGGACCAGGTAGTGGCAAAGAGAGTAAATAATAAAAGAGGAATACTCGTTCTCTGGCAACATTAAATGTTGCAAAGATTGGGTGCAGAGTTCATTTTCGCCGTCTAATTTCGATCCACATGGGTTTCTTGGCTAAATAGTCGAGAAATAAACCATAAACTAAGCGAAAATAAAATTGGCGAATTCAGCTTCATTATTAAGTAAGTGTGTATTAGTTTAAGTTACTTCATATGCATTGTACCAATGTATTATTATAAATTGAATAAAATATGGAAAATATAAAAATTTCTTATGAAAAATGAATGCCCTTTTTCTTGTGTTCACCTTTACGTAAAAAAAAAACAAAGAAATACCAAAATAAGCGTATTTTCAAATATGCAAAAAAAATGAATGAATGGGATTTGAACACAGGTCCATTTGGTTCAAATTGCACTTTTTTTGCATATCTATTAAAAATTCGATATTGCATTTTCTCATATTTTAATATGTATGCATATGCAAAAAAAAAATTAATGTCTTGAGTGGGAGCGTAAGTCCGATAAGAAAAACGTTGTTCAATAACTGGGAAAGTAAGCCACAAATAAAAAAATGTGTTAAGCAAATATAAAAAAAAATTTTTTTCCTAAGCTAGGATTCGAAGATGGATTGACAAGGTTCAAAAGCAAGCGCACATTCTACTTGACCACGTCGCTCATCTGTATGCGTATTTCAATATAATACCTATATATTTAGAAATATGTAGATCATTACAAATTTTACAATAATACAACTTTTCATTCATAAAGTGATTTCAACTTTTCATTCATAAAGTGGAATGCTACGTTGCATTGTTACGTCGAAATTTGGCAACAATGCTTTAAATTGATTTGTTCAAGTTTCTATTAAAAACAAATGTTCATATGAAAATCAAATTAACAAAAACTTTTACCACAGGGACTGACGATAACATTTTCTATAGTGAAATTTTCCGTAGAATCTGAGTATGCTAATGATTTTTAACGATGGTCCCAATTTTCCATATAAATGGCCAAATTCATAAAAATTCACTTTTGAGAGCAAATACTTCACATAAAGTTTTGTAAAAACTTTAATTGTTAGCCAATCAATTTAAAATTGTTCTATATAGGTAGATAAGAGTCTAATAAAAATTTTAACATGCCAATAGTATTAGGTATATGGCTGTTATGATCGAAAATAGTTGCAGACGCAAGGCAGGAAACCCTCTCTAAGTGGCAGGACAGGTATCGCTCAGAAGTCAGTGGCAGGTGGACAAAAAGACTGATCACTTGCATAAGAAGATGGTTTGAGAGAGACTTTGGCGAAGTAAATTATTACCTCACTCAGTTTTTATCGGGCCATGGATACTTCCAGAAGTATCTACACCGTATGGGGCAAAACAGAGCACCCTTTCTGTATATATGGAGACGCTGATGAAGATGACGCAGAGCACACTTTCTTCAACTGCAATCGATGGGACAACGAACGCGCATCCTTACAGGAATCAGTCGGCCAGTGCTCCGCTGACAACGTGATCGAAAGGATGCTGCAGAGCGAAGGAAACTGGAATGCAGTTGCAAGTTTTACTGAGGACGTTCTCAGAAAAAAGAAGTGGGACCTAGACGCAGGTATATGATTTGAGGACAAATCAAGGGACCTACCCCGAAGCAATGCTAACGCAGTCCCAGGATAGGAGGCCTGGAGGTCAAAGATTGTGGGTTTTAGTGAAGTGACACACTCTGAAGCTATGACGGTAGCTTTAGGATAGTGAATTGCATAGATATTGCAGTACATTTACCACAACCTTCCCCACGAAAAAAAAAAAAAAAAATTATCGAAAATAGTTCAAAAAAATCCATGTTTTTCTTTTTTAAATAAATGCTGCTTGCTGCTTTGTTTTAGCTTGATTTTTTTAGTTTATTTTTCTCTTTTGTTTTAATTTGGCTCAGTACATAATTTAATTATGTACCTAGTTATTAATTTTTTTTCGAAATTTTTAAGTTTTATAATTAAATTATTAAATTAAGTATGTATGTATGTACTATAATTGGTATTTAAAGTTCGTAAAAAATTATGCGAAATTGAACAAGGCAAAACATTTTTTGTTTTTATATATACATAGGTTGTACATACATATGTATGTATATGAAAATTATAACAATTCAAAACATATTTTGCGATTTTTTAAAATTTTAGTATGATGTAGAGATCAAGAATATACATAAATGTTTATATATACGGACATTTTCATGAAGAAAAATTAAGAAAAGTTCAAATATTTTTCCCTGGTTTGATTTATAGATAACATATTGACATGATTATTATTTAATAAACGATTCCTTGGAAAGACATAAATTGAATTAATTATGAAAAGTATGAAAAATAACTATAAAAACATAAAAAATTCCAGTTTCATTTTATATCATAACTAGCAAATCCCGGCGCGCGTTGCTGCGCCTCAACAAATGAAATGTAGTGTTTTTTTTAAGTTGGACTAAATAAAAAAAGTTTGTTTATTGAAATTTTATCTTAATGCGAGTGGATAAAAAGGTTTTTGGTTTTTCCTTTTGGTGCATAAATGAACAAATGATTTGGTGAGAATCATTCGAATGCGTGAAATCAGCACCTTTGAATGAGTTTAATTTCGTTAAAGTCCTTGTCTTCTATATATGTACAGAGTATCATTCATCTGCGTCAAAAAGTTGCAGAGATATAAAAAATTATCTCATTTTGGATTTTTATATATATTCTCCAAGTTTCATTTATCTGCGTTACATAGTTTATAAGATATGATGAACTTAAATGTTCTCTTATATGGGAGGGCGTGGCATTAATTTTCCACTATTCCACTTTTCAAACTATGATAAAAATATATACCAAATCTCATTTTTCAGCGTCAAATAGTCATAATGAAAGGCAAAAATGTATACACATATACTATTCGAGAGATGTTTGATTTCCATTTGCCATGGAAATATATTTCATGACAATGATGGCATTTTTGGTAATTTATACTTTTTCTGTGGGTTCATTTGCGTCGCCAAAAATCATCATCAGTACATTCGATAGGTTTTTGTGCTCACGTGGAAAAAGTGCATTCGGCATCAAAAGAGTGCATTTCAATTCCTGTACAGTGACTTACAAACAGCTATGGGTGTTTAAATATGTACATATATGTATGTATGTATGTAGCTCATAAGCAGTTAAAGGAGCGAAAAATAATGCAAAGTCTTGAGCTGAAAATATATGTATAGTGTTATGAGCTGAAAAATTTTTAAATTTTTTTAACTTACGACAACGACTTCGAAATAGGAAAAAGTCAAACATTGGTGAAAATTACCTTTCAGCACAATGTTGACTTGAGCGAAAAGTTTTGAATGTGTTGAGCAAAAAATTCAAACATCGGTGAAAGTTACCTTTCAGCACAATGTTGACTTGAGCGAAGATTTTTGTATGTGGTGAGCGAATTTTGCTAGCATTGATAAATGCTATTGGTGTTGGCAAAACGAAGTCTTGAGCTGAAAATTCATAGTGTTATGCGATGAAAAATTTTTAAATTTTTTTAACTTACGACAACGACTTCGAAATAGGAAAAAGTCAAACATCGGTGAAAATTACCTTTCAGCACAATGTTGACTTGAGCGAAAGATTTTTGTATGTGGTGAGCGAATTTTGTTAGCATTGATAAATGCTATTGGTGTTGGCAAAACGAAGTCTTGAGCTGAAAATTCATAGTGTTATGCTATGAAAAATTTTTAAATTTTTTTAACTTACGACAACGACTTAGAAATAGGAAAAAGTCAAACATCGGTGAAAATTACCTTTCAGCACAATGTTGACTTGAGCGAAAAGTTTTGAATGTGTTGAGCAAAAAATTCAAACATCGGTGAAAATTACCTTTCAGCACAATATTGAACGAAAAGTTTTACTTCTCGATGTAAAGGTGTGATTTCAAATTCGTATCATAACGAGCGAGTTTTTAGGTCATGCCAAAAAACTGCGGTCAGCGATCACAGCAAAAGTACTAATGAATGCAAAAGTATTATTAATGAACAACGGGTGCAGTAATATAGACTGATCCAAAATGGACAACGGATACCGACATAAAATTTATATTTTGTATGACCACATGCTTTTGCGAAAAAGCATCAAGAATATTTTTCTACAGACAGAAATTGAGTTGACAAGTGAAGAAAGAAGTAGCCAAATCTAAATTAGTTGACAGAAACATATGACCGAATGTTTTTTATAATGGTACGACAAATTGGCTGAACAGGCATCCAAAAGCAGTACAAATCAGGGAACGCCAAAGTGGTAGCTGAAAATAAGTATGACGAAAACTCAATAGACTAAAGTTACGAACTTGGAAAAAATAAGACAATAAGGTTAATTATAAGACAATTCAAACCATTCGAGGTTTATATTTACCAAAGAACATCCATAATATGCCATAATGATTTGAAATAGAACCAAACAATGATTCGTTATGCTTTTTAAGAAAACAGACAAACTGAATGCAAGTCAAGTTAAGGGGACAGTTATGCAAAAATAAAAAGTTTTCGGCCAGGGAGATTCCTTCACCAATACAAACAAATGCCTATGAAAATGTTAATGCACTATTACCGATTTCATAAAAATTGTAAGAGTTATGATGTTTGACAACTAGAACTTCCAAAAGAATCAAGACCTTCGAATGGTTCAATACATTTCGTACTATGTACAGACTAACGTTAAAAAAATGAAATGCATTTTCATTTCCGTATCGTTGTTAGTTCTGCAAAAAGTACTGAACAACGCTAAAAAAACAAGAAGGCTTCACTCTTTGCGAAGCCTTCTCATTTTTTTCTCGTTACTTTCATTGTGTTTCTGGCGTTTCAATTCCGCGCTTTCGGTTTTCTTCTTCTCTAGCAACCATCTTGAATTTCGGTACAGCATTACAGAAATCAAGTGGTTCAAGATGACGCACCGATGTTCATAACATGTATTGGACTGGTCAAACCAACTTGGATAATCCAGATTGGTTTGTGCGATGCATGCATTCATAATCCTTTCCTTGACACACCTTTCATGACACATGGTGTCAAACATGTGTTTATAAATTGAAATATGTTTTTCGCATATTTCAAAAAACACGTCGGAAGGATTATGAAGACAGAGACGATTGTCACTATAGTTCTTGATGTCTATAAAACCTTCGGAATCCAATGACAAGTCATCCAATTTCCGAAGGTTTTCTTTACACAAAGCACATTTGATTCTTTTGGTTAGCTTTGCTCTTAACGCATACCCCACGACATAGCGTGCGACGCCTTTTTCCACTGCGGTCAGTGGAATAGAACTGGTTGTTTCGTCTGCGGGAGCCTCGCACAATGATATTGCACAATCCTTTGATTGTGTCAAATCATTATGCGGGTCTTCCACAGAGGATTCAGTTTCGACTGAGAAGTTCCAATCTAGCATCAAATCGTCTTCGTCTGTCTCACAATTACTGTTTCGACTTCGATAATTTTGCATTAGCACTTTCATTGACATTAACCTAGCTGTAAGAGTTTCAATTTCTTTCACCGATGGATTTGTATTATTACCTAACAGTCCTCTTATTATTGAAAAGTAATTTTCAAGAGAGTCTTGATTCAGCCTTCCAAGCATAACGAATGATATATTTGGATTCTCAAACATATCATTGATATAGCATATCATGGAGTCTAGAGTAAAGATAAGACCCTTTATGGAGACATTTCTATACCTACTTTGTGGTAGAGACAACCCTGCCACGTAGTCTCGTAATTCCCTTATCTTATCTATTTTGTCGCAAGTCCTAGTAACTGGTCTTTTATTGAAATTTTTGTCATACAAATTTTTGCTATCACAATAATCGAAACCGTCATTGAACTGCTTTATATAATTCATAGTTGCAGCAGCGTTCGATATGTTGTGGGAATTGGTCAAGAGACCATTCTCAAAACAATACTTAGCAGCTGCATAAAATGAATTACTGAATACCTGTGTAGTCAGATTGACGCGCACTTTATCAAACAGTTTTGGATAAATATGCTTATCTGTAACTTTTGGTAACATTCGCAGATATTTCGATTTGTTGATTTTATATAACTCTACCAACACCTGCCAACTAGCAACCCCATCTGCAGTGGTGACATCGCCACCAAGCAAAGTATTCCTCATACTTTTATACAAATGGCAATAGTCACACATCACATAAATTTTATGATCATTTGCTATGAAATGATTTTGGGTGAAATTCGAAGTTAAACTGCTGAACAAGACTCGGTTTGCACCACCCTGGTCAGCAATTACTGCTTTTAATATAAAGCCCGTTTTTTGGATTGAATCAACAACTTTACGAAAAATATTTTTAAGCGTTTCTGATGCAATGCCATTTTTCGTAAAATATATGCTGTGAACCATCTTCCAGCTATGCACCGCTCCCTTCAACATAAACACCAAGCAAGAGTCCGCAATATTTGTAGTGCGCGTCGCTCCGCCGCAGTCCGTGAACCCTTTGATCAAATCCGCCGACGAGTCGTAGTCAAGACTCTTGCGAATGACCATTTCGTCGAACAAAAGCACGCAATATTTTGCTTCGGTGTCCATTTTCGCGGCCATGCTCTGAAATATTTCCTCCATTGCTGGAGTAATTCCAGGAGCAATGGTTTTCAGTGGCCGCCATTTGTATAGGGAAGAGGTGCAAGGAAGGTGGAACTTGAGCTGGTCCCTCATAAATTTGTAGGCTCTACTGGATTGCAGGTTAATAGCCTGGAAAATTTCCTTTTGAGCCTCGGAGTAGATGGACCGCTTTTCACTCGTTATAATATTGGGGAATTCAATTGCAGAAGGGCTTGCATCACCGGATGGCTTTATGCAAAGAGAGAAGCATTCTTCTCTCATGTCCTCAATTTGCTCTTTAAGGGACTCTACTTCCGCAAACAAATTTGCAATTTTGGCCAAATTTGCAGATTCGACAGCTGCATTAATGGACCGCTCTTCGGCAAGCTGTTTTTCTGCCAAGCTGCGTTGTTGCCGGTGGTAGTCAGCCAGTTTACAAAACTTTTCACAATTCTCGCATGACTGCGATTTGTGCTCCTGTAATTCCTGGCCTTCTTCAATTCCATCTTCACTGCGCACCGGCGTCACCTTCACCACAGGGAATGCCGTGCTTGTAAGTCTTTTCGTTGACTTTAGATCCGATGGATTGAAATGATTGTTGCATATACGCAACTCTGAGCGGTCATTTTCATCCAAGCCACAAGCTTGAAGCCAAGCCCTTCTTTTCTCCGGTTCAGTTGGGAATTTGTGCAGCAAAAAGTATCTACTGAACATAAAACATAAATTTTAAAAAGCCTAAGCGTATACTAAAAGAGTGCGTCAAGGCACCCATCGAAAAATCCTAATTTTTTCAAAAATTTTTCCTTAGCTTGTTAAGCCCTAATTTTATTTTAGTTTACACATAGAATACAAAATCTTAAGCAAAGATTTTTTAAAAAGTATAAACTATGAACCTTTCCAGTACGCAATTTTGGTGAATTTCGATACAAATATATTAATAGGAGCATTTCATAAAATTTAATATGTTTTGTTCTATCTAAAACTACATTAAGAAAAACTTGATAAAAAAAAAATTTTGGAAAAAGGCAACTGAAAATTTAGATTTTTGGTTACTCATACTTTCTCACATAATATATAGAAACATTTTCGACATCAGAGGATATAAACTTTTTTTTCTGTCAAAGTTTTGCAATTTGCACTTTTACAATTTTTCATTCTAATTTATGAGAAATCCGTTCAATTATACGTGTATCGAACACTAAATAATAAAGTCTGATTAGAAACGCACGTACTTCAACAGGGCGTATGAGTAACAAATCACATGAAATGAAAAAAACTTCAGTTTAATCAACGTCTTTAAATCTTTTTCAATCCCTAGCAATTTCATTTAAATAAAAGAATTATTAAAAAATTCGAATTTTTCGATGCGTGCCTTAAGGCACTCTTGCCGGTTAGAGGGTTAATGAATTACCTAAGTTCAACGTTGGAATAGCTCCCTTTAGCAAGCGCTTAAGGCCTATGCACGATGAGTCAAAGTGCTTGCTGCAAATCCTACTGTTATGCTTAATATTATGGCGAAAAATGCGCAGATTTGATACCCATTTATCATACATTTCGGAATCATTTTTTGGAAATTGATAGGTATGGACATCAGGGGAATCGGGGACTACGCAGCCATATACAATGCATACTCTGCTCATTTTTGTTCCTTCTGTATATTAAAATTTTTAAATATAAATATCTATAACATAAAAAATATAAAGAGATAATGGGTGCCCATATTCAGTTTATTGTAAAACCATTTTGAAAGAAAAATGTACTAAAAACGAGTTGAATGTTGAATTGAATGACGCATATTTTTTACAACGAAAATATTCTAAGAAAATTACAAACGTACCGAAAATGCTCTAATCAGTGATGGCATTTTCGGTACATTTGTAATTTTTTCGGTACATTTGCGTTCTGAAAAATCGTTGTCAGTACATTCCACAAGTTTTCAGTACATTCGGAAATTTTTAAAACATTTTCAGTACATTTTCGGTACATTTGGACAGTTTATTATATTTACCTTTTTGTTTGTTTTTTAGTAAATGAAAATGCGATGAGTAGATTTATAGTAATTACCTGTATAAAATATAATTAACCTATAATATTAATTACGTTTTTTTTGTTGTTTTTGGTAAATGTGTAGATTTTGTAATTAATTTAACGTGAAATATATGATGGGAAAAGTGATTAAATTTTAAAACAATTTCGTGCATTTTAGGAAAATTGATTGTTCAAGACAAAAAAGTACATTCGGGCTCTAAAAAGTACATTTGAAGTCTCGATTCAGTACATTTTCACAAAACCCAAATGCTGATACAAAACTCATATGCTAACACAGATGGAAGTGTCTTTTTTTGTCTATAAAAAAATACTCGGTACTTGCGACTACCTCAAAACATGCACCGAGCCCGGTTTTCATTGCGTGCATGAATCGAGTTAAAATGTCAATCGATTTTTTTATATCACAGCAAAAAAAGTCATTGGATTTGTTTAGCTCAAGCAAAACTTACTAAAAAGAAAAAAAGGTAACTACCTATGTGCATATTATAAATAAATAGTCCAATACGCTAAATGTACCGAATGCACAAAAATTTTGTCCAATGTACTGACGCATATTTTTCACAATGCAAACACAAATGCAATGATAAAATTTTTTTCCTTTGATTTCAAGGTATTTTACAATTAATTTTCACGTCTAATCAATAATTTAAAATTTTTATATGAATGTCACTTTTTACAAGTCACTTTGAAATTTTATTTATCAATGATGATAATAAGAACTATTTTTTAAATCACTTGTATTACTCACAAACAAAAAATTTTTTAAATAGTAACTGCTCACTAACTTGCACAGGAAACAATAAAAGCACGTTAATTTTAAAATCAAATGAATGCATTGGTATAATTGGAAAATCCTTAACCCTTTCATATTAAACTTCCAACTTTTATTTCAAACTTCCTAATGCAGTTGATTTACAATACGTATGGACCTAAATTCAGCATTCGATATGAAAGAATTAAAACTTTTCTGCTATTTGCATGGAATTATTGGAAAATTCTTTTAATGCAACGGAGATGATTGCAATAAAGAAATCGATCTTTTTCTAACATACATATGCGAAATAGACGAGCTTTTGATTGATGCTATGGTATCCTAGATGGTTACGCACTTGACTTGTAAGCCGTTGACCGGTGTTCGATTTTTAGTTTGTAAGATTTAAATTTTTTTTTTTTTAGAACAATTGACATGCAACAATTGTCATTGGATTTTTTTTTTATTCGGAAAGCGCTGTTGCTAAATTTTCTTTAATAAAGTAGCAAATCGAACTAATTTATACATATTAAAATATGAGAAAATCCAATATCGAATTTTTAATAGATATGCAAAAAAAGTGCAATTTGAACCAAATGGACCTGTGTTCAAATCCCATTCATTCATTTTTTTTGCATATTTGAAAATACGCTTATTTTGGTATTTCTTTGTTTTTTTTTACGTAAAGGTGAACAAAAGAAAAAGGGCATTCATTTTTCATAAGAAATTTTTATATTTTCCATATTTCATTCAATTTATAATAATACATTGGTACAATGCATATGAAGTAACTTAAACTAATACACACCTACTTAATAATGAAGCTGAATTCGCCAATTTTATTTTCGCTTAGTTTATGGTTTATTTCTCGACTATTTAGCCAAGAAACCCATGTGGATCGAAATTAGACGGCGAAAATGAACTCTGCACCCAATCTTTGCAACATTTAATGTTGCCAGAGAACGAGTATTCCTCTTTTATTATTTACTCTCTTTGGTAGTGGTCGATCGTCAGAGGTTAAATATTTCATAAAATGATGTTTATTTCTGATAATAGTCGACCAAGGCGTTTAACTTTGTAGCAACACTTCTAACATTAATTATTTTGACATTTAATTTTTTCTAAATTTCAAATATCAAAAAATATTCTGCTTTCAGCTTTAGCACTTTCACTCAAAAGACTATAATACTTTTATAAATCACTATTATTTGGGAAATTCAGTCCATTTAAATCACTTGGCAAGCCAAAGGTAGGGACATCTTGAGATGGTATATGCAACAGGTTGCATCTGGAGGATATGGGTCTTATCGATAGCTCCATAGTTGGAAAAAACGAAAAAAATCACAATTGACGATCAAAACTTTCACGGAATAATTTCACGTTTTCAATGGCAGAAATTTCAATGATAGATTTTTATTTTTGAATAAAAAATTGTTTTCCATTATCTTTCGACTTAAGTACTTCAGCACTCCACTATTCTTACAAAAAATTAAAATGGTAAATACAAAAGAGGCACAAAACCTTTCCACCGACATCAAAATGGCCGATTTACCACAATTTTTGCTTTAAATATGAAATACTTTGTAGTTGTTGCCATACAAATCCAATATAAGTACTGTTCAAAACCTATTTGTAAAAATGCGGAGGCTCGAAATTGATTTTAGACCCATAGTTTCTTTGGCAAAGTTGCTCAGAATTGTCCGTAGAATATTTTCCAGCCATACCCTTTTTGAAAAAAAAAATCGAACCACCCTAATATGTATATATATTTTATTTGTAGTATTACTAAGTAGATATTACAATTTATTCTGATTTTTAATTTTAAATGTTTATCTTATATTTTCTTGTGCACAGCATTTTTGTATATATCGTTTTGGGCAAAATAATCTCAATTAATTTTCCATATTTCCCAGAAAAGAACCGAATTGTGAGGATAAGATTTAAACTTTTATTAATTTGAATAGCTATGAATTTATTTCCCCATGGTTGATAAAAAGAAGATAAGAACCAAAAATTATTTCTATTAGAAAATATTGTTAGAAGTTTTATAAATTTTAGATTAAAATAATAAATGTGAATTATACAAAGAGGCAATTATGATGTGTTAAAGTTGCAATTTGGGGGGGGGGGGGGGGGTTGGAAAGTCGTGACCGGAGATAGAGGGCAAATGGGGTAGGCCAAGAAAAATGAGCGTGCAGCTGGTTTCCTTAGTGGGTGTCATTTGAAAATCATGAAATGACACCGGATGGGTGGGCGCTTAGGAAGCTTTCAACTAATTCCTGGTTTATGTGGGCAATTTAATTTTGAGTGTACGTTTTGCATTTGAATTTTGTGTCAATTGCCTATTTGTTGCTATTTTTTTTATTTTGTTGTTTAGCTAAAATTTTGTGTTTTTGATGCAGTAAATTTTCAATTGGTTTTATTTTGTCTTTTTCTTATAAATTTTCAGTATTCAGTTCAGTTCACTAATTTTGAGTTAATTTTGTTTCTTTTAAATTTCGCTTCCGGCCAAAACCGGAAACAGAAATTATTGTACCTCCCTCGATCTAACGCGGCGGGCTAATAACCCCCCTGGAAACCGCAAGCTCGCCACGGCGGGCTGCGTTAGATACGTCAAAATGGGGACACGTTACACACTTTCATAGATATGTATAGTATGTCACTATAATAAGTAAACTGTGTGCAAAATTGCGCAAGCAGTGAGTATCAAGTTCATTTGAAGTCCCAAAATGCAAAATATGCTGAGTAACACATTTTGCATTTCAAGGTCAGCTGAATTTGAACAAATACTTTAGGCATAAGGTATTTTAAAAATATGTTATAAAGTTAGTATTAAGATCCAGTTAAATAAATGAATATTAAAGTTAAAGTGTTAATAAAAATCCGGTATTTCATTTTATAATTAACTTAATTGGCGCAGTCGCGGAATTTAATCTGAAGATTAAAGCAATCGAACAGAGCTTGTAAAAAGAAAAAAATTTTCCAATGAAACAATAAAATTTTGAGAAAAAGTTCACCATAAATGGGAACACAAAGAATTGAATTCACAAAAACAGAAAGTGAATGCGGAGATCAGGAGCGTTTGATTTAAATCGTATGTTAGTAGAAGACGATATGGAGCAAGATATGCAACAATGAATACAAATTTGGAAGCAGCACTGTTACGACAGGAATAAATGATGGAACAGCAAAAACAGATTCACAATCAGCAGCTGCAACAAGCTGAACAACAATTACAACAACAAGCCGATCAACAACAGGCCCAGTAGCAATTGCATCAACAAGCTCAACAAATATTGCGGCAGCAACCACAACGACAACCACTTGAATTTTCACTAAGTCTTCAACATATTTTAAATTAGTTCAGGGACTTAAAATCATTCGACGATGGAAAGGACTATAGCCTATCATCGTTTATAAAAGCCGTAGAAAGCACAACAGCACTTTGCGGAATGAACGAACAATTATACAGCTATGGAATGCAAATAGTGATCATCGAAAAAATCCTAGGAGAAGAATCCAAATGCACTAAAGAACTGGGAGACGATGCCCAATGGATTGACATCAAAGCAAAATTAAGACAGCATTTTAAGTCGAATAAATCATACGGAAGTCTGTTTAACAAATGTCGTATGATGAAGTTGAATAACCTAAATGAGTTATTCACGGAAACTAATACAATTAAGTATGAATTAAACGAAATATTCGATCCGATGATAAAAAAAACCAAATATATATAAACCAGAAAATATAGATAGAGATCTTGCCGAAACTATTTTAGAGAAAATTGATGGGACAGTAATAGCTCATATTGTTGATGATGGTGATGATGATGATGTCCACACATAGTATGTTATTTAGGTTTGTCTAAATAACATATTATGGCATATTATGATTATAAAATTGTAGCACGATTTTGGGCATTTGTTGGTTTGTTGTTAAATTTAAGTTACTATGTGCAAGTTCTGTTTGTTAAGAATTAAAAAGAATGAGAACGCCAAGTACTTAAATGCGACCACAAAACAGCAAGCAAAAGCTAGGTGTGCAACCCGGAAATATGCCGACCCCACTACTTTGGTAGGTTAAGACAAAGAATTATATATATAAAAAAACAATATTCCGGCAAATGTCGATAATTGGATCGTACTTCTACGTAGCGAGCGACAGCTTTACTGTCTTACAACCAGGGGAAATGTGATTTTGGCTTATTTGCGCATTGGGGATTCTAACAATGGCGCTATGCTCTGAATTTTATTAGGATTTTCTATTTTATTTATTTTAATTTATATGATGTTTTTTGAATATCTTCCGCCATTTTTTATTTACATTTTACAAATATTAATTAATTAACAAATTATTTTGCATTTGAGCTGCATTTGAGAAAATTCATTTTTATTGCTACCAAGCAACTAGCAAATCCAGAAGCAGGATATTTATTTTGACTTCTCCAAAAGAACAAATTTGCAACCGATCCCGCGTAATTTACGTTGTTGTTGCCTTTTGTATTCAGTAAAATTCAGTGGAGAAAATCCTAACAAAATGCCTGCATTTGTTGTTGCTTTTTTGTAGCTTGCAACCGATCCCGTTATTTGTTTTGTTGTTGCTATTTTTCAGCCGAAAAATTCAGATGAAAATTGCCACACATTATATTCCTGTTGTTTGCTTGTATGTGTTTCATATTTTGCTATTTGTCGCTACCAGAATTTTTTGCCAAGGGGGTTTTAATCTAACGAAACTAATTACTTATATTTTCATATTTGCTTGTTTTACTTGAAACAAATCATTAGTTAACACAAGTTAATACCTAAATAAATTAAATAAGAATAGTTTAATCACTAGCACTAATTCGGCATTTAAAAAAACACGAAAATCAAATTTAGAAAGACAAAAAAATTAAACTTTCTTTAAAATTAACAAAGAAAGTAAATAAAAATGCCACTGCCGACGTGCTAGTTTTATTTTGGCTTAAACCTTTGGAAATTCAAAAATATTTATGTTGGAGGCTTCAGCCTCCTTGACCCCTTGATCAACTACATGCATTTTTCAGTTCAAACTGAAAAATAAAAATAATATTCATCTTGTTTGATTTGCTATGCGCCTGCTTCAAACAAAAATTCTTTTGTCTTACAGCTTGAATTGAAATTATTTTACAATAATCAAAATATTCTTCAATTTCTATATTTTTCAACATATTCTTGAAAAGAACAATATAGGTTATATTAATTTGTCCTATCAAAATTTGACAGATAATCTGGTTCCGTAGCTGTCAAAAAATGGTTATACTCAATTTATTTGTTTACATTTTGCATTGGATTTTGACAAAGTTGTAGTAGTTGCTAAACCTGCAATGAGTAATTTGCCAATAGAAAGTACCATTTGTACAAATATTTCACTGCGCATGTCTTGTAATACAACAGCCGATAATGCAGGTGTCTCTCTTGCTGTGCCTGTTGGTGTTGATGCTGCTACTGCTGCATTTATGGTAATTAATTTGCGTGATAAGTCATCGATGTTATTGAATGATGCTGCTGCTGGTTATTCTGCTGTTTCGTTTTATGCCTCTTCAGTTAGTTATGCTGCTGTTGTTGGTCCCGCCACTACTGCTGTTTCTCCTGTGGGTGTCATTTTTGAATCTTCAGTTGGAAACACTTTCATTACCCATGACACAATCGAAATTTTCGGTTGTTCAAAGAAAAAAGTGGTCTAATCGATCTGCGGTCGTTGGAAATAATGACAATGCTGAGTTGGATGTGGCTGTGAGAAAAAATGGGTACATCTGTCATCATTCAAGCCATCTGTTACTTCTACTGACATAATTTCTTATGTGGAAAATCATGTGGGTGTTAATAAAAATCACTTAGCTTGCTATCCTCTCATTAAAAAAGATATTGATATTGTTGACATGAAATTTATTGATTTTAAATTGGGAATTTCTCCAGTCTTTTTTAAAAGCTTTTTGATCCCTCACTTTGGCAATGCGACATCAATTTCCGTTCTTTTCGAAATCTGGGAGTAATTCAACCCCAAAAGTGATGACTCATGCTGCTATTTGTGCTCCAGATTAAGTAAATCGCTCTAACTGCTCTTTAAAAATATATTTTCAAAATGTTTCGGGCATGTGGACTAATTCCTACGATATTAGTGTCTCTACAACTTGATTATGATGTGTTTGTGTTTGTTGAAACATGGCTTAATTAAGATTTATTCGATGCGAACTTTTTGATTCGAGATTGGCGTTAAAGCAGCCCTACAATCATCGTGCAATGAGTTTTTAAATAATAATACACTTATTGACCAACTTTGTGTCTTAATAAATATAATTTCTGATTTTCTTTTGTTGTGTGTTTCGTATATACCACCGAATAGCTGTTCTAGATAGATATATGCTATTCACGTTGAAAATATTGTCCATTTAGTTCTAAATCATATTTATATTCTAGGCGAATTCAACTTAAGTACAGTGAATTGGTCTTTTTTATCAAACAGTGTTTCATTGATGCCATCGAATATAAATCAACCTCATGAAATCAATTTAATTGATTCGTTTTTTGAAGTTGACTTAGCTCAAATTAATAATTTTTTTAACAAACTTGGTAGGTTGCTTGATTTAATTTTTATCAACAATAATATTAAATATACTTTGGAGCAATGTATGTTTCCAATTTCGTCCAATTTCAATTTTATGAATTTATTAAAATTAATGAAGTGGCTAATCATGAAGTAACATATAATTTTAATATGTGCAATTTTGAAACTTTGAAAAAAAATATTTTGATATTGATTGATTGGAATTCTCTTTTTGATGGAAAAGATACGTCAACTTGTTTTGACTTATTTTTCAACTCAATTCATACTACTTTTAAAAATAATACTCATCCTTTGCATAAAAGAATTCATAAATTTCCTTGGTATACGAAAGGTTCAAAGAAATTGAAAAATTTGAGAAACAAATTTTACAATTTTTTAATTCGACATATAATTTGGGTTTTAGAGTGAAATATGAGTATTGAGATTTGTTAAGATTTATTAATACTGATGTGAGCTTACACGACTGAACAATATGAAAGCGAAAACGGAAGGGAGGAAACAAATATGACAAAAGTGACATCTATATCTAACTAATTAGAATTAAAACAGCACTAAGTTGCCAGATCAATTAATTTACTTAGAAAGTGAATATCTCAACACTCCCTCTCGCTTTCTGAAGTTAAATTCCATTTATAAATTTACAAAATCATGAACTAAATGCATAAACTTGTCTTTGCTTAAAGGCTTTGTAAAAATATCAGCCAATTGCTCTTTCGTCTCCAGATATTTTACTTGCATGTCGCAAGTGTAGAAATACTGAATGTCGATATGCTTTGTACGCTTTGCCGATTCAGGAGTCTGGACCAAAATTATCGCTCTTTGATTATCGGAGAACAAAAAGGTTGGTAAACGCTGTTCATGACCGCACTCGAACATTAACCGTCTCAGCCATTTTGCAGCTTTTGTTGCAGCACAAAGAGCAACAAACTCCGCTTCAGTGGTTGAAGTTGCAGTTACGGTTTGCTTTCGCGAGCTCCAAGCAATCGGACCACCATTTAGAAATGCTGCCCAATCTGTAATGCTGCGTCTGGTATCTAAATCCCCACCCCAGTCAGCATCAGAGTACATCTTCAACTGAAACGATTCAGAATTTAAATTAAAATGAATGCCGTGATCTAAAGTACATTTCAGATATTTTAGAACTCTTTTAACGCCCTGCCAGTGTGCCTGAACTGGTTTTTCTAGGTATCTGCTCAAAACGCCAACGATATAAGCGATGTCAGGCCTGGTACACACCATTAAGTACATGAGCGACCCAATGGCTTCGCGATATGGAAAATTTTGCTTGTTGTTTGTGTCTGCATCATCCTTTGAAAAATGTTTTCCAACTTCAGCAGGTGTAGACACAGATCCATGTGAAACGTCTCGCCTGGTTTCTTAGCACGTTTAGCACCTGATTTCGGAAAAGGTTTCCTATGCTGCTTACCGTATGCGCAGCCTTCACAAAATGGTTGCTCTTTTGGCACATCCGGAATGTCCAAATCTTTGACAATTTTATGCTCACTCATCTTACGCAGCGTTTTAAAATTTACGTGGCCAAGACGCTCATGCCATAAAATTACCGACTCGGTTGTCAGTAAATTCACTGAAAAAGTCCACACTGGATTCACATTCATGCGGTACAATCGATTTTCACTTTTCCCTTCAGCTACAATGTCGTTGCCTTTTATGAAGTAAACATATTCACCATCTGGCTCAAAAATAACTCTTGCGCCTCGCAGTTGTTCTTGAAATCGAAATAAAATTTTTATCCAGTTCCGGCACTAGCAGTGCATTTTTCAAAACAAAAATATCATTTGACTTGCCTTGTATTTTGGTGTTTCCTTTGCCTTGTACTTTTAAGCGCCGACCATCGTCCACTTTTACATATGTATTTTCTGATAATTCTGCTTGAAAATAGGTCCCTCTGGAACGACATATGATCGGTGGCACCAGAATCTGCGTAGAAAATATTTTCGTGCTTATTGCAATTTGTTGAAGTGTTTACATTGAATAAATATGCGTTTTCATCGGTTTGACGTTTATTATCGCTTGCTTCGTTTTGCAGTGCCAGTGAGTGATGTTCGCTTCTTCCTTCTTGCGAATTTTGCTGATCTTTTTGACGTTTTCTGCATTCTCTTGCCCAATGTCCAATTTTATGACAATAATTGCACTTTCCACTTCGTCTTGGGTTCGAAAAGTTGTTGTTGCTATATTTTCCTTTGCCTTTACTTACTGCGTAGACAGCATTCGGTATATCGTTGTTGTTGTTGCCGTTTGTACGTAAATTCATTAGACTTTCTTCATTAACAAGATGTTCAGTAAACCTTTCAATATTTTGTTGATCACGTGGCACCGCGTACCATGCTGTACGAACATGATCGAATCTAGCTGGTAAACTGCTTAAGATTTTAGCAATAATCATCGATTGCTTTTGCTCCAAGTCCATGTCTTTGAGCTTTGTGCTATGGACATGACATTTGCAACAAAATCAACGACTTGTTCGTCATCAGCCATTTTAATGCACATAAATTTCTCGAGCAGTACTTGTGCAGATTGTTCGCTTTTCTCAGCGTGCACTGCTTTTAGCTTCGACCACATTAACGCTGCCGTTAAGAATTCAGTGAGGTACTTAAGCTGCTCTAATTCTAGCCCTCTCACGATGAGTGCCTACGCTTCTGCATCTTTTTTGTCCCATTGTGTGGCGTTTTGCTGCGTCTTCTCCGTTGTACCCAGAATATATGGCCTTAGTTTATTATCAGCCATGTATATTTCCATTTGACGTCGCCAAAATTGGAAATTTCGCCCACCAAATCAATGAATATGGAAAACTCTTGATTCGCTCATACTTACTTCTATGACGTTTTCAAGCTCAGCCTGAGTTTCAGAGTTTGAATAAATGCTGTCGATTAAATTTTCGATGAAATCCGAAAGAAATGCAAAGTCTAGCGGAATAGATTTTCAAGCGTAATAATATCACCGTTCATAAAAAAATAGCTCAAAATCTATAAACTTACGCTACTGATGTGAGCTTACACGACTGAACAATATGAAAGCGAAAATGGAAGAGAGGAAACAAATATGACAAAAGTGACATCTATATCTAACTAATTAGAATTAAAACAGCACTAAGCTGCCAGATCAATTAATTTACTTAGAAAGTGAATATCTCAACAATGAGCATTATTCGAGAGAGTTTAATTTCCTTGATAAGTTCTTATACAAACATTTCATTCTGCAAATTGAGCAAAATATTTTTTCCAACCCAAGATCATTTGGGTTTTTCATTAAATCCAAAAAAATATATCGAATGTATCCACCTCAGTTTTCTGGGGTAGTAAAACTTCTGATTGTATTAGTAATACAGTTAACATATTTGCTGAATATTTTTAATCTAATTTCGTTTCAGATTCTATAATTTATGATCCCTCCATCCTAAATAAGATTCAATCCACTATTAATTTGGGGACCTTATCTCTTATTAATGAATATGTTCTTAGTGGTATTTTAAATCTGAAAAATGCTAAGAAATCAGATATAGATGGTATATCACCCTTTCTTTTAAAGAAATGTAGTGCCTCTTTAGTTTCTTCTTTAATAATGCTTTTTAATATTTCATTAAGAACAGGAGAATTTATTACTAAGTGGAAAATTGCATCTATAACACCCGTTCATAAAAAAATTATGTGACAAGGTTTAGACCCATCTCTAGGTTAGGTTTGGTTATAGTGGTGGATTGGAAGCCCCACATAGACACTATGGTCCATAGTGATACCACATCTCTCAAGATTTAATCCGTTAGTATTTGTTGATTGGTTTATGGTAAAAGTATTCGTCTGCCAGGCGAAATCGCAAATTCTGTGGAGTTTTAGTTTTGCAACGTCGTACAACGAGTATAGAACAGGATGTCCAAGTGTTCTGAGCCTTGTCCGCGCGAGTGCAGAGCAGTCGCAGAGAAAGTACTCCAGCGTCTCTTCTGTATTAGGTTCCTTGCAGTTCCTGCACATACCATTTTCAAGCAATCTCATTTTACGTGCATGATGACCTATAAGGCAGTGTCCAGTTGTTACACCTGTCAAGAGACGGCAGTTATCCCTGGATAAAGATAGTAGGAATTCTGTATTGGTCTTATTAACACTAGGCCAAAAAATGTTTGTTATTAAGCTAGTGTCCAGCTGTATCCATCATGTGTTAGCTTTTGTTAACATACAGATGTCCATTTTTAAATTAAAGTATTGTATAGGTGCTGCGGTACTTATAGTCACTGTGTCCAGAATCGCTCCTAGTTTCGCCTCTTCGTCCGCAATCTCGTTTCCGATGATGCCTTGATGCTCAGGTACCCAGTACAAATAAACTTTGTTATTGGTGCTGAGATCTTGTAGAGATTTATAGCATTTGAGAACTACTTTCGATTTTATTGTGTTGCTTTGGAGAGCTTTTAAAGCGGCCTGACTGTCCACATATATGTTTATGCGACAGTTAGTGGTGTGCCTTAAAATGCTCTCTGCTGCTTTTGAATTGCTATTATTTTGGCTTGAAAATGCTGCAAGGGTTTGGAAGTCTGTAGTGCTCTTTAAAATTGGTGTTGGTATTGAAGATACCCGCACCTACCCCTTCGTTTTGTTTGGAACCATCTGTATTAGGGCGTGTTGATTAGGTAAGAAAATTAAATTTTTACGATACTTCTCCAATGAGGGGTCTTAATTATATGGTTTTGGGTATGGAAAACTCAAATCTGAGTTTTTTTTGCAATCAGACGACATTTAGCTTGGTAAATCTGCATTTTAAATCCATAAACCATTTCAATGAAATTAAAAAAATATATTTATCTGCACTTATATTGCTGGTAGCTTCATTTTTTTTTATTTTTAGCATTTTTATATGTTTCAACATATTTAACTTATTAAAAAAATAATATAATAATATAACTAATATAACAATTAAATGAAAAGAATTGTTGTATTTATAAAACAAAATTTTTAAATATTTTTCATTTCAATATATATATTTTTTTTTAAATATGAAATATTTATGGCACAAGATCCCCTTCCACGTACCTGAACCTAGCTGCGGTGTTGGGGCTTGCGTACACCTGTGATAAGCTGGGCTGTGCTAACGGGGTACTTAGGTACCCCAGCAGGGACTCCCATGTTAGATTGGCCAGCCTTGAGGTGTCAGACTAAGACGGGTACAAATCCGCACCATTGTTCAAAATCCAGAAGAAGCGTCTGCATCATAGTGATCGGCTCCTGGTCTGCGGCTGAACTCAGTTGCAGTTTTTCAAATTCTGGCAGCAGGTACAAAATGCAAACCCCCCCCCCCCTTGAAATGTCGCAAGAGACCGGCCCTCAGTATCCGGCAAAAGAGGGTTCTAAAATCTCCAGAGACCTAGTCATTCGGGCGTTGGCTTCAGACCCGAATGATGGTCCTGCTACTGAAACCCCGTCTACTCGAGTGTTGGCTGCAAGCTCGGTAGGCGGTAAAGCTATTGCAGTCATTAGTATAGGAGAAGAGAAGAGTAGGGACAAAGACAGGACGCTACAGAGACAACTGAGCATGGACATTGAAGACGATTTGGACACTCTCTCCTCGTCGAATCTTCTGGAGGGTTTAAGGTTGTGTGACACAGACGAGGAAGATCTATTGTTATCCTCTGAAAATGTGCCATCCTCCTTGGGTCCTCCTGCGGAGAAGACGGGAGTGAGTGTTGAAAAGACACTGACGAAAAAGAGGCCAAGGACCAAAGGAGTAAGAGGAGGAAGGGTTACAAAAGTTCCCTTAAGTTTCTTAAGAAACTGGGATTGTGTAGCTCATACTCTCTTACTCCGAAGGAAAAGGCTCTCTATAAAATGCACACCCTCAATGTGCGGCTGCATGAGAGGAGCTATCCCCAACATGGTGTTTCTGGTGCGGCCGTCATTGAAGCTGCTAAAAGAGCAAAGGAAGCACCGGTGGCGGCCGGTGGCACCGCTTCTAGCTGCTTCTAGCTGCTCCGCGAACAAGTCCGGAGTGACGGAAGTGTTATCATCGGCCGTCTCTGGCTGCTTGAAGGCAGGTCCTTCAGGGTCAGCAACCACCGCTCGCATTCAAGGAGTACAGGCTTCGAAAGGCAAGGCAAAACAAGTCGCCAAGCCTCTGTCCACACTACTCTCCAGATCGGAGTGTGCCGTGGGCGGCGGCGAAGTGACCTCTGCTAAGCCAAGCAACAAGAGGCAACGCTCTAGCGAGGGTCAGGTTACTGAAGGTAAGAGGCTGAAGCCTTCAGCTAGCTTGCCTTCAGCTCCTGAACTTCAGGTGGCAATTGTCGATCGGGGTCATCCAGATGGAAAGATCTCGGACGCCAATTGGCTTATCCTGGAGGAAAAAATCATGAGTGACGTGGTTCCGGTTGGCCAGGTTCTCCGACGCGTGGTCGTGAGAGTGTGGATTCCTCCACCCGTCATGGAGGATGAATCCATACTCTCTCTGATCAAACGTCAGAACAGGGGCGTCAAGGCGGATGACTGGGAGATCGTCAGGGGCAGATCAAGGGACAAGGAGAACGGCAAGGATCTCTGGGTTAAGATTAGCCCAGAGTCTGAGCAACTACTCCGTCCCTTGAAAGGAAGAATTCGTTTCGGCATTGGCTATGTCACAATGGCCATTGCCGACAAAGAGAAGGAGAGCAGCAATCGCCCGGAACATGCTCAAGGTAGTGCAAATTAATTTGCATCACTGTAGAGCAGCGACGAACGATTTGCTGCTGTTTATGGAGGAGGGTGATATCGACGTGGCCCTGGTTCGGGAGCCCTGGCTCTAAAGAGGTAGGGTTCAGGGATTGGGTTCGGGTCGATATAAACTCTTCTCCCCCAAAAGGGAAGGTAGGATTAGATCCTGTATTTTGGCTAAGCGTAACATTAATGTTTTCTTCTACCAAATTACAGTAACGAGGACCTGACCGTGGCAATGTGCGAGCAGAGGGGCCAAATCTGATCCTCTCATCAGCATACTTGCCCTACGAGGAGCGAGACCCGCCCAGCGAAGCCTTCTAAAGTTTGGTCCAATAGGCCAAAAACAAGAGGCTAAGTATGGTCATCGGCTGTGATGCGAACGCACATCACAGCATCTGGGGCAGTTCAGATACCAACAACAGAGGTGAGTCTCTTTTTAAATATTTACTGTCCACTAATCTTGTTGTATGCAATAGGGGTAATCATCCTACATTTTATAATAGGATTAGGGAGCAGGTAATTGATATTACTTTAGCGACAAATTCAGACACTCTTAGGGTTGAGGACTGGATGGTATCTACAGAATGCTCTTTCTCAGATCATTACAGGATACTATTCAGTATTAATTTTAAGAGTGGGGTACAAATCGCTTATAGGAACAAGGCAAGAGCTAACTGGCAAAAGTTCGAAAACCATATGAGTAAGTTTTCTGCTCCGAATCTGGAGCGGAAAGTTGACTCAATGTATCTAGAGCGAGCGGTCAATAAACTCACCGGCAAGCTGAATGAAGCTTTTCGGAAGTCATGTCCCTTAAGCCGCTCCAAGAAACGAAACCACACACCATGGTGGACTTCAAATCTTGGGCGGTTGAGGACTGAAACTAGAAGGCTTTTTAATAGAGCGAAAGTGACTAGGGAAAGTACGGATTGGGATGTATATCGTCAAAGTTTCAACGCTTTCAAAAGTGAAATTAGGAAGGCAAAAAGGGCCTCATGGGCTGAGTTCTGTGAGGGCATGGAGGAAACGAGTGAAGCCGCAAGACTCCGTAAAATTCTGTCCAAGAGTCCAAGCACTCCCGGTCTTCTGGTAAAACCGGAAGGTGTATACACGGAAAGCAGCAGTGAATCTCTTGAGCTCCTAATGAAGACCCACTTTCCTGAATGTGTGGACGCGGCTTCGAGTGGTTCAGTAACCATCCCAAATTCGAGCATGACCAACAATCACATAACTGGGCTTATCAAAGAATTAACAAGCGAATCAAAAATTGTCTGGGCAGTACAATCAATCAAACCGTTTAAATCCGCGGGACCAGATGGTATTCTACCAGCAATGCTGCAAAAATCCTTGCCCACCATCATTCCTTGGCTGACAAGGATCTTCAGAGGGTGCATAGCCTTAGGGTATATTCCTAGTGAATGGAGAGCGGTTAGGGTCGTCTTTATCCCGAAGGCGGGAAAGGCGAATCATAATTCTGCCAAGGACTACAGGCCAATTAGTCTATCATCGTTTTTATTAAAAACACTACACGTGGAAAGTACTCTAAATGAGCACAACTTCAGTAAGGCGCAACACGCATACCTGAAAGGTAGGTCTGTGGACTCTGCTTTGCATGAGGTCGTAAGCTTCGTTGAAACTGGTTTACATGTAAAAGAATATGTTTTAGGTGCTTTTCTAGATATAGAGGGTGCCTTGGATCAACAACATGCTGAGTCACAGGGTCATCAGCTCCACCCTGGGGACATCAAAGAGCAGGAAAGCAGTTAAGAGAGGTACTCCACAGGGCGGTGTTATATCACCACTCCTGTGGAATCTTGTCATTAATTAAATTTTATGCTCGCTGGAAAGATCGATGGTTAAGGTGGTTGCCTACGCAGATGATGTCGTCATACTGATAAAGGGAAAGTTTATTTCTACGATCAGTGAACTGATGGAGTCAGCTTTGAGGAAACTGCTAGTCTGGGCAAATAGGAACGGACTTGGTATCAATCCAAGCAAGACCGAACTTGTTTTGTTCACAAGAAAATATAAAATACCAGTGTTTAAACTGCCAACGTTAAATGGTACCACACTGGCTCTTGCCAAAGAAGCAAAATATCTCGGAGTCATTCTGGATTCCAAGCTTTCATGGAAGAGGAACGTGGATGAAAGGGCTAGAAAGGCATTTGGGAAAAAATGGGGGGCAAAACCGTACATAGTACACTGAATGTACACGGCGGTTATCAGACCTATTTTAACTCACGGAGCGCTGGTGTGGTGGAAGGCTGCCAACACCAAGTCACTACTTGACAAGCTTTGTAAGGTACAGAGACTGGCCTGCCTTGGTATAACAGGAGCGGTGAGATCGACACCATAGGCGGGCCTGGAGATTATAATGCATCTTCTGCCTATTGACCTATACATCAGGAATATAGCGGCAAAAGGGATTCTTAGGTTAAAAGAATGCAACAAGCTTCAAAACTCTGATGGTCACGGGTCTATTTTACAAGATATGCAGCGGGAACTCTGCCTCACGGGAAGCGACTACCGAGTACCAATACTTGACTTTGACACTGCCTACAACATCAACTTTGCAACAAGAGAAGATTGGAACTCAGGCACCGTTCTGGAAGGAAAGGGGCTAACCATCTTCACAGATGGATCCAAGATGGAGTTCGGCACAGGGGCGGGTGTGTACTCGGATAATATGAGTATGGAGATGTCTTTTAGACTACCCAACTATTGCAGCGTTTTTCAAGCTGAAATCTATGCCTTAGACCAAGCCGCACAGGTGATACGAAACAGGAAGCTTACTCCCTCCATCATTACCATATGTGTGGACAGTCAGGCAGCGAGCACTGAATGCCAAAATAGTAAAGTCTAGGTGTGTAGAATACTGCAGGGAATCACTACGTTCAATCCGACAGCATGCTATAGAACTCTGCTGGGTGCCCGGTCATACGGGTATTTCCGGAAATGAGAAAGCTGACGAATGTACCAGAATAGGATCAGAACAACCAGAGAATCAACAAGTGGTAGACCTTAAGATACCATTGGCGGAATTACACTATCGGATAGAGGACATAATCAAGAAACAAACGAACAGAAGGTGGAACCTTACCACCGGATGCAGAACGTCTCGAGTCATGTTGCCTAAATTGAATCTGGGAAGGACGCAATCTCTCTTAAGATTCAGAAGAGGAGAGCTTAGGACTGTTGTAGGAGTACTGACGGGGCACTGTATCATTGGCTCTATGGCCGCCAGATATGGTGCTCCTTTCAGAGATTTCTGCAGGAGCTGCGGAGATGAAGAAGAGGATGAGACGGTTAAACACCTGCTCTGCGAATGCCCCGGGCTAATGAGGAGACGAATCAAATATTTTGATTCTGCGTTCTTTGTTGGTCTTGAGGAACTAGCCGAGCTGGAACTCACCAGCATCCTCAACTTCACCAAGGCATCTGGGTGGTTCACCCCCATTCAGTAGGACTTTTTTAAAGGAGAAGGAGGGGAACATTTTTATATATATGTAGGGTATCACAATGGGCAAACTGCCTCCGAGTGAATCTTGCTTTGCAAGCAACCCTTTTAACCTAACCTAACCTAACCTATGGCACAAGATTCATCAGGTCCTTTTTCGATTCATTGCTTGGCATTAACCGCCGACTTGCTTCTTATCCTCTATCATATCCCTCGCGCTTTTCATGAGTGTACACTACCTGCTGCCTCGGTTACTTGCTTTATACACCGCTCTATGGACTGGCCATGGCAAGGCCATGGTGACACTTGCATAGGCTCATCAGTAAACTTTTTTAATTGTCCTACAGTCATTCGGCATGTGAGGGGCGGCTCGTAAACTACGTCAGATCAATCAATCAACTCCAAAAGGTTTGAAGCATTAAAGTTGATAGTGGGTGTTTTCCGCGGTTGAACAGAGAGATTTTCAAGTGTATTCTCATCACGACCCCTCAAGATAATAATTTGTTGGACGCCAGCTCTTCTCTCTTCAATATCGTCAGAGCATAACACAACACAACAACAGCACCTTTCTTTACAAGTTTAAAACAAGCAAAGTGACCTTTATCAATATTCGTATATTTATTTGCATACGCAATAATGTCATCCTCAGAAACATTTGGTTTCAACGAGGCCAAGTGTACAAATTTTTTACGGACAATAACATCCAAGTCGCCACTTACTTTTTGACCAACAACAGGCTGTTGTTGTTGTCAACAGCTTTGTGTTTATTTATTAATCTCTTTGTTTTATTTACTGTGATCCATGGATTTTTGCTCTCAGAGTTCTCAACAACAGCAGCAGCATTAGCAGTATTATTATTCACACATTAAGAGAATCAACATCTAAAGCAACAGCAGCATCACCCACACTAGTAGTTAAGCCAGTTGACAAGAAAACAGCAGGCTTTTGTGTTTGTGATGCTTTCTGTGGAGTGAAATGGTAAAGATATCTTCCATCTGGCTCACTGCATACAGAATAATGTTGTTCTCTTATTATTCCCGGAAATTGCTGATTTGAATTATTTGCTTTAAGCAAAACTTTAGTTATATCTTCACGACCATCAAAGAAGATACAGTTAATTTCGACCTTTTCGGGTAAAACATCGAACTCTTGGTCTAGAGATTTCATGAGTTGTTCTTGTGCTCTTTTTACTTTATTGTGATCGACCACAAGTGCCTTGTCATTTTTAGTGATTAAACCTGCATCAATAAAGGCTGCTGTTGTAATGGCAGCCGTAGCACGTAAACTAACACCGTATCTAATGCTTTGCTTAGCTTCATTAAGTATTTCCAATCTATTATATTTTAAAATGCCTTTAGAAGTGGATGGAGTATCGTCATTTTCATTTCCGAGGTCAGTTATATATTCTCCAATTTCATCATCTAATGCTTTGCTTAGCTACATTAAGTATTTCCAATCTATTATATTTTAAAATGCCTTTAGAAGTGGATGGAGTATCGTCATTTTCATTTCCGAGGTCAGTTATATTTTCTCCAATTTCATCATCAGAGAAACATAATTCAGTTGATGGTATGGAACCATCTATTTTAGCTCTCTGTTTATATTCAACGATCCTTCTATTCTCACCTTCTTGTCGTTTCTGTTTTTTTAGTTGTCTTGCATTTTCAGCAATATCAGGCAAGCCAATCTGATGTGACCCAATAGATCCAATCTTGTCTCTCTGGGCTTTAATGAAAGCAAGTTCACTAACGGGAATCTTTATATTTTTGGAGCATGTACAGGTAATGTGAGCTTCTCTTATACAAACCCTATCTAGCATAGTGCAGCCGAATTCAGAGCAAAGAATAATTTTACATTTGCAATTAAGGATTTCAAAAAGCTTGTCAAATTTAGAAATAAAATCCTCTTTGACATCTACTTTGCCTCTACCTAGAGATATATTTTTGGCTTGTTCCCAGTTAAGTTGGATCTTTTTTACAATTGTTATGCGAGAATTTATAATAGGGGCAACAAATAAATTATTTGCGTGATTCCACTGTTCAAGCACTTTAAAATAAATGTCATTTGCAAGAGTTAATGCTGGGTAATTTCTATTATTATCACTTTGAATTTTCTTTTAAAGATCATTCAAAGATTTACCAAGCAAAACAAATTCAAATTAATTTGAATTTTTAAAAAATCAACACTCCCTAATCTGTATATAAGTTGATATAATTTGGAGGATCACCTTCCTTACTGGACCAGTAGCTTCTTGAAGGAAGTTTGATGGAAAAGTTTTGATCATAGAGAGTTCTAGGCTTAAGGTAGTCTGTAGAAATATTTGCTATACATATTGTCTATGCTACCATGTCCATAGTGCTTAATTTTGAAACAGTAAGACTCTTTTAGTCTAAGCGCTGTTTTATAAACTACAATACTGACAAATAGATCTATGGGAAGCAAGTTTAGTATGGTATTTAATGACGCTGTAGATGTTGTTTTCAGGGCTCAAGTAATGTCTATGCACATTAGACGTTGAATCCTTTCCAATTTTAAGAGTATAGGCTTACTCTCTAGAGCCTTCCACCAGATCACGGCCCCATAGAGTAAAATTGGTCTTACTATAGCGGGCTATATCCAGTGTGTCATTTTGATCTGATTCATCTGATTCCAAACATTTTTGCATGCATGCGTAGTATGCATTATGTGCTTTTTTTGTACGTTCTTCTACATTTGATTTCCAGGATAATTTCTTGTCCAAAATTATCCCTAGGAATTTGGCTTCGTTTGAGACTGAGATAATAGTGTTTCTAAGCTTTATTTCCCTAAATTTGGGTATTTTGTATTTTCTTGAAAAGAGAACCAATTCTGTTTTAAGTGGGTTAATGCATAGACTTCTTTTTGAAGCCCACAGGCTTATGGTAGAGAGGGTTCTTTCCATTAGCTAACTCATCACCCATAAGGTTAGGTCTAAAATAATTTCGCTGGTCACGCCTATGTAAGTAGGTTCTGTGCCGCGGTTACTTATACATAGGTTAGTACTATTAATAAATTGAAGAAGAGACTCACCTCGAAAGTTGTCGTCTTTTCAACCCCACACATGGTTATGTGCATTTGCATCACTTCCAATGATGAGACCTATATTTCTGTAATTTGCTTCATTTACCAGATTCACTAAATCATCTGGTGGAGCATCCTTATCATGAGTCATATAAGAGGACGCTATCAGGAGTTTTCTTCCTCTTTTGTCCTGGCTTATAACGGTAGTGAGGTCATTTGCACTAAAATTTGGTTTTAGAATAATATTTAGTTGTTTTTTGGCCATGATGGCCGATCGTTTCTTACCCCCAATTTGAGTTATGTGACGCCAGCCTGTAACGGCAGAGTGGCATCTAATGTACACTGGCATTGAAATGCGAAAGTCATACCAGAAAGGTCAATCTGACATTTTTGGTGTTTTATTCGAAATTTGCTTACGTGCGTTCGGTTCAACAAGAAATGGCTGAACAACGTCATTCCGCAATTTCGGTAGCCATTTTTATGATTCGAAGGAACGTGTGAATTGATTTTTGAGATTGGTAGCGTGCGGTCCTAACTTGCGAACGGGAAAAAAAATTTCAACAGTTTTTTTTTGCAAAACCGAATTTTTTTTATATATAAAGTGGATTGCTCACGGTTAACCATAATTTAAAAATAAATTATTTATGTTTTGTCGATTAACAAATCTTAAAAAAACGTCGAATTGAAGTGGAAGCACCAGCAAGTATTTAGCCGCAACTAATTGAAGAAAAGAAAAAAAGAAAATGGCGTCGTGTTAAAATGTCTTCTCCGTATTCTCGCTGTAAAGAAAAAAAGATTGTTTTTTGATGTAGACTTTTTCATAGTAATTGTTTGATTTTCGGTGCGATTTATAAACGAAACATTACTATAATGATTGAACTGCATAAATAGAAATGATTTTGGTGAATTAATTTAAACTAAACCCAAGGAAATTGTGCACGATTGCAGGAGCAAATAAATCGCGAAATAAAAGGAAATGACTTTAGTGACAGTGCAAGGATCGCCAAGTGTTGCTGACTCCCTCCAGTGCTCCAATTCAGTAAGAAAGTGAGAAAAGACGTTAATAAAAAAAAAGATCGAGACGGGACTCCACTGGGAACCTTAAAGCGAAAAAAAAAATACCACAATTCTCAGCAGCAGAAATAATTGTGGGGCATGTTCGTCGTTTATTTGTTCGTTGTTAGATTCGTACGATGTCGTCGTCTCTCGGCCATTCAATAATCAAATCATATTTTCGGTGTAAATAAATTTGAAGTAAAACAAAGTATAACAAAGATTCAAGTGAAAATTCTTACATAAAAATTTCATACTTGAAAAGTGGTTAATTGTGTAAATTTAACTAATGGAAACATAAAACTGAAAAATGTATCATTAACATTCAAAAAATGTGGCAATAAAACAGAAAAATAGATTTCCATAATTCTCACATACCTAACCAAGACAAAAAAAGTACCGTGTGAAACACCATCAGGCAAATTCAATAAAGATTTTAGCCAATTGACTGACTGCTAAGCAAGAAACCGTTAAATAAAAAAAAGGCAACGAATGCCTGCGTCAATTAAATAAAAAAAAAACATTGAAAAAAAATTGACAACATAAACAACAATAACAACTTTAAAAACAACCAATCTAAAACAACTATAGAAACATGTACAACACCGTAAACACAACATAAACTACAATAGAAACAATAACAACTATAACAACAACTACTCTACACGGCTATAACACCTGCATCACGACAACTACACTACACCACTATAACATACACAACACCAGCGTGAGCTATAGACACTTTATACTTATTTACATACATATTTTTTAATATTACTCTAATTAAACACAATAAGATGATCACAATAAAGAAATATAAAAGAAAAAAAAATATATACATATGATTGAAACTTAAATCTAAGTGAACAATTAAAAATTATTATAAAATTGGAATAACACTTTTGTTTGTTGGTGAATTTGAAGTTCAATAAAATTAACAGTAAATTATGATAATTTAAGATTCAACTTAAGATTAAATTAAATTTTCATATTCCAATAAATTTAAGATGCAATCACCACCCTAACTAAACTTCATATGAAGCTAAATTTAAGATTTGAATAACTGACATCTTTAAATAAATTTAAGATTCTCCTACATGTAAAAATTCAAATACATTTAACAAGGAAAATACATGATAAATCATATTAATATTATATACAATAAGCAAAAATAGATACTAAATGGTTCAACTAAAAATAAGTTGAAAAAAAAGAGAAACAAAAATAAACCAACAAAAATGTGAATTAAAAATACAAACAAAAAATTTTAATTCTTTTAGTTAATTAAAGAAAGGATTTGATTGACATGATGGCTTAATAAAGAGAAGCACTAGGTCCTTTGTAGAACCGAACACAGATTAGGGTGGACCTTAACATTGCCCAGTGGTCCACACGGAAGGGTGGGTGTTAGTCGGGCCCGAGCACAACATCATGCTCGGAGGATCGGTCAGGTGGAAAGTTTAGGGAGTCCCTCATAATTTTTTTTTTTTTTTTGTTTGGTTTTTATAGATTGTTTGTAGATTTTAGAATATGATTTTTTTGGATTATCCGTGCTCAGCAAAACGCAGTTAAGCACGAGAAATAAATTTGTGGTGCAGGTACACCTTGGGCAGCAGCGAACCCATACCATCTCCCGAAACTGCTAGCGAGGCAAACCAGCTCGTGCTGCCGCTGTTCACGATGTCCGTGTCAAGGCACCAATCGCTTAGGCGATTACAAATTTTGGCGCCCATCGTGGGGCCGTTTGTTTCTAGAGGATAAAAGAAAACTCTCCGTCAGTGGACATTTATGTCTCTTAAAAATCTTTTTAGTATTTTGTCTCTAGTTTCATTCAGTTCCATCCGATTTACCCTCGCTGAGCTCTGGATTTTTGAAAATTTTGATTTAACTTAATCTGTTACAGGAAAATTTTTGTTTTTGTCTTCATTTGAATTTTAAATTCAAAAATTTAATACTCAAAGCCTGAAGCTGGACTTATCAGTCCAGGAGGATTCCGTTCTGATCCGCTCAGATGCTTTTGAACCTATTTATTCCTTTTTGTGAAAATTACCCTGTAATAGAAGACTAAACTTTTTGCATAATTTTTTTTGAATAAAGTAAATTTCATTAACTTTTTACATTTTGATATTTTGGTACACTCTTTTAGCTTGAATGCGAATTGCGGCTGCAAGTCAAGGTAAACTGCTGGATTTTGCGATTAAGTTGCATTTCTGCGCTTTTCGACCGCTTTACTGAGACTTGAATAGGTTGTACTTCAATTTCATGCTTGAAATGAGATTTAAAATTTTGTAGATTCAGATTCTTCCTCCCTAAATTTTTCTTCGTGGCTGACCAAACAATTAATAACAATAATTTGAAAAGTTCCACATAGGAACAAGCTGTCATTAATAATTAAACTTTTGGTAAAGAAATTTTGTTTTGAGGAAAGCAAAAATTTAATTTAATTTTTTTTGAATTTGAAAATTTCTCTTCTTAAAGAAATTCTAAAAATTTATAGATCCAAAAATTTATAAAGCGAATATAAATTTTTGTAAAATTTTTTTTATGAAAAAAAAAACACAAAATTTAAGATTTAAAAATTTTTTTTTTGCATAATGTAGCTATGCTAAAAATTTAAAAATGACATAATTTAAAATTTGATATTTGGCAAATTAGTGGTCATTCCACGGAGTATCTAAAAAATTAATTTTCGGCAATTTTTTTTTATTACAAAATTTTAACTTTTGGTTTTTTGATACTGTTACATCTCGGTCGCGGATTCGGTTTTTGTGATTTACGTGAAAAATGCCTCTGCATCATAGTAACGAGAATTTGTCCATTCTGTCCATCCCTGACAATCCATGTGTGGTGTGCAAGCAACAAATGCTAGATGGTGAAAATTTTAGTATAACTCCCTGCTTCCATATTTTCCATTAGGAATGCATTTCCAATTGGCGTTGTGCAGTACTAAAAAAGTTAAACCATACAAGCCCATTCCTAATTTGGGATTGGAGTCTTTTACAATAACACCAGCTACTACACACACAGGTACGATCTCTAAAAACAGTCGTCCAGTAACCCGAAGTCACAAAAACTTAATGGATCAAAATATTTCAGTGATACCTGCACATAATCTCAATATGTCAGGAGTGCATCCATTATCCACAGACTTGTCCAATCACGCAAGTGCGCAAAGTAATGTACCTCAGTTTTCAGACGCACAGTTGCAAAGTTGATTGACGAAGCTGTGAAAGCTCAACTGGCTAAAATGAATTTAAACTTAGTCTGTAATGCATCTCCTGATCTGAATCGAGATACAAATCCACCTTTGACTTTTGGTCGTTCTTCGGACATACACCAGGCTCCTAGAAATGTGATCGACAATTCTCCATTTTCACTTGGACTTCCTCAATATAACTCACAGCTTCCTCCTCCGCCTGTTTTTCATCAAAACAATCACCAACAATTAACCCAAAACATTATGGCGCAAGGCACTTCAACTCACCATAGGTCAGTTCCACCTTTTATGGCCTCAGAGAAAGTCTCAAATCTTATTTCCAATTGGAAAGTCACTTTTAGTGGCAAAGAAGACGCTTTGTCCGTCGATAAATTTATTTACCGAGTACAATCTCTGACCATTCAAAGTATGCGAGGTGATTTTGAAGCCTTGTGCAATCATGCACACATTTTGTTTGCTGGGAAAGCGTTGGAGTGGTTTTGGCGCTATCACCGTAGTGTGACTCAAATAGATTGGGAAACTCTGTGCACAGAACTTCGTGGTCAGTTTCGAGATCGGAGAACAGATTTAGACATAATGGATTTGATTCGTCAAAGGAAACAAAAATATGATGAAAAATTCGATGAATTTTATGAATTTGTTCTTCAGCTCTGCGATAAATTGCAACGTCCTCTTGAACCAGCAACTTTGCTGGAAATCATTCAACGAAATTTACGTCTCGACGTTAGAAGCAGTCTTCTCTATGTCTCCATAGAAAACATTAGACAGTTTCGAACATTTGTTCAAAAACACGAATTGTTGGATGAAGAGTACGGCAGGTCGACCAGAAACTTCCAAACTGCACGCAACGTATCGGAAGTAAACGTTAATACAGAAGATCTCTCAAACAACCATTTTTTAGAGTTGTCAACCGCACCACCACCACCTTAAAAAGTGATGCGGCATGCCAAACCACAACTTTTATTTTGAAACCAGTCAATCCTAATTTGAAATCTGAAAATAAACCTGAAATTAAACCATCTCCTACAGTTTTACCTATTCGGCAATTTAAACCTCTGCACATTCGTTGGCAAGAATATAAAGCAGCCCGTAAGCGAATTTTTTCTGATGAAGTCATTGCTTCACCGGGGTCAACGCATAAGAAACGTTCCACTTTAAGATTTTTTTTTTTTTTTTTTTTTAAACTTTTTATTTATTTATTGTTCCAACTCGCTTGGAGACTAACAATAACCGAATAAATCTTAAGAAACTAAAATAACGTTGAACTTTTCTAATCCATTGCTTAGAAATGTTGTTTTTTTTTCATTTCAAACTCAGTCTTGAGTTGTTGAAGGAGTTGCCAGTATTCGTGTACATAGTGGCTACAGGGGTGGTAAATCTTGTTTCTTCAGTCGAGATGAATTCGATGTTAGGAGTAGGTTCCTAGCCAGTGTGTTTGGATGTTGCTGCAGTTTTAGTTGATATGATTGCTTTTTGATTTCCTGTATCTGCTTAATAAAAGGTATACCAAGGTCTTGGAAACCGAGCACAAGAGAAACGACGACTTTAACGGAGCAAAGAAGGTAGCAAGAGGTACAGCTTTGGGACTGCTCACACGTTCAGGCAATGGACAAAAACAATGCTTATTTTGTAGAAGTACGAAGCATAGCACACATCAATGTAACAGCGAAATGACGATTGAGCAACGAAAATCAATATTGCAAAAAGAAGGCAGATGTTTCCGATGCACTGGTAAGAATCACACTTCGAAATTCTGCAAAAGCCAATGAGTCAATTGCGAGCAATTCAAAGGGCGACATATAACATCGTTGTGTGAAGATCGAAATCAAAGTAGAAGACGTAGCGAGCCTAACGAAAGGCAAATCAAGTAAACAAACATAACAGCGAGCGAGCGACGGTGGCAACGAAGAGTCAACCCGTGACAATGACGTTAAGTGCAACAAACAAAAAATAGAGTCAAATTTACTTGCAAACGGCAAAAACAATTTTGTGCAATGACAACAATTGCAAAAAACTTTGTACACGTGTCATAATGGATAACGGAAGCCAACGGACATATATAAGTGAGAAGGTAGCTGACGAGCTTGAATTGAAGGTCGTCAGTGAAGAAATGTCGAAAATTCTTACGTTTGGTGAAGCGTCAAATAAACAAATGACAATTATGAAAAAAGTAAAAGTAAACGTGCTTAGTCAATATAGAAACAACTGCATTGAAATATTCGCGATCGTAGTGCCTACAATTTGTGCGGACATATTACCGGTACCAGACGAAAAAACAAATAAAGAAATATTTGCACATTTGCAATTATCTGATCGCGTTGTGTGTGATTAAATATTCATAAAAGGCATAAATATGCTTATCGCTCAAGATAATTATTGGAAATTTAATTCGTCCGAAAGTCAACTAGTCGCGGAAAATTTAGTTGCGGTGAAGACTTTTTTCGGTTGGACAGTCCAAGGCGGATTGAATGAAAGTAATAGCGGTTACGTGCTAAATACATTACACAAATGTGAAGAACAATTTAATATTGCGAACTTTTGGAGCTTAGAAGCAATCGGTATAAGCGCGGAAAAAATAATCGCAAATCGCATATCGATATTAGTTTCGTAAGCCGTCGATATGAGGTCAGCCTTCCGTGGAAAATATCTGGCGAACTCTTAAATAATAATAAAAATGTCGCGATAAATATGTTAAACGGCTTAACGAAAAATTACTGCACGACAAAAATAAAATGGACCAATATCACAATAGTCCATTGAAATGTTACAAAATTGCATTTTGGGAAGGACAAGATTTTTTTTTTGTTTTGTAGGAGGGATCAGCGTGAATATAAAACTCGGTTTTCGTGGTTGAAAGCCCCCCCATTTGGCCGCCATTTTGAAAAAGGGTTGTAAATAGTTTTTCCACAATATCTTGAGAGCCGTAAGTCTCACAAAATTTTTTTTTACTTTTTTTGTAGAAAATTGAATTCTCTACAAATTCATAGAAATACTTTTTACCGTAACCTTTAAAGCGAAAAAGTTATAATAAAAAAAAGGCTGACATTTTCGAGTAAAATATCATTTAAGGGCTATAACTTTTTTTTTATTGATTTTATTGAAAAAAACAATTCAGATGGTTTTTATAGACCATTTCATTGCGAACAATTTCCTATACCAACTATTAAAATATTTTAATTTGGAGAGGTCTTATGATCATGCAAAGGAATCAAACCATGAGGTAACCTGTAATAAATAGTTATTAAAATAAACATTTAAATGTATGAATATATGTATGTAGGCTTATTACAAGAATTTACTTTATGTGTCGTCATTTTTAAAATTGTTTAGTTGCTTCTAGGTATTAATAATGAACTCTTTTCCCCACCACCCATGAGGTAGAGTTTGAAGGCGCATTTTTTTAACGTGGTTTCCCCAGTAGGTATAATCCACGAAAGACTATTTATTGATCAGTTTTCTGTCGCTTAGAAAGTCCTGGCGGCTGTTCAGGATCAGTTATCGGATGCGTTAATGCTGGCTGTGGACTGATGAAAGACTCTAATGATGTTATTATTGGAATTACTGCGTCTAATTCATCGTGATCAATGAGTGTGTTCACTTCAACGATGTTACTGCATATTTCACCACAACAATGTTGACAAGCTGGTGAACATTTCAATCCACCCTTACGACACCCACAAACTGCACCGCAATTACCTTTACAGCGACAAAAAATCATTTTCAATAGCTCAGGAGGTGATGCAGCTTTAGTATTTTGCACCGGGATGAACATTTTTTTTTTAAAAACTTTTTATTTATTTATTGTACCAACTCGCTTGGAGACTAACAATAACCGAATAAATCTTAAGAAACTAAAATAACGTTGAACTTTTCTAAGCCATTGCTTAGAAATGTTGTTTTTTTTTCATATCAAACTCAGTCTTGAGTTGTTGAAGGAGTTGCCAGTATTCGTGTACATAGTGGCTACAGGGGTGGTAAATCTTGTCTCTTCAGTCGAGATGAATTCGATGTTAGGAGTAGGTTCCTAGCCAGTGTGTTTGCATGTAGCTGCAGTTTTAGTTGATATGATTGCTTTTTGATTTCCTGTATCTGCTTAATAAAAGGTATACCAAGGTCTTGGTGTATGTTTATATTTTTGACATACCAAGGTGCGCCGGAAATAGTTTGAAGTATTTTTGACTGAGACCTCTGCAATAGTTCTATATTTGATAAGCTTGCGTTGCCCCACAGTTGGATTCCGTATGACCTTATAGGTATAATAATTGCTTTGTACAAAATAACTTTATATTCAAGTCTAAGTTTTGAATGTTTATATAAAAGCCAATTAATGCTTGATGCTTTCAACTTCATTTGCATTTGTTTCTTTTCAATATGAGCTTTCCAAGTAAGCCGTCTATCGAGGTGCATACCTAAGTATTTAACTTCAGTGCTCTGAGGTATTTCCGTGTTGTTTAGGTGAACTGTGGGGCAAGTCTTTTTATTAAGTGTAAAATTTACATGTGTGCTTTTTTGCTCGTTTACATTTATTCGCCAGTTTAAAAGCCATGTTTCAACTAGGCGCATATGTTCATCGAGGGTATGTGACGCACTATTAGGGTCTGCGTGACAAGACAAAATTGCAGTCTCATCAGCAAAAGTAGATGTAAGTATAGAGTTGTTTGTTGTCATGTCATAAGTGTATAAAAGGTAAAGAATTAGGCCAAGAACACTACCTTGTGGCACGCCAGCAAAAATTTCCACATCATCTGAAATGTAATTTTTACATTTTACACGGAACTTTCGCCCTGTAAGGTAGGACCCTAGTAAAGCGTGTGTATTTTTAGGGAGTAATTTTTTTATTTTGTGTAAAAGTCCTTCGTGCCACACCTTGTCAAAAGCTTGCGCTACATCAAGGAACACTGCAGAGCAATATTTTTTATCTTCGTATGTCTTTCTAAATTGTGCTACTATCCTGTGAACTTGCTCGATAGTCCCATGTTCTTTGCGGAAGCCAAATTGGTGTTGGGGTATTATGCTCATTTGGCTTACGTGGGGCATAATTTTCGAAAGTAGCAGCTTTTCGAAGAGTTTTGATGTGGTGGGCAGCAAGCTAATTGGCCGGTAGGATGCAACTTGTGTGGGATTTTTCCCAGGTTTAGGAATCATTGTAATTTGCGACATCTTCCACATTTCTGGGTAGTGGCCCAATCGAGTAATACCATTGAAAAGTATGGTTAAATGTCTGACTGCTTATTAGCAGTTATTAGGTCATGTCCAGGTGCTTTCTTCTTGTTAAGTTGTGTTTGTATTAAAGATTCAACGTCTTTAGTTGTGAAGCGCAACCGAATTTGTCTCATATTTTGATATTCTTGCGGTATTTTGAAGCTGTTGCGCGGAGGATTTGGCTGAAATACATACTTAAGGTGGTGAGCAAAAGCTTGGCCTTTTTCTTCATTGCTTCTAGCCCAATGACCATTGCTTAGCCTTAGAGGGGAATCTAAGTCAGTGGGTTTTTTCATACCCCTGATGGCCTTCCATAAGGAGTAGTTGGATGACTGTAAAGGGCTCAGCTTTTTAATATATGCGTCTATACCTCTTTCAGACTTTTCTCGTAGAGCCTTTCTTAATTCAATTTTGGCTAGTGTTAATTTAGGTTTAAGTGTGGGTGACCTAACCTCTTGCCATTGACGCCTGAGTCGTCTTTTTTCCATCACTAAACGTTCTATATGAGAAGAGTTGAGGTGTTGCCTTTTATAGGTAGTTACTGAGTGCACAGGAGTTGCATGAAGAGCAGCTGATACTAACATGCTGTTAAATAGCTGTATGGCCGATTCCAGCTCCTCGGAATCTTTAAGGCTTACATTATCAGAAAGATGGCTACTGACATATTTTTTGTATTTGAGCCAATTTGTTTTATTTGTTGTAAGCCCATTGGGTGACTGCAGCAGCTCTACACATTTATGCAGATTCATAATTACAGGGGAATGGTCAGAGCTCAAGTCAAAACATGAATCTGCTGAAATTTGCCTCTTATTAATTCCTTTTGTAATTGCAAAGTCCATAAGATCAGGAATCTTTTGAGGGTCTGACGGCCAATAAGTTGGCTGACCAGTGGATACATAATCAAGCCCATTGCGGCGATTGGTTAATGAAAGCCATAGTGCTTTGCCTTTTGGGTTGACAAGTCGAGAGCCCTAGTGATTATGCTTCGCATTATAATCACCTGCAGCTATGAATTTTGATCCTAGTGTATTAAAAAAATGGTCGAACTGGGTTGTCGTGATCTTATATCTTGGAGGACAATATACAGCTGAAACTATTACTTTATCGTTCCAACATTCTATGCAAATTGAAGTAGCTTGTAGGTAGTCCCTCTCATACTACTCAAACGCGTAGTGCTTTACACGGGTCTTAATGAGTATACCTGTACTTCCACGCGCTTTGCCATCAGGGTGACAGGTTTTGTAGAATCTATACCCTTCAATTTTAAAATTGTGCATGAGGGTAAGATGTGTTTCAGAAATAAGTAAAATATCAATTTCGTTGTTGTAAAGAAAGTTTTTAAATTTGTGCTGTTTTTTAATTTGTGCTGGCTTACGCCGTTCGCATTCCAATGACAGATTTTAAGGGTATTCATTTGTTTCCAATCAAAACTTTCATAAGTTGATTTTGATTGTTCATCATTTCGTGCATCATTGTCTGCATTGTTGTCATGAACTGAGTCATGCATTGAGTGAGCGTCATAAGCATGGTTTCAACATTTTGAGAGTTACTTGTGGTATTTGCAGGTTTATCTTGGCTAGATTTAAGCACGTTAGCATAGGTCTGGGCCGATATATTGGGCAAGTTGGTAGGTACAATGCTATTGGTAAAAGTCTGTATGACTTGGGTAGGTGGACTTCGAACTATTTCCCTACGTAAGCGCATTTTGTTTTTTAATTCAGCGTATACTGGGCACCCCCTGTAGTTAGCTGTATGGTTTCCGCCGCAGTTATTGCATTTTTTTGTATTAGCGTCTTTTTTGTCGGTAGAACATGCGGACGAAGAGTGAAAGTCGCCACAAGCAACACAAATTGTACGAAGAGTACAATATGATTTGGTGTGGCCAAACTCCTGGCAGTTTGTGCACTGCACAGGTCCCATTCGCTTATGGGGTTCCTCAACGGATATTCTGCGATTTATTAGGTAGCGCAAATTATAAATAGGATGTACCTCATTTTTTTGCAATTTTCGGGCATCTGGTTCAAGCTCTACACGAAAAAGCGGCTGTGGGACTTTATTTTTGTTCCTTATGTTGAAAATTGATTTAGGATTAAATCCGGCATGAGTAAGAACTTCTTTTATTTCATTATGTTCCACGTCGGGTTCTATGCCCTTTAATATGACTGTTAGACCTTTGCTACTTTTAAGTTGGTAGGTGTAAAAACTTTTTTGATTTTTATTAAGGTAAGTCGCAATTGTTCTATAATTTTTTTCTGTGTATATTTGTATTTTGGTTTCGGAAACATTGCCTTTCATTAGAGGAATTATATGAAAGGCATATTTTCCAATAAGTGAAACCAAGTTGCAGACAAGTGAATTAGAACTGCGTTCACGCAAGTATATGGGGGGAGGTTTAAGTGCTTTATTGCTTGATTCACTCATGTTGTCGTAAGCGTAACGATTTTCGCCAAGTGGGTTGTTAGAAATTTGCTCGCATTCATTTACTTTATACATCTTTCTTGAATTATTTGCATTACCCTTTGATGGACTTAGCTTTCGCTTGATATTAATATAGCGCTCCATTCCAGTCTGAATTGCTGAAGTTTCCACTTTGTTGGAGTTAGTAACGGTGTTATAGGTTCTTTTTTGGTTAAAAGTATTAGAAACTTTAGGAAATTTTATACTTGCGGTTTCGCATCATTTTCCTGATGGGGAGTTAAATTTGTCATAGTTGGCATATTTTCCCGCTGGGGTATCAAATGAGAGCTGCATTGTACACTCCATGGTGGAGTAGCAGTGAGAGTACCAGCTTGATTAGATGCAGTTGGTTCTTGGGTGCATTTTAGTAGTTGTTGGTGTGTGTGTGCATGGAGTGTATGCTTTTGCGCGAGAGCGATCGGTTGAATGTTGGAGGGCGACACATTGGTATTGGTACGCGCAATTGTTTGCATATTAGCATTTTGTCTATCCGTTTTACTGGGAGAGCCATTTTTTTTATTTTTTTCGTTCTCACTATTTTTTTCAGACTCTGCACTGACCGATGAGTCTTTTTTTTCGGTTGGAGGTGAGCGCTCAACCGGCATTTTTTTTCACTTGTTTATTATGTGAAATAAACAATTAATTTTTTATTTATTTCTTTTTTTTTGCCACTAAGGGCACAAAATCTGCCGACTGACAATTAAATTTGGTTTAAAATCCACTTGCGCGTCTCTATCGCTATTTATTGAAACTTAATTTAGCGTTTACACTATAAAAATCGGATTAAAACGCGGAGCGAACTTATACGCAGCTCGACACGGAGAGAGCGAAGAGCTGATTGACTTTAAGATTGAGAAAGTTTTGGAAAAATTTAAAAGCGAAGAAAAAATGTATTTGTTCTTCAGTGGTTTCTGATAAACCTAAAGATGATTTACGTCCCTATGCTCAAATTGTAATTTTTAATGAAAAAATTGAAGGACTAGTCGATACTGGTGCCTCTGTTAGTTGTTTAGCCAACAGATTGGCTCAAAAATTTTTAGAAGATGACCAACACCATTGGCACAAAGTAAAGACTAACCTTAAAACTGCAGATGGAACAAATCATTTTGCATTGGGTTTCGTTGAAACTTTTATTACTTTTAGAGGAACAACTAAACCTCTCAAGTTTTTGATAATTCCAACTCTTTCTCAAGACTTATATTTGGGCGTTGATTTTGTGAAGACCTTCGGTTTGGCAAGTGATCTTTTTCATAAGGATATTCCGTTTTCAGTTAATTTGAACATTGCGGAGTTGGACTCCAATCATCATGTGTTAAATGCTCGACAACAAGCAAATTTAAATGCAACCATTTTATTAATTCCTTCTTTTTCTGAAAAAGGCTTAGGCCGAACAAATTTTATAAGCCATGTCATTGATGTAGGTCAAGCAAAGCCTATAAAACAACGGCATTTTACTGTTTCACCAGGCGTTGAAAAACTTCTTTTTGCGGAGATTGATAGAATGCTTTCTCTTGGCGTTATCGAAGAATCTCAATGCGCATGGTCACCTCCTGTTGCAATAATCGTCAAACCGAATAAAGTTCGTATGTGTCTCGACGCACGTAAAGTCAATGAGGTCACAGTGAAGAATGCTTATCCTTTGCCGCTCATCGACGGAATTCTCAGCAGGCTCCCGAAGGCACAGTTTATTTCAAGCTTAGACCTGAAGGATGCCTTCTGGCAAATTCCGTTGAATGAAGCGTCAAGGGATAAGACAGCCTTCACTGTCTCCAACCGACCTCTATATCAATTTGTTACAATGCCATTTGACTTATGTAATGCGCCGCAGACCATGACCCGTCTCATGGACAAGGTAATTCCTGCCCATTTGCGAACTAAAGTATTTGTATACTTAGACGATTTGTTGTTAATAACCGAAACTTTTGATGACCATATTTCGCTTCTGCAAGAAGTAGCCTTTTGCATTAAACGTGCTGGCCTTACAATTAATATAGAGAAAAGCAAATTTTTGCTCAAACAAATTCACTACCTTGGTCATATCATTGGACATGGAACAATAAGTACCGATCCGGACAAAGTAAAAGCGATAAAAGAATTTCCTCGTCCGAAAACAGTCAGACAACTTCGTCGCTTTCTAGGTGTCTGTGGATGGTACCGAAGGTTTGAGCAAAATTATGCTTCAATTTCTACCCCTTTGACAAATATGCTACAAAAAGCTCGTAAATATGTTTGGACCGAAGACGCAATTACTGCTTTCGACTCACTCAAAAATAGTTTAAGTAGTGCACCAGTGCTACACAGTCCTGATTTTTCTCGTCCGTTTTCTTTTCAATATGACGCCAGTCAATTTGGCGTTGGAGCGGTTTTGGCACAGCGTACCGATGAAGGTGATGAAGTTCCCATTGCATACATGTCCCATAAGTTCAACCAAGCGCAAAGAAACTATACTGTTTCCGAACAAGAATGTCTTGCGGCAGTTATGGCCATAAAGAAATTTCGAGCTTATGTCGAAAGACATGAATTCGAGGTAATAACCGATCATGCTTCGTTAAAATGGTTTATGAGTCAAATCGATTTGCATGGCAGACTTGCGCGCTGGGCACTGAAGTTGCAGGGCTTCAAATTTACCATTCTTCATCGGAAAGGCAGCCAAAACGTTGTTCCTGATACTTTATCGAGAACTTATTCTCAGGAAAGCCTCCACATTTCGTCTCTGACTGCGTCAGAAACAGACCAATTTTTCGAAATTGATTTTAATTTGGAATTTTTTAAAACCGAATATTATTTAAAGATGATTGAGGAATTTCAGAAAGAGCCAAGTAAGCAACCAGATATACAAGTTATAGATGGTATAATTTATAAACGTTGCGAATTTGCTAGCGGTGATCCGATTCAAGAAGAGCAATCATGAAAGGTATGGGAATCATGAAAGGTATGGGTTCCTTTGGAAATGAGACAAGATCTTATTCTAAGAGCACATGACCATCCGATGAGTTCTCATGGTGGAGTCGGTAAAACTTTAACTAAACTTAAAACTTTTTATTTCTGGCCACGTATGTCTAAACAAGTGCAAGATCACGTTCTATCTTGTGAAATTTGCAAGCAAGCCAAAGCCCCAAATCACATACTTCGTCCTCCTATGGGAAAGCAGGCTACGTCTGTGAGAATCTTTCAACAACTCTACGTAGACCTTCTTGGACCTTATCCAAGATTACGATCAGGAAACGTGGGTATGGTGATTGTTCTTGACCATCTTTCAAAGTTTCATTTTCTGGAGCCAATCAAAAGTTTTACTGCCAACAAAATTGTTGATTTTTTGGAAAAACGAATTTTTGCCATTTTTAGTGTCGCTGAAGTCATCACCTCTGACAATGGTGTAAAATTCAGATCTCAACTTTTCAAAGACCTTTTAAAGAAATATGGGGTGACGCATAATTATACTGCCAACTATTCTCCGCAATCTAATGCCGTTGAACGAGTCAATCGTTCAGTCATCGCTGCTGTTGGAGCTTACATTAACCGAAACCATAAAGATTGGGATGAAAAATTATTTGCTATTAGCATTGCTCTCAGAAACTTAGTGCACTCGTCCTCTGGTTTTTCTCCATACTTTGTTGGTTTCGGTCAAAATATGATCTGCCATGCAAATTCTTTTGAAGTATTGCAAAAGCTAAAACTTATTGAAAATCCGACCGCTAACATACAACATGAAGAAAAAACTGAGTTAATTCGCGAAAAAGTGCGAGAGAATTTAAAAAAGGCATATGATACAAATGCTAAAAATTATTATATGCGTTCACGTCCAGCTCGTTTCGAAATCGGTCAAATTGTGTATCGTAGGAGTTTTGCTCAAAGCAAAGTTTCCGATCATTTTAATGCAAAATTGGCAAATGTTTTCGAAAAGGCTCAGGTGGTTAAAAGAATGGGTACGGCTTATTATGAGCTAGCAGACATGAACAATAAACGATTTGGCATTTACAAGCGAAGAATATTAGAAAGTAGTGCCTTCAGTTTTTGTAACCAACCACAGCAAGCCCTTTTATTGTGTCGCTGTAATCGACACAAGGCTCTTGGATGATCGTCACCTCATAGAACCCCTCATCAAGGGTTTGGTGCAGAACGGCAGATGCCGAACTACTGTGATGGAGGTTTATTTGTAGAAACCTTATTTTGGTCGCTTTTTTTTATGGTGGCATTCAGCTTATCCATATCTACATAAGCCTCTAGTTCAGAGACCTCTTGTGCATCTGACGGTGTTTCTTCGGTCGATGAGATTTTTGTGGCTGACTCAAAGAGTGCCTCTATCTCTAGATTGGTCTCAACCTCGTCTAAAGATAGTGTGCTTGTGTTATCGTCTGTTGGGTTTCGCTTTTTTAGACGTAAGTATACGAAAGCCATACCAAATGCCATTTTTCCGAACCTAGGGTAAAGAATATCCTCTGCTTCCTTTTTTATTTGAAGGATTAGGGTGCTACCTTTACCTTGTTCGGTTCCTTCAATTTCTTTTGAGACTTTCCAGTTACCTGTCGGAATGTTTGGGTTCTGCCTTTTTAGTAGCCTTATTACTCTTTCGTGTGGTGCTTTGACCGGAAGGATCAGTTTGGTAGGTAGTTTTCCTTTGTACAGCTTAATGGCATTAAGTCCTCGCCTTTCATTTCTTCCTCTAGTGTTCTACAAGGAATTATATTAGGGCCACTATTGTTCATTTTATACATCATTGATATTATTAGTATTTTTATTTATTCGAAGTTTTTACTCTACGCTGATGACCAAAAGATTTTTAAAAGCATTCAATCCAATTTTGATATCCTCTTATTTCAAAATTATTTAGATAGAGTTCAGGATTGGTTCAAAATGAATCTTTGGTCCCTTAGAGCAGGGATGTCGCTTTAAAATTTTTGACCGCAGTGAAAATTTCAAAAAATTGTTGGAAACTGAAGTGTTCGCAGTGTTTTAAAAACAAAAGTGCAGTGAATTTCGCAGTGCTATAAGAAAAAGATACATACATGTACAGTGAAATTCCCTATTACGGACAGCCCCTATAACCGGACAGCTCCTATAACCGGATACATTTCGGCGACATTCACTTTTCATTAACTTTTCCATATAAAATTAATTCCGATAGCCGGACGCTCCAATGACCGGACGCGGACACTATATTCTAAGTCAAAATACCTCTTTTAAGCGGACAGAATCAAATAAGAATTCTATTAAGTTTGTACTACTTCCCTTTTTTACAAATTCTAATTCGTTTTTGTTTTGAAAATAACGAATTTGGTGGTTTCCCTAATAATGTCAGAAGTGTTGAGTAGAGTTGGTCTTTTTCGTTCATTCTGGTTTGCTGGTTTTGACGAATTTTCGAAAATTGATCAAAGTTTATTAACTGAAGTCAACAATATTGAAGTGCAATTTGAAAATCAATCAAAGCGCCACTCCAGAGATAAGCGAATCTGAAGACGATGATGAAGATGATGAGAAAATTGCTGACCCCATAACTTCATATGATGAGGCATTGAAGCAAGTTCCCCGTTTGAAGCATTTTGCCAGAGATGATTTTGTAGCATTTCATCACATCAAGAATTTTATTGTATTCGACTATTTTTTTCAGTAACATAAAAAAAACAGATTTTTTCGATAAATTATAAATAAAATTTAATTATTTGTTAAAATTAAATAAAATAAAAATTAAATAAATCAAATTGTGGATACCAAGTTTCGCCTAAAGCGTTTTTAAATGAAAAAAATTCCATATGCCAAAGTTCGTCCAAATTTTTTTCTTTTGGTTTTTCTGGCTTCTGCATTAAACCACATGGCTTCGACATCACCTATAGTATGTCATCATTATTTACCAGGTTAGGAAAAATCAGAATCAGTAGCAAAAAATTTTCGCCTAGCGAAATCGTACTTAACAATTGAACCGCTTTCAAAACAGGATCTTTTAAATTTATTTTTTTAGCTTTGAACGTTGAACGGGCCTCGTTCATTGCTTTGCATAAAAAGCAGTGAAAAGAAAAGTTAAATCAAAATATCAAAAGCTGATGAACTTCCAATAATGTTACAGTAAAATTAATTAAAAATTCTGCGTTGTCAACTCCAAACCATTAATAATCCAGGAGTGATTGCAAGAATTTATAATTTGAAAATTTTTTGCTAGATTACTTTTGCGACATTTTTTTTTCTAAAAGTGCAGTGTTTTTATAAAAGATGCAGTGTCGCAGTGTCGTACTTTGAATCGCAGTGAAACACTGCGATTGAAGTGACTGCGACAACCCTGCCTTAGAGTAAATAAATGCTCATATGCCTCTTTTTACAAATCAGCGTCTATTTTTCCGTCCATATATCATTTGGATCGAGTTAATCTGGTTAGTAAAAATAAAATTTCAGACCTAGGAGTAGTGCTTGATTCGGGGTTTACTTTTGTTGAACACCTTAATTATATAATTCCTAAAGTTTATTCTGTGCTAGCTTTTATTAGGCGACACAGTTGTAACTTTAGTGATCCATATCGGTCATTCTTTTAATAAACGCACACTTTATCGTTATTGACGTTTTTGAGCATTTTTTGAAACGAAATATCTGAAAAACTATTAGAGATAGGACAAAAAATCATATAATCATTTTTGTTAAAAAATACTTTAACTTTATAAAAAAAAATTAAAAAGATTTAAATAAGTTTGTTAAAATACTAATTTTTTTAATTAAAAAATATTTTCTCAAAATATTTTCACCTTTTGTTTTTTTTATTTTTTTACATGTTATTCCTCAATCAATTCTAAGAAATCATTTTATATCGAAATTCCCGCCATAACTTTGGAAACTAAGAATATTTTACTGATGATACGCACCATGTTTTTCAACAAAAAATTCAACATACAATTTTTTTTGTGTTATTTTTTATAATTTTTTTCAATGTTATTTGTAATCAATCCTTAGCACGGTGCGCCTGCAGGGAATCTCATGAAAAATCGTGCTACCTCCAATTTTTTTCTTTTCATGTGTTGGCAGCATCGTACAGAAATGTTTTCTGTAAATTAGAAAATAATCCATGTGGCGCTTTTTTTTGCACGTTAAATCAATATTTAAATTTTTTTTAAATTTATCCCAAATCCCTCTGAGTAAATTTTTTTTCGAATTTCAAAAAGATTTTTTAGAAGTACACCTAATTCTGTTTTTACGCGAATTTTTTTTAAGCGAATTTGATTTAACGCGATTCAAAAAATGTGTTGCGTTCCGTTTTTACGCGAATTGATTTGATTTAACGCGATTTAACAATACATGAGCTTGAAAATTAAGTTGAAATTCTGAGTGATGATAATGACATTCAAGTATTTCAAAAAAGAATGCGCATTTTATCAGAAAATAATACCGATTAAATAATGATTTACAATATTTTTTACCTGTTTTTATTTTATTAAAATTAATTGCTTTTTTTTTTTGTTGATTTCTTATATAATTTTCTTTTTGGTTGATGAATATTTTTGTTGCATTTTTTCTTTTTTCCATGTAATTTATTAATAAATATATGTTTTTTATAAGCTACTTAAATAAAATAGGTCACAGCGCCTGTAAAAACGATAATTTTTTATACTTTTATGTTATTATTTTTGTTAATTTTTCAAATGTGGAACCAATCCCCTACTTTTATATGGATACTGTATCTTTCTTTACGCGATATTTTTTACGTGAATTTTTCAGGAACGTTTCTATCGCGTAAAAACAGAATTAGGTGTATACTATTTAAGACTTAAATTAAAAAACTGCATCATTAGTTTTTAGATCCTGCTCATAGTATCCTTGAAATGTCCTGTTGCCATATGGCAACACTAGGCAGGTTTACGGTGTAGCTGTTTTGATACATTTTTATTAATTTATTTGCTTTTACTGTATTATAAAAGATATTTTCGTAGTTTTTAATTTTCCTAATTTATTTTTAAATATGTACCTTGAAAGAGGTACAGGATTTTTTAGAAGAAATGTGTGTCGATGACGAAAATGACGCTCTCACTTTTCCAGAAAGCAATTACGAAGATTGTCGTGAAATGAAGCCTCATGAATTATTTGGAAAGTTTTTTGGCTATAATAATCTTGATCACATATGCAAATGCTCAAATTTATATGCCAATCATCACCATAAACAGTACGAGAAACTAAAAAATCGCTAGGCAATAGAATATTATCAAGAATACTTTTCAAATAATTCATGAGGCTTTATTTCACGGCAATCTTCGTAATTGCTTTCTGGAAAAGTGAGAGCAATGGCAAGGAATCAAATTTGCGCCACGTAAATTTGCTGAACTTATTAGCTGGTGGAATTGGCAGATTCGGTTTGGATGGTTGAACACGGCATATTCCTTTCGATGAGCTTGGCAAACAAAGAATTTCATCAATGAATCCAGTATCAGAACTAGGTTGCTCTCGTTCTAAGCTGTCAATCCGTTTGCTGTTTTCAATAATAATTTCCAAACCAGACTTGAGTTGCTCTGGACAAACATTGTCTGGTAGTCCCCCATCATTATCACCATCATCTTCGCCACTTAACTCTCCTTCGATATGGGGTGGCTTAATATAAAGACATTGGTTGGAGCGTAATTTTCGTCATCTACACACATTTCTTCTAAAAAATTATGTGCCTCTTTCAAGGATAGCGGTCTTTACATACTTGAAAATAAATTAGGAAAATGAAAAACTACGAAAATATCTTTTATAATACAGTAAAAGCAAATAAATTAATAAAAACGTATCAAAACAGCTACAACGTAAACCTGCCTAGCGTTGCCATATGGCGACAGGACATTTCAAGGATACTATGAGCAGGATCTAAAAACTAATTATGCAGTCTTTTAATTTAAGTCTTAAATAGTATACTTCTAAAAAATCTTTTTGAAATTCGAAAAAAAATTTACTCAGTGATTCGGGACAAATTTAAAAAAAATTAAAATATTGATTTAACGTGCAAAAAAAAAGCGCCACATGGATTATTTTCTAATTTACAGAAAACATTTCTGTACGATGCTGCCAATACATGAAAAGAAAAAAAATTGGAGGTAGCACGATTTTTCATTAGATTCCCTGCAGGCGCACCGTGTAAGAATTATCTGCATTAAAATCGAAGTTCCCGACATAACTTTGGAAAATATCACACAATTCACACAATTAGACTGATGCGCGCCTTCATAAAAAATTCATATTTTCCAAAGCTATGGCGGGAATTTCGATTTGAATGCAGATACATTCTTAGGATTGATTGAAAATAATATTACAAAAAAGAAAAACAAAAAAAAAAATTTATGTCGAATATTATGTTGAAAAACATGGTGCGCGTCATCAGAAAAAAATTCGTAGTTTCCAAAGTTATGGCGGGAATTTCGATATGAAAGCACATGCATTCTTAGGATCAATTGGGGAATAACATATAAAAAAATAAAAAAAAAACAAAAGGTGCTATATTGAAAATATTTTGAAAAAATTTTTTTAATTAAAAAAATTAGTGTTTCAAGAAATTTATTTAAATCTTTTTAATTTTTTTATAAAGTTAGAGTGTTTCTTAACAAAAATGATTAAATGATTTCTTATCCTATCTCCATTAGTTTTTGAGATATTTCGTTTCAAAAAATGTTCAAAAACATCAGAAAAAGCAAAGTGTGCGTTTATTAAAGAATGACTGATATACATTGAAGGTTTTGTACTCGTTTTTTGTTAGAGCTAGGTTAGAATATGCTGCGTTTATATGGAACCCTTTCTATGCTGTTCACTCAGCTCGTATTGAACGTATTCAAAAAAAGTTCCTAAAATTTGAACCAATACCATCTTATGGTGCCCGCAGTTTACTAATAAATTTAAAAACTTTGGAAGGACGGCGCAAGGTTCAGCCGCTTATTTTCCTTTACGATCTTCTTAATGGTAATATTGACTGCAATGTTCTTTTGGAAAAAATCAGTATAAATGTACCTGCAAGGCATTTACGTAGTTCTAGTTTCTTTTTTGTAAAGGTACTTAGAACCAATTATGACCTGAATGAACCAATACATAGAGCTTTAATTGAATTTAATAAAATTTGTACAAATAATGGCTTAGACTTTTGCTTAAATATATTTATTTTTAAAAATAGTGCAAAGAATTGTTATCCTTTATAATTTTTTTAATCTGTTATTATTTAGTCTTTATATTACGTTTTAAGTTTTTTATGCTAGTCTGTAAGGATCTTGTGTCCATAGACGTAAATAAATAAATAAATAAATAAATAAAATAAATTAATTTTTAAATAAAGTTACAATAATTTATGGTAGTATATATACAAGGAAAAAACTAAATTATATACAAACTATTTAATAAATCAATAAAAGACTGTTTTGAGTTCGCAAAGTCAAAATTATTAGAACTAGATAATTCATTGAATAATTGCAACGTACGAGTAATTGGCTCATTAAAAATATAATTAGTTCTATGAAGCTCAGTATGAAATAATATAATATTACGCCTCAACATTCTAGAGGGAACTTTCAAAGGAATGAACTCTATGAAATCAAGGCAGTCTATTCTGCCGGAAATAATATCAAATATGAAAGTAAGGGAACAAATCTTTCTTCTAGATTGCAGGGATTTTAAGCCCAACGAGCATCATATGTCGGGAGTGCATCACCAAAATTCAAACTTTTTCTAATCTATTTGAATGAGCCATATAAACTGGACTCCATATAAATGAAGCATACTCCAATCTAGATCTTACGAAAGAGTAATATAAGCACCGAAGAGTATGAAAAGCGTAAGCCTTAGGGATAATGAAATTAATATGATCCACAAAAGTAAAATTCGAGTCAAAAATAACCCCTAGCTCACGAATTGAATTAAGAGTAAAATATGTAGGAGTTCTAGATTTCAAAAAAATAAAAGAAAAACATTTATTGACATTTAATGGAAAGAAATTAAGCATACTCCAAGAAAAAAGGTTATTTACAGCATTTTGTAAAATTACACAATCATGAACACATGATATCTTACTGAACAACTTTAAATCATCAGCATATAGTAAAAACTTAACTGATGAAAAGCATTTACTTATGTGATTGATGAACATAATAAAAAACAAGGGACCTAAGATACTGCCTTGAGGTACACCAGAAGATGCTCTAAATTCATAAGATTTTATGCTATTCAGTTCAACAAAACAACCTCTATCACGAAGATATGATTTAATCCACATCAAAAAAGCCGAATGGCAGCCCATTTTGGAAAGTTTTACAATCAAAGCACTCTCGCAAACCTTATCAAATGGCATCAACCTGAAAGTGCTAAATTTGTCACAGTGGATCGACCAGCATTAAAACCGTGCTGTTCAAGCAAATATGGCGCTTGAACAAAAAGAACAACTATATATATAATCTATCATAATAGATTAAAGTTATTAGATGACCATAGGTGTATAGCGTACATTAATAGGAAAGACAAAAATAGTTTTGGGATACCTAATTACCCTACACAATCTTATAATGACAAGTTTAAAAATCGCATCCAACAATACAATAGAAACACAAGTACAGAACAGCCAGACAATCAAAATGTACAATAAAACAGCTCGAGAATTAACCAAAGTATGTCCAATGCATATAAAACTCCTTCAAATCAAACGAGAATCTCTAGAATGAGTGTAGACACTCAACAAAGTGGAGGAAATAGGCCGATGAACATTAACAATTAAGAGGAAAATGAAATAAGTTTTCTGATGCTACCTCAAATTCCAGATTGCCCTTAATATTAGTAACAATAGGAAAAAAAAGTATAAAATGTTTAATTGATACCGGTTCCGATACCAGTATAATTAAACCCACCACATTTGAGAGAATTTATCCGATAGAGAATTTATTAAAACCTATTTACTACCGCACTCTAAACGGGAGTAACCAAATAAAATACCGAATAACATCCCCAATTCCTAACGAGTTCATCTGTAAGCGAACTATTTCGTGGAAAATTATTGACTTTAAAAATCAAAGCTATTATAGGTCAAAGTGTATTAGTCGCATTAAAGCAAAAATAAATATTGATGAAAGATTCGTGGAAGTGTTTAACAATAGAATTTTTTTATATTATACCCTTTTGAATACGAAAATATTTGTGTGCTAGAACCTCAAGAAAATCAAAGGAATATTTTGCAAAGTTTCAATTTTGAACATTTAAATAAAGAAGAGAAGGAGTCAATATTAACTCTGGTATCAGAATTCAATGAGTTATTTTATAGAGATGGGGACTCTGTCTGTCGCAGACAAATTACAGCACGAAATTGTGATGACTATTGATGCACCCTTATATTCAAAGATATATAGGTATTCTATCGTTCACGAAACATAAATTTTAAAACAAATAAAGGAAATGTTAACTCAAAATACGGGAATCCAATTCTCGCCCATTATGGGTCGTGCTAAAAAAAGACGATAACTCGGGGCATAAGAAATGGAGGTTAGTCGTTGACTATCGTAAATTGAATCAATACACAGTTGACGACAAAGTCCCGATCCCTAATCTTAACAATATTTTGGCCAAACTCGGCCAGGCGCAGTTTTTCACTACACAGGACCTTGCGCAAAGGGTTTCCACCAGATATTTTTCAGAGAGGAAGACAGGGCAAAAACGGCGTTTTTAACTTCTTTTGAACAATACGAATTTATCCGAATGCCATTTCGACTAAAAAATGCTCCCTCCACCTTTGAAAGGTTAATGAATTCCGTACCATGAATTCCGTACTAAGAGAATTCATTAATAAAATTTGCGTTATTTACATGGATGATACCCTCGTATTCAGCACTTCTTTGTAAGAGCATATAACAAATTTGAGGAAAATATTCGAAACTTTGTGAAAAGCAAGATGTGATTTTCTAAAGAAAGAATCGCAATTTTTGGGACACATTCTTACGGCAAACGGTGTAAAGCCTGACCATGGGGAAATAAATATTATTCGAAATCTCAAATTATCAGATTCTCAAAAAAAAAATCAAATATTTCCTAGGCATGACGGGTTTTTATAGAAAATTCATCAAAGGCTATGCTTAATTTGCTGGCTCAATGACTAAGTTCTTAAGAAAAGGTCAGAAGGTCAATACAAGTGACCCACGTTACATATTTACAATTACAATTTATTTAAAATATAATATGGTCGTATAAAAAGACTTAATCTTTAATAGTACATTAACAATACTGGGAAAATAAAATAAAATAATACAATTTAGACATAAAAAATAAAATCAAATCAAAACAATATTTTAAGTACATATTTGTAAAAAACAAAATAAATAAAATGAATAATAATAAAAAAAATAAGTAAAAAAGGAAATATGGTTACGAGGAAAATTAAAATGATAGACGGTAGAATAGAAAATTAAATAATTTTAACAGTTTAAATGTTGTTGAAAAGAGCCTGTTTGAAACTGCTTCCTGAATTTATGCGCCTTACAGTGCTAATGAAGAAAAATCTACCAGAGTTAAGATAACAATACCTAGGAACAGTTAGCTTTAGAGACCTAGAGGACTGACAAAATATAAGTTTTTCGTATAAATACCAAGAGCATCAAGTGTAAATTAGTTTATTAAATAATAAATTATGCAAATTGAGAAAATGTTTCAAGCTACAACCAAGAATACCTCTACTTATTGCAGAAATATGTTCATATTGACCAACAGAATAGACATATCTAGCAGCATTATTAAAAGCAACTATGATTTTATGAAGTGATTGAGAGTCCAGATTGCTATAAATTAAGTTGAAGTAGGAAATAAAAGAAACAATCAATTGAATAACAAGCCGTCGCATAGTTTCTAAAGGAGTAAAAAGCATTGAAGTTCTTAAGTTCCTCAAGGTCATGTAAATCTTCCCAATAACGTTCTTAATATGATCAGTAGTTAGTTAGTTTTGAATTCAAAATAAAGCCAAGATTACGTGTCCTATTAACATGCTCTAACTGAGCGGAATCGATAAATAAAGGAGGAATCCCTATCAGGCTTAACTCATTTCTTGCAAATGGCAGCACTTTAGATTCAATGGGCACTTAAGTCGACATTAAGCCAATAGCACAAGTCCACAACGAATCCAACAGGTCTTGGGAGGTAAAGTTGAATGTCATCAGCATAGCCATGAACTGTGGCATGCTTACAAACAAAAAAAATAGCAGAGGGCCTAAAATAGACCCTTGTGGGACTCCTATGTTAACAGATTTAAGAAGAGAGAAAGAATTACCAACTCTAACACGCTGCAATCTATTTCTAGATAATTTGCCAACAACAAAAAAGCGCTATCACTGAATCTGAAGTAATATTTAAATTTCTTACAAAGCAAGGATGTGTGATTGACGGAGTCGAAAGCTTTAGAAAAGTCTAATAGGCAAAGTAATATTAAAAAACTTTGATCATAGGCAACTCTGACATCATCAATAACTTTCATGACGGCAGTTGAACAACTGTGGCCATTCCGAAACCCAGACTGCAAAGGTGAAGGGTAAGAGTAATACTTTCAGATGCCGTCCCCAGTTTTGGAAAAAAATTTATTTGCGATGTAAAATAAGCTCAATTATAGCCAAAAACCGTGTTTTTGCACTTTTAGGTTAGAATATCTCGAAAACGTGACGTATGTATAGGAGAAATTCTGAGCTCGGATTCGGATTCACCGAAAGAAAGTCCTTCGGGTATGAGAGGTCTGGTCTCTGGTTTAAAAATTGTCGGCCTGTGTAATTTATAAATGTTTAAGTACACTGTAATTTGGTCTGACATAATCCTTTCACAAATTTTACCTAGGACGGGTAAAATACTAATCGGTCTAAAGTCCTTTGATTCACAGGTCTTGTTAGTTTTAGCTATAGGGACTACAGTAGCTACCTTCCACAAAGCAGGAAAATGAGAGCAGGTAAAGCAGTGGTTAATTATGTGGGTTATGGATGGTAAAACGTACGGTAAGTTTAATTTCAGAAACTATCGGTATTCCATCAATCCCCACTGCTTTAGAAGTTGTCTTCATTACAGATTTAGCAACATCTACTTCACTAACTGATACAAACTCAAAACTGGTATCAAGCAAATTACTCTGAATTAATGGTAACTACATCACTTCCGAGTCGAGCAACATTAAGACAGCTACTATCTAAAAAATGATTATTGAGTTCATCTGGGCTCAATTTACACTCAATACTTTCTTTGGTAAATATCCTTTATTTTCTAATATTTAGCAACAGTTGCTTGGAAGGCAAATTTATATTTAGTTTCGAAGAGAGAAACATCCTTTTAGCCTGTCTTACTACAAAGGTTGCCATATTGCGTGCCCTCTTATATTTATCCTAATTTTCCATAGTGCGACTAGATTTTCATTTTGAATGAAATCTACTTCTTATTTTGATTGCTTTCAAAGTACGATGATTAAACCAAGGACATTCTCTACTAGCAACATTGAAAGTTTGTACGGGCACGACATTTCATTACCTAAAAACATATGGGTCGGTAAGTTCGATGAAGTTTTTTTGAATTTATAAAGCTTCAAAAAAATGTTGGGTTCGATTTAAAGTTACCTCGCATCTACTGATGTAGTTCTTACATAGAAATTTATTCAAGAAATTGAATTCCCTTACATAATGCCTGTGCTTCGTTTGGGACTCAATGCTACCAGTACTCTTATAAAGCTTGCAATATTCATCATGAGTGTTTAGAGACACTAAATTCACCTCCAAATTCAATCCTTCAATAATATTATTAAGGACCTGAAAATCACAGCTTTTGAAATTATTATTTTGTTTCCAAATAGATTTATATGAAAATTCATAGAACTTAATTTTTAATGCTAAAGGCAAATGGTGAACACTAGGTTCACAAATTGGCATTTCACATTCTTCAATACAATAGTCTAAGGACTTACTAACGAAAAAAAGATCAAGAATTCTATTTAACTTATTTTGTAAAAAATTAATTTGCAAAAAGTCTAAGTTAAAGAACGTATCAATTAAATACATTACATTATTTGAATTTATATTAGTAGGAATTAGCAAATTTATATTGAAGCTATTGGATCATGTAACACTACTTAAGTTATAGTCATACAAAATACAAAAGTAGCTTTCAGTAAGCACATCACATGCAAGGTCATTCACATTATCCACATGACCCATGTATAAAACATCGGAATTATTTGGGGGTATAAAGGAAGCACACAAATAGAATATTCCGGAAGCACCAACAATTGACACAAACAACTGATCAAGTAAGGTGTCAGTATTTTTTGGAGGGACCAAACTGGAACAAATTGAACCTTTAACTGCTATGAGTACACCACCACCTCTTGAAAAACCCGTTTTAGTTGCATCCTTATCTCTTCGGTACACTTTGTAAATATTGGGGTCAAAAAATGCCTCACTGAAGAAGTCAGCATTTAGCCATGTAGAACGATTATATCAAAATCTAATTTGGATGACCAATTAATAGTATTAGACTTTGTTCTCATTCTCGAAATATTTTGGTAGTAGAGGTTCAGGTTTTTTAGACAAATAGTCGATTTACATGGTGCAACAAAATTGATTACATTACTGCTACTTTCCAAGAAAGATGAATCTAAAATAGGTTGTTCGAACGACGACTGTAGTGTATGAACATAATTTATTAGTTGCTAGTAACTTATGTTTTTTCAGATTCAAGTTGTCTTTGTAGTGAGGTCCAGTTACTGTCTCTGCAATCACGATCTGTTTTGATGTCAATTAAATTCAGTTTTTCCTTCGCTCTTACGCAGTTAATACATTTTTCAGACATATTTTTCCACTCTTTAAACGAATGACCTGCTTCACTACATTTGGCACATATTTGTACAGAAACTTTGCAGACACTAGATTTATGATTGAAGCCCCAACATTTGAAACATTTTAAAACATTTAAGCTGTCATATGCCGCACATCTGTCCCACTCAATGTTAACCTTTTTTTCTTTTAATATGTCTTTAAACCCGACACCATCAACTTATACGAGCGCATTGTAAGCCCGTGGATTTTTAAACGATTTAAAAACTTTTACACATTTTAGTTCTTTGAGCTGAAAATTGTTTTGATTTTTAATTGCGTAAATTATTTGATCACTCTCCAAACAAGCACTCATTCCATATATTAAAATATTTGGATTTCTCTTTTTAGGTAGTTGAACATTATAATTATCACTTAATTTAACTTTCAATTCGTTGGCTAAAATTTCTCTCGCTTCGTCGTTCTCACAATGAATAGCCACCGCACCATTCTGTCTGTTTAACATACCATTTATTCCTACACTTTCTCTTTATTAGATATACCACTGCAAATGAGTATAATCATTGATGAATGAAACAAAGAATCTCTATCCATCCCAGGCAACTTGACTTATGGATCCGCAAACATCTGAATGTATATGCTCAAGAGGCCTTATTGCTCGCATTCTTGTCCCAACAAACGAATCCCAACATTGTTTACTTTGAACACAAAATTGCTTATGATGTATCGATAATCCAGTCACCATGTTGCCGCGAACTAGTTCGCTGTATCTTTGATGGCTTATGTGCCCCATTCTCTTGTGACACAGCATGCTTTCCTCTAATGTGCCCAATCTTGCTGTTAATTTCTTGATTTTCATTTTGATCTCGAATAGGTTTCCGCATCGATTTTCTGTTGCTATAGTTTTTCCATCTTTCTCCAATGTTGCAGAGTGCTTCTTGTAGTTCACGCTAATGCCAGCCTCTACCATTTCGCTAACTGAAAGAGATTCTGACGGAATAGTGGACTGTACATTCTTCAAATTTAAATTAATTCCAGTGTCGCTTAATCCTGGAAGGCAGACTCGTCTGCCTTCGCTACATTGATATAGCGCGGATGCGATAGCACTTCCAGTTTGCTTAACAAAAGTTCATCATTCACAAAATGATCTGTTGCTCCAGAATCCAATGCAAACATAATCTCGTTCTTCACAATAGATGGTTTGTGTTGATAATCGCTGTCAGCCATAAAGCTTACACCACCTTTGGTTTCTGCTGAATATTTTGCAACTTTCAAACGACAATCTCTCTTCATGTGGCCAAATTTTACACATTTATGGCATTTACCATTAAATCTGTTGTTCGTGTTGAACCGGTTTCCTGCGTTGAATCGATTTACATGCTTCTTGGTCGAAAAGGTGGTAATTTTTTGCACTGCTTCTTCTCCAAAACGATTTTTCTTCAAAGACTCCTCAGATAGTAGATGCGGCTTAACATTTGTGAGTGTAAAATCTTCTTCCTTTATGTTCGCCATTGCTGTCACGACTGCATGGCATGACTCTGGGAGCGTTAGAAATCGCTGAGAAACTAAATGGCTCCTTCTGGGTTTCACCAGCAGTTTTCAGCAGTCTTACCAATGAGTCGAATCTCAAGTCCTCGCCTTCTCTTAGCCTGAGATTTGCCAATTCTTTGCGATTTTCGAGCAAATGTTGAAACTAACGTATCCCACATTTCTTTTCCTGTGCACTTATTTCTTATATACTCGTGAACTAGGCTCGTGATAATATCCTGTGCCTTTGCATCCTTCTAAGCGAATTCATTTGCACTAATTATTGTTGCAGTCGCTGCTACACTGCTACCTGATGTTGCACTGCTTGTTGTTGTTGTTGTTGTTGCTACACTGCTAACTGATGTTGCACTGCTTCCCGTTGTAATTGGAGCTGACCCTAGTACAGCTTCCAGACAACCCACCGAAGCCAGCACTGGATTTCTCAATGGTGCCCATAACCTTTTATAATAAAATGCAGTGCTTGTAAATCAAAAGATTGAAGAATATTTATTTGTGTAGTTCAGTTTAACAAAATTAAGTTTGAATTGAAAAATATTTGAGACAACATTAAAAGTATCTATTGTTAAAAATAGAATTTTACAAAGTGTAATAAACAAGTTAAACAAGTTTTTTTTTTTTTATATAAGCGTTTATTTAAGCAAAATTCATATAGATACGCTATAAATAAACAAGTAGTTGAAAAATATACTTATTTTATACACTGTCTCATAATCGAGCTCTCAAGTACATTAATAAGACTTAGCAAAATACATAGTTTTTTAAACTTAAGAATACTGATAATACAACATGTGTTATATATAGTTTAATGCAAAAAAAAGTTAAAAAAAAACGTTGGTTTCATATTTTAAGTTGAGTAAAGTTCAATAGTTAATGGGCAAAAAGGGAAAAATTTTGAGATCAAACTTATTCAGTGAGCCACCAATATTTTTTAATATTTACGTTTCGACTTCTGTCTACATCTTTTACATAGAACTTCATATCAAATCTACAATTGTCATTTGTAATTTGATTGCAACTTACAGTTTTATTATTGGCTCTCCCATAAATATGGTATAGTAAAGGAATGCCAGTTTCAGTTTGGATAAATTTTTTTCTATCTAGGTATAGAAAGGCCTCTGGTGGTGCATATCCGTTTTGCAGAGTTTGACATATATATATGCATCATTGACATAATATGAAGCTAGCATCAAATTATTTTCATTGCAATCTAAGTACCTTAGAATGTAATTTCTAATGAGATAAATAATAAAATTATCTATCCTGCTCACTTTTGCTATATTATATAATCTTTCATTTGATATTTATTTTATATAATCACTGTCCCTTGATCTATAAAGGTTTGTACATGCTGTTAAGCATTTCTTTTCAAAAATTCGAAGAATACTAGAAATACGAAGAATACTGTTTCAACAGAATAATAAAGATAAAAATTCCCAAAAATCAATTTGTCTTTGTTTTAAACATGCACATTATTACATTGAGTTGTTTATTATGCTTTAAATACTTTTTTATAAGTTAAGCATATGTACATACATCAAAATAAGAAATGTTGAGCAGGGGCTTATGCAGCAATAACGAAACGTTTTTAAGAATGATTTTTCTTTGCAACAAAAACGAACAGGCAGGACCCTTGAGACATACGTCTTTGATGAGAAATCATCTATCGAAAGTTGTAGCGAAAAATCCAATTCCCTTTTAACGCTCCTCGCCAGATGACTCACTTCAGCAGCAGCATCAGTGCACACACACCACGTACTTGACCACCTTGTTTAAGAATTTTTGCTCATTGTCCGTTTGACTTGCGGCCCAGAATTCAAATCAACACCAGCTAATAACTTTGCCACGTTGTGATCAAATGTTGACGTGCCTCTTGTTTTCCAGCTGGTTCCAATTTCAGACTCAATGTGGTCATCGATACTTTGAATAATATAAGAGTGTGTACATAACTATTCTCATTTAGCGCACAACGCAGGATCGCCGTCAGATTTTTATAAATTTTCAATTATTACGCTGCTGACTGTAAAGGAATACGTACATAACGTGCTTTGCATAGACGACGAAATTCAGCTCCCGAAAAGCTCACATTTTCATGGTTGCGTGGCAAATTCTGTGGGTTATGGAAATATGTAAAGATTGTAAAACTTCTAACAAGATTTTGTTAATAAACAACGCAACTTCCAATTTTGTTTTTGATCCACGCCCCACCAGACACTATAAATTGAAATTGATATCGCCGACACTGGCATCACGTATTTTTTCCATTCGCCCAATAATTTCTCAGCATAAATTTTCTGCGCCGTCCACGACAACATTGCATTACTGGTTGTGGTTGCATATTAGTGTAGCTGCGTGTTGATTTGTTTCGTTTGACGTAACATTACAATTTGTTATTGTTATTACAATTTATATCACTTGTCAAAATTTTCACTAGCCAAGGGGCTAGTGAAATGTCAAAATTTCATCAAAAAGGAAAAAGATATCGATTGGAAATGTCCCTAAGTTTTGAAAAATTTTATTGCAAACATTTGTTTCATAAAAAATTTAATGGTAAATACATAAAATAAAAACATAAATATACAATATAAGTCTATGTATAGATAGATTTATAGGCAACAGTTACGGAAACTTCTGTTGAACTTTGACAATCAACACTAAAAGAAGTTGGGAAGTTAAGTGGTTTTAGAAAAAATTGCTTTATTTCGTTTGTTCTGAACGGGGGCAATGTTCCTCTTTTACCAAACACAGCAGATATCTTTGCATCACTGGTTAAATGTGGTATGAAGTTTTGAGTAGTCGTTGTGTTATTATATTCAAGTTGGTACTTCCGAATAAAACAGGAATCAGTATAAGGGATTGAAGTGTTGTAGTTTAACTTTTTTTAAAAATATAGTTTAATTTGCTTTTCTGGTGAAGATTTAAGAAAAAGTTGGTAAGAATATGTAACTTAATTTCGCATCTAGTTTTTTGTATGGAATTTACTAAATTTGGTATTCTGCAGTTGTATTAAATACAAACTACAAGTATCTAACAATAATGCAAATTGAAAATTCTAATCATTTTGAGTTGTAATAAATATTGAAATCAATATGGTTATTGGCGTCTCAAAATTTCTTAAATAAATCTCATGTATCTACGAGTAAACGCATATATTTTGTTGACAAGAATGCAGGCGTATTTTGCAGCAACATCGCATATTTCGCTTTGTTATTGCATTAAGCTTACTTCAAGCATCAAATTTATGAAAAATCTTCCGGTCATCAAAGTTGATTTTTGGCGATTGGAAAATTATTAATATTTGTGGCAGTCATTTCGATTAACTTCTAATGTTTTAAGAGTATGAAACTTAAAAATCGATTGAATTCGTACAAAAAGTACATAACTGTGGACATATGACAAAACAACCTCTTTCGATCTACGATAATGATTCAATGTAGCGTAAGTCTTGCGTTGAAGTAAAGAGCTCATGCTGTATTTAATTATTACCATAGATCGAAAGACGTTGTTTTGTCATACAGATATGTCTTTATGGACAAAAACAATAAAAAAACAGCAACAATGACTAATACAATTATATGACGATTCTCATTATAAAATTTAAAAATTTCAATACTACCTTCCATTCCAAAAAATTATGAATTTATATATCAATTTCCTCCCTTCTGTTTGTATTCTCTTTACAATTAAAACATTGAATAAATGTTACATTCACGAAAAATGTGTCCAACAAGTGTGTTAGCAAAGCTAGTGTTGGACACGTATAGTGAACCGAGGCATACATTAGGATGTAAATCCTGAAGCGCAGCCAAAGGCCGCCCACTTCCCCTAACTGTTATGTGGAATTACTGTGGCTAGCGAACCCAGTGTTGGATATACTATAGGATTTAAGCTATTTTCAAGCTAAAAACAGTATGAAGGAGCGTTTCCGCGCCTAATTATCTAACAAACATGTTTCGACAGTAAGCAACGTACAACCATATAGCCTAAGGAACGCCAATAATATCCCTGCAGGAAAATCAACTAATTTTAAATTAATTTAAAATTGCTTTTTTTTCAAGTACAACTAATTGAAATTCTGACTTTTTCTCATAACCAACTGGCATAAATAACATGGGGTTGTCATTGGAGTAAATCAATTGTCGTCATCTGCATGTGTTTTCAACTACTTTAAAAGCAGTTTAAAAGCAACTAGTTTTAAAGCACTTTATTTTCAACTACATTAAAAGCAGTTTAAAAGCAACTAGTTTTAAAGTATTTTATTTAAACTAGTTTTGAAGAACTTAACTTTCAAATTTTCTATGCATCCTGGCATAGTAGAATTAATGTAGATCTGTATATAGGCCTATGCAATAAATTTCAAGTTACAATATTTCGGAGACAAAAAAAGTTATCGATATAACCTAAAAAAGGTTTTGAAGGGTAAGAGTAATACTTTCAGATGCCGTAAACAGTTTTGGAAAAAAATTTTATTCACGATGCAAAATAAGCTCAAATATAGCCAAAAACCGTGTTTTTTGCACCTGACGTATAGGTGAAATTCTGAGCTCGGATTCCGATTCAGCGCATTAAAGTCCTTCGGGTATGATAGGTCTGGTCTCTGGTTTAAAAATTTTTATAACATTTTAATATATTTGAAAAATTGAAAATTATTTGACAAAATTGGAAAATATAAATATTTTAGAATTCATACACGAAATCAAAAGTACTACAGCATAAAAAAATATCGAACTGACGCATTCCGCATGTATTTTAAACTATTTTTAAAGTAATTGTTTTCAACTACTTTTAAATTAATTGTTTTTTGGCAATTGACTTTTTCACTCCGGCAGGGCTTAGACTTGATTTCCAAATTACATCAGCCGCATAAAACACTATACTATACAAGGGTTTTCAAGCATTTAACCAATTACCTAGAGACACCAAAGATGAACAGAATTTCAATAATTTTAAAAGGAATTGCATCAATTCATTAATACAGCATTATAAAATTAAATTTCCCAAAGTAATTTCAAGACTGATAAAATTACATAGAGAAAATAGAAACAACATTTAATGTAAATTTAAAAAACGCAGACTTGAATTTTGCAAGAAGTTTTATATTTTAATGAGTAAAATAATATCTACTCTTGTTTAACGGTTTTAAGTTTGTGAGATGCTGTTACTAGGGACAAGTTTTGAGTATTTTCAAAACTGTCCATCTAACAATAATAAATTCTAGGAACCTTTTCCAAATAAACACATAATTGCTAGTTTTATAATCAGAAATTACAACTTATTTATATGAAAAAATACATTGTTTTTGGTAGTTTTTTTTACGCATTTTTAATTTCTCAAATATTCTTTAGTTATTAATTATTTATTTATTTTAAATAATACGATAAAATTGGTTTTAATACCGCGCTGGACCTATTTTTGCCTTGACGCTTTCCATTCCAAAAGGCATGCTTTCATAGAGTTTCCGTATTAATTCCATTAAAATATCATTGTAACAAGTGGATTCAATTATTTCCTTTAACTTTGGAATATTACTAGGGTTTTGTTGGCGCACTTTGCGTTTTAAAATGGCCCAAACTTTCACAATGGGATTGAGGTCGGGGCTATTACCGGGCCATGGACTGACTCAGTTCCCAAAAAGTCCTTATATTCCTTTACCTATGCAATAATAAATAGCTCATTATTGTAAATCTATCAAAAAAAAATGTAAAAAATAATTATTGTGTGTGGGACACTTACCGATTCCGACCGATGACAAGGTGCAGAATCGTCTTGAAATATGACTTTTGCTTTGGTCAAATGGGGGCAATAACAAGATGTGGGGTGGGAGAGATTCTTCTTCCGGAAAGTTATTTGAACTCCGCAGCTTATATTGATATCGTAAAAAATTGTGTTTATCAAGCATCGACCGACTAAGCGAGCACGTAGCAAAAGTCATATTTTCAAACGATTCTGCACCTTGTCATCGGTCGGAATCGGTAAGTGTCCCACTCACAATAATTATTTTTTACATTTTTTTTTGATAGATTTACAATAATGAACTATTTATTATTGCATAGGTAAAGGAATATAAGGACTTTTTGGGAACTGAGTCAGTCCATGGCCCGGTATTAGCCCCGACCTCAAACCCATTGTGAAAGTTTGGGCCATTTTAAAACGCAAAGTGCGCCAACAAAACCCTAGTAAAATTCCAAAGTTAAAGGAAATAATTGAATCCACTTGGTACAACGATATTTTAATGGAATTAATACGGAAACTCTATGAAAGCATGCCTTTTCGAATGGAAAGCGTCATCAAGGCAAAAATAGGTCCTGCGCGGTATTAAAATCAATTTTATCGTATTATTTAAAATAAATAAATAATTAATAACTAAAGAATATTTGAGAAATTAAAAATGCGTAAAAAAAACTACCAAAAACAATGTATTTTTTCATATAAATAAGTTGTAATTTCTGATTATAAAACTAGCAATTATGTGTTTATTTGGAAAAGGTTCCTAGAATTTGTTATTGTTAGGTGGACAGTTTTGAAAATACTCAAAACTTGTCCCTAGTAACGGTATCTAACAAACTTAAAACCGTTAAACAAGAGTAGATATTATTTCACGCATCAAAATATAAAACTTCTTGCAAAATTCAAGTCTGCGTTTTTTTTGACCGTGAGTGTATATATCTAATATATAAAATTCTCGTGTCATAGTGTTAGACTCCAAACTCCTTCGAAACGGCTTGACCGATTCTTATGAAATTTTGTGTGTATATTCAGTAGGTCTGAGAATAGAAAGTGAACTCTTTTTCATACCCCTATATGGGCAATTTAGGGTGGCCCTCATACAAAAATATTTTCACAAAGACCACTTAATCGATTCACATGGAATTTACACCACGTGTCTTTTATATTAAGAGTCATAGCTTAGGCTACAAAACTTTTGCTAAGGGTGCATAATTAGGGTGGTCCTCATACAAAAACATTGTTAAAATATAATTTTCACGAAGAACGGCAATCGATTCACACTGAATTCACACCATGTAGCTTTTATATTAAAAGGCAAAGCTAAGGCTACAAGATTTTAATTTAGGGTGGCCTTCATACAAACATATTTTTAAAATAGCATTTTCTCAAAGACCACTTACTCGATTCACATGTAACTTACATCACGTGGCTTCTATATTAAGAATAATAGCTGAGGCAATAAAACTTATTTAGGGTGGCCCTCATACAAACATATTTTTAAAATATAATTTTCTCGAAAACCTCTTAATCGATTCTCATGGAATTTACACCACGTGGCTGTTATATTGACAGGCACATACTAAGGGTGGCCCACATACAAAACAATTTTTTAAATGGAATTTTCACGAAGATTTCATAATTATTTCTGAAGTGTTTCTAATGGTCTACGGAAAGTTTTTGCAAAGTTTGGTTTAGAAAAATGGGCAGTGACACACCCTCCAAAGTCCAAACTCATCAAGTACTGGACGCAGATGAATAGGACTTGATATAAAAAGTCCTGGCAAAATAAGTTTCACAGGAAAAATGGGCTGTTTCGCTTATACATCGCATGAGTTCATATAACATCCGGAACAACTACCGGAAAGGGCAGGCAACGTCTGCCGGGACAGCTAGTATACTAATAAATATTTAGTAAAAAAATAAATAAAAAAAAAAATTAGCATACTGCACTGTGAGACAAAAAATCACCTTATATTTTAATACCGAAATTCACCAAAGTGATTTACTTTTTTCGAAAAAAAATAAGTAAAATGAAAAAACTACAAATAGCACATCATTTTACAGCAAGAGAATTAATCTCACTTAACATCTTAAAAAAAAAATAGCTTATTAACACATCTTTTGGAAAAAATAACGGAATTTAAAAAAATTGATCAAAATTTCAGAAAAATCGTCAAATGTACATTAGGGTGTTTCATTTTTCTTAAAGGTTCTTCAAATTCAAACCTTAAACCGAAATTCGATTTATTATCAAAAAAAAGTAATTCATGAATTTTTTCAGATTTTTTTGAGGTCATTTACCACTCGCCAATCGCCATTTTAATAAAAAAACTCGCACAATACATTTTTTCCTTTATAATTTTTTTTCATGACCTCTAAACTAAATTTTTTCTTGTCTAAATATTGAAGAATATTAATATCTTTGGGTTAGGTATCGAAAAAAAGGTTTTTACCTATCTTCTAAGTGTGAAAATTGGAAGAAATGGACAAAAAATTGCCTAATATTTTTAATATTAAAATGGCGATTGGCGAGTGGTAAATGACCTCAAAAAAATCTGAAAAAATTCATGAATTACTGTTTTTTTATAATAAATCGAATTTCGGTTTAAGGTTTGAATTTGGAGAACCTTTGAAAAAAAGTGAAACACCCTAATGTACATATCTCCAAAATTATAGGTTAAATTTCCATGATTTGCTTACCATTATTGTAGGCCATTAAATTATATTTTTTATGACGATATGATATTTTAGATGTCCATTAAGTGGTTCCCAACTTATAATGACTTTTACAAAAGCTATACCAGCAGCTTCCGATGGCTATAAATCCGAAAATAGATCCGAGCTTCACTTTTTTTTAATTTTTTTTATTTGCATTTAGCCCCTATTACCCCTAATAAAAAAATTGGATCGCTTTGAATGAAATTTTGTGAAGAACTAGATTGAACCGTGAGGAAAGGTATTTGTTTTTAAGTGAGCGTTGCCAAACTCCTAACGGAAAAATATTTATGATCCGATTTTAATTAAATTTTATATGGAGAATGGTTGTATGAGAAGGGTTCGACCGCCGCTCAGAATTTACATTCGCCAGTATGGCTAGTGAAGTCGTTGGATATACAGTGGCGAACAGTGAAATCCGGACAAACAAAAAAAATTGAATAAAATACAAAATTTTTTATCGATTCAAAAAACTGATGCAAGGATCAGAGAAACAAATAATTTTTATTGAAAATATTTGGCTGTAGGTCGAAAAACCACGCCATAAACATCTATTTTTAGCAAAAAAAGTGAAATACACCTAATTCTATTTTTACGCGAATTTTTTTTTTACGCGAATTTGATTTAACGCGATTTAACAATACATGAGCTTGAAAATTAAGTTGAAATTCTGAGTGATGACATTCAAGTTTCTCAAAAAAAAAACGCGCGTTTTATCAGAAAATAATACCGATTAAATAATGATTTACAATATTTTTTACCTGTTATTAATGAATTGCTTTTTTTTTTTTGATTTCTTATAATATTATGTTGTATGAATTTTCTTTTTGATTAATTAATATTTTTATTGCATTTTTTCTATGTTTGTAATTTATTAATAAACATATGTATTTTATAAGCTACTTAAATAAAATAGGTTACAGCGCCTGTGAAACCGATAATTTTATATACTTTTATGTTATTATTTTTGTTGATTTTTCAAATGTGGAACCAATCCTATACTTTTATATGGATTTTTCAGGAACGTATCTTCGTGTAAAAACAGAATTAAGTGTATTTCCTTTATTGATAAAAAAGTTTTTGGTAAAATGAAAAATGAAAATCAATATATTGTTGTTCCTCCCTTCGCTTTTATGACCGCCATAACTCGCTGCTGCATGGAAGAGATCAAATATTTCAAAAGATCATGCGAAATGTCTTAGTACCAAACATTTTGAATTATTCTGTCTAACTCGCGTAAATTAGTGGGCTTGTGGCATAATACCTGCATCTTAATTATGTGCCAAAGATTCTCAATGGGGTTCAGATCGGGACTATTGCCTGGCCACGATAAAGTTGAAATGCCAAGTTCATTCAAGTAATTCTTTACCTGTAAAAGAAGAAGAAAAAAGGATGAAAGTTGTGGGTTATTATTACAAACCTCTTATACCAAATTTCAGTATGATTGCTCATATATTTCGATAGATATACCACTTAAGGTGGTCATATGAATCAATGTCCAGGAGATGTCATGTAGTCATCAGAAAAAACGGTTTCGGAACCAAATATTAGGTATGTTATGCATTATTTCTTGGTATCGTGATGAGTTGAACATGTTTTGAGCGCTTGATTTTTCGCTACTTCTGTTTACCTTGAATTTTTGTTGTTGTTATCTAACGGAATTATATTTTTGTTTTTGGTAAAATATCAGCAATAAGTGAAGTGAATAAAACTAATATAATATAAAATTCAAAGTTATTGTTTCACTGAAATAATTATATGTTTCTTCAAAAGTAATTTCGATTGCAAAGCATTTGAGCGGTACTGTATATTTTCAACGTGGTTGTCACCCTATTTCGCCCATTTTTATATGCTAGCGGCTTGCAAGAAGGTGTGACCTGTGTGCCAAATTTCATTGAATTAGCTTGCTTAGCTTTCCCGTAAACGTGATTTTAACAGACAGACGGACAGACAGACAGGCACACAGACACACAGTCAGACAGACGGACATAGCTATATCGACTCAGGTGGTGACGCTGATCAATAATATATATACTTTTCCATACCTACCACGCCCCCTTCTATACGTTATTAACGGAATGACAAAGTGAATATACCCTCTGTGTTGGGTATAAAAATAGGGTTCGTTCAGAAAAGTCCAAGTCTTAAAATGACGTATAACTCCAATAGATAGCTCTTCTAGTTGCTGAGATATACAGTTCCGTGCAACTAATTAGGGACACTAAATAAGCATTGAAACTATTGGTAATATTGGTATTTTATTTTTAAGTAAGCACTGAAATTTGTTCAGAATTAGCTTGAATAACTAATTACCTTTCTTAAAAAACCGTTATATTTCTTTTATTTACCAACTTTTTTAAAATCATATATAAAACTTAAATATATAATCAAAAAGTCGTGCATATAATTAGGGACACAATTTTTTTATATTTTATGTTGTATTTTATTGAAGTTTTATCAATATTTTGTAGCATAGTCATTGTTATCAGTTACTGCTTGACATCTGCGAGACATTGACTCCAATAAATTCTCACAAACACTGCTTGGAACTGCTCTCCAGATTTTCTTAGTTTCGTCGTACAACTTATCAAATTTGCTGATCTTGAGCAAGCTCACTTTGCTTTTTACCACTTGCCATAAGTTCTCAATTGCATTGAGATCAGGACTGCAAGATGGGTATGGTACAGTATGTTGTTTACCAGTAAACCATTGAATAACCTGCCGGTCAGTGTTTTTCGGATGATTCTCTTGCTGAAACATTTAAGTTATGGGCATATTTTCATCCGATTATGACAGCATTACATTCTATAGGATGCCAACTTATTGGAATTTTTCGATAATACCCTCAATTTTTCGAAGTAAGCCGACACCACACCATGACATAGCACCCCAAAGCATAATGCTTTCTCGCCCATGCTTGAGTGTAGATCGGGTGTACTTTGGGTCAAATTCCTTTGACTTAGGGCGGCGGACATATTTTTTCCAATCGGGTGACACTATTTATTTTCGTTTCGTCAAAAAACAACGCTTTTTTATTTCTTTGCATTCCAATGACGATACTTTTTGGCAAACTCAAGTCTCTTGCGGTTACGCTCAGATAATAGGGGCTTCTTCTGAGAAATCCGTGCAAAAAGTCCAGCTTCACGAAAACTTCTTTTAATTGTTTCTACGGATAGTGCTGCTTTATTTTCGCCATAAATAGCCATCCAAACTTCGTTTGCGAACTTATGCGGATTTTTTAAACTTCCGGACAATAAGAATATCTTCTCGAGCAGTTGTTATGCGGCTTCTTTGTTTGCGTTGTGCCTTTCCTATAGTCGAATTATTTTTTAAATATTGTAGTGCATTGCCTACAATGGTTTTGGAAACTTTTAAGGCAGCATCGATTTGTTGACACAAGCTTCAGTCTTGATGCATCTGTGCTATTATTTTTCGTGTGCTGACGTCACAAGGCTTTTTTCTACTCATTGTAAACTACCAAAAACAACTTTTATAATCACAAGTAACTATAAACAATATATAACAAACCTCTTTAAATTTTTGATTAACAAAAGTTATATATTGCCACTGTCCCTAATTTGTTGCACGGTCTACTCCTTAACGAAATAACGTATGCCTTCACTTCACAAGAATAACGGTAAAAAAAATTAGTTGCAATGTTGTATTTTTAAAGTACCAAAGATGCACTTTTAAAAAAGTATTGATACTACGGATTTTGTTGCGTATTCCAAATTCCATATGTCTTTATATAAATAAAAAACTACTGTCTCTATTACTGTCACGGAGCTGTAGCTTCAGTCCCGGAATATAATTGCCACGCTGTATATATCATAATTACGTTTATAAAGATAATGTTAATTATAATACTAACAATTATTCTATCTTATAACTATAATATAAATAATAATTACGTTTATAACATTAATGTAAATAATAATAGTTGCAATTATTTTATCTTATAGGGTTTTTCCTGATACTGGTACTCAAAATAATGTTTTAAAAGAAAAAAAAGAATATTTTATGTAACAAAAGTTCGAACTAAATTGTACTAAAAAATTGCAAATATTCAAATGATGACAGAAAATATGAACAGCCCTAGCCACGTAAGGATTGTAACTGGGTAAGTACTTTTTTGCAACAAGATTCGATTGAAAATTGAATTGAAAATTTCAAACTTTTGCATAGTCATTTCTAATTTTGCTTGATTTGCAGTCCAATGACTATTTTCGTTTTAATATAACTTACATGCACCTACGGTCAAAATAAATGCAGTGCGGGGTCATTTATGAATTCAAAGAAAATATTTCTAACAAATGGAATTTTTTTCTTATTTAAAATAGTTACTTGATAATGACATCAAATAAGCACATGAGATTTTGTTCCAAAAAAATAACGGTACTTTGTACGTCTGCTATTATATTGAGTAATATGCAATTTCGTGCGATCAAAGTAATAGCTCAACTCCTTTACTTTTCAAGTTTAGTTATTTACTTTTATTTAAAAAATTTGTTCGTAAAAAGTAAGTTATTCTTGTATAACACGGTCAGACAAAATCAAACTTTTTGTAGTACACATGAGAAATTTCAATATATGTATTCTGAAAATAGAAACTAAAAAAAATATACGTGTCTCGTGGTTTTTCTCCAGCACGTCAGATTTTTTATTAATGGATGCCACACCCCCCCATGTGAAAGAAAATTAAAGTTAATTATATCTTATCAACTATTTGACGCAAATATATATTATGAGAAATAAATCCAATATTTTATATCTCAGCAACTGGTTGACGCAGTTGGATAAGATTTGGTACATATCAGAGAACGGCACGAGTGCCTATTTTTGTGACTCTAAGTATACTCACTCACCTTAAAAGCGATTGCGGCGTGAACATTGTCGATGATTAGCGAAGCAAAGATCAAGCACCGAAAACACCGCATATGCAGATAGCCGATCACATCGTTGTTTTTTCTGGTTTGTGCGTAGAAGCTTGCTGCTCTTAATTAACGGTAAATGTTTTCTGATGAATTTTGCTATTTATTGAATATACAGTCGTCTCTGGATATATTGAACACCCTATATAGTGAATCAAGTAATATAGTGAACATCAAAGTAATGCAAATATTATATACGTATTTACATTAATATACAGCTGTGGATATATAAATGGCACATTTTTTGATATTTTCTTTGTTATGCTACAGTATCGTAAATAATATTAACAAACAATAAGTGTTTGGTTTTTTGCAAAGATATATCCTTCATATTTAATAATAATACGAACTTCACTAATAATCCATTCACAAAAAAAAAAAAAATTATCGAAATGTAAAAAAACCGATGAAATGAGCGGGACACATAAATGGCACAAATTGGAAAAAAAGAGAAAATATCGTGTTAAAATTGCATTTGATGACTTCTTGGTAAGCAAAAACATTTAGATCATTGAGATCTTGTGCTGTAGCCTCTGTTTTTGATGGCAGCTTCACACGTGCGACCCACACTCTCCACAATTCTCCGCATTTTGTTTTGGATATGGCATACCAATCTTTCCGTGCGGCAGACCAAATATCGTCCATATTTGTATAATTTTTTTTCACGATTTCAACCTTGACCTCGTTCTACAGGTTCTCTATCGGATTTAAGTCAGGGCTCCGGGCTGGAAAATCCAAAACATCGATCTTTTCTGCACAAAACCCATTATTTAGTACTTTGGAGGAGTGTTTAGTATCATTATACTGAAAAAATGTCCACTTAATTGGCATGAAATGGAGTGCATATGGTTTCATATGGTTTGTCAATGTGCCCAAATATTGAAACTTATCCATTTTGTCCTTGATTTTTATAAGCGAGCCTACACCAAGCCAAGCAAATGCACTGCAGATCAAAAAAAAAATTTTTATAACATTTTATTTTAAATAAGGTTTTAATAATAAAAAAAATGTAATTAATATTGTAGTTTGAATATCTCTTTAACATATCGCTCAGTTACTTCAAGAGTGGCATAACTCAAAAAACACAAAGTGGGAGAAAAACGCATTTAAAGTTTTCGATAAGTTACTTTTTATATGAGAATTCAAAAAAGTATGTTTACATAAACTCTTCTCACAAGGCGAGTTTATAAAATACCTTTCTGAGTTTGGCACAAAATAAAACATGAAATGGCGGATATTTCTGCATCATTAACTCAAAAATCACGTTTTTTGAGTTATGCCACTCTTGAAGTAAATGAGCGATATTATTGTGCAAAGTTTTTTTGCTTATAATTTATTTCTATAGTGGAGTTTACTCCATCTCTGCTTATAATTTTATATGGTCCATGATAAGGACTCTGGGATTCCTTCCTAGTTTCTAGTTTAACAAATACTAAATCTCCTATTTCTAATTCTGATTCATACACACTCTTATCATAATTTATTTTTCTTTTAGCTTTTGCTAAATTAATTAATGTTTTTGCTTTGGTTATAGACATTTTCAGTCTAATTTTTAATTCATTTGAATAGTCTTCTAAATTGTAAGTCTTCGCATTGTCATTTTCTCTGTCACTTGGAAGGGTTGGTAATTTACCAAAAACTAACTCATATGGTGAATATTGTGTATATGTGTGGAGTTGTATTGTATGCAAAAGTGTAGTAAGGAATCCATTTATCCCATTCATAATCATCTGCGAAGGAAAGTAGGTACTCGTTTCGTGGTGATAAGGCGTTGAAAAAATTTGTTTTATTTTAAGATATTTACATACTGCTTTAAGTAGTTCGTTAGTGTATTCAGCCCCTCGGTCGGATTTTAGTGTTTTGAAACAACCGTATTTCAAAATTAATTGTTCGACAAGTGTTCTTGCTATTGAGTTTGCGCCTTTACTTTCAATGGGATGTGCAATGAATGACATCGAACGGCAAACATCGATGTTCCCAACATCGATGATTTTTTTGACCGATGTTCGATGTCGATGAAACATCGGACAGAAACATCGATGTTTTAAAACATCGATTATAGTGTTTTTGAAAGTTTTTTAATTTATTACATCTTTAGCCCAATTAAACACCGATAAATGGTAAATACGGCATCTTGAGCCTGTTGCCAAAACTAGCCGCGTCCCTTTTAACCATATTTTGATACCGAAATACGGCATTAATATGAGAAAACTATTTTGACCAAACAAGTTTCAAGCGAATTCGTAATTGAAGTGATTGATAAGGACCGATAAAAAACTGTCTTTAAAAATTAAACTGTAATTTTAGAATCGAATATCAGAGACCAGCAGCAGCTTAGAAAACCCTTTTCCAGAAAGGGTTTTGATCAGGGCCTGATTTACTCACAGGCTATTTGCGCCTAGGGCGCAAGGTCCGAGGGGGCGCTGAGAATTAACGTTGATTAAGATTTTTTGTTATGTTGCACCTTCTTTCAACATGTGAAAAAAAATTAAGTGCTGAAAAATATTTTATAAGGATTGCACAAATACAATTGAGACATGAAATTTTCCTTCCCTTGTTTGTCAAAAGTGAGTTTCTAGCCTCGTTGCTTACGATTTTGACATAGAGCAATTGTCGCAAGTATTTTATTTATTAGATTTTAAATTGTAATTCAGGAATTACAATTTCACTTAACGATTACGTTAACCGTTTTGAAATTTAGTATTGCAGATATACTTGCTAAAAGGTATCTTCTTACGAAAATTTGGCAGAATAGAACCGGTGGGCGTGGCACCTCCCATATAAGCAAAAAACGTTTAATGCTATAGATAGTGTGCAATGAGAGTAATCTTCATAAAATTTGGTGCATAGATGATGTCAATTATTATAAGCTATAAAATTAAATAAATTTCAATGGGATTTCATATTAACATAAAGTTGGAAGTCATATTTTAAGGGTCCAGTCATGATTTTTGAGAAATCAATTTTATTTTTTGCATTATCTTAAAAATATATCCTGAAAATTTGAAGTCAATCCGACAATTACTTTTGGAGTTATTCGGCAATAACCAAAGGGCTCTCGGTGGTAAGAGTACCGAGCGTAAAACTTTAAAATGCATTTTTTTTAAAACTATGTTTTCGGAACCGGTGACCACTGTAACTCAAAAACTTCAATGAAATTTACACAGTTTTTGAAAAACATAAAAATCTAGTGCCTGATCGAAGGATTTTTTTTTTAAAAATCGATTTTTTATGAACAATTAATTGTTGATTTTTTATCGAAAATCTGGAGGTAAATGTTCCTGAAGCCGCCATTTTGTTGATTTAAAAAAAAAACCTTCGATCAGGCACTAGATTATTTATTTAGCTAACTAATTTTATCTGATTGATTATAGATGATTTTCCAAGGATTTGCGACGGTTACCGCAAAACACTATGCATGGGACAGGGTCCAACACAACCAGTTATAACTTTTTTTTTTCATATTTTTTTTAAACTTTCGTCAAGTCAAGTTGAAACATTATGTAATAATTCCACATTATCACTTTTATTAAATAAATTAAATTAATACCAAAAACAAATTATTCAAAATGCTCTAATTTTCACGGCCATGACTGGACCTGCCCCCTTAAGAGAACTATTGCAGCAATTGGCATGCAATTTTATGTGGGTGGTTAACTTGCCAAAAGGTATGTCTGCATCTAAAGTGGTCGAAATAGCACCACTGGGCGTGTCACCTCCCATAGAAGAAAAATACCTTAAGTGGCACATCTATCGAAATATATGAGCAGTCATAACGCAACGGCACCGGTCGCCGACCGAGTTCATATATCCGACCGCTTTAAAAAACTCTATAAAAGTCAATCAATTTCCCGCGCAAAGTTTACGAAAGTGAACGCATTTAATTCTTTCAATATCGATACGTCAACTATCAAAAAATCATTTTAAAGCTTCAACGGATTTTTTGTCAGTTAAGTCTAAACTACGCAACGGTGCGGTTCGATGGTTTCGCGAGTGTAAAAAGATAAAAAAGGAGTTTCAAGCTTATCGAATTTTCAGCAGAAATAAACTGAGCTGTAAATATTTTAATATTTTATTGTGTGCATATATATATGTTTATCATAATTACAAAGTAATTACCACTTTTTAATTTAATTTAAAAGATTTGTGAAGTGATTAAAAACGGGCGGAATGTGGTTACGTAAAAATTTCCTACGTTCCTCATTCCGACTATGTCCGGTAACAGGATTTTTAAGCTTCGTAAAAAAGATAGTTTTTGTGTCTAGTTCGACTAAAAACGTATAATTTTTGTTAGATTATTCAATCTATACATTATTCTACGATGTCGAACTTGTATACGACCTAGTTTAATTTAATAAGATTTGCCATAATTTGACATGAAACTTTTACGTTTTTACCTTATTTTCCTGTTTGCACACATAATTGCTCTTTTGATTTAGGTTTTAAATTTACATTAACATACCTTATAGTACGGGAGGCAGCGTTGCATATTTGAAGGTCATTTCCTCCCGCTTATTTTTTTTGCAATTGTTAATTTAAGTAAGGCTGATAATGGAAATAAGCGTCAGTCGCCAGAATCGTGGTGACTCTGGTTGTGAGAGGCCGACGAAAAAAGTTAAGCTCAATAACTCGGAAAGTAAACCACAAGTAAAAAAATTATGTTCAGACCAGTATTGTAAAGCAGATGAAAATACATCGATTTCATTTCCGTAAAATCTCCATACGATAAGATTTGACCCACCTTTCAACGTTTTAATGTTTCTAATAAATACTATAATTTTGAGCAGAAATAGCTATTTTGGACGAAAAATATGATTTTCAGATCTGAACGAGAAATGTTAATTTTAAACTTTCAATAAAAACCTTATTTTTTCGAAAATGGAGATGGTCGTTAAAAATTTCAAAACTATGAAAAATGTATCAGATCTGGCCAAATGGAAATTTTTCTGATATATATAGGTAATTATACTTGGAAGTAAACTTTGTTTGTTTAAAATTAAACGATTTTGATCAAAATCGTAAATTACATTTAAGTTTTACGTTTATAATAAATATTATCTGAAAAACTATAGCTTTTTCTTATTGCGACATTAACGGTCGTAATCTATGAAGAAAATAAGATACTATTTAAGAAAATGGGTTAAGAAATGGAAAAGTTTTATAATATTGAATAAAAATGGCTACAAGCTAGTAAACATCTTATAATTAATAACCCTAGTTTACAAATAATTAAAAAATTTATGAACTTTATGTACCACTATGCATTCCGTATGTAAAATCGGCTGCTGATTCTGAAAATCAAATTGTTTTTTTTTCTTTCACGTCGTTTTCGAGATGTCGGTCACTTTCGGTTTTTGGACCAAAGAAAAAAGATGGAATCGCATATTCTTTCAGTAAAACTTTTGTCAGCCCCTGTTTTCGAAGATGCTGAATACGATAGCAGTATTCAAAATTCTTATGGAGTTGGCCCCACCCCTCAAAATGGACAAAAACCGCCCCCAAAGTGACGAAATCGCATATTCCGCGTCTTCTATCGGTAAAATATTTATCACCCCCCGTTTTCGAGGATGCTGAGCACGATGGCGGTGTTTAAAATTCTTTCGGAACTGGCCCCACGTTATGGGGGTTTTTGCCCACTTCGGGGGGTGGAGCCAACATTTTAATTTCTAGCATATACCAGTATCTACATATCAAAATTTCATTAAAAATTTTGCATTTTGGGGTTAAAAAAATTCTTAGCCACATAAAAAAACGGAAAAATAGGCAAAACTGAAATTCGGCCATTTCATTCAATTTCATATAACTTTTCTATTTCTTAATCGATTTTCATAAATAGTATCTTATTTTTTTTCAAAAATATATAGGCTATGATATAAAAAAACAAAATGATTTTTCCAAAAACAAAATGATTTTTCAAAAATTTGCAGTTGATTTTTACTTTGTTCTCATTTTTTCGAAAAAAATAATAATAATAACTTTTTTTTTTGGTGCAAAAACCGAAAGTGACCGATATCTCGAAAACGACGTGAAAGAAAAAAAAATAATTTGATTTTCAGAATCAGCAGCCGATTTTACATAAGGAATGAACAGTGGCACCTAAACTCCATAAATTTTTTAATTATTTGTAAACTAGTGTTATGTGTTATTGCAAGGATTCTATAAATTTCAGCTATCCTTTGTCGTGATTTTACAGCTTTACCACCTCGCCGTCTCCCTGGGGTTTGGTCAGTGGGTTAGGACCCAGTCCTTTCAGTTCCGGTATGTATTGCGGTGGTTCTACTGCTCTTGTAGTTACTGGTTGTGGTATGTATTCAAAGTCGCTGTAGTTGGGCCAATTTTCAAAATCGTTAACGGATGCCTCAGTCATCAGAATTTAATTATTTTATTCAGACTATATAATTTTAGCAGAGTGGCAGGATCGCCATGTAGGGGAAAAAGGCTTTTTGTTAAAGAGGGAGCTGACTTTTTCCCTATTCTAGAGACTTGTACGACTTATACATATTTAGATCTGCTAGTCCAGCAGTTTTAATGGCAGTTATGCCGCACTTAGTGAAAATATAAGAGAAAACAGGCTGTAAGCCACATTTGAGTTTTAACTTAATTCTGAATTAAAATACCAGTATTTCTTAACTAAAATTTTACCATAACTCCACCCAAATTTGCTGCAATAACCAATCACAAGAATTGGTCACCAAAGTAGTGAATTTGTTTACACTAATTCTCAGCCTTGAAAAATCAAAGTCATTGGCATAAGGGTGAAACATCATTTAGTTGTGCATTTAGTTGTTGCTATTGAAAAGTACGTCGCAAGCGAGCGCTTGTTGTTGGTGTAGTCACAAGCATGCGATCGTTGTTGTTTGTGTTATTGACTAGCGGTCAACGTTTAAGTTGCGCTTGAAATTAGGTGCTCTAAATGCACAAGCAAAATGCAATTTGAAAAATTATTTATTTGGGCTATGGATTTTATTTACATGGAAAATATTTTCACATAAAAATGTACTTGAAAATATTTACGTTAAATGAATTTATGTTCAAAAAAAATACAAATATGACCCAAATGAAAATTGTTTATTTTAATTTAACTGATGGGAGCTAATGTCGTTCATAATGAATATGTGGGATCACTACAATTGTTAGCATATAGCTTTTTCGCTGACAATGTCAAGCAAACCAAACATTCAAAACCCACAAAAGTATAGTCAGCGAAATAGCTATATTTGCGTACAATGTTTTTATATATTTTCCATAATAAAATGTTATTACGAAAATAACGGTGAAAAAAAGTATGCAGAATGCAAGCAGGATTTTTAGAAAGTAATTTGGAATGTTGCTGTTGTTATTTGCTTTGACAATACACCTATCCCTCGACTTACGCGGAATATAGGTTTTTGAAAAAACCGCGTAATTTAAAACCGCGTAAATTGAGATGAGAAGTCCATATAAATTGAGTGGATTGGTTTTCAAAATTTAAAAATCGCGTATATCGAGCAATAGAACTCAAAGAAAATAGCATAATTGGTAAAAAAATCCGCGTAAACTGAACCCATAATGTACATACAGTGGTCGGCATATATATTTTGACAAATATGTGCGTTTTAGTGTTCTTTCTGCAATGGCTAATTGTCAATGCTAACGGTACTATATACTTATGTAAAAGAAATAACACATGCTAGGTGTCAAAAATAACAAAAAAGCTGCGTATTTTCTCTGCTGATTTAAGTGCTGCGGTATATTTAAAAGATAAGAAACCATTTTGTGGGTGGCATAAGTATTTTGACAATTTTTATGGCATATGTTTACTTTGGGAGTGCTCCTCATATTTCAATAAAATCCTACTTTCTTACGAGGCTTTCAATACTGAACACGAATATGGAATCAAAAGTTGGGTGACGCATCTATTTTCGGAGATATAGCCATCAGAAGTCGGGGATATAGCTTTTAATGAAAACATTGTCACAATTTGGGAACCCCTGGATCAACTTTCAAAATATGGATGTCATATGAAAGATAATTTAATGAACTATAATATAAACTCATAAAAATTTGAAATTTCAGCTATAGTTTTTGAAAATTTTCGAGATATTACAATTTATTTAAGTTTCTGGTCAATTTATTTTGTTAAAAAAAAGCGTTATTTTTTTGGAAAAGTTTTTATTCAGTAAACATTTGAATTAATACATAAGAAAGCGCATTTTAAGTCCTTTCAAATGGTGTGCTATTCTAAGCTGGTTTTCTTGGATTTCCGGATTTTTTAAGGAAGGAAAGTGAACGAGCTCTAGAAATTTACTTGAAATTTTGGGATTTGTTGACAAACCAAAGGCAAGAACACCAACGACAATAAAAGTATGTACATACCTAGCTAATGAAAATTGGAAGTTATATAAAAAATAATAATTAAATAACTTGTTTATTTTTTCAGAATTCTGAAAAACCCAACAGAAATACAACTCAGTAAAAAGTTGCTTAAAGCGCTGCAAAAATGAAGGAGTTGCTGAACGGGACCAATAATGAAAAATAACGATATGTCAAAAATAAACAAAACCCAATAAAGTCGAATTGGTAATAAATGTCAATGTCCATGTGGTCATGTCAAATACCCATGACGATATGAGAAACGAGCTTTAATTACTCCACCTTTATACACCAGAGTTGTATAAAAATTTAATACTGCCTTAATATTAAAATTCATTTTAAATACTATTTTGTATTAAAATTGAATACTCGTTTTTATTAAGATTAAAAAAAAAAAATTTTACGATATCTTCATTTCGAGAGGGATTCGAACCAGGTTCCCTTTTAATACAATAGTTGCATGCGCAGTTTAACGAGATCAGCCAACGTAGTATTATTTTCTGGTTGGCTAAAAGTTAATTTATATTGACAACAACGTAAAATTAAAGTTCAATATTGAATTATTAAAATATAATACAGCATGGTTTAAAAATCAAATATAATACTTATGTATAAAAATTTAATATACAGTTCATTACACAATTTTGTAATCTATTCAAAAGTATTAAATATAATCAAAACTGTATTAAAAATCTTTGTAATAATTCGCTTGTATTAAAATATATTCCAAGATTTCTAATCGTGTATTTACACCATGACGAAACTTCTTCTTATTATGTATGTATGTTCACGTGTTTTTAACTGAAAACCATGTCTTGTACGTGTTTTTAACTGCAAAAAAAATTAATGAATTAAAATTTTAAAACCGCGTTATTTTGAAACCGCGCAAAAGAAGTACCGCGTAAATCGAGGGATGTAGTACCGTAGAGTGGCTTGGCAATGATGAAAAAAAATTGAAATTTTCAATTTATGGAAAAAAATCTCCTGACCTCAAATGTGGTTTAACAAAGATTAAACTCTTGTCATTTCTCTCTCATATTAATAAAAATCCACAGTAAAATTTTAAGCGTAAAAAACATTGGGGTTTTTGAGAAAATCAGCCTTTTTTTTTCATAAAAAGTGCTATAGTTCCGCCAATTTTCAAAAACTCAAAATTTCTTAAAGATTCTGACAGAATCAGAAGCTCTGTTAGAATCAAAAGACAAAAATTAAGTATTTTGATTTGGTTGAAAATGCGACTATTTTGAACCAATTTTTAGCGGTTTTTTAAGCTCAGACACTAAAACTTTAAATGGGCATAACTTCGTAAAAAATAATTTTCAATCAAATCGGGGAACGGTATATTCCCTTAATTACTTTGAAAAACAACATATTTAATCGGCAACCAATTCCGCAATTTGAAGTCACTCCGACTTCATGGTTTGAGATGGATTTGGTCTTAAGTTTAATTTATTTTAAAGAGTAAGTAATACGTTAAACAATACACTGTGCGCACAGACGACTTATCGCTTTCACGACTCGGTTCTCACTGTATATTGCAAAAAACAGTGTTTACGGTGTAATTCTATTCTACTCCTTACAGCTCGGCCAATCCTGTCGATAAGGAGCGACCGCGCTCCTAGCTTACAGATTCGTTGTCGTCATCTTCGCTTTCATTATCGTCATCTTCAGGCTCTGGACCTTCCGTTGATACCGTAAAACGTCGTTTGAGAGAAGTTGAACTGTTGGACGTATTTGCAAGACAACACCACGCCATGACATACCGCCCTACACCATAATGTTACCTTCGCCGTACTTTGGCGTTGGGCGTGTGTACCTAGGGTTAAACTCAGTTCGTACCGGGCACCTAATGTATGATCTGCTATCCGACCATACTCTATTTATTTTGGTTTCATCAGTAAAAACACCTTTTTATAAGTCTGAAGAGTCTAATGTCTATATTTTCTAGCAAATTACATTTTTGTTTTTTCAATTTCACTTAGATACAAAAGGTTTCTTCTTGCAAACACGTCCAAACAGTTTAACTTCTCTCAAACGACGTTTTGCGGTATCAGCGGAAGATCCAGAGCCATTTTCACCGAAAACAGCTAATTTTGTCTTCTTTTTCAGTCGTTACACGAGGTTTACGTTTTCGGGGCACATTTTTTGCTGTTGAATACTTTTGAAAATGGTGAATAGCATTAAAAACCATCGTTTTTGAATAGTTTACAACCTAAGCGATTTCACTATAAGAGTTTTTTTGATCAAAAAGGTCCAAAATTGATTCGCGAGTTTTAGAGTCACTGAATTTATTTTTTCTTAGGTTTTTTTTTTGTAACTTTTATTAAAATAAATTGATTGTCTACAACAAATTATTGGTAGTAAAACACATTGAAATCAATTTAAGTGATCTTACTGACTAACAACACAGACCGTTCTTAATTATGTGCACGGCTGGTTTTCTTTCTGATATCATAAAAAGGCACCCTGTGTTTTAACAGCTTAAAAATTGGAAAAAATTTTGTTGACAAAAGAATGAGGGAGTCCTCTATTATAAAACAGCAAAAATAATTTTTTGAATTAGTAAGTTATTTTTATGAAAAGTTAATTTGAACTGATATGTGCTAATCGTTCCTAATTACGTGCACGGATCTGTATATGAGTTTGTTATGTATAGACCTGGAAAGTACTGAGCCGACTGAGGTCAAATTAACAGTCTATATTTGCTTTGATATCAAAAAGGCATAGAGCATAGTTTTAAATTTTTTTGACAACGGAGGGTGGCGCCTCTATACAACAAAAACACTTTAGCGCTATGCCTTGGCAACTAGGGTAGTCCAATGATGAATGATCATAAGAAAAAACTAGAGTTCTTCAATATTCAAAGTATGTAAGTTTTCATCTTGAAGGTTTAAAGCTTAATTTATTTTAGCATTGCTTGCACTTCCGACGGTAAATCTCTTTCCTTATTTTTTTTTTTTGTTAGAAGCTCTTATGCTACTTATCTTAGAATCTGACATTACTAAAAATTTTCTAAAAATATCTGTTAGATTTTCAACTCTGGAACTTCTGCGGACATACAGTATTGGCCAAAACTAAATCACACCCTCAGTACATTAATTTCAAAACATAATTTTTTTGTGAAAACGACGTTTTTGAACCATGTTGTGAATTTATTATATATATTTATACCTTTATTATTGACAGACAAAAGTTTTAAAAATTCAGCGTCATAAATAAAAATTTATTATCAAAGGAACATTTTAAGCCATAAACCTTTACGGACAAAACTAAAGCACCCATTTTTTTTATAGTAAATAAAAATTTTTAAAATTAGTACTTAGTTGCAAATCCTTTATTCTGGACGACACACGCATGTCTTTTTGGTATTGAGGAAACTACATTATTAATGATATCCTGCGATATTCCTTCCCAGGATATTTTCAAGGATTGAAACAAATCCGCCGTGGCTTGGCAATTTTCTCTCTTGATTTTCATGTTAACGATCTCCCACAAGTTCTCAATAGGATTCAGGTAAGGGCAGTTCAACTAAGAAATTTGATTCTATTGCTCTGAAGCTACGCCTTAAAAATCTAAGCGGTGATTTTGGATCGTTGTCCTGTTGGAACCTCCACTTAAGTGGCTTCTCTTTATCGGTATATGGCAGCAGCACTCTTTTTAGTATGTCAACGTACATGGAGCGATCCTTAATTTCATCAATCCTATAAATTGGTCTAATCCCATGACCAAAGAAGAAACCGCACACTATTACATTTCCACCACCGTTCATTACAGTGGCTTCAATCCTTCTCCTTTTAGTATGCGTACACGCCTTATTTCATCCGAATCTTTCAGGTTGTACTTGGATTTGTCAGAAAACAACATAGTCTTCCATTTTTTGACACTCAAGTTGAGATGAACGTGAAATAAGGCTTATATGCAAAGCAAAAGGCGATAGATTGAATCCTAGGCATTGCAAATCCTAGGTATACGCAAAAATGAAGATCCATTAGAAGAAAATCGACCAAAAAATGACAACGTCAGAAACGATTGAATGAGTGAATCCAATGCCACATTTTCTGAATATATTAATTTTTTCGACAATTTTTTCAATTTTTTCAATTTTTTCGTTACAAAAAAAAATTTCTAATTTGTTCAACCTCTCATCAAAGGAACAAAAACAAAAACTTTTTTTGTATCGATTAGACCCAACAAATTGTCGAAAAAATTAATATATTCAGAAAATATGGCATTGGATTCACTCATTCAATCGTTTCTGACGTTGTCATTTTTTGGTCGATTTTCTTCTAATGGATCTTCATTTTTGCGTAAAAGTATCAGCTCTACGAGAATTAAGTAAAATTATTTTTGTTTATTTTATTTCTATTTTTCCGTGGCCAAAGAATCAAATGTAAAATTTGATTTTTTTAAAAATCTGGCCTGTTTTCATCGATAGCTTTTGAACCGGTAACTCAATGAAATATGTAATTATACACGTTGATTTGTCATTTTAATACCTTCAATTTGGTGCTAAGTAGGATGGACGGATGGATGGATTGGACATTTATAGCTCAAGATATGAATTTCAAAGTGAACGAATGTCGGAAAAATGAAAAAACCACAATATCTCGAAAACTTTGCCATTCAAAAAATTTTTATTTTCATTTCCGAATTCAGCAGGAAAAAGTACATAAGAAAAGTAACTTATCAATAGAGTGTAAACTAGTGTAATCATTGAAATCAGCTTTTTAAGAATTTGAGACGAAAAACACAAAAATTAGGTTTAAAAAAAGCGCCCGGGGGATTTTTTTTTTTGCTGAAAAATGATCAGTGAAGTACCTCAAATATGAAGCACCATGAATTTTCGGAAGGATGCAACTTGAGGGTTGAAACTTTTTCCAGCCAACCGTGGTACGCATTATTTTTTGTTTTATAGCTGTAAATGTCCCCTTATTTATTTCTTTTATTGAATATATTTGGGGCTAGCTTCTTTTTTGTTAATTTTCAATTAAAAGTGATGCAAATTATTAATTTTAAATTAATTTATTAATAATTTTATATTAAAGTTAAAGGAACAAAGATTTCAAATTCAAAAACTTTTTTCAAATCAGTTTAGTATTAATACTTTTATAGACATCCTTGAAGAAACTTATTAATGATTTGATGGTATCTATGAAGGTTTCGATGGAACAAATTTTAGTCAGGAAAATGACTGAATTGATGGAGAGAAACATCCATTTATTATCTTAAAATGCTGCTTCTTCAAGTGGTCGTCGTAGTTCTACTTTTCTGGAAGTGGCTGGTGCTGGAGCCAATAAAAATGCTGTTGCTGGTTCTTCAATTGGTCATCATAGTTTGACTTCTAATTCTGATGCTACAATTGCCAGTGATATTGATGTTGTTGCTGATGCTGCTGTTTCTAATTTAAATACTAATGCTTACCCCATTAGTTGTGCTGCTGCTGTTGCTGTTGGTTGTTCTGCAACTAATTCTACGTTTGCTGCTGTTAAAGATGTTTCTGTACCTCAATCCGAAATATGGTCATTTCTGATCTCTAAATCGGATACGAGATCGTCAACCTTGGTTCAGCCTGATAGGTATTAATGATAATGTAGAATTAGCTGTAGCTGTAGTAAAAAAATGGGTACATTTATCGTCATTCAAGCCTACGGTTACAGCTTCTGATATAATTTCTTATGTTGAGAAATATGCTGAAATCAGTAGAAACCACTTAACTTGCTATCCACTGATAAAAAAAGATAGTAACCTCGGCGATCTTAGGTTTATAAATTTTAAATTGGGAATTTCTGCTTTGCACTATAAAAAGCTTTTTAATCCCTCCCTCTGGCAATGTGATATTAGAGTACGTCCTTTTCGGAATTTGGGGGAAATCGCTCCAAACAAATAATGTCATATTTTTTTAACATTGCTTCTGTTCAACCAAGTTTTTCAAATAGGCCACTTAAAATATATTACCAGAATGTTTCTGGCATCAGGACTAAATCATCGTCGTGATACTTCCCATTGTGAATATGATATGTTTGTATTTGTTAAAGCTTGGTTGAATTCTGACTTCTGTGATGGTGAGTTTTTTGATCTTGCGTTATATCGAGTATACTGTAAAGACAGAGACTCAGTTAAGACGGGCTATTCTAGAGGTGGTGGAGTGCTCATTGCTGTGAAAATCAGTTTACTTTCTTCCTATTGTGAGCTTTCAAATTCCAACAGTCTCCTTGATAAACTTTGTGTTTCCATAGAGGGGAAAAATAATGGTGACAATAGACATTTTTGTATATTGGGTGATTATAACCTAAGTAGGGTTGATTGGTCTCTTGTTTCAGATGATTCTTCGCTAATGTCATCAAATGTTATTCAGTCACATGAAATTAACTTCATTGACTCTTTATTTGAGGTTGATTTGGCACAAATAAATAATTTTTTCAACAAGCTTGGCAGACTGCTAGACTTAATTTTTGTTAGTAACAATATTAAATGTTCTCTGATGGAATGTACTATGTTTCCGATTTCACCACCTAATATGCACCACTTGCCTTTAGTTCTGGATATTCAGTTTTATGAATATCTGAAAACTACTGACAAGGTGGATAAGATAAGATATACAGTGCAGTCGCGGTAACGTGAACTAATTAAAACCAAGGTTGTTCACGGTAGCGAAATCGTTCACGTTAGCGAATATGAAAAATTTAAACCAAAATTTATGCAGCGCAGTCGCTGTAACGTATTTTGCATCAAATTTCTATTCTTCATATACGTAACAATAAAAACTTTAAAAGAAACAAAAAACTTCTTCACAAACTATAAAAAAATGAAAATAAAAATACATAAACAGCTTTCTGCGTATGGCATGGTTGAGTTATGTCTTGCTACAAGGTAGTCAGTGCAAAAATCATTTCGTTCACGTTACCGCGTTGTTCATTTTAGACGGTGGTCACGTTACCGCGACTGCACCGTAATTTGAATTAATTGGAATTCATTATTTGATAGTAATGATACATCAACTTGCTATGATTTGTTTTTAAACACTTTTCACACAGTTTGTAAAAATAATATTATAATTTTACGTACTAAAATGCATAAGTTACCATGGTACACCACTGGTTTGAAAAAATTTAAGAAACAAATTTCATTAACTATATATTGCCAGTAACAATTTAGCTTATAAAGTAAAATATGAGCATTATATGAGAGAGTTTAACTTTCTTGATAAGTTCTTATATAAGCAATATATTCTACGAATGGAACGAAATATTAGCAATAACCCAAAATCATTTTGGCAATTTGTCAAGTCTAAAAAAAATTGATGTGAAGAGTCAAAAATTATTTCTAAAAACGCAAATCGTGAAAATTAAAGTTATAGCATTATTTGCGTAAGCAGGAAAAATTTCTGACCCTTCATCACAGTAGAGAGGACGGCGTTATGGTATGGGCTGCAGTTTCATACTACGGAACAATTGATCTTATCGTAAAAAGTACGCGAATGACCGGGAGATCATTACAAAAATCTTCTGGAACTAGTTTTTCCAAAGATTTAAGATATTTTTAGACCACTAGAGTGGATTTATCAACACGATAATTCACCTATACACACCGCACGTGTAGTGATATGGATTTCTAGTCAAAATTTTGAAACCTTACATTTGCCGCCCTTCTCATCCGACCTTAACATTATTAAAAATGTTTGAGGTTGGCGAAGGTCTACGAAGAAGGAATACAGTACGAAACTAAGGAGGAGCTTATTGATGGAATAAAAGCAGCATGGACCGATGTTTCTCTTGCTTACTTAAATTCTCTATACGAGTCAATGAAATACAGAATTTACGAAGTTATTGCGAATAACGGTAAAAGAACACATTTTTAAATAAAAATTCAGATAAAACAATTACAATAAAAAAAAATTTTTAATACAAACAATTAATTTTTGTTTAATTTATAGAGCAATTAAAAAGTGGTTCTATCCTGTTGAACCAAGAAAAAAAGAAGAATTTCACACATCATTATAAACAATTAAAGAAAAGTACCGTTATAATGCATTGGGACTTGATTTTTTATCTTTAAGTAGTACATTACAAGTGATATTATATTTCTGAAAAGTTGGAATATTTATTGCTTCTGCGTTCACAATTTATAGAGATTTTTTGCTTAAAATTCAGTTGGTTCTATCCTGATGAACCACAGTGTATATACCAAGTTTTGCTTATTTACGTCAAATAGTTGATCAGATAGATGAATTGTAAAAACATGGGGGGGTGTGGAATCGATTATAAAAAAATCTGACGTGCTGTAGAAAAACCACGAGACACGTATATTTTTTTTAGTGTCTATTTTCAGAATATATTGAAATTTCTCATGTGTACAAACCTTTGTCGGACCGTGTAATATGTACTAATTTTTTGTTTTATATTATCCCGTGTAACAACTTCTGGGTGGACCTAGGATTGTACTCTTGCCATTTAGGACAATGAACAAAGGTTCTACTATCTGATCTCATGCAATTGATATTCGTTTTGTTACTCTACAACAGGTTTTTCCAAAAATTGATACTTTTTCTTGACAAGTTTCAATATTTGGACACATTGACAAACCATTGCACTCCATTCCATGCCAATTAAATGGACATTTTTGCAGTAATTAATTTAATGACATTAAACACTCCTTCAAAGTAGTAAATAATAGGTCTGATCTTTTCCGCACAAAGATCGACATTTTGGATTGGCCAGCCCGAAATCCTAGCTTAAATCCAATAGAGAACCTGTAGAACGAAGTCAAGGTTGAAATCTTAAAAAATGTTATAAAAATATGGACGATCTTTGGTCTGCCGCACAAAAAGATTGGTATGTCGTATCCAAAACAAAATGCGAAAAAGTGCGAGGGTGTGGGTCGCACGTGTGAAGCTGTCATCAAAAACTGAGGGTACAGTAATAACAATAAAAAAAAAGTAAAAAAAAAGTTGCATGTACCGCATGCATCCACACTATGCCACGCTGCTATTTGAAAACATGTTAACTTTTTTTGTATAAGACAACTAGGGGAAAACTTTAAACACTTTTCCTTGAGCATTCTGAACAACGGCGAAAATGGTTTTCTTAGTTCAGGTGAACTACCATCTGGAAAAATTTTAGCCAAATCGGTGACGACGCAACCTGGTGGTCTCCTTGTAAGCTTGAGTTGACCTTTTGACAAGCTAATATTATATACATCGCAATTGTTAATTAGGGTAGTCATGCGATGCTGTATTGATATAATTAGTTCTACTAACTTGTTGGTAAAATATCTGACATGAGTTACGATTACTCCTATGATTAGTGTTAAAATTAATATAATTAAGAAGCTCTGGCGCAGCAAGCGACCCTGACACAAGCTGATACAAGTAAATGATTCCCGCAATATCTCTACGAGTACTCAAGGACTGCATACGTATTAACTTTAAACGATCCTCATAAGGTGGAGGGTTTAATAAGAGGTCAGTCCAATTTAAGCCTTTGAGAGCAATACGAACAAACTTTTTTTGCATTCGTTCTACTCTATCTATATGTATATTGTAATATGGAGACGATACTTGGCTACCGTACTCTAAGTGAGGACGCACAATTGTATTATATAGGTATAAAGTTACTGTTATTAATGGGCTATTAAATTCTTTTACCCACCGCTTTATAAAATCAAGTAATGGCGAAGCCTTCATTATATACTACTATACTATAATGTTAGTATGTTCATTAAACGTCAATTTAGGATCAACATGTATACCAAGGTCTTTGACTGTATCGACACGACGGATTTTCTAATCATTAAGAGTATAACCAAATTCCACATTACTTTTCTTTCTAGATAAGATCATAGTTTGGCATTTATAAAGACTTAAATGTAAGCTAATTTTAGAATACCAAACTTCAAATGATTTCAGGTCAGACTGATGGGCGAAGGTTTCATTATCCACCTTCACAGTCCTGTAAATTTTCATATCATAAGCATATATAAGCACATGAGAGCTTTTGATTATATGAGTAACATCATTTATAGCCAAAATAACCGTTAGCGGCCCCAGGTGACTTCTTTCTCGAAATCTTATTCGATAAGAACTATCAATTAAATAAGATTCAATCCATCTGATAAAATTTAAAGGAAATTCTAGTTTCTTTAATTTAAACAAAATCAAACTATGTGGTAATTTGTCAAATGCTTTACTGAAGTCAGTGTAGATGCAGTCAACTTGCCCACCAGAGTCAAAAGAGCTCAATGCAAAGGAAGTAAAATCAAGGAGGTTAGAAACTGTAGATCTGCCATTAACAAAACCATGCTGACGAGTTGTAATGACTTCATTACAGCATACCTTAACTTGGTCATAAATAATTCGCTCAAAAAGCTTCGGTATTGATGATAACTTGGCTATAGGCCTGTAATTAGAAATATAATTTTTTAATGCTTTTTTAAAAATAGGACTTATGAAAGATCCTTCCAAAATTTAGGAAAATAGCCATCATTAATAGATTTATTAAAAAGGAAACTGAGTAGTTGACTCAGGATAAGACTACAATTAATTAAAACTGTGGCTGGAATGCCATCAGGTCCAGAGCCAAAGTCATCATCAAGGGATGCAATATATTTTACTATAAGGTCAGGGGTAAAAGATATTGCACCGTAAGGAACCTGAGGATCAGTATTTATGTATTCAAAATAGTTGCCAACAGGGCTAAACACTTTAGTTGAACAAATTAGCATATAACTCAGCTATAATTTGGGATTCGCTGGTGAGCCCGTTAACAGTCTTGAATTCAGATGGGAAACCATCCAACCTGTTTTTTTAGAGTTAATGAATCCCCAAAATTTTGTGGGGTCATGAAGAATATAGTTTTAGTCAAATATTCAGAATAAGCTGAATCTGATTTAAGGCGGTCTAGCCCCCGTACATTTAAGGCATTTTGAAAAATTTTTTTGAAGGTTAAGGAATGAACAACGATAACACTAGTTTACACTCAAAATGTTCCATTGATAAGAAGTTACTTTTCTTATGTTTTTTTCCTGCTGAATTCGAAAATGAAAATAAAATTTTTTGAATGGTACAGTTTTCGAGATATTGTGGTTTTTTCATTTTTTCGACCTTTCACTCTAAAATTCATATCTTGAGCTCTAAATGTCCAATTTACTCGTGCTTAGCACCAAATTAAAGGTATTAAAATGACAAAGAAACGTAATTAAATAGATATTTCATTGAGTAATCGGTTCAAAAGATATCGATGAAAACAGGCCAGATTTAAAAAAAAATCAAATTTTACATTTGATTCAGTGGCCATGGAAAAATAAAAATAAAATAAACAAAAATAATTAGGCTTCATGTTCGTTGAGCTGATACTTTTACGCATAAATTCAGATATATCAAAAGAAAATCAACCATAAAATGACAACGTTAAACATTTTCTGAATATATTAATTTTTTCGACAATTTGTTGAGAACAATCGATACAAAAAAATTTTTTGTTTTGTTCCTTTGATGAGAGGATACTTTTCTTATGTGCTTTTTCGCGCTGAATTCGGAAATGAAAAGAAAATTTTTTTTTTATGGTACCGTTTTCGAGATATTGTGGTTTTTTAATTTTTTCGACCTCTTTTCACTTTAAAATTCATATCTCGAGCTAGAAATGCTCAATTTAATTTAATTTGATACCAAATGAAAGGAAATAAAATGGCAAACAGACTTACAGTGTTGGAAAAAATAATAGGGACAAACGCATCAATTTGTTTATTATTGCATAATTTTTTTCTGCTAAAATCTGTTTTTAATGGTATTGACTGTAAAGTATCGTTATCTAACAGGACTTAATTAAGCAATATTATTCAAGTATGAATGCGCACTCATTTTCCATGGAACCGCCATTGAATATCCTTTGGCTGGAAAAAATAATAGGGACAAAAGTTATTATTCAGAAAATTGAATACAGCTTTTTAAATATTGCTTACATAACTTTTACACAGCGGTCGACTTTCAATACTGAGCTCGAGTATGGGATCAAAAGTTGGGTGGCGCATCTAGTTTCTGAGATATAGCCATCGGATGTCGGGGATATAGCTTTTAATGAAATCGTCATAATTTGGGAACCCCTGAATCGACTTTCAAAATATGGATGTCATATGAAAGATAATTTAATGAACCATAATATAAGCTCATAAAAATTTTAAGTTTCAGCTATAGTTTTTAAAGTTTTCGAAATATGACAATTTATCTAAATTTTAGGTCAACTTTTTTTAAAAAACCGTTATTTTTTTGGAAAAATTTTTATTTTACAAACATTTTTATTAATACATAAGAAAATGCATTTTATGCCCTTTCAAATGGTATGCTATTCTGAGTTGGTTTTTCATGGCCAACCAGATTTTGTAGTTTAACAGTACCTATATTCTCAAAGATTGTACTTTCGAAATATTTAAAAAAACAAAATCGATTTGTCTAAAATCCTAGACCACCGTGTGGCCTTTAGCCTAAATTCCTGAAAATCCGCATATAAGCCTCCAGTTCAATGCGTTCCTGACTACAAACGTATTTATTCCATGATCTATTGCGGCCGTAACGCATTTTCTTCAAATCTTTAGTGTACCATGGGTACGAAGAATTAGTTACACATAAACTAATTCTAAACGAACTTTAAACATACCTCAGAGTGTATGGCACAGAGTAAGATATATCCGAGAAAATTTCTTCATAAAAAAACTTAACGCAGTCATCTAAAACATTATGATTAAAAAAGTTCAACAAAATGTTAAATCTATCATTTAGGATATTATTCAATTTCAAGAAGTCAACTTTTGAACGTAAACCTCTTACATTTTTGTAGTAAAGGGATAAACTATTTAGTTTTGGACAGCCAACTGACGTTTTGGACAGCCTTGTTTTGTTTCGATTGAAACTCAGACTTAACACATATTCAAATTATAGACAGCAGCGAAAGGACAGGAAGCCACTGTAATTTTAAACGATTGTTAACAATTTTCCTACAGGAAAGAAAAGCGTCGGCAGGAATGACATTTTATTGCCTGAAAAAGTTCCTTATACTATCAGCTGTAGTATCAGGGTGTAGACAGGAGATAAAAATTAACCTAGACTTAGGCATCGCTTTTAAAAAAATAGGACCAGTAGAGCTTATAACGGGGGGATTATTTTCTACTGGACGATGACTAGTGAGAGAAACAGAATTTAGCACTTACGGCAAAGTTTCTAATTGAAAATTTAGAGAAATTCCTTCAGGAATATTGGCTGTGCTAACCTTTTTTTAGTTGGTTTGTTGGTTTGGTTTTTGTTTGTTTTTTTTTTGTTTATTTCTCTTAAAAAGGGAATTAGCATGCTTGGTAGAATTAGTAATCGAGGGATGCTGGATGCTGGATTTTCTTATTAAGACTGTTATCAATTCGGGGACTTAAGACTAGATAGTTCCTTTAAATAGCTCTAAAATTTGTAATTAGGTTATTTAAACTATCCCCAAATTGTTTAATCTTATCGAAAAAAACCGACGGGGAGAGAGCTCTGCACGATGGACAGTAGGGTGGGTCGATTTTGGACTTTTTTCGATTCGAGATTTCTAATAGTGCGAAAAAGTTGCATTAGTGCTTCCTGATTCTAATGCAATTTTCCGTTTTGAGATCGGATTGAATCTTCAACCCCAACTTCGGCCTTGAAATTTCGGAAATTTACCTAAAATCGTGAAATTTCCTACCTAGCGCCTGAAATACGCCTCTCATGGCAAAATGTTTGAAACAAAAGTTGTTTGTCGCGTCATTAGCTACTGAAATGGCATACATGATCGTGGCCGTAGAACGAACCGTTCCCGAAATACGAGCGAAAAGGCGGCGCGCCGCAACGCAAGGTGAAAATCGGCTTGCGGCCACACTTCTCCCTGAATGCGCCAACAATGACGTCTGTAGGGACTTAATACCAACACACATAAACAACAACACATAAGAAACACTATACACAAAAACAACTTACAAAATTGTTGTTTTATACATATGTTAAAAAATTCAAAATAAATCTAAAAAAGTATATAATTAAAAATTTAAATAATATCAAAAATAAAAGTGAAATAAAAAATAAAATATAATGAAATAGACCAGGCTCTATAGGTCTCACACACAAATATTCTTTCATCGAGTTCTTTCACTCTTGTCGTTGATTTCGCCGAGTGCTATCACTTACATTCATTCCCCTGCGCCATACAACACGTTCGGACAGGCCTCCACACAAATATTCTTTCATCGAGTTCCTTCACTCTTGTAGTTGATTTCGCCGAGTGCTATCACTTACATTCTCTCAACAGAACACAAAACTCCACCTGTTTGTATTTAAATTTAAATTTAGACAGAAATGTCCTGTGTTGACATATATCCGTACGATCTCACTGAGTCCCAGCTACCCAGTTACCAGGATGTTCTTTTGTGTTATCAGTTTGAAAGTTTTCGTACAGGGCGATGTTTCAGAAATAGTTGCAAAACAGGTTGAAAATATTTTCAAAAAGTCATCTATTCCGATAGTCTCACACACCAGAATTCTACAAATGCTCACCACATATCATAAGAAATTTCTGACACTTAAACAAATGTTTTTAAGGAACCAAATAGGTTTGCGCTCTAAAAGAGACGACTTTGTCTCTTCTGCCGCAGAATTATTTGACATCGCTGCTTGTAAATGCATTTCTTTTTCTTCATGCAATTGTCCAAAGGAAAAGAAAGTTCCTATCATTGAACAACCATTTCTCTTGGACCAGAGAACCAGATGAATTGGCCGCATTGGAAGTCTTGATCTACCTGAAACAAAAAAGATTACAAAGAGAAATGAACGTAAAGAAAAGCTTTCAAAACGTCATTCAACATCAACACTTACTAGAAAAGTATCAGCTACAACACGTGACCATGAAGATCAACCAGACACTCACACAGATGACAATGTCGGTGCGTCGCACATATGTAGCTTCTTCCAAAAAAGATGCTGATGCTGAATTTTCTCTTCCATCCTCTAAAATCAAACAAAACTCACTATTATTAGAACACACTGCTTTAGCTGCCCAAAGATTCAGATTAAGTGACAGAGCAGTGGCCTTGATTGTTTCATCTGCCTTTCTGGATGCCAAATAAGCAGGTTTGATAACAGAGGTTCAGGCTAACTTTGTCACTGACAAATGCAAGATTAGTATTGGAATTAAGCTCGAAAACACCGAAAGTGTTGACTCTGTATACGGGCTGATTTTGACGGCCGCAAAGACAATACACTCACACAAGTCCGCGAAGGTGAAAAGTACTACCGCGACACTGTCAAAGAGGAACATATTTCTCTTGTAGCGGAACCTGGTTCTCATTACTTTGGCCACGTCACCTCTCCTTCCGGGTCAGCTGAGGATGAGATGCAAGCTATATGGCAACATTTACAAGACTACTCAGTAAATGTGGAACATCTAGAAGTTGTCGGTGCTGATGGCACCAACACGAACACAGGTTGGAAAGGTGGAATCATTCGGAAACTAGAAGAAAAAATAGGTAGGCCATTACAGTGGGTAGTTTGTCTTCTACATTTCAACGAACTTCCATTTCGTGCTCTTTTAGAATACATAGATGGTGTCTCAAAGAGTCCAAATACATTCTCTGACGACATAGACAAACTGCTCCCTGATTCTGTGAAGTTGCCTGTCGTCAAATTTGAAAGTTTTCCATCATGCCAATTACCATCTGAGGTTATTAATCCGACCCAACTTAGCACAGACCAAGCTTACCTCTACAAAATATCAGAAGCTGTTATTTCCGGTCAATGCTCTTCAGACTTAGCGTCGATGCATCCAGGTAACATGTGCAAATCTCGCTGGCTCACCTGTGCAAACTTAATTCTGAGATTATACATTTCTACAGACAAACCAACAAAGGAAATAAAGATTTTGTACATACATTACAGCTTACTCACCTTTGTGGTTCTCAATAAGATTCCACAGTTCAATCGCGCCATCTCTTTGCTGCAATCCAAAGGTCGAGATACTTACCTGCTAAACTGCGCAAGGTTTTCGATTCATCCATTCAACAGAATGCTTTCTTTGCTCTTCCAGAAAACATTCTCCTTAGTATGATGACTGACGAACGGGTATAAGTCAGAAAGTTGGCCCTTGACCATCTTCTGGCAGTCAGAGAAGCAGAGACTGACTGTAAATGGATGGGTTAGATGTAATAAAGTGCCAAAGCTGAATTTCAAAGCTAATAATTATTACGATATGATTAACTGGAAGACTATTACCTTGACTGTTCCATCAGTTCTTCGTTCAGTTTCTAACGAAGAGCTCATAAAAGGGTTGTCGGGAGACACTGCAGAGATATGGATATTTAGTGAATTCCTTTCTCACACCGTGGCAGTCGAGAGAACCGTCAAACTGGTGATAGAGGCATCTTCTAAAGTTATTGGCCCCCAGTCTCGTGATAGTTTTATACGCTCCACACTGAAATCTAGGCAACAACTGCCAAAGTTTAGTACAAAAACTGATTTTATCAATCAGTTTGATACAGATTCAGACTAAAACAAGTCTGACATATGGTTGGTTGGTTGGGTTGAGCGTGGGAGGAACCCGAAGTGCAACCACCTCCACGTGGTGGGTTCTGGGTAATCAACACAGGTTAGCTGAGAGCTGCAACAATTGTCACCTTGTGTTGCGGCGCGCCGCCTTTTCGCTCGTATCTCGGGAACGGTTCGTCCTACGGCCATGATTATGTATACCATTTCGGTAGCTAATGACGCGACAAACAACTTTTGTTTCAAACATTTTGCCATGAGAGGCGTATTTTAGGCGCTAGGTAGGAAATTTCACGATTTTAGGTAAATTTCCGAAATTTCAAGGCCGAAGTTGGGGTTGAAGATGCAGTCCGATCTCAAAAGGAAAATTGCATTAGAATCAGGAAGTACTAAGGCAACTTTTCCGCACTATTAGAAATCTCGAATCAAAAAAAGTCCAAAATCGACCCACCCTAATGGACAGTACCATTGCAGACCCGAACGGTTTGAACATAACAATTCTCTTACGGAAGTGGTCAAGTTTACACAAGATGCATGAAACATTTGCTCACATGGCCCTGAACAAGGAAACATTGGATTTAAAATATTCTGGCTTTTGCATTGATCCCCTACAGAACAAGCAAGCAAGTTATCGGAAGAAAAATAACTCATATTCACTAAAAAACTCAATTTATTTAGTAAAAAATCAATATCAAAAAACAATACAGAAGAAAAAAAATAATTGCTTGCAAGTTAGAATAAATTAGCAAACAGAAAAAACAACGTGTTAATGTTTACAAAAAATAGTCTATTACATGAAACATTTGCTCACATGGCCCTGAACAAGGAAACATTGGATTTAAAATATTCTGGCTTTTGCATTGATCCCCTACAGAACAAGCAAGCAAGTTATCGGAAGAAAAATAACTCATATTCACTAAAAAACTCAATTTATTTAGTAAAAAATCAATATCAAAAAACAATACAGAAGAAAAAAAATAATTGCTTGCAAGTTAGAATAAATTAGCAAACAGAAAAAACAACGTGTTAATGTTTACAAAAAATAGTCTATTACGAGCATCAACAAAAAAACAATGTTAGATTTTGTAAACAAACAAAGCACAAAGAGGAACAGAAAAGTTTATGCGCGCTTAAGCAGGAGCAATGCAAGCAACTATTGCTTTGCTTTAAAATTAATAAAAAAACTTTAATTAAATATAACAATATTTCCAGCAAACAAACAAATTTTTAAATTACAATTACAGTGAAACCTGGATAACTGGGATCTCCAAGGGACCAAAGTTTTTGTCTCAATTAAAGAGGTTTCCCAAATGGCCATGCTCAGACCGATAAAACGTACATATTCAAATTCAAAATAACAAATTATACACACACAAATATTATTTCCCACTTATAGAGGTTATTTCTAAGCGATCCCAGTTATAGAGGGAATAGCCCATATTATAGAGGCGAAAACGCACAAAAACTTGATGCAAAAGTGATGGGACCTTGAAGTGAGTCTCACTAGTAGAGGTTTACCACTTATCCAGGTCCCGCTAAACCGGTTTCACTATATTAGACACTAAGTAAACATTAGTAGACAACATAAATTAAAATATTTACCAAAAAAATCACTAAAATATTATAAAAAACGTAACAACACTAAGGCACACTACCGTCACCGACAAATAAACGAAGTCAACTGATAAATAAATTTCGCCAAACTAAATTGTATTTGTATGCCAAGTTAAGCTACAAATAAAATATTTGCTCAAAAGTCTCAAGTATAATTTACTGTTGCCTTTTTTTATTGGTCTTACGGATTATATTTTGCTTAAATTGGAAGTAAACTAGCAACCCCAATCTTTTGAGACTTGCATTGTGCAAAGTTTTCTAAGCCAGAATCTAAAATAGAAAATCAATTTTTGTTTTTGATCACAAATTTATACATAAACACTCAGTAAAATCCCTCTAGGAAATGGAAACATTCCCAGATAACGTATGGTGAATGAAATCTGGACATACGCTAAGTGGTTCAAATAATATATTAAAATTCTTTTTTTTAATTTGTTTTTATTTATTTAAGTACATTTAAGCTCGATTATAATTTATAAAAAATAATTTACTCCACATTGAATTTCTTTTCATATTTTCAGAGGTAGTTTTCTCATAGACTCCTGAATTCCATTTGTATCGATACTTTTCAGCTTTAATTTATTTGTATTAACTAAACAATCAAAATTTTTTGTCAATAACGCTTGCTAGAAATACTTCGCTCCAAATTAGTCCAAAAATTTTGATTGATCGTAGTTGCGGCACGTTTGGTGGGTTAAAATCTTAAGGTACAATTTCAATACTTCGGAAGTTCAAATCATCCAATGAATCTTTTGCATAATTTGATGAAGCCAAATCCGGCCAGAAAATTACTTTATCGCGTCGATGCTATTTTTGCATAAATTTGGGGAGTTCAGGAATGCATCTTTCCCTGTAAGTCTTGGAAGTGAAAGCTAAGCTACCTTTCAGAAGTACTGGTTCACTGACGCTACGCTCACTGATTGTCAGTCATAAGAAAACCTTTTCAGGGAACTTGGTTTTCTGGATATATTTGATGCTGTCAGGTTGATTGTGGGTAGCAGTTTCAAATTAATTTTTAGACTGCCCTTCATTACCTCCCACAGTAGAATAACTCTTGCCATCCATTCCACAAACGTACGGTGAAAATGTAACGAAATTTTTTTCAGAAAGCGCAATCAACCTAGATTTGAGTTCTTTTGACTGCTTCTCTGTAGTAGTAGTCTTAGATTTTCTTTTTTTAATTTGTACTTCCATGTTCTCCAAATACTTTTATTTAGTATTTTTATCTTCATAATACTTTTTTCTAGTTGCCGGAATGATTTTGTAACAAGACCTACTGTATCTGTCTTTATCTGAGCCTGAACTTTGCTGTCTTGTAGCGCGCATTTTCTGCCAGAACTAAGGTTTTTTTACTCTTTTTTTATCCTTCAATAGTTCAATTTTATTATACAGCTATGGATTTATAAATGGCACATTTTTTTATATTTTCTTTGTTAGTTTCTTAGTTTTTTGCAAAGATATATCCTTCATATTTAATAATAATACGAACTTCACTTATAATCCATTAACAAAAAAAAAAAAAAAAAATTATCAAAATGTAAAAAATCCGATGAAATGAGCTGGACACATAAACGGCACAATCTGGAGAAAAAAAGAAAATATCGTGTTAAAATTGCATTTGTTGACTTTTTGGTATGCAAAAACATTTAAACCATTGACATCTAGTGCTGTAGCCTCTGTTTTTGATGACAGCTTCACACCTACGACCCACACTCTCCACACTTTTCCGCATTTTGTTTTGGATATGGCATACCAATCTTTCTGTGCGGCAGACCAAAATTCGTCCATATTTTTATAATTTTTTTTTACGATTTCAACCTTGACTTCATTCTGCAGGTTCTCTATTAGATTTAAGTCAGGGCTCCGGGCTGGAAAATCCAAAACAGCGGTCTTTTCCGCACAATACCTATTAGTGTCATTATACTGCAAAAATTTGCATTTAATTGGCATGAAATGGAGTGCATATGGTTCCATATAGTTTGTTAATGTGCCCAAATATTATAACTTGTCCGTTTTGTAATTGATTTTTAAAAGCGGGCCTATATCATGCCAAGAAAATACACGGCAGACCATAATGTTTTCACACCAGTGTCTTACCATTTTCTGGGTAGACCTAGAAATGTACTCTTGTCATTTAGGACAACGAACAAACGTTCTACTATCTGATCTAATGCTATTGATATTCAATTTGTCACTCCACAAAACGTTTTTCCAAAAATTTTTACTTTTTCTTGACGGTAAAGCACGGGTGTAAAACATTATGGTCTGTAATGCATTTTCTTGGCTTGGTGTAGGCTCGTTTATAAAATTCAAGGACAAAATGGCCAAGTTTCAATATTTGGGCACAATGACAAACCATATGAAACCATATGCACTGCATTTCATGCCAATTAAGTGGAGATTTTTGCAGTAAATTGACACTAAGCACTCCTCCAAAGTAGTAAATAATGGGTTTTGTGCGGAAAAGTTCGCTGTTTTGGATTTTCCAGCCCGGAGCCCTGACTTAAATCTAATAGAGAACCTGCAGAATGAGGTCAAGGTTGAAATCGTAAAAAAAATTATAAAAATATGGACGATCTTTGGTCTGCCGCACAGAAAGATTGGTATGCCATATCCAATAAAAAATGCGGAAAAGTGTGGAGAGTGTGGGTCGCAGGTGTGAAGCTGTCATCACAAACAGAGGCTACTGCACTAGATGTCAATGGTTTAAATGTTTTTGCATACCAAAAAGTCAACAAATGCAATTTCAACACGATATTTTCTATTTTCTTTTTTTCTCCAGATTGTGGCGTTTATGTGCCCAGCTCATTTCATAGAATTTTTTACATTTTGATAAATTTTTTTTTTCGTTAATTATTATTATAAGTGAAGTTCGTATTATTATTAAATATGAAGGATATATCTTTGCAAAAAACCAAACACTTGTTGTTTGTTAATATTATTTACGATACTATAGCATAACAAAGAAAATATAAAAAAATGTGCCATTTATATATCCATAGCTTATATTCCACATTTTTAAAGTGATGGAAAATTTCATTTTTAGTTTTATTTGGAAAATTTTCCGAAAATTTGCAAATAATTTTACGAGACTGCAACTCGTTTATATACATTTTTGCGACAATACAATATACAATATACAATAATTTTGCCGCCTGACAATCGACAAATCATTCCATTACTATTCACTATTAGAACTTTTGTTGTCAGTTACGCCCGACCTTGAAATTATTTTTTAATAAGTGTCCAGATTTTATTCCCCATACGTTATGAACAGGAAACATTCCATAGAATGTAGGAAGCATTCCCTTCCGTTAGACACTCCATTTCTTTTTTACACACGATGTCATTAGAGGGAAACTTTCCTCTCCGCTGTCTTAAAAATGAATGTGGAAACATTTCTCTCCGCTGTCTTAATAATGGATGTGGAAACATACCTCACCACTGCCTTAAAAATGAATGTGGAAACATTCCTCTCCACTGTTTTAAAAATGAATGTGGAAACATTCCTCTCCACTGCACTATGGGCACGCTGACAACTTTTTCTGGCCAAAACTCTGAAAGGCTCTATAAGGGGGTTTTCAGAGTCGCTGATATCGAAATTGATGTCAAAAATTCAAAATTCAAAATGGCGGTCAAAATTTGAAAATGTCAATTTATTTGTATGAAACTCTGTATAAGGGGGCTTTCGAGGTCGCTGATTTTGAATTTGATGTCAAAAATTAAAAATGGCGGATCCAGTATGGCGGCTAAAATTTGAAAATTTAATTTTATCTGTATGAAACTTTGTGTAAGGGAGCTTTCGAGACTTGTAATACATTTTGCTTTCAAATTAAACTATATTTCATGAAATTTAGATGTAAACCCTTAACCATTCAACCCTTTTGATAAAAAAATAAATTTTTAAACTAGAAAAATATCGGAATTTTTGAAGCAGTAGTTGCCTGGAAAAAAGTGTTTTTCTTAAAAATCGCAACACAAAACATGATAAAACAGACTCATCACATCCCAAATTATTATTTTTTTTTTGTTTTAGGCTGGGCAAACTTGGGCAAAATTTTGCAAGCCAACACAAACTTAAGAATTAAAAAATCACAATTATTTTATTGGTTGCATTAAACAACTGATTTTTTCACTGAACCAGATCTTTTTTTTGAAAAGTTTCATATATTAACATTAAAGTACTTACTATCACCCTTCTTTTCCATGTTTTACTTTTTTTTAATTTTTTTTTTCAAGCAAAATTGATATTTTAAAAACCTTAAAAAAACACGCACAAAATTGTATTCACAATTTTACTCAGAAAGCTAAACTATCATGGTTTGCTGTTAAACTGTAAGCTAGTATTTACAAAAACAAAGTGCATTTTTGTGTGCTCTGAAGCATTTTCTAATAAATTACAACAACAACAAAAACAATAACAGAGTGTGAAATAATAGGTTGGGCCAGAAAAAGTGGTCAGCGGGCCCATAGTGCACTGTCTCAAAAATGCATGTGGAAACATTCGTTACCACAGTCTCAAAAAGGAATGTGGAAACATTAGCCGTAAAATTTTTTTTATTGAGCTTACTTTTCGATATAATAGCCGTGTTTTTTGACGCGTGTCAACAGCTTTTCTTTTACAGCTGTGAATTGTTCTGATTTAGATCAAGAATCACGTAGAAAACTGACGGTGGCCTTTAACAGTTGCGCAAGGTTTATTTTTGGCATACGAAGAGATTGCCACATTTCATTTTATGATGAACAAATAACTGGTCTGCTTATAAGCGATTTATTAAATTTTCGCACCGTACTTCTACTTCATAAAATTATCCACTCTAAGGAACCAGATGATCTTTTTGAAACTTAAGATTTGCTAGAAATCAAAAAACTAAACAACTGATTTTATCACTTATATACCTTTCGACCTACCGTCATTTCTTTCTTCACGCGATACATCTTTGGAATATGTTGTCCATTAACTTGAAACGCATATGTAACACAATTCATGTTAAAAATTGTATTTGAATGGATCAATAAATAATATCTATTGATTTCACTAAATGATAAAAAAACAAAATTGAAAACTTTTGAAAAATCAATTTTTATAAAAATTTAACAAGCAAAGTGTATTTCATTGCCTCACAAGCAAACGTTTCCATATGCATTCTTAAAGAAGCGGCTTGGAAACAATAATTTTTTAATTTGCCCGACAACAAGCAAAAGCTCCCACATGCATTCTTGAGATAGCGGTTTGGAAACAACATCAATTCAAATCTTCCCATAAGCTTCCAAAAGATACGATGAGGAATGTTTCCTCATCACTTCGATATGGAAGCCTTCCAATTTTTCTTTGAGGGATTTTAAATTAATTCAAAATTGTTGACGTCGTCTACAAACATAAGTAACGACAAAAATTTCTTTATTTGTGTTTTTGGAACAATGTAAAATTAAATATGTATTTTACAGAGCAGTTTGTTCAGTAGTTTTAGTGCAAAAAACAACAAAAAAATTACAAACGCAAAATTTCGTTTTGAGATCTCACATTTTTTACGATGATTAGAAATCTTTAATAGATTGTCATTTTGACGACTGCCGATTTTAATTGCATTTATCGATAGACTGAAGTCCAGTGGCATCTCCCGGACCCGTTGTAGGCCAATTTTTTTAACTAACTGGGTTTCTATTAGTTGGACTTATTTCATGTAAGGCAAAAGTGATTTTGTATAAAAATATAAAAAAATGATAAATTTTTACGAGTGACCAGCCACTTTCATGATAAAATGTTAAATAGTGTAAAAATTATTTTTAAACTTGAATATTTTGTAAACTGTTGAACTTACTTGATTAGCGGCGTAAATTTATTTTTTGAAAATTGCCTTTAACTTTTGCACAGATTTAATTTGTGTCCGGTTAATAGGAAGCGACCTTGAATATCAGTATGTCACAGAAAATTTGACCTTTCCGCATAGACTGGTGGAAATTTTTTTTTCGGAAATGGGTCCAAATTGGTCACTACCGGGGTCTGCACGGTTCGCTTGAAGCAAGACCAAGATCCATAAAATTGTCAACCAAATCTGACAATGCACAATTATTATATAGTGTTATGCGATTCCAAATATATAATTCGCGAAATCGGATCTGCCCATTTACTCGTTTTATGGCCATTTTAAGGTTAGCACTTTGGCCGACACGGTTCGTTTCAAGCATAGTCAAGATCGGTAAAAAATATTAACCAAATCTGACAATCCAAAATTATTATTTAGTATTCGCAGATTCCAAAAACATGATCCGTAAAATCGTACCTGGTCATTTACTGGTTTTATGGCCATTTTAAGGTAAACGCTTAAAAACCTTAAAATGGCCATAAAACGACTAAATGAGCAGATCCGATTTCGCGGATTATGTATTTGGAATCTCAAGACAGTATATAATAATTGTGCATTGTCAGATTTGGTTGACAATTTTATCGATCTTAATCTTGCTTCAAGCGAACCGTGTCTGGGCTGTTTCATATGTTAAAAATCCATTTTCTCGTTAACTCATCGATTGGTGCAAAGAATTTTTTTTTTAGAAATATGTTCAAACCGTTTTTCCGGGCCGTCTCAAATTATGCTAAAAATCCATTTTCAACCTTTCTGATCAATTGTTTTCGAAAATTTAGCAAAAAATGTCTCTTCCGGGGCTGTCTCTAATTATGTTACAAATTCAATTTCCACCTTCATCGATTAGCGCAACACACAAAAAAAAACGTAAATTTAACCGAAAACGACAGTTAATATCGCTCCAACCCTTCAAAATAGTAAATTAAACCGATGAGACGTACCTAGAAAATTAAAAAAAAACAATTATCGAAAAAGTTGTGGGTACATTTTACAGGCAAGGTAGGTAACAATGGTTCAAAATAATAAATTTAACCGGTTAGAGGTGGTAAGTTTATTTTGCTGTTTGTCAATCAAAACAGTTATTATTTGTGTTTTTAATTAAAATTATAAGCTTAGAATAAAATAGAGCTATGGCTACTGTAACCTTCATCTTATTTCGAGTTAATGATTTGATTTAGGTTTCTTAAGATTTAGTTTTTACATAGCTTAACAATGTTGCTTTAATTGTATGGTGTAAATTTGTGGTATTGAGGAATGTAATGACTTTTTGTATATTTTGGATAGTTGGATTTGAAAGGGATTAGATTGGATCATGGTTATTGAAGATATGGTTCCTATTGCAATTGCAATTAGTGGAGATATTATTATCCATTAAGTGTAGGTGATAAAGCTTGGTGTGTCCAAGGCGAACTCTTTCCAGCGTCGGCAGGAATGACATTTTATTGCCTGAAAAAGTTCCTTATACTATCAGCTGTAGTATCAGGGTGTAGACAGGAGATAAAAATTAACCTAAACTTAGGCATCGCTTTTAAAAGAATAGGACCAGTAGAGCTTATAACGGGGGGATTATTTTCTACTGGACGATGACTAGTGAGAGAAACAGAATTTAGCACTTACGGCAAAGTTTCTAATTGAAAATTTAGAGAAATTCCTTCAGGAATATTGGCTGTGCTAACCTTTTTTTAGTTGGTTTGTTGGTTTGGTTTTTGTTTGTTTTTTTTTGTTTATTTCTCTTAAAAAGGGAATTAGCATGCTTGGTAGAATTAGTAATCGAGGGATGCTGGATGCTGGATTTTCTTATTAAGACTGTTATCAATTCGGGGACTTAAGACTAGATAGTTCCTTTAAATAGCTCTAAAATTTGTAATTAGGTTATTTAAACTATCCCCAAATTGTTTAATCTTATCGAAAAAAACCGAAGGGGAGAGAGCTCTGCACGATGGACAGTAGGGTGGGTCGATTTTGGACTTTTTTCGATTCGAGATTTCTAATAGTGCGAAAAAGTTGCATTAAAGCTTCCTGATTCTAATGCAATTTTCCGTTTTGAGATCGGATTGCATCTTCAACCCCAACTTCGGCCTTGAAATTTCGGAAATTTACCTAAAATCGTGAAATTTCCTACCTAGCGCCTGAAATACGCCTCTCATGGCAAAATGTTTGAAACAAAAGTTGTTTGTCGCGTCATTAGCTACTGAAATGGCATACATGATCATGGTCGTAGAACGAACCGTTCCCGAGATACGAGCGAAAAGGCGGCGCGCCGCAACGCAAGGTGAAAATCGGCTTGCGGCCACACTTCTCCCTGAATGCGCCAACAATGACGTCTGTAGGGACTTAATACCAACACACATAAACAACAACACATAAGAAACACTATACACAAAAACAACTTACAAAATTGTTGTTTTATACATATGTTAAAAAATTCAAAATAAATCTAAAAAAGTATATAATTAAAAATTTAAATAATATCAAAAATAAAAGTTAAATAAAAAATAAAATATAATGAAATAGACAAGGCTCTATAGGTCTCACACACAAATATTCTTTCATCGAGTTCTTTCACTCTTGTCGTTGATTTCGCCGAGTGCTATCACTTACATTCATTCCCCTGCGCCATACAACACGTTCGGACAGGCCTCCACACAAATATTCTTTCATCGAGTTCCTTCACTCTTGTAGTTGATTTCGCCGAGTGCTATCACTTACATTCTCTCAACAGAACACAAAACTCCACCTGTTTGTATTTAAATTTAAATTTAGACAGAAATGTCCTGTGTTGGCATATATCCGTACGATCTCACTGAGTCCCAGCTACCCAGTTACCAGGATGTTCTTTTGTGTTATCAGTTTGAAAGTTTTCGTACAGGGCGATGTTTCAGAAATAGTTGCAAAACAGGTTGAAAATATTTTCAAAAAGTCATCTATTCCGATAGTCTCACACACCAGAATTCTACAAATGCTCACCACATATCATAAGAAATTTCTGACACTTAAACAAATGTTTTTAAGGAACCAAATAGGTTTGCGCTCTAAAAGAGACGACTTTGTCTCTTCTGCCGCAGAATTATTTGACATCGCTGCTTGTAAATGCATTTCTTTTTCTTCATGCAATTGTCCAAAGGAAAAGAAAGTTCCTATCATTGAACAACCATTTCTCTTGGACCAGAGAACCAGATGAATTGGCCGCATTGGAAGTCTTGATCTACCTGAAACAAAAAAGATTACAAAGAGAAATGAACGTAAAGAAAAGCTTTCAAAACGTCATTCAACATCAACACTTACTAGAAAAGTATCAGCTACAACACGTGACCATGAAGATCAACCAGACACTCACACAGATGACAATGTCGGTGCGTCGCACATATGTAGCTTCTTCCAAAAAAGATGCTGATGCTGAATTTTCTCTTCCATCCTCTAAAATCAAACAAAACTCACTATTATTAGAACACACTGCTTTAGCTGCCCAAAGATTCAGATTAAGTGACAGAGCAGTGGCCTTGATTGTTTCATCTGCCTTTCTGGATGCCAAATAAGCAGGTTTGATAACAGAGGTTCAGGCTAACTTTGTCACTGACAAATGCAAGATTAGTATTGGAATTAAGCTCGAAAACACCGAAAGTGTTGACTCTGTATACGGGCTGATTTTGACGGCCGCAAAGACAATACACTCACACAAGTCCGCGAAGGTGAAAAGTACTACCGCGACACTGTCAAAGAGGAACATATTTCTCTTGTAGCGGAACCTGGTTCTCATTACTTTGGCCACGTCACCTCTCCTTCCGGGTCAGCTGAGGATGAGATGCAAGCTATATGGCAACATTTACAAGACTACTCAGTAAATGTGGAACATCTAGAAGTTGTCGGTGCTGATGGCACCAACACGAACACAGGTTGGAAAGGTGGAATCATTCGGAAACTAGAAGAAAAAATAGGTAGGCCATTACAGTGGGTAGTTTGTCTTCTACATTTCAACGAACTTCCATTTCGTGCTCTTTTAGAATACATAGATGGTGTCTCAAAGAGTCCAAATACATTCTCTGACGACATAGACAAACTGCTCCCTGATTCTGTGAAGTTGCCTGTCGTCAAATTTGAAAGTTTTCCATCATGCCAATTACCATCTGAGGTTATTAATCCGACCCAACTTAGCACAGACCAAGCTTACCTCTACAAAATATCAGAAGCTGTTATTTCCGGTCAATGCTCTTCAGACTTAGCGTCGATGCATCCAGGTAACATGTGCAAATCTCGCTGGCTCACCTGTGCAAACTTAATTCTGAGATTATACATTTCTACAGACAAACCAACAAAGGAAATAAAGATTTTGTACATACATTACAGCTTACTCACCTTTGTGGTTCTCAGTAAGATTCCACAGTTCAATCAAAGATGGCTCGCGCCATCTCTTTGCTGCAATCCAAAGGTCGAGATACTTACCTGCTAAACTGCGCAAGGTTTTCGATTCATCCATTCAACAGAATGCTTTCTTTGCTCTTCCAGAAAACATTCTCCTTAGTATGATGACTGACGAACGGGTATAAGTCAGAAAGTTGGCCCTTGACCATCTTCTGGCAGTCAGAGAAGCAGAGACTGACTGTAAATGGATGGGTTAGATGTAATAAAGTGCCAAAGCTGAATTTCAAAGCTAATAATTATTACGATATGATTAACTGGAAGACTATTACCTTGACTGTTCCATCAGTTCTTCGTTCAGTTTCTAACGAAGAGCTCATAAAAGGGTTGTCGGGAGACACTGCAGAGATATGGATATTTAGTGAATTCCTTTCTCACACCGTGGCAGTCGAGAGAACCGTCAAACTGGTGATAGAGGCATCTTCTAAAGTTATTGGCCCCCAGTCTCGTGATAGTTTTATACGCTCCACACTGAAATCTAGGCAACAACTGCCAAAGTTTAGTACAAAAACTGATTTTATCAATCAGTTTGATACAGATTCAGACTAAAACAAGTCTGACATATGGTTGGTTGGTTGGGTTGAGCGTGGGAGGAACCCGAAGTGCAACCACCTCCACGTGGTGGGTTCTGGGTAATCAACACAGGTTAGCTGAGAGCTGCAACAATTGTCACCTTGTGTTGCGGCGCGCCGCCTTTTCGCTCGTATCTCGGGAACGGTTCGTCCTACGGCCATGATTATGTATACCATTTCGGTAGCTAATGACGCGACAAACAACTTTTGTTTCAAACATTTTGCCATGAGAGGCGTATTTTAGGCGCTAGGTAGGAAATTTCACGATTTTAGGTAAATTTCCGAAATTTCAAGGCCGAAGTTGGGGTTGAAGATGCAGTCCGATCTCAAAAGGAAAATTGCATTAGAATCAGGAAGTACTAAGGCAACTTTTCCGCACTATTAGAAATCTCGAATCAAAAAAAGTCCAAAATCGACCCACCCTAATGGACAGTACCATTGCAGACCCGAACGGTTTGAACATAACAATTCTCTTACGGAAGTGGTCAAGTTTACACAAGATGCATGAAACATTTGCTCACATGGCCCTGAACAAGGAAACATTGGATTTAAAATATTCTGGCTTTTGCATTGATCCCCTACAGAACAAGCAAGCAAGTTATCGGAAGAAAAATAACTCATATTCACTAAAAAACTCAATTTATTTAGTAAAAAATCAATATCAAAAAACAATACAGAAGAAAAAAAATAATTGCTTGCAAGTTAGAATAAATTAGCAAACAGAAAAAACAACGTGTTAATGTTTACAAAAAATAGTCTATTACATGAAACATTTGCTCACATGGCCCTGAACAAGGAAACATTGGATTTAAAATATTCTGGCTTTTGCATTGATCCCCTACAGAACAAGCAAGCAAGTTATCGGAAGAAAAATAACTCATATTCACTAAAAAACTCAATTTATTTAGTAAAAAATCAATATCAAAAAACAATACAGAAGAAAAAAAATAATTGCTTGCAAGTTAGAATAAATTAGCAAACAGAAAAAACAACGTGTTAATGTTTACAAAAAATAGTCTATTACGAGCATCAACAAAAAAACAATGTTAGATTTTGTAAACAAACAAAGCACAAAGAGGAACAGAAAAGTTTATGCGCGCTTAAGCAGGAGCAATGCAAGCAACTATTGCTTTGCTTTAAAATTAATAAAAAAACTTTAATTAAATATAACAATATTTCCAGCAAACAAACAAATTTTTAAATTACAATTACAGTGAAACCTGGATAACTGGGATCTCCAAGGGACCAAAGTTTTTGTCTCAATTAAAGAGGTTTCCCAAATGGCCATGCTCAGACCGATAAAACGTACATATTCAAATTCAAAATAACAAATTATACACACACAAATATTATTTCCCACTTATAGAGGTTATTTCTAAGCGATCCCAGTTATAGAGGGAATAGCCCATATTATAGAGGCGAAAACGCACAAAAACTTGATGCAAAAGTGATGGGACCTTGAAGTGAGTCTCACTAGTAGAGGTTTACCACTTATCCAGGTCCCGCTAAACCGGTTTCACTATATTAGACACTAAGTAAACATTAGTAGACAACATAAATTAAAATATTTACCAAAAAAATCACTAAAATATTATAAAAAACGTAACAACACTAAGGCACACTACCGTCACCGACAAATAAACGAAGTCAACTGATAAATAAATTTCGCCAAACTAAATTGTATTTGTATGCCAAGTTAAGCTACAAATAAAATATTTGCTCAAAAGTCTCAAGTATAATTTACTGTTGCCTTTTTTTATTGGTCTTACGGATTATATTTTGCTTAAATTGGAAGTAAACTAGCAACCCCAATCTTTTGAGACTTGCATTGTGCAAAGTTTTCTAAGCCAGAATCTAAAATAGAAAATCAATTTTTGTTTTTGATCACAAATTTATACATAAACACTCAGTAAAATCCCTCTAGGAAATGGAAACATTCCCAGATAACGTATGGTGAATGAAATCTGGACATACGCTAAGTGGTTCAAATAATATATTAAAATTCTTTTTTTTAATTTGTTTTTATTTATTTAAGTACATTTAAGCTCGATTATAATTTATAAAAAATAATTTACTCCACATTGAATTTCTTTTCATATTTTCAGAGGTAGTTTTCTCATAGACTCCTGAATTCCATTTGTATCGATACTTTTCAGCTTTAATTTATTTGTATTAACTAAACAATCAAAATTTTTTGTCAATAACGCTTGCTAGAAATACTTCGCTTCAAATTAGTCCAAAAATTTTGATTGATCGTAGTTGCGGCACGTTTGGTGGGTTAAAATCTTAAGGTACAATTTCAATACTTCGGAAGTTCAAATCATCCAATGAATCTTTTGCATAATTTGATGAAGCCAAATCCGGCCAGAAAATTACTTTATCGCGTCGATGCTATTTTTGCATAAATTTGGGGAGTTCAGGAATGCATCTTTCCCTGTAAGTCTTGGAAGTGAAAGCTAAGCTACCTTTCAGAAGTACTGGTTCACTGACGCTACGCTCACTGATTGTCAGTCATAAGAAAACCTTTTCAGGGAACTTGGTTTTCTGGATATATTTGATGCTGTCAGGTTGATTGTGGGTAGCAGTTTCAAATTAATTTTTAGACTGCCCTTCATTACCTCCCACAGTAGAATAACTCTTGCCATCCATTCCACAAACGTACGGTGAAAATGTAACGAAATTTTTTTCAGAAAGCGCAATCAACCTAGATTTGAGTTCTTTTGACTGCTTCTCTGTAGTAGTAGTCTTAGATTTTCTTTTTTTAATTTGTACTTCCATGTTCTCCAAATACTTTTATTTAGTATTTTTATCTTCATAATACTTTTTTCTAGTTGCCGGAATGATTTTGTAACAAGACCTACTGTATCTGTCTTTATCTGAGCCTGAACTTTGCTGTCTTGTAGCGCGCATTTTCTGCCAGAACTAAGGTTTTTTTACTCTTTTTTTATCCTTCAATAGTTCAATTTTATTATACAGCTATGGATTTATAAATGGCACATTTTTTTATATTTTCTTTGTTAGTTTCTTAGTTTTTTGCAAAGATATATCCTTCATATTTAATAATAATACGAACTTCACTTATAATCCATTAACAAAAAAAAAAAAAAAAAATTATCAAAATGTAAAAAATCCGATGAAATGAGCTGGACACATAAACGGCACAATCTGGAGAAAAAAAGAAAATATCGTGTTAAAATTGCATTTGTTGACTTTTTGGTATGCAAAAACATTTAAACCATTGACATCTAGTGCTGTAGCCTCTGTTTTTGATGACAGCTTCACACCTACGACCCACACTCTCCACACTTTTCCGCATTTTGTTTTGGATATGGCATACCAATCTTTCTGTGCGGCAGACCAAAATTCGTCCATATTTTTATAATTTTTTTTTACGATTTCAACCTTGACTTCATTCTGCAGGTTCTCTATTAGATTTAAGTCAGGGCTCCGGGCTGGAAAATCCAAAACAGCGGTCTTTTCCGCACAATACCTATTAGTGTCATTATACTGCAAAAATTTGCATTTAATTGGCATGAAATGGAGTGCATATGGTTCCATATAGTTTGTTAATGTGCCCAAATATTATAACTTGTCCGTTTTGTAATTGATTTTTAAAAGCGGGCCTATATCATGCCAAGAAAATACACGGCAGACCATAATGTTTTCACACCAGTGTCTTACCATTTTCTGGGTAGACCTAGAAATGTACTCTTGTCATTTAGGACAACGAACAAACGTTCTACTATCTGATCTAATGCTATTGATATTCAATTTGTCACTCCACAAAACGTTTTTCCAAAAATTTTTACTTTTTCTTGACGGTAAAGCACGGGTGTAAAACATTATGTTCTGTAATGCATTTTCTTGGCTTGGTGTAGGCTCGTTTATAAAATTCAAGGACAAAATGGCCAAGTTTCAATATTTGGGCACAATGACAAACCATATGAAACCATATGCACTGCATTTCATGCCAATTAAGTGGAGATTTTTGCAGTAAATTGACACTAAGCACTCCTCCAAAGTAGTAAATAATGGGTTTTGTGCGGAAAAGTTCGCTGTTTTGGATTTTCCAGCCCGGAGCCCTGACTTAAATCTAATAGAGAACCTGCAGAATGAGGTCAAGGTTGAAATCGTAAAAAAAATTATAAAAATATGGACGATCTTTGGTCTGCCGCACAGAAAGATTGGTATGCCATATCCAATAAAAAATGCGGAAAAGTGTGGAGAGTGTGGGTCGCAGGTGTGAAGCTGTCATCACAAACAGAGGCTACTGCACTAGATGTCAATGGTTTAAATGTTTTTGCATACCAAAAAGTCAACAAATGCAATTTCAACACGATATTTTCTATTTTCTTTTTTTCTCCAGATTGTGCCGTTTATGTGCCCAGCTCATTTCATAGAATTTTTTACATTTTGATAAATTTTTTTTTTCGTTAATTATTATTATAAGTGAAGTTCGTATTATTATTAAATATGAAGGATATATCTTTGCAAAAAACCAAACACTTGTTGTTTGTTAATATTATTTACGATACTATAGCATAACAAAGAAAATATAAAAAAATGTGCCATTTATATATCCATAGCTTATATTCCACATTTTTAAAGTGATGGAAAATTTCATTTTTAGTTTTATTTGGAAAATTTTCCGAAAATTTGCAAATAATTTTACGAGACTGCAACTCGTTTATATACATTTTTGCGACAATACAATATACAATATACAATAATTTTGCCGCCTGACAATCGACAAATCATTCCATTACTATTCACTATTAGAACTTTTGTTGTCAGTTACGCCCGACCTTGAAATTATTTTTTAATAAGTGTACAGATTTTATTCCCCATACGTTATGAACAGGAAACATTCCATAGAATGTAGGAAGCATTCCCTTCCGTTAGACACTCCATTTCTTTTTTACACACGATGTCATTAGAGGGAAACTTTCCTCTCCGCTGTCTTAAAAATGAATGTGGAAACATTTCTCTCCGCTGTCTTAATAATGGATGTGGAAACATACCTCACCACTGCCTTAAAAATGAATGTGGAAACATTCCTCTCCACTGTTTTAAAAATGAATGTGGAAACATTCCTCTCCACTGCACTATGGGCACGCTGACAACTTTTTCTGGCCAAAACTCTGAAAGGCTCTATAAGGGGGTTTTCAGAGTCGCTGATATCGAAATTGATGTCAAAAATTCAAAATTCAAAATGGCGGTCAAAATTTGAAAATGTCAATTTATTTGTATGAAACTCTGTATAAGGGGGCTTTCGAGGTCGCTGATTTTGAATTTGATGTCAAAAATTAAAAATGGCGGATCCAGTATGGCGGCTAAAATTTGAAAATTTAATTTTATCTGTATGAAACTTTGTGTAAGGGAGCTTTCGAGACTTGTAATACATTTTGCTTTCAAATTAAACTATATTTCATGAAATTTAGATGTAAACCCTTAACCATTCAACCCTTTTGATAAAAAAATAAATTTTTAAACTAGAAAAATATCGGAATTTTTGAAGCAGTAGTTGCCTGGAAAAAAGTGTTTTTCTTAAAAATCGCAACACAAAACATGATAAAACAGACTCATCACATCCCAAATTATTATTTTTTTTTTGTTTTAGGCTGGGCAAACTTGGGCAAAATTTTGCAAGCCAACACAAACTTAAGAATTAAAAAATCACAATTATTTTATTGGTTGCATTAAACAACTGATTTTTTCACTGAACCAGATCTTTTTTTTGAAAAGTTTCATATATTAACATTAAAGTACTTACTATCACCCTTCTTTTCCATGTTTTACTTTTTTTTAATTTTTTTTTTCAAGCAAAATTGATATTTTAAAAACCTTAAAAAAACACGCACAAAATTGTATTCACAATTTTACTCAGAAAGCTAAACTATCATGGTTTGCTGTTAAACTGTAAGCTAGTATTTACAAAAACAAAGTGCATTTTTGTGTGCTCTGAAGCATTTTCTAATAAATTACAACAACAACAAAAACAATAACAGAGTGTGAAATAATAGGTTGGGCCAGAAAAAGTGGTCAGCGGGCCCATAGTGCACTGTCTCAAAAATGCATGTGGAAACATTCGTTACCACAGTCTCAAAAAGGAATGTGGAAACATTAGCCGTAAAATTTTTTTTATTGAGCTTACTTTTCGATATAATAGCCGTGTTTTTTGACGCGTGTCAACAGCTTTTCCTTTACAGCTGTGAATTGTTCTGATTTAGATCAAGAATCACGTAGAAAACTGACGGTGGCCTTTAACAGTTGCGCAAGGTTTATTTTTGGCATACGAAGAGATTGCCACATTTCATTTTATGATGAACAAATAACTGGTCTGCTTATAAGCGATTTATTAAATTTTCGCACCGTACTTCTACTTCATAAAATTATCCACTCTAAGGAACCAGATGATCTTTTTGAAACTTAAGATTTGCTAGAAATCAAAAAACTAAACAACTGATTTTATCACTTATATACCTTTCGACCTACCGTCATTTCTTTCTTCACGCGATACATCTTTGGAATATGTTGTCCATTAACTTGAAACGCATATGTAACACAATTCATGTTAAAAATTGTATTTGAATGGATCAATAAATAATATCTATTGATTTCACTAAATGATAAAAAAACAAAATTGAAAACTTTTGAAAAATCAATTTTTATAAAAATTTAACAAGCAAAGTGTATTTCATTGCCTCACAAGCAAACGTTTCCATATGCATTCTTAAAGAAGCGGCTTGGAAACAATAATTTTTTAATTTGCCCGACAACAAGCAAAAGCTTCCACATGCATTCTTGAGATAGCGGTTTGGAAACAACATCAATTCAAATCTTCCCATAAGCTTCCAAAAGATACGATGAGGAATGTTTCCTCATCACTTCGATATGGAAGCCTTCCAATTTTTCTTTGAGGGATTTTAAATTAATTCAAAATTGTTGACGTCGTCTACAAACATAAGTAACGACAAAAATTTCTTTATTTGTGTTTTTGGAACAATGTAAAATTAAATATGTATTTTACAGAGCAGTTTGTTCAGTAGTTTTAGTGCAAAAAACAACAAAAAAATTACAAACGCAAAATTTCGTTTTGAGATCTCACATTTTTTACGATGATTAGAAATCTTTAATAGATTGTCATTGTGACGACTGCCGATTTTAATTGCATTTATCGATAGACTGAAGTCCAGTGGCATCTCCCGGACCCGTTGTAGGCCAATTTTTTTAACTAACTGGGTTTCTATTAGTTGGACTTATTTCATGTAAGGCAAAAGTGATTTTGTATAAAAATATAAAAAAATGATAAATTTTTACGAGTGACCAGCCACTTTCATGATAAAATGTTAAATAGTGTAAAAATTATTTTTAAACTTGAATATTTTGTAAACTGTTGAACTTACTTGATTAGCGGCGTAAATTTATTTTTTGAAAATTGCCTTTAACTTTTGCACAGATTTAATTTGTGTCCGGTTAATAGGAAGCGACCTTGAATATCAGTATGTCACAGAAAATTTGACCTTTCCGCATAGACTGGTGGAAATTTTTTTTTCGGAAATGGGTCCAAATTGGTCACTACCGGGGTCTGCACGGTTCGCTTGAAGCAAGACCAAGATCCATAAAATTGTCAACCAAATCTGACAATGCACAATTATTATATAGTGTTATGCGATACCAAATATATAATTCGCGAAATCGGATCTGCCCATTTACTCGTTTTATGGCCATTTTAAGGTTAGCACTTTGGCCGACACGGTTCGTTTCAAGCATAGTCAAGATCGGTAAAAAATATTAACCAAATCTGACAATCCAAAATTATTATTTAGTATTCGCAGATTCCAAAAACATGATCCGTAAAATCGTACCTGGTCATTTACTGGTTTTATGGCCATTTTAAGGTAAACGCTTAAAAACCTTAAAATGGCCATAAAACGACTAAATGAGCAGATCCGATTTCGCGGATTATGTATTTGGAATCTCAAGACACTATATAATAATTGTGCATTGTCAGATTTGGTTGACAATTTTATCGATCTTAATCTTGCTTCAAGCGAACCGTGTCTGGGCTGTTTCATATGTTAAAAATCCATTTTCTCGTTAACTCATCGATTGGTGCAAAGAATTTTTTTTTTAGAAATATGTTCAAACCGTTTTTCCGGGCCGTCTCAAATTATGCTAAAAATCCATTTTCAACCTTTCTGATCAATTGTTTTCGAAAATTTAGCAAAAAATGTCTCTTCCGGGGCTGTCTCTAATTATGTTACAAATTCAATTTCCACCTTCATCGATTAGCGCAACACACAAAAAAAAACGTAAATTTAACCGAAAACGACAGTTAATATCGCTCCAACCCTTCAAAATAGTAAATTAAACCGATGAGACGTACCTAGAAAATTAAAAAAAAACAATTATCGAAAAAGTTGTGGGTACATTTTACAGGCAAGGTAGGTAACAATGGTTCAAAATAATAAATTTAACCGGTTAGAGGTGGTAAGTTTATTTTGCTGTTTGTCAATCAAAACAGTTATTATTTGTGTTTTTAATTAAAATTATAAGCTTAGAATAAAATAGAGCTATGGCTACTGTAACCTTCATCTTATTTCGAGTTAATGATTTGATTTAGGTTTCTTAAGATTTAGTTTTTACATAGCTTAACAATGTTGCTTTAATTGTATGGTGTAAATTTGTGGTATTGAGGAATGTAATGACTTTTTGTATATTTTGGATAGTTGGATTTGAAAGGGATTAGATTGGATCATGGTTATTGAAGATATGGTTCCTATTGCAATTGCAATTAGTGGAGATATTATTATCCATTAAGTGTAGGTGATAAAGCTTGGTGTGTCCAAGGCGAACTCTTTCCAGCGTCGGCAGGAATGACATTTTATTGCCTGAAAAAGTTCCTTATACTATCAGCTGTAGTATCAGGGTGTAGACAGGAGATAAAAATTAACCTAAACTTAGGCATCGCTTTTAAAAGAATAGGACCAGTAGAGCTTATAACGGGGGGATTATTTTCTACTGGACGATGACTAGTGAGAGAAACAGAATTTAGCACTTACGGCAAAGTTTCTAATTGAAAATTTAGAGAAATTCCTTCAGGAATATTGGCTGTGCTAACCTTTTTTTAGTTGGTTTGTTGGTTTGGTTTTTGTTTGTTTTTTTTTGTTTATTTCTCTTAAAAAGGGAATTAGCATGCTTGGTAGAATTAGTAATCGAGGGATGCTGGATGCTGGATTTTCTTATTAAGACTGTTATCAATTCGGGGACTTAAGACTAGATAGTTCCTTTAAATAGCTCTAAAATTTGTAATTAGGTTATTTAAACTATCCCCAAATTGTTTAATCTTATCGAAAAAAACCGACGGGGAGAGAGCTCTGCACGATGGACAGTAGGGTGGGTCGATTTTGGACTTTTTTCGATTCGAGATTTCTAATAGTGCGAAAAAGTTGCATTAAAGCTTCCTGATTCTAATGCAATTTTCCGTTTTGAGATCGGATTGCATCTTCAACCCCAACTTCGGCCTTGAAATTTCGGAAATTTACCTAAAATCGTGAAATTTCCTACCTAGCGCCTGAAATACGCCTCTCATGGCAAAATGTTTGAAACAAAAGTTGTTTGTCGCGTCATTAGCTACTGAAATGGCATACATGATCATGGTCGTAGAACGAACCGTTCCCGAGATACGAGCGAAAAGGCGGCGCGCCGCAACGCAAGGTGAAAATCGGCTTGCGGCCACACTTCTCCCTGAATGCGCCAACAATGACGTCTGTAGGGACTTAATACCAACACACATAAACAACAACACATAAGAAACACTATACACAAAAACAACTTTCAAAATTGTTGTTTTATACATATGTTAAAAAATTCAAAATAAATCTAAAAAAGTATATAATTAAAAATTTAAATAATATCAAAAATAAAAGTGAAATAAAAAATAAAATATAATGATATAGACAAGGCTCTATAGGTCTCACACACAAATATTCTTTCATCGAGTTCTTTCGAAAACAAAACTCACTATTATTAGAACACACTGCTTTAGCTGCCCAAAGATTCAGATTAAGTGACAGAGCAGTGGCCTTGATTGTTTCATCTGCCTTTCTGGATGCCAAATAAGCAGGTTTGATAACAGAGGTTCAGGCTAACTTTGTCACTGACAAATGCAAGATTAGTATTGGAATTAAGCTCGAAAACACCGAAAGTGTTGACTCTGTATACGGGCTGATTTTGACGGCCGCAAAGACAATACACTCACACAAGTCCGCGAAGGTGAAAAGTACTACCGCGACACTGTCAAAGAGGAACATATTTCTCTTGTAGCGGAACCTGGTTCTCATTACTTTGGCCACGTCACCTCTCCTTCCGGGTCAGCTGAGGATGAGATGCAAGCTATATGGCAACATTTACAAGACAACTCAGTAAATGTGGAACATCTAGAAGTTGTCGGTGCTGATGGCACCAACACGAACACAGGTTGGAAAGGTGGAATCATTCGGAAACTAGAAGAAAAAATAGGTAGGCCATTACAGTGGGTAGTTTGTCTTCTACATTTCAACGAACTTCCATTTCGTGCTCTTTTAGAATACATAGATGGTGTCTCAAAGAGTCCAAATACATTCTCTGACGACATAGACAAACTGCTCCCTGATTCTGTGAAGTTGCCTGTCGTCAAATTTGAAAGTTTTCCATCATGCCAATTACCATCTGAGGTTATTAATCCGACCCAACTTAGCACAGACCAAGCTTACCTCTACAAAATATCAGAAGCTGTTATTTCCGGTCAATGCTCTTCAGACTTAGCGTCGATGCATCCAGGTAACATGTGCAAATCTCGCTGGCTCACCTGTGCAAACTTAATTCTGAGATTATACATTTCTACAGACAAACCAACAAAGGAAATAAAGATTTTGTACATACATTACAGCTTACTCACCTTTGTGGTTCTCAGTAAGATTCCACAGTTCAATCAAAGATGGCTCGCGCCATCTCTTTGCTGCAATCCAAAGGTCGAGATACTTACCTGCTAAACTGCGCAAGGTTTTCGATTCATCCATTCAACAGAATGCTTTCTTTGCTCTTCCAGAAAACATTCTCCTTAGTATGATGACTGACGAACGGGTATAAGTCAGAAAGTTGGCCCTTGACCATCTTCTGGCAGTCAGAGAAGCAGGGACTGACTGTAAATGGATGGGTTAGATGTAATAAAGTGCCAAAGCTGAATTTCAAAGCTAATAATTATTACGATATGATTAACTGGAAGACTATTACCTTGACTGTTCCATCAGTTCTTCGTTCAGTTTCTAACGAAGAGCTCATAAAAGGGTTGTCGGGAGACACTGCAGAGATATGGATATTTAGTGAATTCCTTTCTCACACCGTGGCAGTCGAGAGAACCGTCAAACTGGTGATAGAGGCATCTTCTAAAGTTATTGGCCCCCAGTCTCGTGATAGTTTTATACGCTCCACACTGAAATCTAGGCAACAACTGCCAAAGTTTAGTACAAAAACTGATTTTATCAATCAGTTTGATACAGATTCAGACTAAAACAAGTCTGACATATGGTTGGTTGGTTGGGTTGAGCGTGGGAGGAACCCGAAGTGCAACCACCTCCACGTGGTGGGTTCTGGGTAATCAACACAGGTTAGCTGAGAGCTGCAACAATTGTCACCTTGTGTTGCGGCGCGCCGCCTTTTCGCTCGTATCTCGGGAACGGTTCGTCCTACGGCCATGATTATGTATACCATTTCGGTAGCTAATGACGCGACAAACAACTTTTGTTTCAAACATTTTGCCATGAGAGGCGTATTTTAGGCGCTAGGTAGGAAATTTCACGATTTTAGGTAAATTTCCGAAATTTCAAGGCCGAAGTTGGGGTTGAAGATGCAGTCCGATCTCAAAAGGAAAATTGCATTAGAATCAGGAAGTACTAAGGCAACTTTTCCGCACTATTAGAAATCTCGAATCAAAAAAAGTCCAAAATCGACCCACCCTAATGGACAGTACCATTGCAGACCCGAACGGTTTGAACATAACAATTCTCTTACGGAAGTGGTCAAGTTTACACAAGATGCATGAAACATTTGCTCACATGGCCCTGAACAAGGAAACATTGGATTTAAAATATTCTGGCTTTTGCATTGATCCCCTACAGAACAAGCAAGCAAGTTATCGGAAGAAAAATAACTCATATTCACTAAAAAACTCAATTTATTTAGTAAAAAATCAATATCAAAAAACAATACAGAAGAAAAAAAATAATTGCTTGCAAGTTAGAATAAATTAGCAAACAGAAAAAACAACGTGTTAATGTTTACAAAAAATAGTCTATTACATGAAACATTTGCTCACATGGCCCTGAACAAGGAAACATTGGATTTAAAATATTCTGGCTTTTGCATTGATCCCCTACAGAACAAGCAAGCAAGTTATCGGAAGAAAAATAACTCATATTCACTAAAAAACTCAATTTATTTAGTAAAAAATCAATATCAAAAAACAATACAGAAGAAAAAAAATAATTGCTTGCAAGTTAGAATAAATTAGCAAACAGAAAAAACAACGTGTTAATGTTTACAAAAAATAGTCTATTACGAGCATCAACAAAAAAACAATGTTAGATTTTGTAAACAAACAAAGCACAAAGAGGAACAGAAAAGTTTATGCGCGCTTAAGCAGGAGCAATGCAAGCAACTATTGCTTTGCTTTAAAATTAATAAAAAAACTTTAATTAAATATAACAATATTTCCAGCAAACAAACAAATTTTTAAATTACAATTACAGTGAAACCTGGATAACTGGGATCTCCAAGGGACCAAAGTTTTTGTCTCAATTAAAGAGGTTTCCCAAATGGCCATGCTCAGACCGATAAAACGTACATATTCAAATTCAAAATAACAAATTATACACACACAAATATTATTTCCCACTTATAGAGGTTATTTCTAAGCGATCCCAGTTATAGAGGGAATAGCCCATATTATAGAGGCGAAAACGCACAAAAACTTGATGCAAAAGTGATGGGACCTTGAAGTGAGTCTCACTAGTAGAGGTTTACCACTTATCCAGGTCCCGCTAAACCGGTTTCACTATATTAGACACTAAGTAAACATTAGTAGACAACATAAATTAAAATATTTACCAAAAAAATCACTAAAATATTATAAAAAACGTAACAACACTAAGGCACACTACCGTCACCGACAAATAAACGAAGTCAACTGATAAATAAATTTCGCCAAACTAAATTGTATTTGTATGCCAAGTTAAGCTACAAATAAAATATTTGCTCAAAAGTCTCAAGTATAATTTACTGTTGCCTTTTTTTATTGGTCTTACGGATTATATTTTGCTTAAATTGGAAGTAAACTAGCAACCCCAATCTTTTGAGACTTGCATTGTGCAAAGTTTTCTAAGCCAGAATCTAAAATAGAAAATCAATTTTTGTTTTTGATCACAAATTTATACATAAACACTCAGTAAAATCCCTCTAGGAAATGGAAACATTCCCAGATAACGTATGGTGAATGAAATCTGGACATACGCTAAGTGGTTCAAATAATATATTAAAATTCTTTTTTTTAATTTGTTTTTATTTATTTAAGTACATTTAAGCTCGATTATAATTTATAAAAAATAATTTACTCCACATTGAATTTCTTTTCATATTTTCAGAGGTAGTTTTCTCATAGACTCCTGAATTCCATTTGTATCGATACTTTTCAGCTTTAATTTATTTGTATTAACTAAACAATCAAAATTTTTTGTCAATAACGCTTGCTAGAAATACTTCGCTTCAAATTAGTCCAAAAATTTTGATTGATCGTAGTTGCGGCACGTTTGGTGGGTTAAAATCTTAAGGTACAATTTCAATACTTCGGAAGTTCAAATCATCCAATGAATCTTTTGCATAATTTGATGAAGCCAAATCCGGCCAGAAAATTACTTTATCGCGTCGATGCTATTTTTGCATAAATTTGGGGAGTTCAGGAATGCATCTTTCCCTGTAAGTCTTGGAAGTGAAAGCTAAGCTACCTTTCAGAAGTACTGGTTCACTGACGCTACGCTCACTGATTGTCAGTCATAAGAAAACCTTTTCAGGGAACTTGGTTTTCTGGATATATTTGATGCTGTCAGGTTGATTGTGGGTAGCAGTTTCAAATTAATTTTTAGACTGCCCTTCATTACCTCCCACAGTAGAATAACTCTTGCCATCCATTCCACAAACGTACGGTGAAAATGTAACGAAATTTTTTTCAGAAAGCGCAATCAACCTAGATTTGAGTTCTTTTGACTGCTTCTCTGTAGTAGTAGTCTTAGATTTTCTTTTTTTAATTTGTACTTCCATGTTCTCCAAATACTTTTATTTAGTATTTTTATCTTCATAATACTTTTTTCTAGTTGCCGGAATGATTTTGTAACCCGACCTACTGTATCTGTCTTTATCTGAGCCTGAACTTTGCTGTCTTGTAGCGCGCATTTTCTGCCAGAACTAAGGTTTTTTTACTCTTTTTTTATCCTTCAATAGTTCAATTTTATTATACAGCTATGGATTTATAAATGGCACATTTTTTTATATTTTCTTTGTTAGTTTCTTAGTTTTTTGCAAAGATATATCCTTCATATTTAATAATAATACGAACTTCACTTATAATCCATTAACAAAAAAAAAAAAAAAAAATTATCAAAATGTAAAAAATCCGATGAAATGAGCTGGACACATAAACGGCACAATCTGGAGAAAAAAAGAAAATATCGTGTTAAAATTGCATTTGTTGACTTTTTGGTATGCAAAAACATTTAAACCATTGACATCTAGTGCTGTAGCCTCTGTTTTTGATGACAGCTTCACACCTACGACCCACACTCTCCACACTTTTCCGCATTTTGTTTTGGATATGGCATACCAATCTTTCTGTGCGGCAGACCAAAATTCGTCCATATTTTTATAATTTTTTTTTACGATTTCAACCTTGACTTCATTCTGCAGGTTCTCTATTAGATTTAAGTCAGGGCTCCGGGCTGGAAAATCCAAAACAGCGGTCTTTTCCGCACAATACCTATTAGTGTCATTATACTGCAAAAATTTGCATTTAATTGGCATGAAATGGAGTGCATATGGTTCCATATAGTTTGTTAATGTGCCCAAATATTATAACTTGTCCGTTTTGTAATTGATTTTTAAAAGCGGGCCTATATCATGCCAAGAAAATACACGGCAGACCATAATGTTTTCACACCAGTGTCTTACCATTTTCTGGGTAGACCTAGAAATGTACTCTTGTCATTTAGGACAACGAACAAACGTTCTACTATCTGATCTAATGCTATTGATATTCAATTTGTCACTCCACAAAACGTTTTTCCAAAAATTTTTACTTTTTCTTGACGGTAAAGCACGGGTGTAAAACATTATGGTCTGTAATGCATTTTCTTGGCTTGGTGTAGGCTCGTTTATAAAATTCAAGGACAAAATGGCCAAGTTTCAATATTTGGGCACAATGACAAACCATATGAAACCATATGCACTGCATTTCATGCCAATTAAGTGGAGATTTTTGCAGTAAATTGACACTAAGCACTCCTCCAAAGTAGTAAATAATGGGTTTTGTGCGGAAAAGTTCGCTGTTTTGGATTTTCCAGCCCGGAGCCCTGACTTAAATCTAATAGAGAACCTGCAGAATGAGGTCAAGGTTGAAATCGTAAAAAAAATTATAAAAATATGGACGATCTTTGGTCTGCCGCACAGAAAGATTGGTATGCCATATCCAATAAAAAATGCGGAAAAGTGTGGAGAGTGTGGGTCGCAGGTGTGAAGCTGTCATCACAAACAGAGGCTACTGCACTAGATGTCAATGGTTTAAATGTTTTTGCATACCAAAAAGTCAACAAATGCAATTTCAACACGATATTTTCTATTTTCTTTTTTTCTCCAGATTGTGCCGTTTATGTGCCCAGCTCATTTCATAGAATTTTTTACATTTTGATAAATTTTTTTTTTGTTAATTATTATTATAAGTGAAGTTCGTATTATTATTAAATATGAAGGATATATCTTTGCAAAAAACCAAACACTTGTTGTTTGTTAATATTATTTACGATACTATAGCATAACAAAGAAAATATAAAAAAATGTGCCATTTATATATCCATAGCTTATATTCCACATTTTTAAAGTGATGGAAAATTTCATTTTTAGTTTTATTTGGAAAATTTTCCGAAAATTTGCAAATAATTTTACGAGACTGCAACTCGTTTATATACATTTTTGCGACAATACAATATACAATATACAATAATTTTGCCGCCTGACAATCGACAAATCATTCCATTACTATTCACTATTAGAACTTTTGTTGTCAGTTACGCCCGACCTTGAAATTATTTTTTAATAAGTGTCCAGATTTTATTCCCCATACGTTATGAACAGGAAACATTCCATAGAATGTAGGAAGCATTCCCTTCCGTTAGACACTCCATTTCTTTTTTACACACGATGTCATTAGAGGGAAACTTTCCTCTCCGCTGTCTTAAAAATGAATGTGGAAACATTTCTCTCCGCTGTCTTAATAATGGATGTGGAAACATACCTCACCACTGCCTTAAAAATGAATGTGGAAACATTCCTCTCCACTGTTTTAAAAATGAATGTGGAAACATTCCTCTCCACTGCACTATGGGCACGCTGACAACTTTTTCTGGCCAAAACTCTGAAAGGCTCTATAAGGGGGTTTTCAGAGTCGCTGATATCGAAATTGATGTCAAAAATTCAAAATTCAAAATGGCGGTCAAAATTTGAAAATGTCAATTTATTTGTATGAAACTCTGTATAAGGGGGCTTTCGAGGTCGCTGATTTTGAATTTGATGTAAAAAATTAAAAATGGCGGATCCAGTATGGCGGCTAAAATTTGAAAATTTAATTTTATCTGTATGAAACTTTGTGTAAGGGAGCTTTCGAGACTTGTAATACATTTTGCTTTCAAATTAAACTATATTTCATGAAATTTAGATGTAAACCCTTAACCATTCAACCCTTTTGATAAAAAAATAAATTTTTAAACTAGAAAAATATCGGAATTTTTGAAGCAGTAGTTGCCTGGAAAAAAGTGTTTTTCTTAAAAATCGCAACACAAAACATGATAAAACAGACTCATCACATCCCAAATTATTATTTTTTTTTTGTTTTAGGCTGGGCAAACTTGGGCAAAATTTTGCAAGCCAACACAAACTTAAGAATTAAAAAATCACAATTATTTTATTGGTTGCATTAAACAACTGATTTTTTCACTGAACCAGATCTTTTTTTTGAAAAGTTTCATATATTAACATTAAAGTACTTACTATCACCCTTCTTTTCCATGTTTTACTTTTTTTTAATTTTTTTTTTCAAGCAAAATTGATATTTTAAAAACCTTAAAAAAACACGCACAAAATTGTATTCACAATTTTACTCAGAAAGCTAAACTATCATGGTTTGCTGTTAAACTGTAAGCTAGTATTTACAAAAACAAAGTGCATTTTTGTGTGCTCTGAAGCATTTTCTAATAAATTACAACAACAACAAAAACAATAACAGAGTGTGAAATAATAGGTTGGGCCAGAAAAAGTGGTCAGCGGGCCCATAGTGCACTGTCTCAAAAATGCATGTGGAAACATTCGTTACCACAGTCTCAAAAAGGAATGTGGAAACATTAGCCGTAAAATTTTTTTTATTGAGCTTACTTTTCGATATAATAGCCGTGTTTTTTGACGCGTGTCAACAGCTTTTCCTTTACAGCTGTGAATTGTTCTGATTTAGATCAAGAATCACGTAGAAAACTGACGGTGGCCTTTAACAGTTGCGCAAGGTTTATTTTTGGCATACGAAGAGATTGCCACATTTCATTTTATGATGAACAAATAACTGGTCTGCTTATAAGCGATTTATTAAATTTTCGCACCGTACTTCTACTTCATAAAATTATCCACTCTAAGGAACCAGATGATCTTTTTGAAACTTAAGATTTGCTAGAAATCAAAAAACTAAACAACTGATTTTATCACTTATATACCTTTCGACCTACCGTCATTTCTTTCTTCACGCGATACATCTTTGGAATATGTTGTCCATTAACTTGAAACGCATATGTAACACAATTCATGTTAAAAATTGTATTTGAATGGATCAATAAATAATATCTATTGATTTCACTAAATGATAAAAAAACAAAATTGAAAACTTTTGAAAAATCAATTTTTATAAAAATTTAACAAGCAAAGTGTATTTCATTGCCTCACAAGCAAACGTTTCCATATGCATTCTTAAAGAAGCGGCTTGGAAACAATAATTTTTTAATTTGCCCGACAACAAGCAAAAGCTTCCACATGCATTCTTGAGATAGCGGTTTGGAAACAACATCAATTCAAATCTTCCCATAAGCTTCCAAAAGATACGATGAGGAATGTTTCCTCATCACTTCGATATGGAAGCCTTCCAATTTTTCTTTGAGGGATTTTAAATTAATTCAAAATTGTTGACGTCGTCTACAAACATAAGTAACGACAAAAATTTCTTTATTTGTGTTTTTGGAACAATGTAAAATTAAATATGTATTTTACAGAGCAGTTTGTTCAGTAGTTTTAGTGCAAAAAACAACAAAAAAATTACAAACGCAAAATTTCGTTTTGAGATCTCACATTTTTTACGATGATTAGAAATCTTTAATAGATTGTCATTTTGACGACTGCCGATTTTAATTGCATTTATCGATAGACTGAAGTCCAGTGGCATCTCCCGGACCCGTTGTAGGCCAATTTTTTTAACTAACTGGGTTTCTATTAGTTGGACTTATTTCATGTAAGGCAAAAGTGATTTTGTATAAAAATATAAAAAAATGATAAATTTTTACGAGTGACCAGCCACTTTCATGATAAAATGTTAAATAGTGTAAAAATTATTTTTAAACTTGAATATTTTGTAAACTGTTGAACTTACTTGATTAGCGGCGTAAATTTATTTTTTGAAAATTGCATTTAACTTTTGCACAGATTTAATTTGTGTCCGGTTAATAGGAAGCGACCTTGAATATCAGTATGTCACAGAAAATTTGACCTTTCCGCATAGACTGGTGGAAATTTTTTTTTCGGAAATGGGTCCAAATTGGTCACTACCGGGGTCTGCACGGTTCGCTTGAAGCAAGATCAAGATCCATAAAATTGTCAACCAAATCTGACAATGCACAATTATTATATAGTGTTATGCGATTCCAAATATATAATTCGCGAAATCGGATCTGCCCATTTACTCGTTTTATGGCCATTTTAAGGTCAGCACTTTGGCCGACACGGTTCGTTTCAAGCATAGTCAAGATCGGTAAAAAATATTAACCAAATCTGACAATCCAAAATTATTATTTAGTATTCGCAGATTCCAAAAACATGATCCGTAAAATCGTACCTGGTCATTTACTGGTTTTATGGCCATTTTAAGGTAAACGCTTAAAAACCTTAAAATGGCCATAAAACGACTAAATGAGCAGATCCGATTTCGCGGATTATGTATTTGGAATCTCAAGACACTATATAATAATTGTGCATTGTCAGATTTGGTTGACAATTTTATCGATCTTAATCTTGCTTCAAGCGAACCGTGTCTGGGCTGTTTCATATGTTAAAAATCCATTTTCTCGTTAACTCATCGATTGGTGCAAAGAATTTTTTTTTTAGAAATATGTTCAAACCGTTTTTCCGGGCCGTCTCAAATTATGCTAAAAATCCATTTTCAACCTTTCTGATCAATTGTTTTCGAAAATTTAGCAAAAAATGTCTCTTCCGGGGCTGTCTCTAATTATGTTACAAATTCAATTTCCACCTTCATCGATTAGCGCAACACACAAAAAAAAACGTAAATTTAACCGAAAACGACAGTTAATATCGCTCCAACCCTTCAAAATAGTAAATTAAACCGATGAGACGTACCTAGAAAATTAAAAAAAAACAATTATCGAAAAAGTTGTGGGTACATTTTACAGGCAAGGTAGGTAACAATGGTTCAAAATAATAAATTTAACCGGTTAGAGGTGGTAAGTTTATTTTGCTGTTTGTCAATCAAAACAGTTATTATTTGTGTTTTTAATTAAAATTATAAGCTTAGAATAAAATAGAGCTATGGCTACTGTAACCTTCATCTTATTTCGAGTTAATGATTTGATTTAGGTTTTTTAAGATTTAGTTTTTACATAGCTTAACAATGTTGCTCTAATTGTATGGTGTAAATTTGTGTTATTGAGGAATGTAATGACTTTTTGTATATTTTGGATAGTTGGATTTGAAAGGGATTAGATTGGATCATGGTTATTGAAGATACGGTTCCTATGACTGGAAAAAATTGCAATTAGTGAAGATGTGTTCGATTGCAATTGTTGTATAGTTGCAGTATGGGCAAAGGTTGGAGATATTATTATCCATTAAGTGTAGGTGATAAAGCTTGGTGTGTCCAAGGCGAACTCTTTCCAGCTTAACTAGGTCAAGTCTGGTGAAAAAGGGTTCAAGATCAAATTTTAGAAAACTGGATATAGTCGTGTTTTGGGTATTTATTGACTTGTACCCTGTGGATGATTTTTCAAGTGTATATTTTTGGTGTTTTGGTATGAAGTTATTTTTTAGAAACTTTGTTATGTCGTTGGAATTGCAATTTGTTGCTGTGATGAGAGGTGACATATTAAATAGCTTAGCCGTTTTGTCTGCATATTCATTTTCTTTGATTTGAACATGAAATATGGTGCTGAAAGATGGTAAATGTTTTGTGATTAAGTTCCTGTTTACTGTGGTTACGCTATAGCTTGTATTATTATTGGTCTTTTAATTCTTCTTTTAGTTTGAGAAAAGCTTGTTGGAAAATTGCTTGGAGATGTTTCTGTAGGCTTACTGCTATTATTGTGTTTAATAGGCATAAAAGGTAAGTAATTTTTTTTGCTAACGGATACTACTCTAGAAATAACTGAAGGGATTTTTTTGGTATTCTATAATTTCTATAGCTTAAACATTATTTAATCGAACTTACAGTCATTAATCAAAGACCAATATTGTAAATTTTTACTTATTGATCAATGCCATTTTTCAACAAACATGACAAAGATAACAAATGGAACAATTTTAACCTGGTAATTGGTGACATGTTTCGGCTATTACCAATAGCCTCATCAGACCAGTTTGGTTAATTCTGTACATGGGACTCGAACCCCTGACCGTTCATGCATTGCAATTGCATATTTTGCGACGGCCGCTCTAACACTTGAGCTACTGAGGGAGTTGTCATGAGGTGTACAGAGTGCGCATATTCCATTTGTCATCTTTTGTCACTTTCTCGCTTGCTGCCATAGCCGTTAGACCGTCGGCCTAAAGTCATGCTATGATTTATTTTTCGAAATTGTGGTGTTGCCAGCCACATATTTTTTGAAATTCGGCGTGCTCTCCATATGGTTTTAAGAAAGTTGATTTTAGCGACTGATTATTTTATAATTAAACATTATTTAATCGAACTTACAGTCATTAAGCAAAGACCAATATTGTAAATTTTTACTTATTGATCAATGCCATTTTTCAACAAACATGACAAAGATAACAAATGGAACAATTTTAACCTGGTAATTGGTGACATGTTTCGGCTATTACCAATAGCCTCATCAGACCAGTTTGGTTAATTCTGTACATGTACTCGAACCCCTGACCGTTCATGCATTGCAATTGCATATTTTGCGACGGCCGCTCTAACACTTGAGCTACTGAGGGACTTGTCATGAGGTGTACAGAGTGCGCATATTCCATTTGTCATCTTTTGTCACTTTCTCGCTTGCTTTCTATAGCTTTGTAGAATTGTATATAGTGGGGTATTGCTGCTGTTAAGAAAAGTTTTAAATAGTTTTTCTATTAAAAAATCTCTCTTGTGTTCGATAGGAGGTATACCTGTCTCAAAAAGCATATTATTGATTAGTGTTGTTCGAAATGCTCCAAGTGAAGTTCTTAAGGCTGAGTTAAGGATCGTGTTTAATTTGTTGATAATGCTATAAACGGCAAAGCCGTATAAGAAGAGCTTTTACGATAATAACGAGTGTGTAGGTGTTGCAGTTGAATTTGAAGCGTGAAAGGGACTTTATTATTTTGAGGCGCTTCGATAACTTTGTTGCAATTTTGTGATATGCGCCTTCTAGTTGTATTTTTTATTAAATATTATTCCGAGGATTCTTAGATTGTCAACAGTTTCAAGTTGGAAATTATTACAATGGATGTTACATACATGTTTCCGGCAAATACGCAAAAACTACTGAATCAATTTTGATCAAATTTGTTTAGTTATGTTCCTTAGACGCTTGGTCTCAATCTCCAATAATGTGTAAAACTTCTTCCAGCAGACATTGACTCCATGAAAAAAAATAAAAAAACATGGAGTTGCTGTAGATGTGTTTCGCTGCGCAGAAGCTCTCACGATGTGCAAGTTCGCAATTATGGTGTCTCTTCTGTGCAATCAAATGAAAAAGACAATGCGAATAATGATAAAACATATGAAAAAAAAACAGTTGACTTAGAAACGATCTTCAACGAAATAGTGGAATTGAAAAAGTAAATAAAGATTTCTTAAATATTATAACAGAAATAAAAGATGAAAATGAAAAGCTGAAATCACAAGTTGATTTTGTAGGAAAAAAAGTAAACTTTTTGGAACAAGCACAACTCAGCAACTCATTAGCGATTGTGAATGTTCCGTGTGCTGTTAAATCAAATGCAATGCAAGTGGCTTTACTAGTTGTTCGCGAGGGTGTAGAAGTGCAATTAAACGAAAACAAAGTAAAAATAACTCATAAAAATAAAGCAAATGCCGCTGCAGATGATGATATTGGCAAGAGAATTCCAAACACAAATGTTCTTTTTGTTAAACTAACTCGCCGCCAAACCAAAGAGAATATATTGAAAAGCAAGAAAGAAAAAAATGTTAAACTGACAGCGAAATTCTTGGCGAAAACTTTGATGATTCAGTCGTTTACATTAACGACAGTCTTCAACCACATACAGCTATGGATACATAAATGGCACATTTTTTTATATTTTCTTTCTAATACTACAGTATCGTAAATATTATTAACAAACAACAAGTGTTTGGATTTTTGCAAAGATATATCCTTCATATTTAATAAAAATACGAACTTCAGCTATAATCCATTTACAAAAAAAAAAAAAAAAAATTACAAAATGCAAAAAAACCGATGAGATGATCGGGACACATAAATGGCACAATATGGAGAAAATTCATTACAGACCATAATGTTTTCACACCCGTGTTTTACCGCCTAGAAAAGTAAAAATTTTTGGAAAAACGTGTTGTGGAGTGACAAAACGAATATCACTAGCATGAAATCAGATAATAGAACCTTTGTTCATTGTCCTAAATAACAAGAGTACAATGCTAGTTCCACCCAGAAGATAGCAAGACACTGGTGTGAAAGCATTATGGTCTGTAATGAATTTTGTTGGCATGGTGTAGACCCGCTTATAAAAATAGGATACAAAATGGACAAGTTTCAATATTTGGACACATTGACAAACCATATGGAACCATATGCACTTCATCCCATGCCAATTAAGTGGACATTTTTGCCATATAATGACACTAATTACACCTCCAAAGTAGTAAATAATTGGTTTTGTGCGGAAAAGATTGACGTTTTGGATTGGCCAGCCCGGAGCCGTGACCTTAATTCAATAGAGAACCTGTAGAACGAAGTCAAGGTTGAAATCGTAAAAAAAAAATTATACAAATATGGACGATATTTGGTCTGCCGCACAGAAAGATTAGTATGTCATATACAAAACAAAACGCGAAAAAGTGTGAAGAGTGTGGGTCGCACGTGTGAAGCTGTCATCAAAAACAAAGGCTATAGCACAAGATCTCAATGATCTAAATGTTTTTGCATACCAAAAAGCCAACAAATGCAATTTTAACACGATATTTTCGTTTTTTCTCCAGATTGTGCCATTTATGTGTCCCGATCATTTCATAGATTTTTTTACATTTTGATAATTTTTTTTTTTTTTTTGTTAATGGATTATATCTGAAGTTCGTATTATTATTAAATATGAAGGATATATCTTTGCAAAAAACCAACCACTTGTTGTTTGTTAATAATATTTACGATACTGTAGCATTAGAAAGAAAATATAAAAAAATGTGCCATTTATATATACATAGCTGTATGCGTGAACTTTTTTGGAAACAAAGAAAATACTATTGAGGAAATACAAGTTCATTTGGATAAAGAATAATATGGTTTTTATGCGCAAGAAAGAGGGGGTAGATGCAATTCGAGTTAGGTGTATTGCTGATATCAAATTCCACCAAAACATAAGTAGTATGAGGAAGGATTTTGATGTATTTATAACTCATTTAGAATCATTGAATTTTAAAACTGATTTTATAATACTAACAGAAATTTGGTTGTACAACTATGAAATGTCTAATTATTTTATACTTAATAATGAGTTGTATGGTTATTGTAATGATACTTATAAGGCAGGTGGTGTAACAGTATTCACAAAAAAAAAGTTGTAAAAACACATCTGTGAGCTTAAGTAGTGCCGATATTATTAGAATAGATTTCTGTATGTACAATGAATATTTCACTATTTTATGTGTCTATCGTTTGCACGAAAACGGTTTAAGTAAAAATGTTTTAATTGAACATATAGATGGTCTGTTAAGCAATATAAAGGCTAGAAACTTATTGATTCTGGGTGATTCAAAAATTGATATTTCAAAAAACAATTTTGACTGATAATAACATGCTCTTAATGTCATCAAATGGTCTAAAATCGCTTGCAAGTGAATCTACCCGAATAACAAATGAAAGTAAAACGTGTATTGACATGTATTTGGAAAATTTTACAAAAATTGGAAGCATAATGTGTCTAATGAGGCATTGGATCTCAACATTACTGATCACTGTTTGATAAAGCTTGAATTAGAGCAGCAGTCAGTTGAGCAGGTAAACGTTAATAAAAAATCTAAATTAAATAGAGTCATAAATCATTCAGGGATGCTAGATGCTTTAAAATTTCAGGGCTGGGAACAGGTTTATCAAGAACCTGATCCATCTTTAGCATTTGACATCTTTTTAGAAATTTTCAACAAAGACATAAGTAGCTACTAGGGATGTCAATTCGGGATCCCGGGCCTGCGGGATCCCGGACTTTTTTAAGTCCCGCTAATCCCGGGATTTAAGAAAATAAATTTTTTAGCAAAGAAGTTTAATTATATAAATTTTGTCGTAAATATTCCCTTTTATGTGCAAAAAAATGTAAATTTACAACATTGGAAATAAAGCATTGGCAACACCATATTGTAAAATCTTCAAATATGGTGGTAAAGTGTGCGTAAACGCAGCAATATTTTTAGAACTTACACACAAGGTTGCCAGGTGGCCGTTAATTGAATGCTAAATCCGTTGGCTGCGGAGGAGCCCGTTATGTCGTTAATGGCCGTTAATTTTATCGAAAGGTCTCAGATATTTATGTTACGAAAAATTAAAAAATTTGATAAATTCGACCTCATTCAAATATTTGATGAGCAAAATAAAAAAAGGTCACACAAAATTTTTTTTTTGTCAGGCCGTTAATTCTTTGATTTCAACCTGGCAACTCAGCTAACACACGGAAATTCAGCTAAATTATGCAATAAATTTATAGAATTTTTATTACGATATTTTCATTTTAGAATACTATATTAGAATACTCAATTTAATTAGAGAAGCCTAAGTTTCGGGATCATCCCGAGATTCCGGGATTACATTTTTAGATCCCGAAAATCACCGGGATCAGAAAAAGTCAGAAAATTGACATCCCTAGTAGCTACACTATATTTCAGCCAAGTATATAGAGCGAACAATTTAAAACAACTTATGCCATGGATTAGTGATAATCTTATTTAAAAAATTATTAAAAAAAAACAAAATGCAAAAGATGTCAGAACGTAGAGTTAAAAAAAAAATATATAAAAAATTAAGCAATGATGTCAAAAAACTAGGATTTATAAACAAAAGCAACTATCATGTAAATAAATTTCGAAACTGCAGAGGTAATGTGAAAGAAGAATGAAAAGTAGTCAATGATATTTTAAATAATGAAGCAAATAAAGATGATATTAACGAAATTCAAGTTGAGGATCAAGTAATCGTTAAACCTTTAGATGTCGCTAATAACTTTAACAACTACTTTGTCACAGTTGCAGAAAATCTTAAACCTTGTCCTTTTCGTATTAATTGTAACTGTAATTTATATGACGCAATAACTGTTGAAAATATTCAAAATAATAGCTTTGTTTTTATACCATTCACTTCATTCGAAATCTATAAGCAAATATCTCGCCTAAATAACAAAAACTCATGTACTTCTGATGGAATTACTAATAATATTCTGAAACGCACTGCTTTCTATGTAGCGGATGTGATTTGTTATCTATTTATTAAAAGTCTTAATTGTGGCATTTTTCCTTCAGTTCTTAAATAGTTATTCCTATTTTTGAAAAAGGCAACAGAAAAGTGATTAGTCAGTATAGACCGATTTCTTTGCTTCCAACTTTGTCTAAAATATTTGAAAAAGTCATGAAAACAAGATTACTAATGTTTTTAAATAAAAACAACTTCTTCAGCGAAGAACAGTTTGGTTTTCGAGACGGTAAATCGACCGAAGATGCCATCTTGAAACTTTTTAGTGAAGTTTATCAAGGTTTTAATAACAGCAATGTTCAAATGTCGCTATTTATTGATATGAAGAAAGCATTTGACATGGTTAATCACACAAATTTATTGGATAAACTTTATAAGACTGGTTTCAATGGTATTGTAAACATGTGGTTTAACTCGTACTTAACGAATAGATCACAGAAAGTAAAAATAAACGAAGTCTTTAGCAATGAAATGAAAATAGGTACAGGCGTTCCACAAGGATCTGTGTTGGGTCCTATCCTGTTTTTGATTTACATTAACTCTATTTTTAAGCAAAGCTTTCGTAGCAATATAACTGCTTTCGCTGACGATATTGTTCTTAATTACCATAATATGACCCATTTCGAAGCACTAACCGATCTCCAATATGATTTACAAGTTCTGCGCCAATGGTTCGCAAAACATGAGTTGATTGTAAGTGAAAAACGAAACTTTTGATATATGTATAGCCTAAAAAATTTTGATTTGATGGACTTCAATATTAACTTCTATTCAACCTCTTGCAGAAAACTTAACCTAGCTTCTCACTCTTATGGCCTGCAAAATTAAGATATTGAAGCTATCTGTAGCTCCGACTGATTTAAAATAGAGTCAGTAAAAGAATTTAAGTATTTAAGAGTCCTGATTAATAAAAATTGCAATTGGAAAGCAAATGTAGCTGACCTCAAGAAATATGCAATGGCGGCAACACGAAAAATTTATCTGCTTAAAGACTACTGCAAAAATTACTCACTGTGTATATTATGGTCTGATAAACTCTAAAATACAATATGGCTTATCAAGTTGGGGTGGGGCTTATTATAGCACACTCGATCCATTAATATAATACTAGCGCAGAAGCATATCATTAGAGTCATTTGTAAAAGAAATAGATTAACGATCAGCTGGCAGTTGTTTTCTCAACTTCGTATTCTACCTTTGAAGCACCTGTATGTCTTCAATGTCCTTAAAATATTTTTTATGCAAAGCGGTTATAGTATGTTCCTTAGAAATTCAAATTTATATAGCCTTAGAGTAAATTCCTTACAATTGGTAAATATACCACCTTCAATTAAAACGCCCTTCTCAGACTTTTACACTGTTACTGCACCAAAAGTCTTTAATAAGTTGACTTATGAAATAAGAATATTAAGATCAATAACATTTTTTCTTAAGAAAATTAAAGAATATTTACGATGGAGAGTTCTCAGGTTAAAGTGAAAGCACTATTTAAGATTTAAAAAATGTAAAACTACTCATGATGTATAGCTCCGTGCTACTAATTAGGGACACTAAATAAGCATTGAAACTTTTGGTAATATTGGTATTTTATTTATAAAAAAACACTGAAATTTGTTTAGAATTAGCTTGAATATCCCATTACCTTTCTTAAAAAACCATTACATTTCTATTATTTACCCAAATTTTTAAAATTATGTAAAAAACTTAAATACATAACCAAACGAGTCGTGCATATAATTAGGAACACACAATGTTTTTATACCTATTTAATGTTTTCTGTTATTTTTTTTGAAATATTATCAATATTTTGTAGCAAAGCCATTGTTATCAGTTACTGCTTGACATCTGCGAGACATTGACTTCAATAAATTCTCACAAACACTGCTTGGAACTGCTTCCCAGAATTTCTTAGTTTCGACGTACAGCTTCTCAAAGTTGCTTATCTTGAGCAAGCTTACTTTGCTTTTTATCACTTGCCATAAGTTCTCAATTGGATTGTGATCAGTACTGCAAGATGGTTTAACAGTAAACCATTGATTAACGTGCCGAGCAGTGTGCTTCGGATCATTGTCTTGCAGAAATATCCAAGTTACGGGCATATCTTCATCCGATTATGGCAGCATTACATTCTTTAGGATTCCAATTTATTGATATTTGTCCATAATACCATCAATTTTTCGATGTAAGCCATGACCATGACATAGCACCCCAAAGTATAATGCTTTCTCGCCCATTCTTTAGTGTAGATCGGGCAATGTAGTGTAGTGGCAATGTTGTATTTTTAAAGTACCAAAGATGCACTTTTAAAAAAGTATTGATACTACGGATTTTGTTGCGTATTCCAAATTGCATATGTCTTTATATAAATCAAAAACTACTGTCCCTAATTAGTTGCACGCAGCTGTATGTTACTTGTATAAAATAAAAACCAAAAAGTTAAACAAAGAAAGCAAAAACTCTTTTTTTCTGTTTGTTTATCTTTGTTATTGTAACTCCCTTGATATATTACACATTTCCTTGCAGGCGCTTCGTTGCAAGCTTTGTTGGCGAGTCAAAACGAAGTAGCAAGTGCAAATAGTATAATAATTCGGCGGGCTCTCCGATAAGTAATTTTTTTATTTTGTTTGTTCGAACAGAAAATAGTTTTAATATGCTATTTTATTGAGCTAATCAGTTCAATAACTTTTTTATGTCAAAAACCAAAAAAAATACAACTTACAAAGATAAACAAAAAGAAAAAATGGGCTAAAGCTAGTTCTACTAGTTTCTTTTTCTGCTAAGAAAAGTCATCAGTAACTTTTAAGCCAATTAGTAAGAGTTTGGCAAGCCTTATATGTTCTACTTCTTGCATAGATCTGTTGAGAATCTAAGCTCTTGAGCTATAACCCCACAACAACTATTATTTAAACGTTAAGTCATTCGCCTCTAGTCAATAAATGGCTACAGGATGACTAATACATATTTTATTTTCTAATTATGTTAGATCTTATTATTAAGAAATTGTACTAATTGAATTGAAATAAAATTAAAAACAAAAATATATGTATGTATGTACCAGATTAGGCAATTGAAATGATAGGTTATGTTCACACACCTGACCTTTCCACACCTTTCATCGCAAAACGCTCAATTTCAACATGGTAATTCCTTGATATATTGTCTATCAAGTGACAGAAGCATTTTGGTATGATTGAAAACGTTTTCAAGATGTACGGTTTGGAAATGAAAAGAAATTTGGTGATTGGACTTCATTCGGAAGGCAAAAAAAACGTCGAGATATGTCGTCAACCGCCGAAAACAAAATTGAACGATATTTTTATCATCAAACGTTTCAAGGAGACCGTCAGCATAAAAAAAGTTACGTTGGTGCAGTGGCGTCACTTCATCAAAACCTTGGGGGGGCCCGAGAATTATAATTTCACCACTATTAGATGGTTTTATTGAATTGATGTATGGAATAATAACTAGTAACAGAGGGCATTTGCCCCCCCCCCCCCCCCGCCCTACCGAGTTGACGCCACTGCGTTGGTGGCCGGTGATGCACTGCAACTGGGTGAGTAAACGTCGAATTTGTACGGAAACGATTGGAACGAAAATCTGCTCGATACCATGCCTTTCAAAAGATTCAAGTCCCAGGACCATACCGCATTGCAACGAGACAAGCGCCTCAAAAAAACGAGAGAGCTGATACGCTTGCGCCGCAGAAACGAGTTGCCAAATTTGGTGTTTTCGGACGAGAAAACATTCTGCATCGAGCCGTTTTTTCAACAAAGAAAATGATTGGGTATAGCTAAAGGGACGTTACAGCGACCATTCAGATGAGATACAAGTCACTCAACGGCAAGGGGATGAACAAATTGTGGTATGGGCGTCAGTGAGCGAAAACCGCTGGACGACTGTGTTTGGGGCATTTCGCAGATTTAGCACTGGCATGTGCTAAAAAATACACAAGTATGGAGTCTTTGAAGAAAGATTTGACTCGGGTATTTTACAATTTTGACCAAAACATCATACGGGCATCGAGTCAGTCGTGCGATAAGCGTCTAAAAGCTGTAGCCAAGGCCAAGGGCGGGCATATTCCAGATAAGTAATCAATAAACAAACTTTGGATATTCTTCTTTTACGCAGAAAATTCAAAAATAAAAAAAGTAATTAAACATTGTTTAATCGGACTTACAGTCATTCAGCAAAGACCAATATTGTAAATTTTTTATACTATTGATCAATGCTATTTTTTACAACAAACATGACAAAGATAACAAATGGAAAAATGTTTAACCTGGTAATAGGTGACATGTTTCGGCTATTACCAATAGCCTCATCAGACCAGTTTGGTTAATTCTGTACATGGACTCGAACCCCTGACCGTTCATGCATTGCAATTGCATATTTTTGCGACGGCCGGTCTAACACTTGAAAAAATATGCAATTGCAATGCATGAACGGTCAGGGGTTCGAGTCCATGTACAGAATTAACCAAACTGGTCTGATGAGGCTATTGGTAATAGCCGAAACATGTCACCAATTACCAGGTTAAACATTTTTCCATTTGTTATCTTTGTCATGTTTGTTGTAAAAAATAGCATTGATCAATAAAGTAAAAATTTACAATATTGGTCTTTGCTGAATGACTGTAAGTCCGATTAAACAATGTTTAATTACAAAATAATCAGTCGCTAAATATCAAAAATTTCTTAAAATAAAAAAAGTTAAAAAATAACCGATATTTTTCATTTCTAAAATATATCATTTCAATTGCCTAACCTGGTATGTATGTATATTGATAATATTTGCACATTGTACTAATGGTGGTAATTCTTCTCTTCAACAAAATAATCAGATCCTTACAGACACTAAATATTAAGTTTGTCGAAGCAACAGATAACGGAAACCGGTAAATAAACTAAATTTATAGTATTTGCTTTATACTTTTCACAATGTTGATTTCTTCTATCAACAAGCTGCAAGTTACAACAACTTAGTAAATCAAGAAAATTCGCTTACTTTGAAAACTGAATATGAGATATTAAATCAATTTATATGTTCCCAATAAATTTGTTGAAATTTTTTGCTTCAAATTGTATTTATGAGTCATTCTTTGAATGACTGATCTCTACTCACATTAAAATTAGAGCTACTGAAATTTTTGTAATAACAATTCCCATCAGAGGTTTGTGTAACAAGGTCATTAAAATAATAGGATAGTGACTTAGTAAAAAATTTGGAAATTTTTAGTTCGCCATATAAATTTAGTTCCTAGAACCAACTATTAAGAGATTTTATTACATGTGTCGAAAAAATTATTTCTTTCAGGACGTTAAAAGAAAATACTTTGGTTACGAGCATGAATGATGATATGGGATGGAAATCAAAGCTAAAAATTCCTCCAAAGGACAACCGATTTAAAACAAGTGTAAGTATTGAAAACGAGTTTAAATTAAATAAAGAAAATTACTTTACTGCATTGATTGTAACATTAAATGATGAACATGATATTTTCATTTAATCTTGCGTTTGTAACGCATATAAGTGGTCTTTATAGATATAGAAACGTGTGAATGTATGGATATTTACCCCTAAAATTTTGACGAATTTATTTTTCAGTTATGAATTTTTTAAGATGCAAATACGGGAAAAATTTAATTTATTTTACATGTTTCGTCTTGTTATTAATTGTTTAACAAAATGAACGATAATTTCCAGAAAATGTTCACAATGAATTCAGATGCGCATGTATTTAGTAATAAATAAAATGAATAATTTATTTATTAATGTAACAAATATGCAATTGTCTTAAAAAAATGCCATTATCTCAAATAAAGCCTTAACGTACATATAAAACAACAAAAAATACAGTTCTTCGAATTTTTGTCAGTATTGTTAAACAAGAGCAAAGATTACTGAGCGTAATCAATTGAAATATTTTCCTCAGAAACTACTGAGGCCAATTGCAAAATATTATTGACGTTAGAAAGAATGCATGATCCGTAATAAAAATGATTAAACATAATCTTTATATTTAAAAGAGGCATGGCTACAAGCAAAATTTTTAAGATGCTATGCCGTGTGCACTATTCAAGTTACTTACGCAAGTACAAAAAAAAAGTGAGCAGATTTGGATAAGAGCGCGTGGTACCTTCCTACCTACTTTAAAATGCTGAACTGAGAGAGTTATTTAATATAATGAAATTAAAGCTTCCACAAATACAATGGATGGCTTACACGAGTACTAGGCAAAAAGTAACCTGAGTTGGACAAGTGAAACTATGTTTACAAATTTGATCAAAATCAATGCGGTAACATTTAGTAGCAGAGAGTACGTAGTACTGGTCAAAATGTGGATGGCTTTTCACAAGTGAAAATGGGACCTCCATACAAACTTTGGAACGCTATATCGATAAAAGTATTTTAACAACCTCAATACAAGAGCATTTAGTTTCACGGGCAAGTGTGCGTGCCGCATATGAAGCAGATGTTACCAAACTTGGTATATAAAATTTGGATGGTACACGTTAGAATTGAAAAATAAAATTATCTCATGCAAGCAGAAATATTATGAAGTTAAAATACTTTTTGCTTAACCGCTTACTTCCATCTCAGCTAAGCCTAAACGAGCAGCAAGTAATTGAATAAAATAAGGATTTACGTGAAGAACTGCTGTATGATTTTACATATAGCAAAACATCAGAGTACCTCTGCCCTTCTTTTAAAACTGGAGAATATACCCTTTTACTACAAGTTTAGGACCATATAGACTTTTTATATGATATATTGAATAATTGAAATTAATACCTACAAGAATGTTTTATACCTTCTGTATTGGGTTATCAAGACCCTACAATCTATGTTTTAATATATTATTTGAAGTAAAAACAAAGTCGATACTATGTTTTTTAAATTTATGTTGTGTAAATTTTAACTCAGCAACATACTACATATGCTATGTAATTTTTATTATTAGCATTCAAAGGCGGACAAGGTTTTTTTGTTTCACAAATTTTCAAATGAGAGATGTTTTAAAAGTGGTGGTATTGAGCTGGTCTCATCTTGCCAATTTATCATATTGAATCTTCAGTAGCAAAATTTAAAGTAGGTATTTTGAATACGCAAACATCTTGCTGAACCGTGGACGGGTTGGCATTGATAGTAAAAAGTTTTCGGAATAGAAAACATTCGAATAAATTTCGCTGAATTACCGGATGTAAAAATTGCAAGAGTAATTATAGGTACAGATATTCTTGATTTATACTTAAATCAGAAAAGTTTATGTCAAGTAAAATGGACGCAATAAGAACAAATGAATCTATTGGAAGACTTTCACATACCAAAAGTTTCTTCCCTGAGAAGTTATATAGACCAGCAGTTCTAGAAACAAATCTAGTTTCAGAAACAATTGACTTCAGTTTTTGACTGCCTTTCGACGTAATAGGACGTTGTTTCGTGATGTCTGAGTCGGTGCTTATTTGCGATAATTGTAAAAAAACTGTGCGAGTGAAAATATTTTTGCTCTAATTTCTAAACTCTCGTGTCAAGTGCAAGACCTGCAAAAAAACTTTCTGACTTATGCTACCAACAAGAATGTAAAAAGAGTAAAGTGAACAATGCGCCTGCTGCCAAGTTACAAAAAAATCTCTAAAGCGGTTCCCGTTGCTTTACCTACGGAAGATGCGATTTCGACTCGGAGTCGTGCTCGCGCTCTTGCGTTTCCAGTAAATAATATTGTAACTAATATGAATACATATGCTCAACCGCAAATGTCGTCTAATGCAATTGTTAATTCTGTTGCTATTTCTAATTGTTTGGAAAGTACGGCTGCCTTAACATCTAATGTGCTTGCTAAATCTTCTGATTTAACTGCTGGCTCAGCTGCAGCTATTGTTGTTGATGCTGATGCTAATGTTGTTACCGCTGCTGCTAATAGTGCTGTTTCTCGTGATGTGCTGCCCCTTCGGAAAAGCAGTCATCTCCGATGCGCATTGGGGATAATAAGTCATCGTCATTGACACATAGTGCTTGGACGCTTGTTCAAAAGAAAAATAAACACAAACGGTTTGAAGTGATTGGAAATTGCGAATCCACTGAATAAGATGTAGCAATAACCAAAAAGTGGGTGCATCTATCTTCTTTTAAGACATCTGTTACGGATCAGGACATCATATCTTATGTTGTGAACATGCCAGTATAAGTAAAAACCATTTGGCTTGTTTTCCGCTCATTAAAAGGGATGTTCCCTTAAATGATTTAAAAGCCATAAATTTTAAATTGGGTATCTCAACTCCTTATTATGAGAAGCTTTTTAATCCTGCGCTATGGCAATATAACATTAAAGTTAGACTTTTTCAGTTTTTCCGAAAACAGGAGAAACTCAGTCAATAAATTGATGCCTACTACAGCTTTTTGTCTTCCTGATCCATATGCAAACGGTAACTGCTTTAATGCATTAAAAATCTACTTCCAAAATGTTTCTGGCATGAGAACGAAAGCCACTGATATTTATCGTGCTTCTTCCCAATTGGATTTTGATGTCTTTGTGCTGGTTGAAACTTGGCTAACCCCTGATTTGTTCGATTACGAGTTTTTTGACAGAAATTTTTATAATGTCTATCGTAAGGACAGAGACCCCGTTAAAACGGGATGTACAAGGGGTGGTGGAGTTTTAATTGCTGCTAAGTGTAGCTTACGCTCATCCCTTTGTGAGCTTAATAATATGGATTCTTTCCTCGATCAACTGTGCGTCTCCATTACTGGATCGGCTGTCTTACTTTTGCTATGTGTGTCTTATATTCCCCCTAATAGTTCCGAGGTACTTTATGCAGCCCATGTTGATAATATTGTTCATCTAACAAAGGATAATAATGATAAACATATATGTATATTAGGTGATTTTAATCTAAGTAAAGTTGAGTGGTGCTCGTTGTCAAATAGTGTTACATTAATGCCTTCTAATATAATTCAAACGTACGAAATGTACTTAGTTGACTCTTTTTGAAGTTGACTTAGCGCAAATTAATTCTTTTCCCAACAAATTAGGTAGACTTCTTGATTTAATTTTTATTAGTGGCAACATTAAATTTAAAATAAGTCAATGTATGTTTCCGTTATCATCTCCGGACATGCATCACTAACCTTTAATATTAGAGGTGGAATTTTTTGAGTTTATTAAAGTTGTATCTGAGTCAGATGGTAATTTTAATATCGTTATAATTTTAATCTTTGCGATTTTGATCTATTAAATAATGCTTTCCGTTGTGTTGATTGGAGTACTCGATTTGACAACAAGAATACCTCTATTTGTTTTGATGAATTTATTAATACTGTACATTCTATTTGTAGACTAATATTCCACTTTTGCGTAAATCACTTCATAAGTTACCGTGGTATTCTAAAGGCTTAAAAAAACTAAAAAAATCTGAGGAATAAATTTTATGAACTCTACCAGGTGTATAACGAAGTAATGTCGGTTCGAACATTTAGATGTCGCCCAAGCCTGAATATTTATCGAATGTCATGAAACTTTGGCAGTGTGAATCGTCAACCTTAACTATCATACCACCAAAGTTTCGAGCGTCATTATCATGTTATCTCAGCGCAGTCAACATGTCGAGTTTCGTGCCGAATAAAGAGCAATCGGGGATAATGTTAATTCTGTGAGTGTGTAAACGTGTGAAAGATGGTTTCAAAGATTCAAAAGTGGTAATTTCGATGTCAAGGACAAGGAATGCTCTAGAGCTCCGAAAAGGTACGAAGACGCAGAAAAGCAAGCGTTATTGGACGAAGACGATTCCCAAACGCAAAAATAACTCGCAGAGCAGTTGAATGTGAGCCAGTCTGCTGTTTCCAAACGTTTACGAGACATGGGAAAGATTCAAAAGGTCGGTAGATGGGTGCCACCTGACTTGAACGAGGGGCAGATGGAAGGTGCCAAAACACATATGAAATTTTGCATCGAATTGTCACTGGCGATGAAAAATGGATCTTTTTTGAAAATCCCAAGTGCAAGAGATCCTAGGTAGACCCTGGACAACCGTCAACATCGACTGCTCGGCCGAATCGCTTCGACAGGAAGACGATGCTCTGTGTTTGGTGGGACCAAGAGGGCGTTGTGTATTATGAGCTTTTAAAACTCGGTGAAACGGTTAATACGGCACGCTGCCAACAACAATTGACCGATTTGCACTGTGCGCTGCAGAGAGAACGGCTGCAATATCAAACTAGTAAAGGTGTTATCTTCGGCCAGGCCGAAACTCACATACTCTACACTGCACTAAAAGTACTTTCCATATAAATGTTAAAAACACCTTTGAAAGGGTTGAAGAGGTCGAAAATAATGTAATAAGTTTCAAAGAGGTTGAAAAGTGTTGAAACAGAAACGGTTAATACGGCACGCTACCAACAACAATTGACCGATTTGAACTGTGCGCTGCAGAGAGAGCGGCCGCAATATCAAAAAAGGCAACACAAAGTCATTTTCCTCCATGACAACGCTCCATCACATACGGCAAGACCGGTTCACGATACGTTGGAAGCACTCAATTGGGAAGTGCTCGCGCATGCGGCCTACTCACCAGACCTGGCCCCGTCCGATTACCACTTGTTCGCATCGATGGGGCACGCACTCCCTGAGCAGCGCTTCGATTCCTACGAAAATGAGAAAATTTGGCTTGATAATTGATTTCCCGAAAAACCCAAGGAATTCTATTGGCGTGGAATTCACAAATTGCCTGAAAGATGGGAAAAATATGTGAAAAGCGAGGGAGTATACTTTGAATAAACGATTCTTCCTTTAACTCTTGAAATAAACGTGTTTTTTTTAAGAAAAAAGTGACATTACTTAGTTATACACCTGGTATATTGCCACGAATAATTGGGATTATAAAGTCAAATATGAGCACTATGCTAGAGAATTCAATTTCATTGATAAGTTCCTTTATAAACAGTATATCCTGCAAATTCAGCAAAACATTTTTGCGAATCCTAAATCGTTTTGGCAGTTTATTAAATCTAAAAAAATGTCTCTAATATTCCCGCGGCTGTTTTCTGGGACAATAAATGTTTTAATTGTATTTCAGATACTGTTAATATCTTTGCTGATTTTTTCAAATCCAATTTTGCTGATGACAACCCAACGTTTGATACGTCCCTTCTAGATGGTATCCAATACTCCATTGGCTTTGGAACTTTGATTCTCAGTGAAGAAGATGTACTGAGAGGCATCTCTAGTCTAAAAAATTCTTTAAAACCTGACTTCAACGGTGTATCGCCATTTCTTTTGAAGAATTGTTGTAATTGTTGTAATGATTCCTTTGAGATTGCTTTTTAACAAGTCTTAAAGTTGTGGTGAATTCATCAGTAAATGGAAAATTGCCTCGATTACCCCTATTCACAAAGGTGGTAAAAAAATTATGTAACTAACTTTAGGCCTATATCTAAATTGTCTACTGTTTCTAAAATTTTTGAAACTATTGTTAAAGACAAATTATATTTTGCGGTAAAAATTGCATTTCCCCCTGTCAACATGGTTTTGTTGCTGGAAGGTCGACTATCTCGAATCTAGCAGTTTTTTCAAATTTTTGTCTGAGTTCATGTGAAAATGGCTCTCAAGTAGATACTATCTACACAGAAAAAAGCCAGACAGGCAGCCATAAAACAATACTGACAGCCATTAAACATTCTTGGAGGGCGATCCCTGAAGAAAACTGTCAAAAACTGTTGGACTCAATATAATCGTAGTCATAGCCAATAACATGCATCAAAGTATTAAAATAATGTGTATTTAATGTAAAACTTAGTCTAAAGTAATAAATAATTAAAAAAATACTCACAGCTTTTCAAGAAAATTTTTTATATTTTGTGATATCTGCTCGGTGCTATTTTTCTGATTGTCGAATATTGGCATTTATGAGCATTATCGTGTCATAAAATTGGGAAAACATATTTTTTAATGGTTTCTTTAGATAGGGAGCATCTGGCATATTATGGTACATCTTGTTTATTTAAAAAAAAATTTCGATTAGTCCCTGAAGTTTCCGAGATTTTTTGTCAAAGATGTTTACCATGCTCTTGGTGCTATTATTTTGACCGCAGCTACTAATATTCTATATATCTCGAAATATCTTACACAAACAAGACTAACCCCATTAGAAAGATCAAATTTTCTATAAAAAAGTATCTTGTTATTTTTTCGTGGAAGTAATATTTCGATCGTTTATTAGCTTTCAAAATATAAAGATATTTCGAAGAATGAGAATTTTTTTTTAAAATTTATGTTCTTTCCGATGGAGTTAGTCCCGTTCGTGTGAGATTTTTATTAGACTTACTCGTAATAATAAGGCATACTTTCCCATATAAATCGTATGGAGAATTAAAAAGCTCGATGAGCCACCAGTAAATATTAATATTATGAGCTCTCCTTGCAAGTTATTTGTAGACAATTTTATGCTCTTTTGATGGGCTAGGTCTCACTTCTGTATGATTTTTTTTTTTCACGAGATATAGATACAAATATCTAGTAAATCATTTCTTTCCATAAAAAACGTATGGAAAACTAAAAAGCTCGATGAGCCAGTAAACATTAATATTATGAGCTCTAAATGCACCAGAATTTTTCTTTCGTTTATCTGCTACTATTAAACCTGTTTGGGGAAAAAGAAAAAAAACTAGATATTAGATATTATATTATAGTAGATATTGGCCAAAACTTAAGCACCCCCTCTGTACATTATTTTTCACAGCATAATTTTTTTTTTCTATAGTTTCAGGTACCCAGTTTACGAATATATTCATGAAAGTACTGAATTGGCTCTAGTTTTTAAGATATTGATGGATTTATCTATATATAAATGAAGCAAAGTCGGGTTAGTTACACTCTGTATGGCTCAAGAACCGCTGGACCGATTTTAATGATCTTTGATTTGTTGGATTTGTCTTTGCCCCAAAAATAACATAGGCTATAAAAATTTTATTTAAGGTGCATATTTAGGGTGGCCCTTAAACAAAAATATTTTTAAAATAGCATTTTCACAAAGACCACATAATCGATTTACACCGAATTTACACCACGTAGCTTTTATGTCAAGTGGCATAGCTTGGGCTATAAAACTGTTATTTGGGGTGCATATTTAAGGTCGTTCTCATACAAAAATATTTTTATAATAACATTTTCACAAAGACCACGTGATCGATTCACATGAAATTTATACCACATGTCTTTTATATGAAGAAACATACGTTAGGCTATACAATTTTTATTTAGGGTGGTCCTCATACAAAAATATTTTTGGTTTGGAGATAGATTGAACCCTAAGGAAGGAATAGAGATGGCAACTTGATCTTTATTTTTTAAGCATTCTATATAAAAATGTTATAGCTTAAGCTATGCTTCTTGATATAAAAGACACGCAGTGTATGTGAATCGATTGCTTGGTATTTGTGAAAATGTTATTTTAAAAATATTTTTGTATGAGAGCCACCCTAAATATGCACTCCAAATATAATTTTTATAGCCTAAGCTATGTCACTTGATATAAGAGCTACGTGGTGTAAATTCGGTGTGAATCGATTACGTGGTCTTTGTGAAAATGCTATTTTAAAAATATTTTTGTATAAGCGCCACCCTAAATATGATAAAATAATAAGATACAATTTTTATAACCTATGTCATTCTCGGGGCGGAGAGAAATCCAAAAAATTAGAGATCATTGAAAGCGGTTCTTGAGTTATACAGAGTGTAACTAACCCGATTTTGCTCCATTTATATATAGATAAATCCATCAATATCTTAAAAACTAGAGCCAATTCAGTACTTTCATGAATATATTCGTAAACGGGGTACCTGAAACTATAGAAATCCGCAGAGACATCCTGAGCAACAAAACCACTGTTGACCAGTGTTGTTGACACACAAAAAAATTTAAAAATTCAGCGGCTCATAAATAAAAAGTTATTATCAAAGTAACATTTTAAGCTAGAAAACTAACAAACTAAAGCACCCCCTTTTTTATGGTAAATAAAAATTTTCAAAATTAGTACTTAGTTGCAAAACCTTTATTCTAGACGACACACGCACATCTCTTTGGTACAGAGGAAGCTACATTATTAATGATATCCTGCGATTTCCCTTCCCAGGATATTTTCAAGAATTGAAACAGATCCGCCGTGGTTTTGCAATTTCCTCTCTTGATTTTCATGTTAACGATCTCCCACAAGTTTTCAATAGGATTCAGGTCGCTGCAGGCTAACTAAGAAAATCAATTCTATTGTTCTGAATCTACGCCTTAAAAAGTTAAGGGGTGATTTTGGATCGTTGTCCTGTTGGAACCTCTACTTAAGTGGCTATATGGCAGCATCACATCTTTTAGTATGTTAACGTACTTGGAGTAGTCCATAATTTCATCAATCCTATGAATTGGTCCAATCCCATGACCAAAGAAGAAACCGCAGAGCATTACATGTCCACCTCCTTTCCTTACAGTGGCTTTGCAATATGTATTGCCATCATCCCTTATGCAGTTGCTGTTTTTCTCTTGCATTACGTGGTCCGATCACTGTCTTATCTTTTGTTTAAAAATGTGTTCAAACCAGAGCTTGAAATAAACTTTTAAAAAAGTTTTATTTTAGGTAAAAGTTTACTTTTACTTTTATTTCAGGAAAATAAAAGTAAAAGTTTCCTTAAAACTTTTTATTAGAAAATAAAAGTTTTTTTTAACTTATATTTCAAAAAGCCAAAGAAAACTTTTAAAAAAAAGTTTTTAAAAACTTTAAAAAAAAACTTTTATTGATAAAAGTTTTTTTTATAAGTTTTTTTTTACTTTTATTTTTAAAAGTCACTTGTAAAAAGTTTTTTTTTGACTTATTTTTAGAAGTCACTTGTAAAAAGTTTTTTTTGACTTTTACTTTCACAAAGTGGAAAATAAAAATTTTTTTTGCTTAAAAAAAACGAGGAAAATAATATTTTGGATCGCTAAGCAAAAATTTCAAAGGAGAAAACTTAGGATCTAAATAGAAAAAATTTATGATAATTACGCACTTATATTAAAAAAAAAAAAGATTGCACGCATCGATGGGGAAAGGCCGAAAATGGATTTTGGAAGCCACAAAAAAGGTCCCGACCCTCCGAAAAGAATGTTTTGGACCGATTTTTCGAAAAAAATTTTGTTGCACGAATCGATGGGAAAAGGCTGAAAATGGATTTTGGAAGCCACAAAAAAAGGTCCCGACCCTCCTAAAAGGGTGTTTTGGACCGATTTTTCGAAAAAAATTTTGTACACGAATCGATGGGAAAAGGCTGAAAATGGATTTTGGAAGCCACAGAAAAAGTCCCCGACCATTTTTCGAAAAAAAAGTTTTTGCATGAATCGATGGGAAAATGCCGAAAATGGATTTTGGAAAGGACAGGGGAGTTAAAGGGGTGCTAATATTTTCCAAAGTTATGTCGGGAATTTCAATTTGAAAGCAGATTCATTTTTAGGATTGATTGAAAATAACATACATACATATAACACAAATCAAATGAAAAAAATATGTTAGTTCGAAAATATTTTGAAAAATATCTTTAGAAATAAAAAAGGTTAATGTTGCTTTATGAACATATTCAACATATGTTTCGAATGGCAATCTGCCAAATGGTATTTTAAAGGTGAAATGACTTTAATGTACATCACTGTTTTCAGTTAAACAAAGTTTCTTTGTTCAATCAAAATTATACTGCTCAAATAAATTTAACCATATTTTTAAAGGATTTGTCATCAACTTTTTCATTGTGTCCCAATAGCCTTCCTTTTTTTGGTTCCGCATATTATCTTCTACCTAGAATCTTATGTTGGTTTTTCAAGCGCATTCATAAACGTATTAAATTTTAAAGCAATTCAACCCTTTTATGCATATAATAATCTAAGCGCCCTGAATTAAATTCGTGCAAGCAGTTTGCGTACATTTTACACTTTATTTTCATTTATATTTCAAAACTTCCCACTGTTTTATTATTTAGTACCTGTTTTAATAGGATACAATTTAGTTTATTACTATCAGTGAGTATTTTTAAGCAGAGGTATAGAATATGTAATTTTTTGAGATTGAAAACCTTAAAGTATCTTTAAAGCATCTGTCAGTATGTCTGTCTGTCAGAGAAAAAAACTTTTCTTACAATAACTTACAAAAAGAAGACCACTTTAAGAGAAAGATTAAGACAGGTAGCCTACATATGTAAAAACATCGTTAAGCGACTATACTAGTAAATCAGAACAGTTGTGGACGAAATGAACCGATTTAAAAATTAGATTTTTTTTATTTATTTTATTTATTTATTTAATTAAGTCTATTTTGATTTCGATTTGACAGGTAGTACGAATAAAACTTAGGTAGCAAGTACAGCTATGAATATATAAATGGCACATTTTTTTATATTTTTTTTCTAATGCTACAGTATCGTAAATATTATTAACAAATAACAAGTGTTTGGTTTTTTGCAAAGATATATCCTTCATATTTAATAATAATACGAACTTCAGCTATAATCCATTAACCAAAAAAGAAAAATTATCAAAATGTAAAAAAACTGATGAAATGAGCGGGACACATAAATGGCACAATCTGGAGAAAAAGAGAAAATATCGTGTTCAAATTGCATCTGTTGACTTTTTGGTATGCAAAAACATTTAGATCATTGAGATCTTGTGCTGTAGACTTTGCTTTTGATGATAGCTTTACATGTGCGACCCACTCTCTCCACAATTTTTCGCGTTTTGTTTTGGATATGACATACTAATCTCTCTGTGCAGCAGATAAAATATCGTCCATATTTGTATAATTTTTTTTTTACGATTTCAACCTTGACTTCGTTCTACAGGTTCTCTATTGAAATTAAGTCAGGGCTCTGTGCTGGCCAATCCAAAACGTCGATCTTTTCCGCACAAAACCAATTATTTCCTACTTTGGAGGAGTGTTTAGTGTCATTATATGGCAAAAATGTCCACTTAATTGGCATGGAATGAAGTGCATATGGTTTTTCAATGTGTCCAAATATTGAAACTTATCCATATTATTATTTATTTTTATAAGCGGACCTACACAATGCCAATAAAATACACTGCAGGATTTGTCACCAACTTTTTCATTGTGTCTTAATAGCCTTTTTTTTTGGTTCTACATGTTATCTTCTACCTAGAATCCTATGTTGGTTTTTCAAGCGCATTCATAAAAGCATTTCAACTCTTTTATGTATATTATAATCTAAACGCCCTGAATTGCATTCACGCAAGCAGTTTGCGTACATTTTACACTTTATTTTCATTTACATATATTTCAAAACTTCCCACTGTTTTATGACTTAGTACCTGTTTTAATAGAATAAGTTTGTACTTTTCTTGCAATTTTTGTACCTAGTTTTGGAAACTAAAAAATTGGTAAATTGTTTGTTTGTTTGAACAAAAAATAATTTATATATTATTTTTATTGAGCTTACTGTTCGATATGTATGTGTGTCAACACAAAAAAATTACACTTAAAAAACATAAATAAAAAGGAAAAATGGGCTAAAGCTAGTTATACTAGTTTCGTCTTCTGATAGAAAGACTCATCAGTAACTTCTAAGCCAATTAGTAAATTGGTAGGTAATAAATTATTCTGAAAAAACTTAATCATTAAATTTGTTTCATTTCATTTAAAGTTGACCATTTTATAGCCAGCTGACATTTCAACCAAATGCTTTTGTTATAAATGACCGCGACATTAACAAAATTTAGTTTATTACTATCAGTGAGTATTTTTAAGCTCAGGTATAGAATATTTAATTTTTTGAGATTGAAAACCTTAAAGTATCTTTAAAGCATCTGTCAGTATGTCTGTCTGTCAGAGAAAAAAACTTTTCTTACAATAATTTACAATAAGAAAACCACTTAAAGAGAAAGATTAAGACAGGTAGCCTACATACATATGTACATTAGACCGGTTCAAAAAAAAAAAAAGTCTCTGAAATTTAGAGGCACCGGCAGTTTCCTATTCCCATAAGTGTCCCGAGTGGGATGTCTTACCAATTTTTTCTAAATATTGCGCTCCTGATTAGCGATTTTCATATTACTCTTGAAACTTTCGCATAAAAAAAAAGTTCACCAACAACCTAAAAACGATGGTGGTTATCGCTGAGGTGAACTTTTTTCTTTTAATTCAGTCTCACATTCGGAGTAGTTTTGAATGCGGAATTCGAATTTTTCATTATTTTTTAAATATGTTGTTTTCTTCAGTGGTAAAAACTGAAAATAATCATGAAATTTTGTCAAAAATTGAAATTTTTTTTTTTAAAATGAAAAATCCGGTATAAATTTTTGGATTTTTTTTGCTTTTATTATTTTGAATAATTCATTTATTTCTCCTCTATCTGACTTTTTTTTTTTTGAACCGGTCTAATGTACATACATCGTTAACCGACTACACTAGTACGTCAGAACACTTTTGGACGAAATGAACCGATTTAAAAATTCGATTTGACAGGTAGTACGAATAAAATTTAGGTAGCCAAAATTTGGGTGGCCAAATTATTAGGGACAGTACTCATATTTTTTAGTATTTTCTAGTTTAAATGATTTTTTTGAGCAAATAATTGGTGCTAGGCTTAGTAAGTATTTTGTTTTTATTATAATATTCTATTTAGATAATAAAAACAACATAATACGTATTGTACACTCATTTATTTTTTCGTAAAGGTAATATTCATATCCTTAGAAAATTTTTTGAAAATAACATTAATATTTGGTGATACAACCCTTAGCTACAATCACGGCTTGTATGCCTCGGGGCATGCTCTGTATACATTTTTTTTTGATGTTGTAGGAGTTCGGTGTTGTGATGTCATTATCTGGTGAGTGTTTCAATCAATTTCTGCGTGGTGGTAATCAATTCTTTCGCGATCGCCCGTTTGGAGTTTTTCCACATGCTCTCTATGAGCTTCAAGTCAGGTGAGTTCGCCGCCAAAGCAAAACGCCTATGTTTTTGTCAGTTAGAAATGCAGTAGCACTTCTGGCTTTGTAGTTAGATACCGAATCGTGCTTAAAAACGTACGATGGTCAACCAGGGAACCATTCCTCGAGCTGTAGCAGAAGGCGAGTCTCAAGTACTCGCTTGTACTGGTCCTGCCTTATGGTCCCTTTCACGATGTGTAGACGTCCCACGCCTTTGGCTGAGATCACAGATCACACCATGACGCTAGTCGGGTGTTTAATCCTCTCTAGAAAGCAGTCGGGGTGGAACTGCTCACCAGAGTATCAACGGACAAACTTACTCTTGTCAACCAAAAGTTGGAATGTTGACTCGTCAGAGAAGCATGTCTGTAAAGCACGATTAAAATAAAAAAAATTGTTATTCGTGAACTAAACTATTTTAAAATGCAACATATACTCGACTCCAATCCACAACAGCCTTATTCAAGGGTTGTTTGCGCCATAACAGTCACTTCTTCTTCTTGGCTTCAGTCAGGCGCGGTTTTGTGATAGGTCGAGGAGTGGTCAGGTTCTCTTTTGCCAAACGCCACCGGACAATCTGTTTGGAGACGTGAATTCCCCGTCGTTTATCTTCATAGTCAGAAGAGCAACACTTTTCCTATGATTTAAGAAGCAGATGTCCCTATTTTTATGACCGGTACGAGGTGTGGTGACTCTTTTTCTACCACATTCTCTTACACAGTTTGCGTCCAGTGGCTTGTTCTGATCTATTTTTTTTAATGCGGCTAACAACCGACCTTGAAACACCTTAAAACGTTGCTATGTCTATTTGGGAATGTGTAGAGTGACAAATTAACGTCGGCATTTCTCTACATTTTCTTGGAAACGTGTCTGAAGACTTGCCCATTCTAAAATGAAGCAATTTTGAGGTTATACCTCAGTACCGTTGTCCAAATATAAATTAATTCATGAAACTTAGTAAAACTAATTAAATAAGAAACATTATTTACATTTTAAATATTGCGGACAGGAAAAACTTGCGAAAAATGGTTTATATTCAAACTTTAAACGACTGCACTACAACAGCACGTTGTACCAAATGAGAAGTAAACTCATTTAACCGCGCCTATTTAGTATATGACGCTCATACTAACATTTCCGCTTATCAAAAACAACAATGAATAGTACCAGCTGCAAAAGGGAAGCAAAAAACTTTACGAAAACTAATTAACATGCTCAAAAACTTCGGTTAAACTTCAAAATACAAAAATTTGAGTACTGTCCCTAATAATATGGCCACCCATTGTATTTCTGAATATTTCGGAAATTTTGATAATTTTTTCTTATAAGCATCAAATAAAAAAGCAAAACTATATTTATTGCCTCCTTCCTGTACGATTTTTTTATTACCTGTTTAGACATTTATGAAAATTCCTTGAATTTTTGGTCGATATTGAGAATTGATTTGTAACCGGCTATTAACTAAGATTTTAGTTTACCGTAAAAGAAAGACAAATGCTCATAATAAATTTTTAAGAAAGGATAGAGCAAAGTAAACGGCGTCCAAAACACCATCGATGCGTAGAATACATTTTTTTTTTTAAATTGGTCTGAAGCACCTTTTTTGATGGTCGGGACTACTCCTGTTACTTTCAAAATCCACTTTCGGCATTTTCCCATAGGTTCGTGCAATAATTTTTTTTTTCTAAAGTTGGGTCTGAAACACCCTTTTAGGAGGGTTGAGGACATCCCTTGTCACTTCTAAAATCCATTTTCGGCCTTTTCCTATTTTTTTTGTGGCTTCGAAAATCCATTTTCAACCTTTTCCCATCGATTCGTGTAACAAAATTTTTTTCGAAAAATCGGTCCAAAACACCCTTTTAGAAGGGTCAGGGCCTTATTTTGTGGCTTCCAAAATCCATTTTCAGCCTTTTCCCATCGATTCATGCAACAACATTTTTACGAAAAATCGGTCCAAAACACCCTTTTAAGAGGGTCGTGACCTTTTTTTGTGGCTTCCAAAATCCATTTTCCACCTTTTCCAATCGATTCGTGTAACAAAGTTTTTTTCGAAAAATCGGTCCAAAACAACCTTTTAGGAGGGTCGGGGACCTCCCCTAACACTTCCAAAATTCATTTTCGACCTTTTCCCATCGATGCGTGCAATCAAATTTTTTAAAAATATAAGTGCGTAATTATCATAAATTTTTTCTATTTAGATCCTAAGTTTTCTCCTTTGAAACTTTTTGCTTAGCGATCCAAAATATTATTTTACTCGTTTTTTCAAGCAAAAAAAAACTTTTATTTTCCACTTTGTGGAAATAAAAGTAAAATAAACTTGTTACAAGTGACTTTTAAAAATAAAAGTCAAAAAAAAAAATTTATTAATAAAAGTTTTTTTTAAAAGTTTTTTAGAAAAACTTATGAAAAAGTTTTTCAGAAAAACTTTTATGTATGAGTTTTTTGAAAAAGTTTTTTGGAAAAACTTTTATTCAATAAAAGTTTTTAAAAACTTTTATAAAGGTTTTTAAAGAAAGTTTTTAAAAACTTTTATAACATAAATGTTCTTAGAAACTTTTATTTTCATGACTTTTTGAATAAAAGTAGAAAAGTTTCAAGGTCTGGTACAAACAGAAAAAAATTCCAGATTTTTTTGATAAATTAAACTTATTTTTAAAACGTTCTAATGTAAATGAGTCGCTCAATTCCAAAAGCAGTTATTTTAAGTTTTCATAATTGTTGGCAAAACACGAAAAACTGCTAAAAACTTTCCTATTCATTATAATGATCCAATTTTGATCCAATTGGTGGATTGAAGGCAATCCAAATTGCAAACTGTGGATAATCTCAGTTTATCCATATCTTTGTTATTAATAAAATAAAATTGGATTTAACTTGTTTTGCTTCTGAAAACTTTTTTAACTTGCTTTGGAACAGTATTGATTGTCATTTTGTTCTTTCAAACAGGTGCAAAACAAGTTTAATAAATTTTCAGTAGCCAAACAAGTTATGTAAATCAATTAGTAGAAACATACCTACACCATAGAATGTATTTTTGACTTTACTGAAAAAAACAAATTTTTGGTCATATTATTATGTAAGTAATTATAGTTTGAACTAAATATACTCAAAATAAAACTATTACAATCATATTATTAGATATTCAATTATTTGTTACATAAAAACATGTTAAGAAATTATTTAAACTATTTCAATCGGAATAGTTCTTTGAGGACCAAGGGACACATACAGCTGTGTTCACAAAAATAGTAGTGCCGTTGGGTCCTGGGTGTTTTACTATCAAATTAAATGATGAGTACAATTTTCATTTAAAGTTTTGAAAAAATAGTAATTTATAGTCATTTCCGGGAACATTTACAGTTTCTTTTGTTATAAACTTTTATTTATTTTAACGCAATGGCTTCATCAAAATAAAATTCAAAAATAAGGCTGCTCACAAAAATAGTGGTTACTAAAATTAAAAAAAAAAGCGACACAACTTAATTTAAACTACATGTTATACATGTTTCTTTGGGTCTAATATTTCGTGACAAACGCTTTTTTTTTCATTACGACTTTGCATCGCCGTGGAATAGAGTCAATAAGGTCCTTACAACGCTTCACAGGAATTTCAGCCCAAGTCCCTTTAAACATTTGTCAAAGCTGTGTTCTACTTGATGGCTTTGCTGTCGTTACGATTTGTTTGATATTCCTCACAAATTTTCTATCCGATAATGGTCCGGAGACTGAGCTGGCACGGCATCACGTCGATTTTTTAAGATACAAACATTCATAAGCTAGTTTACTAGTGTGTTTAGGATCGTTATCCTGTTGAATCGTCCATTTTAAAGGCATTTCCCGACTGGCATACGGTAGCATTACCCAGCAAAACCTATAACCGTACAAAACTTAGTGTTCAACCGTTAATATTCTCGTATTTTACCAGTTAATTTTCTTAGAGCATCTGGGAAAAAATTAACCACATCTGCCCTGTCCGAGTGAGAATATATGTGATCGTGCATCTTGCTCTTGCCAATGGAATTTTTGCATAAGAAATATGGTGAAATAATACAGCTGACCCTTTCTATTTTACCTTGTTTTATTTCCTCGACATTCCTTAAGTCAAATTATGAAAACGACAAATTTTTTGTTTTTATTTATTTGCTATACTTAATTGGTATAGTTTCATCACATTTTAAGAAAATTTATTGTGATATAGTGCTAGGAAGTTGATAGATGACCGCACACCCAGGGCGAAGAGGGCTGGGAACATCTATCACCGGAACTTCTCCAGGAATTGCATCTGTCGCAGCTTTTTCATAAGAGCGACTCTAAATATAGTAGCGAAATATTTTAGCAATCAGTTTAAATTTATGGAAATTATAAATCTTACCAGTTCTTGCAGCTGTTTAAATAACTACATATGTACATCTCCTTATGCGTATTTCGCTTCTTGCGAAAATTCAAAATTTTGTCAATTCTAAAATTTATTGAATTTTTTGATTTTGTTTTTAAAAAGTCCTTAATGTTTTGTTCCTATTGCCTGCTCGTTCAAACCAATGACACTTATTCCAAAAGACATAAATGTTTTTGTAGGTATTTACATTTTTTTGATGGTGTGCATTCTGCGGGTTAGTCCATAATTCAATTTGGTTAGTCATGTTTAGCTGGGCACATCCTTCATTAAATTAACGTTGACTGCTTTGTTTATAATACCTTTGATCAAATGGATAGGGCCAACGCCAGTCTATCAAAAGTAACCCATACTATAATGGTCAGTCCACCATGTTTAACCGTCTTGGTAGTGCATTTGGGGTGGTATTCTGTGTTTGGTTGACAACGAACATACTGCCTGGAGCCTGTTCCTCAAAACAAAAAAAAATACTTTGCTCTTATCTGACTATAATACGTTACGACACTCTTTGGCATTCCATTTCATACAATCTTTTGCAAATTGTATTCTTGCAACGACGTGCTCTATCGTCTAAAGGTATACCTTCCTGGAACTTCTTGTATTCAAATTATTTTCCATTAGTCGACGACGAATTGTCACATCACTGATGGACAGATTTGGCTTATTTTTAATCATTTTTGAGGACGCCGAGGGCTTAGTCTTGCAATATCGTGCACTTCGTCTGTCGTCTAATAACGAAATCTGGCGGTTACCACCACGGTTTTTAGGTTTCTTACAATAGGTAATAGCATTAAATATCAGGGGCAGTGCATCCAACCATATTTTCAGCTTCCTTGAAGATCTTGCCCTGATTCCTTAGCCTAATTATTGATTCTATCTTTTCGATTCAGCAATTCCTTCCTCTACCCACTAAAAAAAGGAAGAGTAACTCGATTGCAATAAAATCATATAAGCAAATTATTGAATTACTTAATTACTCTTACTTATGGCGGTTTTCTAGAATTTTTAATTTTTTTTCAACTAATTACGTAAAGCACTACTATTTTAATGAACAGCAGATTTTTGGTGCAAAAATGTAAATGCATCACAAACAAGAAAACACGAAACAAAAGTACCGGTTTTTTTACTTTTCTGTTCTTTTTATTTAGTCCTACGAAAATTTTCAATTTTTAAGGCAAAATATTTTAGAAAAAAGATTTAAAAGTCATGTCCTGCAACACTACTATTTTTAGGAACACAGCTGTATGTCCCAAATACAAAAATGTTCTTCAATAAAAGGCTAAGCACGAAATGAATTGCATTATGTTACAAAAGTAAGCAGGAATATCTACTTTTGAAAATAATTAACGTTAATTCCTCATAAAAGTGGATTTTATAATGGCTTATTTTTAGTTTGAAATACGTTTTTTCTATGTCGTAATTGCTGTTTTAAATTGGTTTTTACTAATAGTCCAAATAAATTTTTTCGACTGTGACTCAGCTACGAGCTATCCGTTTTAATTTTACATGTATATTGGAAGAAAAACGTCAGAAGCGCAGTGTGGTCTGTGTGAGTCGGTCGTTCTTCAACAGTTCGACCAAATTAAAGGATTGGAAGCAGATCGATAAAAAAAAATTACTTTTCGATGCAATTTAACCTTAAATATAACGGAATACACTGATTTTTTAACATTTGGGTAGTAATCTCGAAAACCGGAACCATTACAGAAATTCTGACTTTGGACTCGAATACAGGACGTCAAGAGATATTCAGATTTCAGAACCAGAGGTTTGACCAAATTTTGTCAACCTGTGTAATTCTAATTACAGTAAATGTGAAAAGGAAAGTCTCCTTGAAGGGCCAGTACTAAGTTCTCTTGATTACACATGATTGGTCCCTACAAATTTGATCTCAGATCTCACTTTACGGCAGAGGACCGTTCTAACATCTCATAAATTGAAAATAGTAGCAAATGTTGAACTCTATCTCATCCTATGGGCAAAAGTGATATTAGAAAGAGATGTGCTAATTGATCAAAAATAAAATAGAAAATCCCACGAATACCCATTGCAATCAATGTAATGCATATTTATGTTTTACCAAAAATCAAAACTGTTTTGGTGAACATCACAATTTCATGTAAGTTTCTAATTAAAAGCTAAATCTTGGTTATACATAAGATACTAATTATTCATGTCGCACAAAAAAATGTCGTACCAATGAATTGGACTCCCTTAAGGCCCATAGGGACACATATGTCCCATAAAATTTCTCGAAATCTAAAATCATATTTTATAATTTTCGGATATTTTTGGCTTAGTTACAGCCCAATAGAATACTCTCATACTGTGAGTTCATAGGATCACATTTCAGAAGCTTATGGTCCTCAAAGAGATATCCTCATCTTCTTCACATCGTAGGTCTAAATTGTCATCATAATCGTTGTTTTCTGTATCTGAAAGTGGAACGCCGTCAGGTAAATCTGACGAAACTCCAAGGAGGGTACATTCCATATTCAAATTCTTGTTTGTTGTTTTAACGTATTTTAGTTTATCAAGATTAACATTTACTCCTTTGGGAGCATTTGGTATATTGTTAATCTGAGTTTTAAACGATTTTCCTGTTTTTCCAATTACTTTGGCCTCACCAGAAGAAAAATTGTAAAATGGTTCCTCTTGGACAGGAATGATTTTCTTTGCTTTGCCTCTTGTGATAATAATTTATTTTGAAACTTGAAGGGCCATTGTCTAGGTGGCTTAATTTTATCATCTACTAATGTTTTCCAGTCTTGAACACGACATCTTTCCCCTAAAGGAATAATGCTGTAGTTTTCCATTATATCTATATACTGCTGCGGATTTTTAATTACAGAAAAAGCTCTAAATTGTTTCTTCAGCTTACTAAATACTTTGTCTGGTGGAATATATGAATGGCCTAATATTGGGTAATAAACTTTCTTTTGTGATATGGTCATAGCAGCACATAGAAGACAAGTTGACAACATTGATATTATAATAATTTGTGATATACTGCGGACGCAATTTGGTTGGAACCCTTTTGGTATAAATCTTCCGTCCAAATATAAGAAAATGTATTATCAATTGTTTGGTTCGACTTTGAGTGACCGACACAAATTGTAAAATTATGCTGGTAAAGCTGTCGAATTGAAGAATTAACTGCTTTTGCAACTCAAGTGGAAAATAACTCATTTTGCTTCTGTCTGCTGATTGGAATTAACTTCTTTTGCACCTGCTCACATATTTCTCGGCAAATTTTAACATGGTTTTAATATATTTTTAAGCTCTACTACATGATCATTTGATAGCTATGGAGCTAACGAGTCCAAAAATACCAATATCTCAAAAAAAATTTGTTTGTCTTTTAACTGCTTTTGGAAATGGGCGACTCAAATCTAAAAACAATTAAATCAATTTTGAATTTAAATTTTGCAGAGCCAAAGTTTCACTAATCAAAAAAAGTATGTATTGTATGTATGTACATTAGAGCGGTTAAAAAAAAACTTTTTGTTTTTTTCACCATGTGTCAGTGGATTACAATAGCCTTATATATCTAGAATAAGCTGACCATAAAGATTTTCATCAATATTGATTGGCGCGCCCTGTATTAAGTTGCCTACCCATTTTAGAAAATATTGATTTAAAAAATGGTGCAAGTTAAAGAGGTTATCAAATTTTGAAACAAAGTGGGTATGCTTTTCGGGCTATAATCGATCGAGGAATTCGAATCCGTGATCAGTTTTTCTTCTTCTTTTGTTTTTCTTATAAGAAAATTGAAAGCTGACCGGACAAAAATGAAAAAATACCGATTTTCTACTTTAAAGTTGCAAAATCGCCCCATAATATTTTACCGCTGATCTAGTGGTACTTTATTTTAATTGTACTTTTATACTTTTTGAGAATAATGTAAACCGTCAATATCTTATTTAAAAACCAAGATATGGGCATTTCCATTCTGACGTGACGTGACATTTGTACGAAAAATACAAATTTGACTTGAAAAAGTCAAATTTTTAAAAATGTTTTTTTAAATTTGCATAGTAATTAAGTAGCACTATATTAAGTAAAAAAAATTGCAAAAATCGACCTTAAGGACTTAAAGATATAAGCAAAAATATGTGCTGGCGTTACGTTACAAAAAACAGACGTGGGTTTTGACTTGGATTAGAAAATTGCAAAACTCTGCGAATTGGGCAAGGCTTTTTGTATAAAACTTTTTTTAGAAGGATTTAAAATAACCCAAGTTTATTTTCCAAGTCATCAAATTTAAAAACTTTTCTCGGTTTTTTTGTTATTAGCCTTAGTATCTGACGTGACGTTACTCCATTCCATTGGGAAATAGTTAAATATTTAAAACAATTATAATATCAAAAGGCAAAACCTAAAAATGCACTCTAAATATAAAGTTTGTAGTAAATTTCTAGAGCTCGTTCATTTTCCTTCCTTATAAAATCCGGTTGGCCAATAAAAAACAAACTTAGAATAGCATGCCATTTGAAAGGGCATTAAATGCGCTTTCTTTTGTATTAATAAAAATGTTTGTAAAATAAAAATGTTTCAAAAAAAATAACGGTTTTTAAAAAAAAGTTGACCAGAAATTTTGATAAATTGTCATATTTCGAAAACTATCTATAACTATAGCTGAAATTTCAAACTTTTATGAGCTTATATTTTAGTTCATTGAATTATCTTTCATATGACATCCATATTTTGAAAGCCGATTGTGACGATTTCATCAAAAGCAAATATCCTCGACTTCTGATGGCTATATCTCCGAAACTAGATGCGCCACCCAACTTTTGATTCCATACTCGTGTTCAGTGTTGAAAGCCGACCACTGTATAAAAATTTTAAAAGCAATATTTAAAAAACTGTAATAATTTATTTGAATAATAACTTTTGTCCCTATTATTTTTTCCAGCCAGAAAACGAACAATGGCGGTTGTTGGGATGCTTACTAAAATTTTCCAACTGGGTAGCTTTTTGTTTGTTCAACCTTCAATTGATCCACAACAACAACATTAAACAGAAGTTAAAGCAAACTAACCGTAGTGAACAAAAACAAAAGTTCTTTCGCTCCACAACTTGCACACACTTTTGCATAAGCTCATGCTAAACGGTATCAATTAATGTTTTTGTTGGTGATCGGCTGTTGTTTGAGAGGCTACCAAATATAATTTTGAATTTTTGTAGAGGACTTGGCCTGCAACTGTACGCGAGTTAGCATCGCAATTTAAAGTAGTAATTTTTAATATAGGAAATAAATTGAAGTTTTTTGTAATGTTTTTTCATTTAAATAAGAATTTTTTGATAGTTTCGCGTGGAAAGGTTTCAAGAAAAAGCTCTTGTGCCCATCATAAAGGTCCTTCGAGCCGGAGATTTTAATACAATTTTCGGTATAATTTTCGTGAAATTAATTGTAATTAAATTGTAACTATTGGCCAAGTCATGATTAATGAAAGTAATTTGATTGAGTTCAATGAATCGGGGGTGCAAACTCCTCTAGCTCACGCGAATAGAAGTCACGCTACGACAATAAACGCCTAATTTTCGAGTCACATATAAAATATATATTCGATATGCAGAAGGTACAAAGCCCTAGTGTATCGATCCTTAGGGACTTCATTGATGGCATCAATGCGAATCTTCGCTCATTACAATCGTTCGCCTCTGAATCCCAAATCGCAGATGGGATAATTTTGCACATGATCATATCTAAATTGGACATGGAAACTCAAACCCAATGGGAGGCAGAGGTAGCTACAATTTGGGATCAAAGCACCTCATCGACGACGTTCACCTTACCCACCTGGAAAAATCTGGCGCCATTTCTCGATAGGCGGTGTAAGACCTTGGATATAGTGGAAAGCAATCGTCCAGTTTCAAGGGCAGCTAAACAACCAAATCGCTCGTTTTCGTCACAAGTAAAAACTCGACCGACGTCGCAGTCGACTCTCGTTGTCACCAATCCAACAACAAAGTGTGACCTGTGTAATGGTGCTCCGACACACAATGCTTTTAAATGCTGTAAATTTATTGAATTAAATCCAATGGATAGATTTAATTTAGTGGAACAATTAAGGCTATGTGTTATTTGCTTGGGACCGAATCAATTCGCTAGTGCATGTCCCTCAATAAATAGATGTCAACATTGTCGCGCATCTCATCACACATTATTACACAGAGAACAACCAGCTTCTGTGTCTTCGCATACCCCATCATCAGCAGCTGCCAATACTGCGATAGCCAACGAAACAGTGAGTGCTCTGCAAGTATCACAATCCATAAGCCAGGTTCTACTAGGAACGGCAATTGTCAACGTAAGCGCTCCCACTGGCATTTCGACAATAGGGCGTGCGCTTCTGGATTCAGGATCGCAGCCTAATTTCATAACGGAACGTTTAGCACAGTTTCTGCGTGTTCCACGTAGAAAAACCAATTTTGAGATTAGTGGCATCGGCACTAATTCAACTAATGCGCATTGCATGTGCTCACTCACCATCAAATCTAAAATAACTGGGTTTTCTTCAGAAATTGAAGCAGTGATCATTCCGTCTATAACTTCGTATCAACCACAAATCGTAATAAATAGTAAAAATTGGAAAATTCCATCAAATATCTCACTTGCAGACGACAAATTCTATCAACCAGGCCTTATAGATGTGCTCATAGGAGCGGGTCTGTTTTATGAATTGCTGTTAGTAGGTCAAATTCAAGTTGAAAAGTTCCTAACATTGCAAAAAACTAAACTCGGATAGGTTGTGTCTGGAACATTTACCTCGTCGGCTGAGTCAAATTTATCAGCACATTCACACTCGTCATCGCTGGAAATGCAGTCGGGTTTGCAGCAACCTTCGTCATCTTTGCTTTCGTCATTTTCGCATTCGTCATCAATTTCTCTGCTACCATCAACTTCGCTGCTGTCATCAACTTCGCTCTTCGCTCAACACCAAACATCATTATCGGACATGTCTTCGTCGCTTATGCAGCAGTCGCACACTCGCACCACAACTCCACAATTGTCATCGTTATCGTATAAAGCTTTCGTCGCAACAACTCACCAGCCGCCTTTAGACACTCTCTTAGAGAAATTTCGGATTCTAGAGAGTCTACAATTTGAATCAAAAAAAACCATTGACAACGGAAGCAGAGAAAGGGGAAATTTATTTTCGTTTAACAACAAGATGTCCACTCACAAACAAATTCATTCTTCGTTTGCCGTTTAAAGAAAGTCCCATAGAGCTTGGACACTCTTTTGAAATTGCTCGCAAGAGATTTACGTTTTTGGGAAATAAATTTTTACGTGATGAAAATTTGAAAATTAATTATTGTGAATTTATAAACGAGTATGCAACTCTTAACCATATGAGTTGTGTCTCCTCAAGTGATGACACTCAATTGAATTACATACCGCATCACTGTGTAGTGAAATCCGACAGCTCGACCACCCGCTTTCGAGTCGTATTTGACGCCTCCTGCCGTACATCAACTGGAAAATCACTCAATGATGTGCTGAGAGTTGGACCAACCATTCAAGACGATATTTCAACTCGCTCGTTTTCGCAGGTGCAACCACAATCAATATATTGCTGGTCCGACTCAACCATTAGCCTGTCTTGGATCGCTGGAGAACCGTCGCGATGGAATACCTTTGTGGCTAATAGTGTTACAAAAATTCAACAATACACATCTAATGCCCAGTGGCGGCACGTACCATCCGCACTCAATCCAGCGGATTTATTGTCTCGTGGAGCGACTGTCACTAATCTAAGCGAAAACTCATTTTGGTTTCATGGCCCAGATTTTTTACGATTTGGAGAAGAATGTTGGCCACCAAATGTACGAGAGTCCCTCGACAATGTAATTGAAACTCGAAAAACAAAAGTTAATTTGGTTGCCACCCAATCAACAGATTTAATTATGCATCATAAATACGTCAACAACTATACTAAACTTTTGCGTGTCTTTGCCTATGTGAAGCGATTCATTACAAAATTACGTAGGCAGGCAACACATAGTGGACCTATAGAGGTTCTTGAATTAAAAAAAATCACTTCACACTGTATGCCGCATCATACAACAGTCAGCTTTTGCAGAACATTACAAAAGTTTACTATTGAGTAAACCTCTTCATCACCACTCAAAGCTCACACAATTAGCTCCGTTTCTGCACGAAGATCTTATACGCGTCGGCGGAAGACTGAAAAATTCATCGTTGCCGTTTGAAGCCAAACATCCCATTCTGTTGCCGAGCTCACACCCATTCGTCTATGCTGCAATAAATTATTTTCATCGTCAAAACCTTCATGCAGGAGCGCAAACCCTTCACAACAATTTGAGGGATCAGTTTTGGATTATTAATGCCAGAAACACCATAAAGCAGGTACTTCATAATTGTATAATTTGCTACCGTTGTCGTCCTATTACAGAAAAACAGGTGATGGGCGCGCTGCCTGCCGAACGTGTGGAACGTTCATTTCCATTCGAAGTAACAGGTGTCGACTATTGTGGGCTACTGCACTTTACACAAAAAATTCGAGTTCGGTCCGCAATAAAAATTTACATTGCCATTTTTATTTGTTTCTCGACTAAGGCCGTGCATATGGAGCTGGTGCCGGACTTGACTACGGCTGCATTTATTGCCGCTCTCAAGAGATTTATTGCAAGACGAGGTCGCTGCAAAATTATATTCTCTGATAACGCAACCAATTTTTGCGGAGTAAATAGAGAACTGCGTGATATGCTTAAGTACCTGTTGTCACAACAACACAAAGAGATGGTTAGCGAAGCTTGTCGTGATGAAGGAATAACTTGGAAGTTTATTCCACCCCGCTCCCCGCACTTTGGTGGCTTGTGGGAGAGCGGAGTAAAGCAAGCAAAGTATTATTTACGTCGAGCCATCGGCTCGAACATGTTGACGTTCGATGAGCTACATACAGTTTGTTGTCAAGCAGAAGCGGCAATCAACAGTCGCCCACTAACTCCTCTATCCAACGATCCGAATGACTTGCGCCCCCTCACTCCAGCACACTTCTTAGTTGGACGCACAATGAGTGCGTTAGCAGAGCCATCATTGACACACATAAACATTTCTCTCTTAAAAAGACACCAACTTGTACAATGGATTCAGCAACAGTTTTGGAATAGGTGGCAGAGCGAGTATTTGAAAAATTTACAACAGAGAACAAAATGGACATCAGTGAGACAGAATTTAAAACAACATGATCTGGTGCTCATTAGCAACGAAAACACACCGCCGCTCAAATGGCCATTAGGACGCGTTGTGGATGTCATGCCTGGTAGTGACGGACAAGTTCGCGGTGTCACTGTAAAGACGGGAGACGGCATCGTCAAGAGAGCAGTTGCCAAATTGTGCAAACTTCCCATCGAAACAATTACTTAGCACATTAATTTTTTGAAAGCAAGTCTTTCAAGGGGGGAGTATGTTGGGATGCTTACTAAAATTTTCCAACTGGGCAGCTTTTTGTTTGTTCAACCTTCAATTGATCCACAACAACAACATTAAACAGAAGTTAAAGCAAACTAACCGTAGTGAACAAAAACAAAAGTTCTTTCGCTCCACAACTTGCACTTTTTTTGCACGCACTTTTGCATAAGCTTATGCTAAACGGTATCAATTAATGTTTTGTTTGGTGATCGGCTGTTGTTTGAGAGGCTACCAAATATAATTTTGAATTTTTGTAGAGGACTTGGCCTGCAACTGTTTTTTGTAAATTCGGTTTTTTCATTTAAATAAGAATTTTTTGATAGTTTCGCGTGGAAAGGTTTCAAGAAAAAGCTCTTGTGCCCACCAGCGGTTCCATGGAAAATGAATGCGATTTCATACTTGAATAATATTGCTAAATTAAGTCCCGTTAGATAACGTAACTTTACAGTCGATTCCATTAAAAATAGATTTTAGCAGAAAAAATTATGCAATAATCAATAAAATAATGAGTTTGTCCCTATTAATTTTTCCAACACTGTGCATAATCGTTGATGCGTCTGTTTGTGATCGCGCAGCTTCTGAACGACTTGACCCATGCTTTTTTTAAAATGTTTCATATCGTTACCTTAATATAGAAAGGCCCTAACTAACATTTTTGTTTCTTTACAGGAGAACGAAAAAACTTAATTAAAATTTATGTTTTGTTGTTTTGAAGTGAGTTTGTATTTATTTTGTTTGGCTGTAAATGCTTTATTTTCAATCGTAGCACACACATTTTTATCAATATTGTATTAGTGGGTGGCCTACCGACATCTACAAAAAAAAAAAATCGATTTTGAAAAAAATTTTAGTTAAGGCCTTTCTATATTAAGGTAACGATATGGTCTGAGAAAGATTCTTAGCATAGTTTGATTTAAAAAAACTAGTAAAGGTGTTATCTTCGGCCAGGCCGAAACTCACATACCCTACACTGCACTGAAAGTACTTTCCAAATAGATGTTAAAAAGGTTGAAGAAGTCGAAAATGATGTAATAAGATTCAAAGAGGTTGAAACAGTTGAAAAAAACTGAAAAAGTCTAAAATATATGGAATCCATTGAAAAAGTTAAAAGAAATTGAAAAAATGTGGAAAATGTTGAACGTGGTTAAAAAACTCAAAAATAGTTGCAAGAAGTTGAAAAATGTTGAAACAATTCCAAATTCATAAAAAAGTCGAAAAAATAAAGACAATGTCGAATCAAGTTGAAAGAGAATAAAAAAGTGGAAAATATACATATGGAATATATTGAGAAAAGTTAAAAAGTTGGAAAATGTTGAAAAAATTAAAATAGAAATGCAGAAAACCAAATATGCCACGCCCACTTCTCCAATTTCGCCTACTTTTGGTTCAATAAATTATATTCGTCATTGACATCCACATACTAAATTTTATCAAAATATCTTGTATAGTTTGCGATATATGTCTTAATTAACTTTCAAATTTAGGGCGGTGACACACCCATTGATACAACAGAGACTGATTTTGATCCAGAAATAGCTTTCTATAAAAATATCTCTTATACCAAATGTCAGTATAATTGCTCATATATTTCGATAGATACGCCACTTAAGGTATTTTACTTGTATGGGAGGTACCACGCCCAGTGGTGCTATTTCGCCCGCTTTAGATGCTGACATACTTTATAGCAAGTAAACCAGTTACTTCACATTTCTTGCCAATTGCTGCAATAGTTCTTTTAAAATATCACTTCCATCTTTATGTTAATATGGGAGGTGCCACACCCACAGATGAAATCCCGTTGAAATTTATTTGAATTTATAGCTTATAATAATTGACATCAATACACCAAATTTTATGAAGATTACTCTCATTGCACACTATCTATAGCATTAAACGTGTTTTTCTTAAATGGGAGGGCCACGCCCACCGGTTCTATTGTGCTAAATTTTCGTAAGAAGATACCTCTTAGCAACGTGTTTTTCCAGTATACTGATGAAACTTGTATTAATGACTGCTCTCAGTAGAATCACCCCTAAAAATTTTTATAGAAATCGAATGTGCCAATTTTGAATTATACGACATCAAAATTTTTAATTGTAATTACGCCCACTTTAAACACAATTCAAGATATATATGATCTGTATCTGTGTACCAAATTTCATCACAATATCTTGCACTGTTTACGAGTTATGGCGTTATAAAAGTTAAAATTTAGGCCTGTGCCATGCCCCTTTAAGAGCCTTTGCAAATTTAAAACCTAGCTCAATCTTAATTTTGTTCACATGTTCACCAAATCACTAAATTTCATCAAAATCGCAGCAAATTTTTTCAAAATGGGCTGAGGTATACTTACATAAAGTATGGTCTGTAGGCGTGGTCGTGACCCGATTTCGCCAATTTTGATATGCTAGCAGCTTGCAAGAAAGTGTGACCTGTATGCCAGACTTAAATTTATTAGCTTGTTTAGTTTTCCCGTAAACATGATTTCAACAGATAGACGGACATAGCTATATCGACTCAGGTGGTGACGCTGATCAATAATATATATACTTTTCTATACCTGCCACGCCCCCTTCTATGCGTTGCAAATGGAATGACGAAGTGAATATACCCTCTGTGTAGAGTATAAACATGGGCGATGACCCTCATATAAAAACAAAATCAAATTCATCATATCTCTTCCACGATATCTCGCCATCGCAAAACTAAAAAATAGCTAGGCAATAGAATATTTTTCAAATAATTCATGAGGCTTCATTTCACGACAATCTTCGTAATTGCCTTCTGAAAAAGTGAGAGCAGTGTGGCATGAAATCAAATTTGCGCCACGTAAATTTGCTGAACTTATTAGCTGGTGGAATTGGCAGATTAGGTTTGGATGGTTGAACACGGCATATTCCTTTTAGCTTGGCAAACAAAGAATTTCATCAATGAATCCAGTATTAGAACTAGGTAGCTCTCGTTCTAAGCTGTCAATCCGTTTGCCGTTTTCAAAAATAATTTCCAAACCAGACTTGACAAACATTGTTTGGTAGTCCCCCATCATTATCACCATCATCTTCGCCACTTAAGTCTATTTCGATATGGGGTGACTCAATATAAAGTGCCTTGACATTAGTTGAAGCGTCATTTTCGTCATCGACATACATTTCTTCTAAAAAATCCTGCGCCTCTTTCAAGGATAGTGGTCTTTACTTATTTGAAAATAAATTAGGAAAATGAAAAACTACGAAAATATCTTTTATAATACAGTAAAAGCAAATAAATTAATAAAAACGTATCAAAACAGCTACACCGTAAATCAGTGCCCTATCCTGCCTAGCGTTGCCATATGGCAACAGGACATTTCAAGGATACTATGAGCAGGATCTAAAAACTAATGATGCAGTTTTTTAATTTAAGTCTTAAATAGTATACTTCTAAAAAGGAGATTGATTCTAGCGGCCGTAAAAAAAAACGTTGCCACGGCTTAACTAAAGGACCGATTCTGATGAAATTTGGTATGGACAAAGGGTATAAAAGGGTTTTGATTTTTTATTGGGCGTGGCACCGCCTCAAATCAGAAAAAAAGCTGTCACGGCTGACCCACTTCACCGATTCTGATGAAATTTGGTATGTAGACAGATTAATTATCGGTAAAAATATTTTTTATAAGTGGGTGGTGCCACTCCCCTGTCAAGAAAAAGCGTTGTCACTGCTAAACTAATACACTGATTTCGATGGAATTGGGTACAGAGATAGATTGAACACCAAGGAAAAATATTTGTTTAAATGGGCGGTGCCACGCCCATAACCAAAAATTATGTTTTCAAAGCTAAACTAATGGACCGGTTTTGGTGAAATTTTGTATGGATGCCATAGTTTTTATATTTGAAAACGATGACAAAAGGAAGCTCTTGTTTTATGTCAGGTTTTAATACCATCAAGTATTTTTTCATCCACTGGATGAACTCTACTTTAATTAAAATAGACAACGATAGAATAAAGTTATTCACCTAACCGTTGATTTAAAAAACTATATTGATTGTTGTAGCCTGTAGTAAAGGAAATTTGATCGAAAAATCTAACCTAACTCATGGCCGCTAGTCAGAAAAATTCAATAAAGTTTAAAAAAAAAATTGTTCGTACCTTACAATATCATGTACTTCTATTTGAATGAAATCAAATCAAAAATATAGAATTTCGACCAAAAAACAAAATAAAATATCACTTTAATTCAAAAAAGAAATCATTTCAATGGAGAAAAACTTAAAAAAATATTTCAATTATTTTTATTATTTCAGTATATTTTTTTTATTTTATATGTCGAAATTTTTTGTTTACATATTTTATAAATATTTTTATTGCCAATTACATTTTAGCTTCGTTATTGATATTTGACACCAAAATTTTTAAGAACAAAATTACATGTTTTAGATCAAAAAATCACTTCAATTCATAAAAAAGAAAAAGAAAATCAATCCATTTAATTCAAAAAAACTTAAAAAAAACAATTTCAATTAATATCATTATTTCTATATTTTTTTGTTGTATCAATATTTTTATTTTAAATTGCATGTTAGACTTGAATTTTAGCTTTGTATTGATTTCTGATAAAAAAATTTTTTGGAAGGAGAAAAATATGTTTTTGACCAAAAACCAAAACAAAATTACTTCAATTCATAAAAAAAAAATTATTTCAATTAAAATCATTATTTTTTAATTTTTATTTTTTTTTTTTTTTTTCAAATCTTTTGCTTATGTATTTCATTAATATTTTTATTTTAAATTATATTTTACACTTGACTCCTAGTCTTGTTATTAATTTCTGGTAGCAACATTTTTATAGAAGAACAAAAGTAAATCGTTTTTTCAAATTCCAACGGAGGTTTGTAAGAAATAGTTAAATTAGGAAGTAAATCAATTATGTTAACATTTTCTCCATCCACTCTTTTTGTGTTTAACTTAAACTTATCTTTGTTATAATATAATAAGTTTGTTTTACTTATTCTTGCTACATTTAAATCCGATTCTTTGAACGCATATGAAATACCTGTTGCTATAATTACAGCCCAAACACATACGTGCACACCGCAGTTGCTCGCATCAGTTTGACATAAAAAGTCACGTGGGCAGTGAAAAGACCACTTTTCTTGTTCAAAATTACAATCCAAATTCATATTAAGTAAAGTGAGAATTCCATTAATAATTTGAGGTGGATAACTCAAATGCATCGAATCTAAATAAATTATGATTCGAATTGCAGGCACAACCACAACTAGAGTCCAATGATTTCCTGTTGGGTTAACTGGAAAAATTAAAACTTGTTTCAAATCTATATTTCGTTTTCTAGCTACTTTAATATATGCTCTACGAACACAATTTTCATCAAGCATTGCCTTACTAACCATAGTAGGAAATTCAAAGACTGATAGTTTTCTATTGTAAGCAATATTTGGTAGAATTGAAAAGAAAGTATGTATCTATTATTATATCATTCAACTAACAAGTACTTTCACTAGGGTGAAATTTTGAATTTTTCTAATGGCCATGGTTCGGTTTTTCGGTCGAAATTCTTAAGGTACATGCTTAACTAAATATTTTATATATATTTTTAAATGAGATATTAGACCCGTCCTTACATTCAGATATAGTCTAAAATTGTAAGGTATGATATGTTGATTGTTTTTTTCAAATTTCATTGAATTTTTCTAACTAGCGGCCATGATTTAGGGTCCGTTTTTTTGTCGAAATTGATAAACTACATAGTACGTGCTTAAATAGCTTACATAGTTTTGATGTGAAAGATAAGGTACGCACCTTTCATTCAAATAGAAGTACATGATATTGTAAGGCACGAACAATTTTTTTTAAACTTTATGGAATTTTTCTGACTAGCGGCCAAAAATTAGGGTAGGTTTCTCGATCAAATTTCCTTACTACAGGCTACAACAATCAATATTGTAAATGTAAATGCTCTGCATTAAAAGTTGATGTGAGGTTTTCCTTGACCCCCTCCTCCTCCTTGGTGAGATTTTGCCGGACCCCCTTCTCCCTATTTTCATTCACGTAATTAATGGACGTATTTAAAACTGACATAAAGCAAGAGCTATTTTTTGTCATCGCTTTTAAATGTAAAAACTATGGCATCATGCTACCTCCATTAAAAATTTCACCAAAACCGGTCCACTAGTTTAGCTGTGAAAACATAATTTTTGGTTAAGGGCGTGGCACCGCTCATATAAACAAATATTTTTCCTTAAGGTTCAATCAATCTCTGTACCCAATTCCATCGAAATCAGTGTATTAGTTTAGCAGTGACAACGCTTTTTCTTGTCAGGGGAGTGTGGCACCACCCACTTATAAAAAATATTTTTCGCCGATAATTAATCTGTCTACATACCAAATTTCATCAGAATCGGTGAAGTGGGTCAGCCGTGACAGCGTTTTTTCTCTCATTTGAGGCGGTGCCACACCCAATAAAAAAGCAAAAAGTTTTTTAACCCCTTTGTTACAATTCAATCTACCTCCATACTAAATTTCATCGGAATCGGTGAAGCGGACTAGCCATGGCAGCGTTTTTTCTGATTTGAGGCGGTGCCACGCCCAATAAAAAAGCAAAATGTTATTTAAACCCTTTGTTATGATTCAATCTATCTCCATACCAAATTACATCAGAATCGGTCCATTAGTTAAGCCGTGGCAACGTTTTTTTTATCGGCCGCTAGAATCAGTCTCCTCTTCTAAAAAAATCTCTTTGGAATTCGAAAAAAATTTACTCAGTGTGATTCGGGTTAAATATAAAACTAGTAAAGGTGTTATCTTCGGCCAGGCCGAAACTGACATACCCTACCCTGCACTAAAAGTACTTTCCAATATAAATGTTAAAAAGACGTTGAAAAGGTTGAAAAAGTCGAAAATAATGTAATAAGGTTCAAAGAGGTTGAAAAGTGTTGAACAGTTGAAAAAAATCTAAAAGAAATTGTAAAAAAGTTGAAAAAATGTAGAAAATGTTGAAAGTGGTTAAAAAACTCAAAAATAGTTGCCAGAAGTTGAAAAATGTTGAAATAATTCAAAATTCATGAAAAAGTCGAAAAAATAAGGAAAATGTCGAATCAAGTTAAAAAAGCTTGAACAAGTGGAAAATATGCATATGGAATATATTGGGAAAAGTTAAAAAGTTGGAAAAGTCAAAAGAATGTGGAAAATGTCGAAAAAATAGAATAGAAATGCAGAAAACCAAATATTCCACGCCCACTTCTCCAATTCCGCCTACTTTTGGGTCAATAAATTATATTCATCATTAACATCCAAATACTAAATTTTAGCAAAATAGCTTGTATAGTTTGCGATATATGCCTTAATTAACCTTAAAATTTAGGGCGGTGACACACCCACTGATACAATTGAGACTGACATAGAAATAGTTTTCCATACACAAACCTCTTTCACCAAATTTCAGTATGATTGCTAATATATTTCGATAGATATGCGACTTATGGTATTTTACTTATAAGGGAGGTGCCACGCCCAGTGGTGCTTTTCGTCCGCTTTAGATGCTGACGTACCTTACAGCAAGTAAACCACTTACATCGAATTTCATGCAAATTGCTGCAATAGTTCTCTTAAAATATCACTTCCAACTTTATGTTAATATGGGAGGTGCCACGCCCACTGATGAAATCCCTTCGAAATTTATTTAATTTTATAGCTTATAATAATTGACATCTATGCACCAAATTTTATGAAGATTACTCTCATTGCACACTATCTATAGCATTAAACGTGTTTTGCTTATATGGGAGGTGCCACGCCCACCGGATCTATTGTGCCAAATTTTCGTAAGAAGATACCTTTTAGCAAGTATATCTGCGATACCAAATTTCATTACGATTACGTTGTTAGTTCTCTAATTATTACGTTTATAAATATTGTGGGCTGTGCCACGCCCTTCAACGTGTTTTTCCAGTTAACTGATGAAGCTTGTATTGATGACTGCTCTCAGTAGTATCATCCCTAAAATTTTTATGAAAATCGAATGTGCCAATTTTGAATTATACGAAATCAAAATTTTTAATTTTTTAAAAGTGCCACGCCCACTTTTCCAATTCCGCCCACTTTAAACACAATTCAAGATATATATGATCTGTATCCGTGTACCAAATTTCATCATACTATCTTGCACGGTTTACGAGTTATGGCGATATAAAAGTTAAAATTTAGGGCTGTGCCACACCCCTTTAAGAGCATCTGCGAACTTAAAACCTAGCCCAATCTTAATCTTGTTTACATGTTCACCAAGTTTCATCAAAATCGCATCAACTTTTTTCTAAATTGGCTTAGGTATATTTACATAGAGTATGGGCGGGTGACCTGATTTCGCCCATTTTTATATGCTAGCTGCTTGCAAGAAGGTGTGACCTGTGTGCCAAATTTCATTGAATTAGCTTGCTTAGTTTTGCCGTATACATGATTTCAACAGATAGACGGACATAGCTATATCGACTCAGGTGGTGACGCTGATCAATAATATATATACTTTTCTATACCTGCCACGCCCCCTTCTATGCGTTACAAACGGAATGACAAAGTGAATATACCCTCTGTGTAGGGTATAAAAAAATTAAAATATTGATTTACGTGATAAAAAAAAGCGCAACCTGGATTATCTTCTAATTTACAGAAAACAATTCTGTACGATGCTGCCAACACATGAAAAGAAAAAAATTGGAGGTAGCAAGATTTTTTATTAGATTCCCTGCAGGCGCACCGTGGTCATTTGTAAGTTTTTCTTACGAAGAAGTGGAACCTTACTCTCTAATCTGCCAGGAAGCTTTATATCCACTAACCTTCATTGATCATTTCGGGAAGATACTATGTTGCTTATTTCGGCAGCTATTGTCCTCGAAGATTTAAATGGGTCCTTTTTGGGCAATATATTTATGTTATGATCATCATTTGGTGTGTTTTTTTTGTGCTTTTCCTCGTTTTTAATTTTTTTTTTCTTTTAAAGCATTTACCACAAAGTTTCAAGAGCGTCCAAGAATTTTAGCTATACCCATTTCCTTCACCACGACACTTACGAGCATGACGCGTTTCTTCTTTTCATCTTAAATGCCAAAGCCTTCAATAACGGTCTGAAAATTAAACTTATTTTACAAACCTTAACAGAAAAATTCGAAAGCTACACTTTAAATTTATAGTTCACAAAAAGATTTGCTTTTATACACACTTAAAATATCTATTTTATTGTCCTTGCGGGATTTGTCACTTTGTCAAATATTTCTTATTAACAAAACGTTAAATTAGAAATTGCACTTTGAGTCGATTGTTTATCATTAACGGAACAACTTGTGAAACGGTAAATTTTGTGCATTCAAATAAGTGATGATATATTGATTGAAAACAATTTTTTAGCGCGTGTACCTATTTCTTTGGCCAGCTGTGTATAAACATATTAAGCTGATTCAATTTTTTTTTTGTTTTAAACAGCTATTACACTGGTCAACACTAGTTTTGGTGCCGAGAAGCTGTACCTTTTTTTCAACTAAGGACCTTATACTGATTACATTATTAGCAAATATTTTGATATCCTACGTGTAGTTTTCTAGATTTTGTCTTGTAAAAAAAAGAACAAGTTTACATAAAAAACAACATTTTTTACATTATTATTTAAATTAAAACTTTCTTCTTCGCGACTTTCGTGATTGAGGTGTAGTGGGACTATCACTTTACATCCCCCAGCAATAGTCAGCCATCATATGCCGATCCCATCGGCCTTGGTATCTTTCTTCCATAGTTCTTAGGTTCTGATGAAAACGCTCTCCTTGTTCTTCGTTATAAGATCCAAGATTGTCTGGGAATTGGTCAAGTTGAGTGCGAAGGTAGTGCAGTTTAATGGACATATTACATCCTAAGTTTTTAAAGTTTTCTAGCATGTCATTTACAATTTCAGAGTAGTTACTTCACTTGGGATTTCCGAGAAAGTTTTCAGTAACTTCAACAAACGAAGTCTTGCTCTCTTGCTCGATAGAACGTCACTTTTGTACCTGACTCCAACAAGTTTTTTTCTTTTAATTTAGAAGCCAAACCCTCTGCTGTTTCTTTAGGTAGTTCTAGATCCCTTATCAAGTCATTTAATTCTTCTTGGGTAAAAGGTTTTGGCTCCGTAGATGGTATTCCTTCGAAATCGCTGTGGCTACTCACTTCATTAATAATTTTTCAAATCATGATTCACGAATAGAACAAAATGCTGGAACAGGTACTTCCTCTGAATGTGGTAAGGTTCTTCTAGCAGAATCTAAGTCTGGATAGTCATTTTTATAACGTTAACACCAGCCAAATTAATACAGCAGAAGTAATAGTCATCGAAGTGATCTTTCTGTTCTTTCCATTGTATTGGCACTCCGAACCTCATATGGTTTCTTTGACCACTGATACACTATTTAAGTGTTCATAGCACATTTTACAAACATTTTGGAGTATCTATGGCTTGTATTCATCCACGATTTCCGACTTAAAGTAAGCAAAATAAGCACTTTTTATAAAATTTGTTATAGGTTTTTTGAAATTGTTCACTGTGTATTCAACACAAAGGTAACAAAACACATTTGGATCATTGAGACAACTGCTTCGCGATGAAGACATGATATGAAAATCAATTTATTTATAGAAATCTATCCATAAAATAGCAAATCATGCACTCGGAAGTACTGATTACGGCGAATATTCAAAACTGACGGTTAATCAAAAATGACACGTAGGAAAAAAAAAATTAAAAATATTTTTAATGTTACCAGGGCACTCCTAATATAAAACCACTAACGATATCTTGGCACTAACAATTTTTCTTTGACTTGTTGACATGTGTTATCGATCGAGGAACTTGAATCCGTGAACAGTTTTTCTTCTTCTTTTTTGAAGTGAAAATTCTTTAGTGGGGGTCATTTAAAAAATTTGTAACGCAACGCAAAACATGAAACGCTTTTTTTTAATTAGGATCTAGAATAGCTACAGCAATAAATTATATATCAAATTAAAGTACTCATCGAGCAGAGTGTGCTGAAACTAGTTTGTTTTTTTTTTTTCTAACAAAAAAATTGAAAATTGACCGAAAAAAAATGAAAAAATAACGATTTTCTGCTTTCAAGGTGCAAAATCGGTCCATAATAGTTTACCGCCGATCCCGTTATACATCAATATTGATGTATTTTTATTTACTTAAAAGAATGAAGTAAACCCCATATCATTATCTTATTTCAAAACCAAGATATCTACATTTTTCAAAATTAACAGACCTGGCAGTTTTAACTCTTTTCGATGAACGCCCCACCTGTAGCTTCTTAAACTATTTTTAATGGCTCGTTTGAAAACAGTGGTTAGGTAGACATCTTAATTAAGTGTCCGAATAACCAATTTTATGTGACAAATAAATTTCGTTTGAGGATGCCACCAATTTTTCTGTCATCACCCTGCAATTTCGTCTGCGGCCGCCCACCTGAATGTACCGTTATTGAGTCTTGTGCAATTATACTTTTTTTTTTAAATACAAATTATTGATATTGAACAGTTTTGCAAGAGATATTTGCGATTTTCTTTTTTCATATCCAGAAATAATTGAAATGTTAGAGGATTAGAGTATTTATCACGGACCATTATAAACTGAACAGCCAATGTCACAGCTAGTGCAAAAACTAAACTAAACTTAAAGTGATATGACTCAGAGAGATTTATACTTTACAATAACGGTACTTTTACCGATAATTTTTAGGAAATTCTGGTCTATTTTTTCGTTTTTCATGTTTTGTTGCTTTTGTTTAGTACATAGACAAATTGAATGTATTAATTAATTTTAAAGTTTTTTTAAAAATTATAAAAACTAATTTGAATATTATTTTATTTTTATATGATTAATGAATATATCCTTTGATTCCTATAACATTTTTTTGTGTGCCCTTAATATTAAAAGAGATACACGATTTTTTAGCAGAGCATTGATTTTGTTGCTATTGTTTTGCACAACACTGTATGTACAAGGCCGGACTTAGAAGCGCAGGGCCCCTAGGCACTTGGCATTTGGGACCCCCTCCCCCAACTCGAAGTCAATCAATTTTGGTTTAGCAAATTAAAGGTACTAGTAGAGAACAAATAATTTTCATTTTTGATAGCCTATAAACTCCATCATTGAATGACAAATGAGCTCGCAGGTGCAGACACTCATTTTCGAAAGTCGTATCCAAATCCTCTGAATAAAAAGCTATCAGGTTTCTGGCTTCTTCACTGATTTGTTTAGACCAGTGGTCGGCAGAGCGTAAATATCAAATATTTTCTTACGCTCAAAAGAGAGGGAAATGATAAAAGCCGCAATCACTGAAAAAATGCTTGCTCATTTTGCTGTTTATGTTCCATATGATTTCTTATTTCAGGGGTTGCATTTTAGCTATAAAATGTCTTTAAGGCCACCCGGTGGTCTAGGATTTTAGACAAATCGATTTTGTTTTTATTTAATATTTCGAAAGTAAAATCTTTTGAGAATACACCTGTCCCCCGTTTTACACGAGAGATACGTTCCTCAGAAAACCGTGTAGCTCGAAATTGAAAATATTTGTATGAAAAACCGTGTAAAACGAAAAAAGTCTCAAATGTACTTATTCAGTCATTTATTCAGCATAAACTAAAAGCTTAGTTAGAAAAACGTAAAATAACTATTTAATTCATAGAAAAACATACATTTAACCTCGAAAGCTATATTCAAAATTATGTCTATTAACATTTTTTGCCGATTTAAAGAAAATTGCTTAGCTCCACTATTACAGATTTCAAAAATTTAGTTTACCTTGAATTTTAAATGGGTGTTAAAATTATTTATCTACAATATTTTTCCAATTAAAAAAGAATAGCCTTAGCAATGTTTTAAGGATAAACTTTAAGATTTTAGACAGTGAAACTAAATTTAAAATATGTTTTCTGTAGTTCAGAAATTTAGCTAAAAATAAAAATCATTAACACAGTCTACCACTTTGATATCATTTTTCTCAAGAGCGACTTAACCAAAAAATTATTCGAAATGTCTTTCAATTTGCTATATCACATACTATAAAAATTTACTTTACAACAAAATATAATGATATATGTTCCTAATAATGTATTTGTGCATACAGAAAATCAGAGAAATCTTCTTTATTTGAGATCTGGTACAAGTGTTTTATTTTTACAAATGTATAAGTATCATAATTATTCACAAAAGAATTGATTTAAATTGACTTGAAATAAGTGCGTGCGAAGCCAAAATGTTCATTTTGAGCAATATAAAACTATATGTATGTGAATATAATTAATAAAAAATAGATAAAAAACATTTTTGTAGTCGAATTTTTGATTTTAAGAACCGTGTAAGATCGAAAACGTGTTAAACGAGTAGCGTGTAAATCGGGGGACAGGTGTAAACTGTTAAATTTTTGTAATGATATTGACAGTATTTTAGGTTATACAGCCTTTATAGCAGGTAGCGAACGGTTGGCCCACGTACGAAAATAATCATACGTAAATCTTTAAACTCATTTATCTCGAAACTACTTTTTTCTGCTCGGCGGGATAAAAATAAAAAAACCATTCATCCGATTAATCTCAAATTCGAATATATTATACAGCATTGCAGTGGCTATGGCCCGTGCCTAACTTCTAATTTTTTACGTAAGAAAACTACTGACAAATGAACTGTTTTCGATATTTAAATTTCAAGAACGCGCCATTTTATCAAAAACTTTTTTTTAGTTATTGAGGCAGGGGCCATAGCTACACTCATATAGATTAATAATTCCTATACTTTTTATTATTCAGATAAATGACAGCGCTAATATTTTACCCGCCGCACAGGTACCTTTTTTTGAAGGGGTCATCTTCAGCGTCAATTTTTATATAGTTAATATTGTTTTTTGATTATTATAAAAATGTTGTTGTATGCAACTTGAGTGATATAATATACCTGCAAAGTTTAATTATCGTTGTTCATTATCTTCACCTTCAAAAATTTTTTTCAAAATGCCTTAAATTTACGGGTGCTAGACCACCGGGTGGCCTTAATATGATATTTCTTAACAAAACCTAAAACTTTCGTGCAGATTAATCATTGCGGATTGCCAACAAAAATTTTTGGCGCAAAAATAATTATTTCGCCAATTGATTTTTGCAGTGCATTGATGAATTAACCAGCTCATTTTGTAGTTTTCTTACTCTCGCTTTTTCTCTTCGTTCGCCCGCGAGCATAAGAATGCCGACCACTGAATGACTCCAAGCGATTAAGTTTCGTAAGAACTTACTAAATTCTTTATAAGCAGATCCGCATCTCTGTAGCTCTGCAAAAAGTCTATCTCTAATGACATTATAAATCTGTTCTTGCGAGAGAGTTCGGTCTCGTTTCCCTTGACTTCGTCGAACTGGACCTTACCCTTACCTCAGCATGTCATATGCATAATTATTTTCACCTGATTTTTCAAAAGCTTTCAACTCAACTCAAAGGTACTGGGTTCTCTAAAGTCTTTTATATACCAGGTGTATAACTAAGTAATGTTGTTTTTTTCTTAAAAAAAAAAAAATACGTTTAATTCAAGAGTTAAACAAAGAATCGTTTATTCAAAGTATGCTCCCTCGCTTTTCACACATTTTTCCCATCTTTCAGGCAATTTGTGAATTCCACGCCAATAGAATTCCTTGGGTTTTTCGGAAAACCAATTATCAAGCCAAATTTTCTCATTTTCGTAGGAATCGAAGCGCTGCTCAGCGAGTGCGTGTCCCATCGATGCGAACAAGTAGTAATCGGACGGGGTCAGGTCTGGTGAGTAGACCGCATGCGCGAGCACTTCCCAATTGAGTGCTTCCAACGTATCGTGAACCGGTCTTGCCGTATGTGATGGAGCGTTGTCATGGAGGAAAATGACTTTGTGTTGCCTTTTTTGATATTGCGGCCGCTCTCTCTGCAGCGCACAGTTCAAATCGGTCAATTGTTGTTGGTAGCGTGCCGTATTAATCGTTTCACCGAGTTTTAAAAGCTCATAATACACAACGCCCTCTTGGTCCCACCAAACACAGAGCATCGTCTTCCTGTCGAAGCGATTCGGCCGTGCAGTCGATGTTGACGGTTGTCCAGGGTCTACCCAGGATCTCTTGCACTTGGGATTCTCGAAAAAGATCCATTTTTCATCGCCAGTGACAATTCGATTTAAAAACGACTTTCTTTTGAACCGTGCGAGCAAAATTTCACATGTGTTTTGGCACCTTTCCATCTGCCCCTCGTTCAAGTCATGTGGTACCCATCTACCTACCTTTTGAATCTTTCCCATGTCTCGTAAACGTTTGGAAACAGCAGACTGGCTCACATTCAACTGCTCTGCGAGTTCTTTTTGCGTTTGGGAATCGTCTTCGTCCAATAACGCTTGCATTTCGGCGTCTTCGTACCTTTTCGGAGCTCCCGAGCGTTCTTTGTCCTTGACATCGAAATCACCACTTTTGAATCTTTGAAACCATCTTTCACACGTTTTAACAGTAGCCACTTGTTCACCGAAGGCTTCAACAAGAATTAACATTGTCCGCGATTGCTCTTTATTCGGCACGAAACTCGACATGTTGACTGCGCTGAGATAACACGATAATGACGCTCGATTGGCGCGAAACTTTGGTGGTATGATAGTTAAGGTTGACGCTTCACACTGCCAAAGTTTCATGACATTCGATAAATATTCAGGCTTGGGCGACATCTAAATGTTCGAACCGACATTACTTAGTTATACACCTGGTACTATACCAAAGATTGATACAGTTCAGCGATAGTACCCAAGTCGATGTTGACAGATTGAAGAGACTTGTTCACTTTGTTTAACCTTTCCAAGACGTCATGTATGTATGTATGTAAAAATATTCATTAACCTGTTCTATTACATGCAAGTAAAAACTTCGCAAAAAGAAGAGAAAAATTTAGAAAATGTCGTTTTTTTAAAGACCAGGGGTAAGGCAATATGGTAGGAACCAGAGATGTGCAATGAGTGGCTCGTTTTAATTTACCATTCGTTTATTCATTGCTATTGCCGTGCTTTCATTCGGCAACATAAAAAACGAATGCTGCAGTACATTTCCTTTTAATTTTATTGCCATTGCTTGTCTCTGCTTTCTGTGAACATACACGAAAGACAAGCACCATTCACTCAAACATCATCATTCATTTCTATGCAACGAATTATATGGCTATGCAACGAATGCTATGGCTATGCAGCGAATGTTATTGCGCATCATTGAATGCTAATACGCAGCATTGAATGCTATTGCGCAGCTAATTTGCTTCGTATGCAATGAACGATTTGAGCTCGTGCAATCGTTACTATTGCTCTCAAGTAGTGTAGTACTTTTCTTGGTATAATTTCTCTTATAAAAAAGTAGTGAAACTAAAATCAATAGCAATAGCATTCAATGCTGCGCAATAACATTCGTTGCATAGTCATCGCATTCGTTGCATAGCTATACAATTCATTGCATAGAAATAGAAGTGAACGATTGATGTTTGAGTGAATAGTGCTTGTCTTTTGTAGTGTGTTTGTTGCCTTCGAAGAAAACAAAGACAAGCACGGCAGCATTCGTATTCGTTTTGAGTGAGCAGTGTTTTCATTCTTTTCACACGTTTGATGCATAGTGTTGATTCACAATTCGTTTTATGCGAGTGTTTTACAATTGCGTTTGAATGCATTCGTGCACATCTCTGGTAGGAACACAATTTTCATCTTACAATTTTACATTCAGAGTGTTTTTTTTGACTTGATTTCTGATTTGCGTACACAAAAGTTCTCTTTCCACCAGAATTTTTCTTTCATGTACCTGCAACTATTAAACCTTTTTGAAGCAAAAAAAAATGTAAATCACCCGGCTCTACAGATTTGAAAAAAAAACCTCATCTGAAACTCAAACTCAAACCTCAAACTGTTTTACATGAACATGATTGCACTTACCACAGAATTGGTAAGGGATGATTTTTGGTTGCACCAAACATATAGAGTCGCTGAAACAACCATCAACAGACAATATTGAGAAAATATTTCAGTTCATAAAATCTACTAAACTAATTATTATTTTTTTTATACCCTACACAGAGGGTATATTCACTTTGTCATTCCGTTTGTAACGCATAGAAGGGGGCGTGGCAGGTATAGAAAAGTATATACATTATTGATCAGCGTCACCACCTGAATCGATATTGCTATGTCCGTCTGTCTGTTGAAATCACGTTTACGGGAAAACTAAGCTAAAAGTATATAAAACTCCGTGTTCGTGTTAATACGTTAATTTAAATCTTCCTGGTGATTTCAACTCGAAATATTGAAGAAAAATAAAATATAATTCAAAAACAAAATTTTTAAAAAAATTAATTTTTGGTGTTATATAAAAATTGTTGATGACCTGGAGCCAGTCAAATATCTTTTAGTATTAATTTTTGGTTTGTTTGTTGGCTTTTTAATATTAATAATAATTAAATAATGAACTACAGCCAATTTAGCAGCGATCAACATTGCTGTAAAATTTTATAAGTTGATTCAGTGCTTTGTTTTTAAACAAACTTTGAGAAAAACAAAGGAAAAAACAACAACTCTAGAATATAGACATATGTTTCGATTCTTAAAATCTCATCAGTATAATTTTGGTTGATGCCTACGTCAGCACTCAAATTACACCCGCTATATTAACGCAAACCTAACGAAAAGCTTACTTTTAACTTCAAGCAAATGTGGCAAATTTTTGAGTGAAAACAAGATCACACCATTCATTGAAATTTCAATCAGCTGTTCGTTTTGTTTACATTCCTAAAGCATGACGTCAACTTGAGTTAATATAGCGGGTGTAATTTGAGTGCTGACGTAGGCATCAACCAAAAATATACTGATGAGATTTTAAGAATCGAAACATATGTCTATATTCTAGGGTTGTTGTTTTTTTCCTTTGTTTTTCTCAAAGTTTGTTTACAAACAAAGCACTGAATCAACTTGTAAAATTTTACAGGAATGTTGATCGCTGCTAAATTGGCTGTAGTTTATTATTTAATTATTATTAATTTTTATTTATAATGAAAAATTTTATTGTGTGTATAAATTACACTAGTTTACACTCAAAATGTTCCATTGATAAAAAGTTAATTTTCTCATGTAATTTTTTCTGCAGAGTTTGGAAATGAAAATAAAAATTTTTTGAATGGTACAGTTTTCGAGATATTGTGTTTTTTTCATTTTTTCGACCTTCTTTCACTTTAAAATTCATATCTTGAACTATAAATGTCCAATTTCATCGTGCTTAGCACCAATTATTGGTATTGAAATGACAAATAAACATGTTTAACTACATGTTCTATTGAGTAAGCGGACAAATAGAAAAAACAAATTTTAAATCTGGTCTGTTTTCATCGATATCTTTTGAACGCTTACTCAATAGAACATTTAGTTATACATGTTTACTCAAAAGAACATGTAGTTATACATGCTTATTTGTCATTAATATGGTTCTAAGCACGATGAAATTGGACATTCATAGCTGCAGATATGAATTTTAAAGTGAAAGAAGGTCGAAAAAATGAAAAAACCACAATACCTCGAAAACTGTACCATTCAAAAAATTTTTATTTTCATTTCCGAACTCAGCAGGAAAAACTACATAAGAAAAGTAACTTCTTATCAATGGAACAAATAAAAAAAATCATTTTGTAAACTAGTGTTATTAGTATGTAGGGCTGATGGTCATACCAACCAATATTTATTTCTGATGTTAGCTTTTATAATTTATTTGGAAGCTAATACATAAGTAAAAATAAATTTTGAGACAGTATACATTGAATGGGTAGAACACTAAATTTTGTAATAAGCAATTAATACTGCAAAGGTCTATCTATAGCTTTTTTCTTATCAATTTATTTTGACATTTTTTTTTTTTGCAGGATGTCACTGATACGCGCGGTAATGAGTTTGAAGAATTCTGCTTAAAGCGGGAACTATTGATGGGTATTTTTGAGAAAGGTTGGGAAAGACCTTCACCCATACAAGAAGCAGCTATACCAATTGCTCTTAGTGGTAAGGATGTTTTGGCACGAGCCAAAAATGGAACTGGTAAAACTGGTGCATATTGTATACCAGTATTAGAGCAAATTGACCCTTCAAAAGATTATATACAAGCGCTTGTTATGGTACCAACAAGAGAACTAGCGCTTCAAACATCACAAATATGCATCGAGTTAGCAAAGCATTTGGATATTCGAGTAATGGTTACAACAGGTGGAACAATTTTAAAGGATGACATTCTTAGAATCTACCAAAAGGGTATTTGAAAAACACTTTTTAAAATTTATTTTTTTATATGTGAAATGTTTATGTTTTTGAAAAATGGGTTATTTCGGACTTTGTGCTTTGATAAATGAAGCTAATTTAAATTCATAGTTTTATCCGACGTTTTGCTTATGGGCATTAAGCATCCTCAGGGGTGTTGTCAAAATTTTTTATTGATTTGAGCGCTGTACAATTACAATATGTAAGTTAACAACGCTTAAGTCAACGGCATATGGGCAGTGGAATCTCAACGTAGTTGGCCTATTCTTAACTTTGTATTTTATTTGGTTATATTATAGTCAGGGAGGTAGCGTTGCATTTTTCATAATCATTTCCTCCCGCTTAATTTTTTTTTTGGAATTTGTAATCTAAGTATAGCTAATAACACTGTGCGTCAAATGGTAGGGGTCAGTGATCGGCGGGGGTTCTGACTACCGGGGAAAGTTATATCGGTCAAAAAAAAGTTATACGTTTCCCGGCGTTTCGCTGGGTCACGTCTAGGAATCGAGATACAGTAGACGTCCAATATAACGAACTAATTAATGCACGGGTCAGTCGAAATATCGTAAAATTCGTTATATCGAAGTGTTTTTTACTAAAGAATCTGACTCTTATTAACGCATATATTTACTCGTATAAAAGTTAAGCTAGATTTTGCAATGCTATATTTACTTGCGACCACCTTTAGTGATAAAAAAAAAGATATTTCAGTGCAACAGTTATTGTTGAATTTAACAATGTTCGTTATTTGGAATGGTAAACATTTTTAGCGTTCCTAATTTAGAGACATCAATGGAAAAATTCCAATTTGAAAAGCTGTTCATTAAAATGGAAATTCGTTATATCGCTATACGTTATATTGGACGTCTACTGTATATCGATTTGAAGTTGTAAGTATCATATAGGGGAATTTTGTTTCACATAACTCGAGAATGACTAGTCCCGATTCTGCTGCAACAAACTTAGAAAAATTAAGAATTACATATGTTATTTTTATTGAGCTAACTGTTCAATATGTGTGTGTGCCAACACAAAAATTACACTTAAAAAACATAAATAAAAAGGAAAAATGGGCTAAAGCTAGTTATACTAGTTTCGTCTTCTGCTAGAAAGACTCATCTACTGATGATTATTTTTTTTTTGTTGACACACATACATATTGAACAGTAAGCTCAATAAAAATAATATATAAATTATTTTCTGTTCAAACAAACAAACAAATTACCTATCGGGGAGCCTGCCGAATTATAATACTATTTGCACTTGCTACTTCGTTTTGACTCGCCAACTAAGCTTGTAACGAAGCGCCTGCAAGAAAATGTGAAATAACAAGGGAGTTACAATAACAAACGTAAATAAAAGGGAAAAAAGAGTTTTTTGCTTTCTTTGTTTAATTTTTTTGCTTGAGTTCTTAACAGATCTATACAAGAAAATAAACATATGAGGCTTGCAAAACTTTTACTAATTGGCTTAGAAGTTACTGATGAGTCTTTCTAGCAAAAGACGAAACTAGTATAACTAGCTTTAGCCCATTTTTCCTATTTATTTGTGTTTTTTAAGTGTAATTTTTTTGTGTTGATACACACACATATTGAACAGTTAGCTCAATAAAAATAATATATAAATTATTTTCTGGTCAAACAAACAAACAAATTAAGAATTACAATTGCTTCAATCTATTGATAAACTATTTCTATCCATTATCAACAGTTTTGCAGTTATAAATAAATTTATGAAGAAAACAAAATTATTTTTTGCCAAAAAATTAAAATTTTTTATTTTTAAAAATCATGAAAAATCTAAAAACGGGAAAAAATGTTATTTTTTTCTATCGGACTAGTCGTTCGCGAGTTATGTCAAACAAAATTCCCCTATATGATACTTACAAACTTCAAATCGATATATCTCGATTCCTAGACGTGACCCAGTGAAACGCCGGCACACGTATAACTTTTTTTTGACCGATATAACTTTTCCCGGTAGTCAGAACTCCCGCCGATTTTGGCTGTCGCACAGTGTAATCGAAATGAGCGTCAGTCGCCAGAATCGTGGTGGGCCTGTTTGTAAGATCTCGGAAAGTAAGCCACAAGTAGAAAAATATATTTAAAAATCCATGTTGTGAAGGAGAAGAAAATACTTCGATTTCATGTCCAAAAAATGTCCTTATAACAATCTTTTCATTTTCGAAAAGAAATTTTATGCCCAAAATAATTATTTCTGACAAAAATTGTAGTATTTATTGGAAACTTTAATACGGTACAAGTTAAGTCGAATCTTGTAGTCGATTAAAATCGACATGCTTTTACCTCCTCTACATTATTAATCTTATCATATTTCTCTACTTTGTAACGAACCTTTTCGCCAGGGTCTTGACTCGCCGGTGCCAAGGTTCTTTTTACAAAAACTTATAATTTGCAGGTGACTAACTTCCTTTTTTAAATAATTGTTTTTTCCACGGGTTCGTTTTTAAATTCACTTTTATTCACAAATTTAATTATTTTTAAGATCTATATATATGCACTTAATTTATTATTAATTCTAATTTTAAACGATGCGGGATCTGCGCTGAAGTTACATTGAAGCTGCGCCAAATACGCGGAAGCTGCGTGGTGCTCCGTAGAAGTCGCGCGATATGGAAACACGAGGTTTGCTCAGTCGTGGCCAGTAGTCTCTGCGCCGAAGTGATGGGGTGCTGCACGAGGTCTCTCGGTGGTTGCGCGGGTTTGTCCCAGTCGTGGCCTAACACATAATTACTCACGCTCAGAGTGAAGTGTCGTGTATTTGAATACACCAGCAAAGCACAAGCGCAACTTTGCAAGCATACGCAGAGGACGTGGGATAGAAAGAAACAAATGAAGTTATCTTGCCGCTATTGCGTGAGATGTCTGGGTTGAGTATTCCACAAGCGTATAATTACTCAGGCTCAGAGCGAAATGACGTCGGTTTGAATATAACAGCAAAGCACAAGCGCAACTTTGCTGGCATACGCAGAGGACGTGGGACAGAAAGAAACAACGCTACTTTGTACGAGTTAAGTAATTCACAAGCATATAATTATTAACGCTCAGAGCGAAGTGACGTCGATTTGAATATACAGTCGACTCTTGATAATTTGAAACTCAAGGGACCAGAGAAAAAGTTCAAATTACCGAGAAATTCAAAATAATAGGTTTTCAAATAATCAAGAGGAAGAAATTAAAAATAATAAGAGTTCAAATTACCAAGAGGGAGGGGAGAAAAATTCAAATAAACAAGAGTTTTATTAAAATTCGTGATTTTTATTTCACATTTTACCAATTATACTGTTCATTTTGAAAAAAAGTCAGTCAATTTTTTTTTTTGAGTGAGCGACTTCCATCTATCATTGTCCAATGAATTCTCGATAGTGATGAGAGCTGAGAAGAAATCGTCATTTGTGTCCGTAGTAGCGTAGGGTAGCAACAGATGTTCTTGCCTCGCTCAATGTGACTGGAATTGGCGATTGTTCTTCTTCGTTTTCTTCCTCAGTCTCATCAACATCCAAAAAATCAGCATCGGTTAGGACACCGATGTCATCGTCAACTTGAACATAATCATCAAATGTTAGCTCTTCAAAGCTAGATAGAAGTCCCCATCCTGAGTCACAATTCGTAACTTCTGGTGGCTTTGATGACTGTTCTACGTTTTCGGTTTGCTTAAACCCGCACTTTCTGAAGCAATTAGAAAGGGTACTAGGGTTGACATTTTTCCAGGCCTTATCAATCATGATTATAGCGATCAAAACTGATATGTTTGCTTTTTCTCCTTTTTCAATGATATACAGCACAAGAGAAATAATTTCTCGGCGGTACAATGTTTTGAAATTTTGAATAATGCCTTGGTCTAATGGTTGCAATCTTGATGTCGTGTTGGGTGGAGAAAAAAATTAATTTTACGTAATCTAATGGCGGTGGGTTATTATGCACGGTGCAATTGTCCAAAAACAGTAAAATTTTGCGTTTTTCCTTTTTCATGCCAATGTTAGCCGACGTCAGCCATTCATTAAACAGCTCTGTCGTCATCCATGATTTTTTGTTTGATCGATAAGTTGTGGGCAGCGATTTTATTCCTTTGAAACAGCGTGGTTTTGCAGATTTTCCTATAACAAGTGGTTTCAATTTTTGAGATCCGGTCCATGTTACATGCTAGAAGGACAGTTATTCTATCCTTACTCAGTTTTCCCCCATGACACTTTTCGTCTTTGAACGTCAGGGTGTGATCAGGAAGACATTTAGAAAAAAGCCCGGTTTCATCTGTGTTGAATATGTTCCTTGGGTCATAGCCATTCAACAGTTGATTTAGTTTGTCAATCCATTCGGAACAAATGGAAACAACTACGCTGGCGCTCTCTTCGCATATATTTTTAAATGTGATGGCGTGTCGGTTTTTGAAATTTGAAAGCCATCCCTCACTTGCAGCAAATTTTTTAATCCCGAGGAACTGCACAAAAGACTTTGCTTTTTCCTTCAGCATGAAACCGCCCACGGGAATGTTTTGTCCTCTACACTGGCGAATCCACTTAAGCAAACACTCCTCAAGATAAGAAAATTCACCCTGACGTGACCTTTTTCTACTCGCGCTTAGGGCACTTTCGATGATGCGATCTTTGTTTTTCAAAATCATCGATAATGTCGATGGTAAAATACCGAACTGTTTGGCGACATCTTTTTTTAACTGTCCATTCTCCACAGCTTGAATCACACGTCTTTTTTCACTTATGGAAATAGACTTGTTCTTTTTTGAACTCATTTTGAAGCTTAAAAATTACTTACACAAATCAATCATTGAAAAAACACACTTTAACGTTTGAAAGAAGGCTCAAGACTGCGAACTCATTCATGTAAACCATACATGCTAACACTGTTGACATAAAAGGGGGAATCACCGGCTTCAAATTAGAACTCAATCGTTACTGACATAAACAAACGACAGGTCAGTGCATAAATCCATGATTATACCATGCATAAATCTATAATCACCGACTTCAAATTATAGAGAGAGTAAAAAGCACGAATTCAAATTATAGAATGTCGGCGAATAAAATGCCATTCCTACAACTTCAAATTACAGAGCGGACCAAATCACATACATTTTTTTCAATTTATCGAGTAGTTTTCAAGGGACCCGGAAAAAAATTCAAATTATAGAGAGATTCAAATAAACGAGTGTCAAATTATCAAGAGTCGACTGTATCAGCAAAGCACAAGCGCAACTTTGCTGGTATACGCAAAAACAAAAAGAAACAACTAATTGACTACGCTGTATGTGAAATGTACCTTCTTCCTTGGCTGCTGGTTGAGGTGTTGACTGGACGGCTGCCTGCCACGACTGAGAGTGATTGTTTTTTTTTTACCATTTAATTGCCTTTATTTAAAAATCTTACATTACAAGTTGTCTTATAGGCTAGTTACATTTCATTACATTTATTTTTCTTAATATACATACAGTGTTGGAAAAAATAATAGGGACAAACGCATTAATTTGTTTATTATTGCATAATTTTTTCTGCTAAAATTTGTTTTTTAATGGAATTGACTGTAAAGTAACGTTATCTAACAGGACTTAATTTAGCAATATTATTCAAGTATGAATGCGCACTCATTTTCCAAGGAACCGCCATTGAATGTCCTTTGGCTGGAAAAAATAATAGGGACAAAAGTTAGTATTCAAAAAAATGAATACAGTTTTTTAAATATTGCTTTAATAATTTTTATGCAGTGGTCGGCTTTCAATACTGAACACGAGTATGGAATCAAAAGATGAGTGGCGCATCTAGTTTCTGAGATATAGTCATCGGAAGTCGGGGATATAGCTTTTAATGAAATCGTCATAATTTGGGAACCCCTGAATCGACTTTAAAAATATTGATGTCATATGAAAGATAATTTAATGAACCATAATATAAGCTCATAAAAATTTGAAATTTCAGCTATAGTTTTAGAAAGTTTTCGAAATATGACAATTTATCTAAATTTCAGGTCAACTTTTTTTTAAAAAACCGTTATTTTTTTTGGAAAATTTGTATTTTATAAACATTTTTTTTCAATACATAAGAAAGCTCATTTTATGCCCTTTTAAATGGTATGCGATTCTGAGTTGGTTTTTCATGGCCAACCAGATTTTTTAAGGATGGAAAATTAATGAGCTTTAGAAATTCACTTGAAATTTTAAGATTTGTTGAAAAAACAAAAGCAAGAACTCCAACAACAACAAAAAGAATAACTACAGCAACAGTATCAACAATAACAACAATTGGAACAATAACATATTTGTTTGCGGTGGTATTTTTCACAAAAAAATAAAAATTTTTATAAAAAATTAAGCGATCCAAGTTTCCATTTTTCAAAGAACCTGCATAGAGTCTGTAAATGGTCATTTATATCAATATTTGCCTTTGAAGCCCTTGCATTTGAACTAAGTACAATAACATCATCTGCGTACGCCAAGGTTAGAAGGTTAGGACCTGGTTCTGTCATGTCCGCTAGCAAGATATTATAGAGTATGGGTCCTAGAATCGATCCCTGAGGAACTCCTGCAATAATTGGTTTACAAATTGAATTTTCATCATTATTTGAAACGTAAAATGACCTATTTGTGAGGTAGTCTAGGACTATACCGCAAAGATGCCTATCAAAATTGAATTTTTTGTACATTTTGTATACAATGCCATCTATCCAGGCTGTATCAAATGCCTTTTGAAAATCTAACGCTACAGCAATTGTTGCACGTTTTTTGTTTAGATTGGTTGTGACAGAGTCAGACAACAAGGTGAGTGCGTGGTTGGTGGAGTGGGATGCTCTAAAGCCAAACTGAAAGTTTCTAAGAATTATTTTTTCCTCCATGTGGGTCCTAAGTTTTTCTAAAATAAAGCCTTCATAAAGTTTGCTAACATTAGATAACAATGAGATTGGCCTATAATTGCTAAGAATTTTTGGATCTGAGTGTGGTTTCAGGATTGGAACTATCTTGGCACACTTCCAGGCATCTGGCATCTAAGTTAAAAATATGGTTAAAAAGAATCGCTAAAAACCTCCAGAAGAATTCAGTTTTTCTGAGAAGAAAATTGGATATTTTATCTTCACCTGCGCTCTTTTTATTATTTTTTAATTTTAACTTTAAGGCTATTTCAGTAGGTGTTATCATTGTTCTGTAGTTTTCGAACACTACCTGTTCTAATCCTATTATTGAGGAGTCCCTATCTGCAGTCAACATGCTATCAAATCTTATTAGGGGTTGGGTGTTAGTCAGGTCAGAAATTTCTGCCTTAATCCATTCAGCGAATTGGGCGCAACCTAGACTAGAGTTTTGGTGGTGGGTTTTTTCAAAGTTGTCTGCTAGGGCATTAATTTTATTGAAGTTGTCTTCAAGAAAATTGCCTTGTGAATCTTCAAAGGCAGGTAGATGAGTTTTTTTGAGAAGACCGCACAGACCCTTCATTTTTCTATAGATATGATTGTTCATTCTTATGTTTCTACATAAATTGGACCAATGTGTTTCCTCATGAATTCCTATCAGCACTAATAATTTTATCTAAGTTCCTAATTATGGCCTTGAGAGTATTTTTTTCTTGAGAGTATTTTTTCTCAGGGAGGTCGATGTGACCTTTGCTTCCTCTAACCCTGGGTACCGAACCTGCTACAGCTACCTCAAAGCACTCGTTCAGGCCTAGTATGCAATTGTCTATTTCAGACCTGCTAACATTTCTGTCTGCAGGTAGTGTGTGTATATGAAGATTTCTTTGAAGAATATTGTTGAAATCTTTAACATTCATTTTATTATAGTTATAAAATTCACGGGGTGGATTTCTGACTATGTCACTGGTTGACAAAATTATCTCTTCACCAAAATGGTCAGATTCATAATCTATGGTTCTGAGGTAGTTTGTGAAGTTATCATGAAATTTAATATCAACAAAAGCAGAGGTCATAATTAAATCAATATACGAATTGCAGGTGGATACTCTTGTTGGGAATTTAGTCGGGACTAATTGTATATTGCGATATTTACCTAACCAATTTTTTAGGCAGACACCACTAGGTTTAGAGACTTGATTTCCCCAGTCAGAATGCTTAGCATTTAAGTCACCGCCCCAGACTATTTGGTCCATGCTAAGGGAGTTTAGGATGTTTGTCAAGTCTTGTTCTGCCAACCGTTCTTGAGGTCTTATATACATAGATACGAAAGAAATTTTGCTTCCATCTTGAGCTATATTTTCAATGGAATTTGTCTGAATTGGGATTCTTTTATAACTAAACTCATCTCTGAGGCATATAGCTGTGCCCCCACCCTTCCCTGAGGTTCTATCCTGCCTAATTATTTCATAACCTTTGAAATTTACATTGTGCTTATTACTGAGTTTAGTCTTTGTCAACAAAACAATGTCGGGGATCTGCTCTCTGAGAAAGATATTAAAGAAATGTCTCTTTTTTATTGAAACTAAAGAGTTGACATTAACGAATATACACTTTAAGTCTCTAATAATCTAAACGAAGAGTGATGAGCAGGTTTAATAGGGCTTTGGACTAATCCTCATCCCTAGTTAGGGTTTTGTAAGTGGTGGAAAACTCACTAACTTTGGAAAGACACTCAAGGAAATTTTTTCCCAAAAGACGTTTGCAGTCCGTGTCAATTTCTTCGAATTGGGTATTATTAATGCTTGGGGATTTGCCATTGCTAACTTTTGGAGGAGCTATGGGCTTCGAACTAGAAATTTTGAGTTTGGACGCAAAAGTTTCTGTCGTTCTGAACGACGAGGGTTTCGGTGCAGTTGTAGCTGCAAAATTTATATGTTTCTACGAGTGTGTTGTCTTTTCCCTCATCCTATTTAACAATTCAATCCTCTTAGGACAATTTTTAAAGTTAGCCGTGTGACCCTCAGTGTTGCAATTGGCACACTTGATAGGTAGGCCTACACGTTTAATTAACGTACCTGAGGCTTGCTCAGTGAAAACTACCTCTGCATTATTAAGATGCTTAGGAGGGATTTTGCAGTTTTTGGGTCCATGGGATTCATGGGTGACAACTTAGTAATTATTACACTATGTTTACGGCTTAGATTCAACCGGAGTATAAGTATAAAAATTTGTCCTCATATTTTTCAGGATTTCTTACACCTTATTATAATCATCCATCGTTAATGTATTAACGTGGGTAACGTTTTTGTTTAATATGTTAAAGGAGAAATTTCTATGCTTTACCTCTATAAAAATCTTATCAGCTAATACTTTTTGACTTACGCTATAGGCAATTAGAGGTGGTGGTAGGTTCTTCTTCTTATTATTCCTGTTGGATTTGTTTTTGTTGTTGCTGTAAGCTGGGTGAATGCTCTTCACGGTGTCATTAGTAGTTGTTGTTGTTTTTGTCTTCTTTGGACGTTTGCTTTCGTCCAGTGTCGGAAAATCTGCGTTGCTTGCCGTTTGGCATTGAATTTTCTCTCTACGTCACTCGCTAGATCCATTTCGCTCTCAGACGTCACGTTGTCGGTATTTGGTGTAGATTGCAGCTGTGCCCTGAGGCTTTCGCATTCGCTGTCAGCAATCATTTTGTTTTTCTGCAGCTCTTCGCTTCGCTCTTCTTTGCTGCTAGTTCATTAAATTTGACTACCAGGCTGTTGTAGTCATCACATTCGGAGTATGACGAGTTCTCTGAAGTTCGCTGGCTGTTGTCGTCGCAGTCAAGTTGACTGAATTGGTTTTGCCTGGTTTCTCTGCAGTTCACAGGTAGATTCTCTGCTACTGCAGCAGGTAGTACTTATTTTGCAGTTATTTTGGTTTTAGATATACTTTTTTGCGCGCTTGATATAACACAACCTTCTTCTTCGAACGCTAAGGTAAGAATCTCCTGAGAGCGATTGTACGTTGTCTGCTGATATTGTGCTTGTGTTCTTTCTTTCTGATCGTACCGCGTGGTCGCATTGTTTCATTCCAACAGCTGTTTGTTGTGAACAGCTGTGATCAAGTGTTGCCATTTAATGAAATGGCGAATAAGGGCAAAATAAATACTTAGGATTATATTATACTAATTATATAAAATTAAAACCATGTAGGTGTGGGCAAAAATAAGGCTTGCCGACTTTTGTCCTCACAACTTGTTGCTTACTTTCCGAGACCTTGAACGAATTTTGTTTTCGTTGTTTTTTCGTTTATAGTGCAGAATAATATCTAACGAAACAAACAGTCTTTAACATTGTAAATTTTGATAAGAAGTGTACATTTCGTTTTTTATATTCAAAATTAACTGGGATAAAATTTTATATCTAATAAACGCTGCTGTAAACGCTACGACTGCAAACTACAAACGGAAAATACAGGAAGTTACGAACAGAGTACAACAACGTCAGCCCTCTAGTACTTAACCACGTGTCCCGGTAGATATAAGTGTAGAAAATAAATCATAATCTTATTAGTCATGTTAATATTTATGCTCTTTAATGTATCACATACACATACATAATAGGGATGCCAATTTTCGGGATTGGAAAATGCGATCCCGGGACAGTCCCGGGATTTAAGAATTTTTGAAATTATCAACATAAATGAACCTATACTTCGGGAAAAATTTAAATTATTTGACTATTTATGACGTGGCAATATTATTTATTAAAAACAATAAACAGAAAAACTAAAAACTTCTTCATAACAGTAAAAAGAAAAAATATAATAAAAACAACTTAAATTTTTGTTAAGTATCACAAATTTTTTTAAATACATTCAATATTATACGTAAAAGTAATCAAGTCTTTTTATTATCAGGAAATATTTTTATAAAATTAAATTGCAAAACTTCCTATTCTCTTTTAAAATATGACCTTAAAAATATTAAAGCATTCAAGGTATCATCCTCCAAACGTGACCTATTTAGCTAAACCAAAACAAAAGAGCTAATCAGAATTGGGACGTGCAATATCGTATTTTTTACAAATATACCCGTCAGATAAGAAGCACCTTTCTGCTTCAACACTTTTCGGCAGAATTTTTGCCAGGAATTTAAAAGCTTTTTATAAATAGAAGTCCCTGTCCCCACCATTACTAAATATATCTATTTCTTTATTTAGAGCTTCAAGTAAAGAATAAGTTGTCCTATTAAAAGAATTTTGCGAAGTGTTATTTAAAACAAAACGTAATTTTTCTTTTAAACTTTTAAATTTCTTATTTCAATGAAATCTTTATCATCGGTATTGGATTCAGTTTCGTTTTCGAATTTGAACAAAATATCATATACATAACTGTTTTTTTATAATTGTTAGTGATAAGGCTTTGGAAAAGTGAAACTTAAGCTTGTAAATATTGTCAGCATTCATTAAAAATAAAAAAATGTCAAATAAAACTGTTCTTCTTTGTTCTATAATTTTATTAAACAAAATATTGCTAAAAGGAGATTTATTTTGCTTGATTTCGCCTCGCATGAAATTTAATGCTATGTCGCATTTATATAGATCCATATCAAGAGCACATTCAATAGTTACTTTCAACCATTGGGTTGAAGTACATTTACTACATCTTTTAAGACTTTGTATTCACGATCCAGCAAGTTAAAAATCTATGGTGTATTTTTTATACTACTTCAAGCAAAATAAATCGTTGTGAAATCAGCTGTCAGACGAAAAAGTGTTGCGAAACACATGTTTAATTAATTTCGGGATTCAATCGAACTAATCCCGGTGATTTTCGGGACTGGAAAAAGGCCGGGATCCCGGGATTGGCATCGCTAATACATAAGTAGACGACTAAAAAGAGAATTGTATTATAATTAAGTGCAATGCAACGGAAAAAAAAGTAGTATTAAATCACCCGCAGTAGCTGATACTACTCGGAAAAAAGTAACGCGTTGTACATAATTTTTCACATGGTGCTGAAACCTGGGACGTTGGATGTTTAATCTAGTTTACTTGAATTATTAACTAACGGGCGATATTGATTTGATATTAAAAGCTTAATAAATATTAGCGATTTTTTAGTGAATTAAATTCAGTGCGTAGCGATTTTTTAAGCATGTAACAAATTTCTTAGCGAAAACGGTTAACAAGATTTCTTCTAGCGAAAAAAAATGGACTCTATATATTGGGCTTCGTGTCGAAATCAATTAACCAAAGTGTGTATCGCGTTGGCAGAATATTTAAAGTCATTTAGCGCAGAGCAAGCGAAGCTGGTGACCAAGGACAGCATCTGCAAAGCGTGGAAGCGGACATTGATAGCCTTTCTCGAGAGGTTAAAAAATACCCATTCAAAGTTGCAAGCCGCCGATAAAGTTATGTAGGAATTAACAAAGAATGTCAAAGAGTGATCGAGTACGACGATAAGGCGGTAACAACTATAGCGAATTTGGAATACATACTTCGTACTTACGTTAAGCCTACAAGTACTGCAACAGAAATCCCTAAAAAAAATTTAGAGGCTACACAGATGGTAGCATTATTATTTTTTATTACATATTATTATTTTTTTGGTCGTTTGTTGGAATTTTAATAATAGTAATAATTAGATAATTCAACTTTAGCCAAATTAGCAGCGATCAACATTCAAGTAAAATTTTACAAGTTGATACAATGCTTTATTTATTAAACAAACTTTGAGAAAAACAATGGAAAAAAAACAACAACTCTAGAATATAGACATATGTTTCGATTCTTAAAATGTCATCAGTATATTTTTGGTTGATGCCTACGTCAGCACTCAAATTGCACCCGCTATATTAACGCAAACCTAACGAAAAGCTTACTTTCAACTTCAAGAAAATGTGGCAAATTTTTGAGTGAAAACAAGATCACACCATTCATTGAAATTTCAATCAGCTGTTCGTTTTGTTTACATTCCTAAAGCATGACGTCAACTTGAGTACATTTACCGCCAATTTTCTTTGTTATCGTAGTTTCTCAATTATTTGTTATGTTGTGTAATCTTAGTGCTGACGTAGGCATCAACCAAAAATATACTGATGAGATTTTAAGAATTGAAACATACATACAGTGGCTCACAGCTTATTTGATGCAGTGCATACTTTTAACTTCAATGCTCTGTAACTTTGAAACTAAGTGGAATATGAAAAAAATTTTGATATCATTTGAAAGAACAAAAATAATAGTTTAAAAAAAATGTTTATTTATTGTAAAAAAATATTACCTGGAATTTTTATAATAAAAATCTAAATACACTACTAAATTTCATGTCACAGCTTATTTGATGCAGACAGGTATAAATTGAAAGATATTGTTTAAAATAATGATTTTGTAATTTTAAAGATGTAGAGTGGTAGCCTCTTTCGTTATCTACTGCTTAAAGACGATTTGGCATCGAAGCTGTAAATTTTTTATTGGTATCTGGCAAATTATAGCGCCACTCAGTTTAAAGTGCCTTTTTTAGGTCGTTTTTGTTTGAAATGTTGTGTATTCGAAAATTTTTTTCCAAAATCGCCCATAAATTTACAAACACATTTAGGTCAGGTGATTTTGCTGGAGGTGCCATCAAACAAGGGCTCATGTATATTAACCAGAATTGAACTATGACCGCTTTGTATTTTCGATTTTTTTCTTGGTAAAACCGTAAATTTGCCTGCATGCCCAGATTTTCGGCCCTCTGCAACAAATTGACACTTATAATCTGAAGAAACTTATCCATACTCATTATAGTTCCTATAAAAGCCAAATTTTCGGTACCAACAGATGACATGCAAGCCCAAACCGAAAGTGTTTAACTGGTGAGTAGTTCGCAAAAAGCCGTTTATCAGTTAAAAATTAATGAATTCGTCTGATTTTCGCCAAACAACTTGTTTTGAAGACCACTGAGTACTGGAAATCAGATATATTCATGGACGAATCGAAATTCAACTTATTTGACTCAGATAGCATGTCGCGAAAGCCAAATAGAAAAAACAACAAGGATAACATACACGCGATATAAAACAGTGCCATGGTTTGGGCTTGCATGTCACCTCCTGGTACCGGAAATTTGGCTTTTAGGGGAAATATCATAAGTATGGATATGTGTCTTCAGACTATAAGTGTCAATTTGTTGCAGAGTGCCGAAAATCTAGGCATGCAGAGAAATTTACGGTTTTACCAAGATAAAAATCGAAAATACAAAGCGGTCATAGTTCAATTCTGGTTAATATACATGTGCCTTATGTGATGGCACCGCCAGCATAGTCACCTGACCTAAATGTGCTTGTAAATTTATGGGCGATTTTGGAAAAAAAATTTCGAATACACAACATTTCAAACAAAAACGGCCTAAAAAAGACACTTAAAACTGAGTGGAGCTATAATTTGCCAGATACCAATAAAAAACTTGCAGCTTCGATGCCAAACCATCTTTAAGCTGTAGATGACCAAAGAGGCTACCATACTACATATTTAAAATTACACAATCATTATTTTAAACCATGTTTTTCAATTTATACCTGTCTGCATCAAATAAGCTGTGACATGAAATTTAGTAGTTTATTTCGATTTTTTATTATAAAAATTCCAGGTAATATTTTTTTAACAATAAATAAACATTTTTTGTAAACTATAATTTTTGTTCTCTCAAATGATATCAAAATTTTTTTCATATTCCACTTAGTTTCAAAGTTACAGAGCATTGAAGTTAAAAGTATGCACTGCATCAAATAAGCTGTGAGCCACTGTATGTCTATATTCCAGAGTTGTTGTTTTATTTTTCCTTTGTTTTTCTCAAAGTTTGTTTAATAAATAAAGCATTGTATCAACTTGTAAAATTTTTCTTGAATCTTGATCGCTGCTAATTTGGCTAAAGTTCAATTATCTAATTATAACTATTATTATTGTCTTTACAAATTCTCCTACAAATACAAATTTTACTCATTTTAACATTACAAGTAATATTGAGAATAGTCAGTGGCATTTTTATTATTATAACAAAAATAGTGATAAATGTCACATCATGACTTTTAAATACACATGTTTATAAACTAATAAGTTGGGGTGAGATAATAATGAAGTGGTAATGTATAAAAATTTAGCATAAAAAAAAATAAATATTGCATAGAAACAAAAATCAAAAAGGAATATCACAAAGAAACACCGGAAAGCAAACCATATATTTGGTATGGATAATAAAAGATATAAAAATATAAAAGTAACCCTTGTGCAATAAAATTATGTTTCTTGTAAATGTTGTGTTATCCTCAAACAACGTATTGTATCAAATTTTCAACTTAGTTGGTACTGTATTCAAGACGCCACAGATTAATTTTTTTCAAAAACACAGGCAATAATCTTATTGCACGCAGAATTTCAGGAATGCTATTGAAAAGCTCATATGAAATTATAGTGTAGGAATTTCTATACAGAGTAGTGTGAAAGACAGGCACTAAAATAACCAAGCTAACATTGTTTCGTAAGGTGTACGCATTGTATATTGCACTCTGCAAGTAGTCCCCTCTGATAAAGTAAAGTAGATAGTTCTTCAAGTTAGCAATGTGTTCATTCCAGCTAAGTCGATTATTTCTATTTTTGTTTTTATTTTTTTTTATTTAATTAATTCTTTATTTCAAATAAAAACGTAACATGACTAATACAAATTACAAAATCGGAATTATCAATTGTTACACCTAAGTATTTCAATTGATCTACTTTCTCAATTACAAAGCAATTGGCATCACAATTGGCGTCACAGCTGAAAGAAGTAGATCCTTTTTTAAATAAAAGAATTACGTCACCAGCTCAAAAGCGTATGGAGCTGTGGCGTATGTGCGCCAAGGAACTGGGTGAGCCAGCGAACTCACAATGCTATGGACGGACTCTGCCATTGTACTCAACTGGATAAATGGCTAGGGAAAGTAGATAAAACCGTATGTAAAAGCCCGAGTCAATGAGATCAACAAATTGACGAATATCTATGATTGGAGACATTGCCAAGGGAAATGTAATTCAGCAGATCTTCTCACCAGACGCGTAAAAGCGAACATCCTAGCAAAATCGGAATTGTGGCCGTATGGTCCAGAGTGGCTAGCAGATATCGAGTCAAATTGGCCAGTTGAGCTCGCAGTAACAAATCAGATCTTTCGGCTGCTACAAACTACAGCGTACGTCATGCGATTCATAGCTAAACTAAAAAAAAAGCGTAGCGGAAAAAGTCAGCGATCAGCGAAAACAGCGAATTGACAGCGGCTGAACTAGCAGCAGCAGAAACTTATTGGATTAAATACGTTCAAAGGGGTCTTTATCCGAAAGAAATCGATGCTATAGCGAATCAACGAGCGTTACCATCAGAATCGAAAATTTGATCTTTAAATCTGGTCCTGGTTGATGATATTTTGAGGATCAGCAGTAGACTGCCACTGGACTAAGTTGGTAATTATAATCCTATAATAGTTCCGAAGCATTTTCATCTCAGCTAATCGTATGGGAGGCGCATAAAAATATGCTTGATGGTGGTGTAAACGCCATGTTATCTTATGTGCGGTAATAAGCAAGCGGCTACATGGAAAAAGCACATCAGAGCCATGGACTGTATTATAAGCCGCGGGTCTACTTTACTTAAAGGAATTTGATGAAACTCAGCAAAATGTTAACATAACATAAAAAGTTAACACGTCAATAACGTGCAGGTTAGCAGCGGCGCATCAAAACATTGCGTGAAAATTTATACCTGAGCGAGCAGCATGGTGGGGCGGCTTCTGGGAGTGCCTAATAAGAAGCGTGAAGGATTGCATGAAAGCAACAATTAAAAAAGCGTCTCTTACGGCGGATGACTTTACAACACTATTAGCGGAAGTAGAAAGCGTAGTTGACTCTAGAACACTAGCATATATAAGTAGCGATCACAGGGACTTAGAGCCCTTAATCCAGCTAACTTTTTATTTTTTATTTCAAACAGGTTTCAAAAGCGACGGGTCATTGCTAGCGAAGTCATGGGAAGTGCGCCAGGTATTAATTCAGATATACACTCAAACTTGTCAATTAGAGACACCGCAGATAAGAGAATCCTGAACTATCATAAGAATTATTCTGCCAATAAGAGAAAGCAAGGGAACCTTCCAATAAGAAAATGAGTTGAGTCTCTTTCGAAATTGGGTCCAAAATCACAGATTTATTCTTGGTTTTTTTTTTTGATGCTCATTATTTTCTCCAGAATCGATTCTGCAAACGGTCAAATCTGTGGCCACAACATATATAAGTCATATGAATATACACATAAGTTATGTTGTTTCGCCTTGTCATCAAATATCGAGTTTAGGTGTTATTCCTTGTGGCCACACAAATGTTTTTATGATGTTTTTTCATCTCCTCTATAACATTGGTCTTAACATAATTTTCTACTCGTGGCTTATTTTCCGAGTTATTTGAAAAACTTTTTTTGTCGGCCTTTCACAACCAGGCTCATCACTATTCTAGCGGCTGACACTTATTTTGATTATCAGCTATACTCAAGCTATCATTTGAAAAAAAAATTAAGTGGGAGAAAATGACTTTGAAAAATGGAACGCTACCTTCCGGACTATACTTGATTCACAGTGAAAGAGTTGTTTTTGTTTACAGTCAGAAAAGACGACACGAAAGATGAAGTATTGACGAGTAATGATACATTTTTAATAAGACTGGTATCGTATTGAGGTCGAAACTCGACTTTACCCACCAAGTTTTAACTTTGGAAGAATTTTGCCGACCTATGACGAACAAAATGTATTTGTCCATGGACCTCATTTCACCCCACCTTGCCTCTACCTCTTGCAGCCATGAACACGATCAAAATGCGTTTGTTAAAGCGTTTTGTATGGGTGAATCATGCGCGTATGTTTTCTTTATTTTACCTACCTTAACGGCACGTATTACAAATTATTTTTTCTTTGTGCACATCTACAAAACAGTACCTTTCAAATTATATAAGTTTCATTCCCCTTTCTTTATAATAACTACTAGAAAAGTGTACCATAAGTTTCGATGTTCACGTATTAATATATAATTTTAAATAAATGAATAATATGTACATACGAGTATACTGCCCTCAGAAGCGAAAAGGGCATATCTAAAAAAACGCGTTTCGACATAATTGAAGTTTTGTTTATGTCAATTTGTTAAAATATGTATAAGTAAAATTGAGATAAAGGAAATTCTCTTAGGAGAATTTTTACAAGTTTGAACTAAGATACCGGCACTTGGTGCAGTTCGTAATTTTTTAAGCAATCCGATGCCATATGAAATTCGAATATGAATTTTTTGAGATACGCCCATTGCACTCCTGAGAGCAGTATAATACATAAAATAATTAATTAAATCTTGACTTCCTCTGCGAATAAGAGAAAACTTGCGAATAGGAGAGAAAAAAAAAATCCCCAGAGCTAGTCTTTTATTGACAAGTTTGAGTGTATATGAAAAGGTGGCGTACCGAATACCTAAATCAATTGTATTATAAATAATTGAATTGTATTATACTTAAGTGCCATGTAACGAAAAGAAAAATAAGTATTAAACTACCTGCAGAATCCGATACTACTCGGGAAAAAGAAAAGGCGTAGTACATAATTTTTCACAATTAGATAATCACTCCCGGAATTTAAAGGAGACCATGCTGTAAATCCCGCGTGGTGTGACGCTGCCAAATTTGCAACAAACTATTACCCGGAAAGATCTGAGAATTACTACATACCGATGGATGTTTTTTTTAGTTGCGTAAGAAAAGTAACATCTCATCAAAGGTACATGACAAAAATCATTTTACAACGAACAAATTGTCTGAAAGTTAATATATTCAGAAATTGAAGGATTTGGATTCAGTCAGTAAACAGCTCCTAACGTTGTCATTTTACGGTCGATTTTCTTCTGGAATGTCTTAAATTTTGATTAAAGAAAAGTATATATATTATTGATCAGCGCCACCACCTGAGCCTATGACAGACAGACGTCTGTCTGAAATCACATTTACGGGAAAAATAAGTAAGCTAATTCAATGAAATTGGGCACACAGGTCACACCTTTTTGCAAGCTACTACCATATAAAAATGGGGGTGCCATGTCATAACCCCAATGGTCATAATGCCCAAAAAATGATGGGAGTTATGTCTACCTGAAAAACGGTCATAGGCCCCAAAAAATTTTGGGGATTATGACCACTCATAACGATGTACATAACACCCATGGGTGGTAAATGAAAAGAACAGAAAAGTAAAAAAACCCGATACTTTTGTTTTGTGTTATCTTGTTTGTGATGCATTTACATACATATATGCACCAAAAATTTGCTGTTCATTAAAATAGTAGTGCTTTACGTAATTAGTTGAAAAAAATTAAAAATTATAGAAAACCGCCATAAGTAAGTGTAATTAAGTAATTCAATAATTTGCTTATACTCTTCCTTTTTTTAGTGGGTAGAGGAAGAAATTGCTGAATCGAAAAGATAGAATCAATAATTAGGCTAAGAAATCAGGGCAAGATCTTCAAGGAAGCTGAAAATATGGTTGGATGCACTGCCCCTGATATTTAATGCTATTACCTATTGTAAGAAACCTAAAAATCGTGGTGGTAAGCGCCAGATTTCGTTATTAGACGACAGACGAAGTGTACGATATTGCAAGACTAAGCCCTCGGCGTCCTCAAAAATGATTAAAAATCAGCCAAATCTGTCGATCAGTGCTGTGACAATTCGTCGTCGACTAATGGAAAATAATTTGAATACAATAAGTTCCAGGAAGTTATACATTTAGACAAAGACGCACGTCGTTGCAAGAATACAATTTGCAAGAGATAATACATATGAAATGGAAGGCCGAAGAGTGGCGCAACGTATTATGGTCAGATGAGACCAAAGTTTTTTTTTTTTTTTGTGGAACAGGCTCCAGACGGTATGTTCGTCGTCTACCAAACACAGAATACCACCCCAAATACACTACCAAAACGGTTAAACATGGTGGACTGACCATTATAGTATGGGTTTACTTTTGCTAGACTGGCGTTGGGCCTATCCATTTGATCAAAGGTATTTTAGACAAAGCTAGATAATTTATTGAAGGATGTAATGCTACCGTATGCCACTCGGGAAGTGCATTTAAAATGGACGACTCAACAGGATAACGATCCTAAACACACTAGTAAACTAGCTTATGAATGTTTGTATCTTAAAAATCGACGTGATGCCATGGCCAGCTCAGTCTCCGGACCTTAATCGGATAGAAAATTTGTGAGGAGAAAGTGAAATTTTGCCAGAAGGGCTTCATAGGCTCAAGGCATATTTTCAGGCCTGAGCACCAGAATTTTGACTCCATTTCATTTTTCCATACGATTTTAAACCAGCCTAATGCACATATATGCATATATACATACATATATTATTCGAGAACAGGATCTGGTACGATTTCAAGGTTTAGCAGGACTTAATTCTGAAAACATATAGAACATTTCCACATAATTAGTTTTCGGGCACATTTTTATAAAACTTGCCGGTGCTTCAAGAGGACTGTGAACAGCAAAGCCATCAAGTAGAACACAGCTTTGACAAATGTTTAAAGGGACTTTGGCTGAAATTTCTGTGAAGCGTTGTAAGGGCCTTGTTGACCCTATTCCACGTCGAAGCAAAGTCGTAATAAACAATATTTATTTATTACGGTCTTAAAAATCTAGATTTAAAAAAAAAAATAACATTAAATAATATAAATTTCAAGTCTTAAAACAAATTAATACTTATTAATTATAGGGCAATTATTTGCAGTAGCTATGCAGTAAACTTTTAAATCTATTAAAGTTATCACAGTTTTTTATTTCATTCGGTAATTCATTATAGTTTCTTATACCTTCATAGTATAAACTATTTCTTTGAAATTCTGTCCTAATTCTAGGTAAATGTATATTAGTTCTATTTCTTGTGGAGTAATTGTGTATGTCAATATTATATGTAATTCTATTATTCAAATTTGGCAGATTTCCTAAAGTAATATTATGTATAAATTTAATAGTGAAATATATAATTAATTGTTTTATGCTTAGCCAATTTAAACTATCTAGCATTTCAGCAATATGGGTATCATATGGTTTTTTTAATACAAACCTCATCACTTTATTCTGTTGTTTTTGAAGCTTTTTTAGTTGAGAATCATTTATTGTATATAGATAGTTGGGCAATATAAAAAATGAGGCTCAATTATGGATTTATACACTAAAATTTTATAATATTTACTGATATATCTACAAGAGCGATACATAAGTCCAGTTTTTTTTTTGCTATTTTGGCTTCAATATAATTTATATGCGCCTGTAAATTTAATTTATCATCAATAATTACTCCAAGGCATTTGATTTCTTCAATTTTTTCAATTATGGCCCATTATTTTTCAAATCGAACAATAAGTCAATTTAGTGTCATCGATTTGCTTGAAATTTACAGATATTAATCTGCGTTCAATTCTGGGGGACCCATATTTTTTTATTTTACTGAAAGGATCCAACTTTCAAAGTTATGGTCATTTGAACTTTGTCCTTTAAAATTATAAAAAAAAAAAAAATCTGAAAGGACCTTTTTTCACATTGTCGATATTTCCTTAATAACGGAATTTCATAATTTATATTTCAAATTTTTCATAATTTAATGGATCTTATGAGAAGATTACATTTAGTACAAAAGAAATTGTTTTGTGGAAAATATTGCAAATATCGTAAACCAGAGGCATTTTTTTCAAATCAAAAAATTTTTAAGTGCATCAGTTTTTTTATCCTTGAATTTTTTTTTATCAATACAGAAAGGCTTAAACTACATTTGGTAAAAGTCCCAACTGTCGAAAGCAGCTTATTCTTAATTGAAAGCATTTTTCTTAAAGCTCAAGTATTTATAAATTTTAATTGAATAGTTGGGTAGAATAAGGGCACTTTTTCGGGAGTGCCCTTTATTCACAAATTACCTCTGTATATACTAGAGACCCTCCTCTACCTCCCACCAAAATATCACATCGATATACGCAGTACTAGCGATACAGTAGAGCAAAATGTATCACTTACGTACTAGCCAAGCTCTGAAATATTTTTTTTTTTTTGTTTCGTTGCTACTTTAAAATTTACAGTTCATTGAAACGAAATATAAATTATATTTCAATGTTCGGCAAGTACGTAAGTGATACGTTTTGTTCTACTGTAACGCTAGTACTGCGTATATCGATGTGATATTTTGGTGGGAGGTACAGAACGGTCTCTCCTATATATAGAAGTAATTTGCGGATAAAGGGTACTCCCGCAAAAGTGCCCTTATTCCACCCAACTACTCAATTAAAATTTTTAAATAGTTGAGCTTTAAGAAAAATGCTCTCAATTAAGAATAAGCCGTTTTCGACAGTTGGGACTTTTACTATATGTAGTTTAAGCCTTTCTGTGTTGATAAAAAAAATTTAAAGGAAAAAAAAAACTGATGCACTTAAAAATTTTTTGATTTGAAAAAAATGCCTCTGGTTTACGATATTTGCAGTATTTTCCACAAAACAGTTTACTTTGTACTAAATGTTATCTTTTCATAAGATCCATTAAATTATGAAAAGTTTGAAAAAAAAAATTATGAAATTCCGTTATTAACTAAGGAAATTTCGACAATTTGAAAAAAAGTTCTTTCAGAATTTTTGTTTTTATAATTTTAAAGGATAAAGTTCAAATGACCATAACTTTGAAAGTTGGGTCCTTTCAGCGAAATAAAAAAATATGGGTCCCCTAGAATTGAACGCAGATTAATATCTGTAAATTTGAAGCAAGTCTATCTATAAATTCTTTTGGTCTGCCTCGATCGATTTGAAAAATAATGTGCCTTATATCATTGTTCATTCTTAATTGCACATTTTCTAAACTAATAATTCTTTTGGTTAGTATCATAAATTTTGTTTTATTTATATTAACCCTTAATTTAGATCACTTTGCACTCTCATAAGAGCTTCATTTACATTGGCATGACTTATCATCAAAAGTGCATCATCAGCAAATAAACGTATCTGGCAGTATCTCAAACATTTTTTAATGTCATTTATATATATGTGGAGAACTCCATCAGCAGATTTTCTACTGTAAATGCACTATTATTATGCACAGTTATTGTATTTTATACTTTCATTCTTTTCTCTATTTAAAGCAGAGTAATTTGTATTTTTGTAGCTAAGCTAAGTAAATTTCAAGGTTAAAGAAGTAATAATGAAAGCAATTTGGATTTAATAAATGAGTAGAGAATAAGTTCAACAACGTCTTTTATTATTAAAACTTGATCTCTACATTGCACTATAGGTCAAATAGCACTTTTTGCTGGCAAAAACTAATAACGGCTATATTATCATGGCGATCAACTGGAAATGTATTTTTTATGTTGCTCTAGACTAAAGAAAGAATTCTCAAAAAAAATCTTAACCCTTGTACTACCGGGTCAAAAATGGCACGCACCAATATTTCGCTTCTAAGCCTATTAATATTTTACTGTTGGAAAACAGGCAACTTCCTGTGGCTTTTTACCCATTTTTCGTATTTTCCGTTAAGTCTAATGCAAAAATTATGCGCAATCTGCCGCAAATATCTTAGACTAGTAGCATCCTAAGTATTTTCAATAAATAATTTAAAATTGCCTCTTCTTTTTGCAACCAGACTTCGAATAAATCGTAATTACGGGAGAATAAGTTACCTGAGAAAAATATTCATTAAAAGAAAAACGCAAAAAATCGCAACTTGAAATTGACAAATTAAACTCAAAATTCTTCACTTTACACATTTCTGATTGTCTAAACACGGCCAAATTCAGCCAAGGTTTTAAAAGCTTGTCCAAAATAAATTTTAAAGAAAAAAACTTTAATTATAGGTTAGGTCAGAAGTATTAGTTCTTTTCACCAACAAAAAACTTTTTTAACAAATTCTTTCTCTTAGACTATTAAGCACTTACTATCACTTTTCTTTTCCATATTTTATTGAAATTAATGCTTTTTTTTAATTATTTAAAACAACTTAAAAATACGACAACAATCACTGCGTATACTTCGTTCAACACGTTTTTCACAACCTATGACTTTGATCACCTGCTAAGCAGTCGCCGTTTCTTTTTTAGAAAAACAAAACTTACCGTTATATGATTTGATGTTTTGTTTATCAAATACCATCAACAAAAAATGTATTCTTGGAAGTACGAAAAATTACTTTTTGCCACAAAAATGAATCAAATTACCTATAGTGCATTGGTGACCCCCGACGATGCCATTTGATGACAGCCTAAAGAGATCGACGGCGCGGCAAGTAGCAGCATGATGGTAAGCGGAGATGCTACAGAAGCCAGCAGTGCAAATCAAAATGTTCCTACTAACGCTGAAAATGCCGCACCACGTTTTCTACGCCAGCTACCATTACATTCCAGCATGATGGTAAGTGAAGGCCAAGGCAACAATGCAAGAGTGAATTTTTCCGCTCACTCGGAAAGTGTACCACTACGTATTCCACTGCCTACAATGTCAGAGGAGAATATTGAGGCTTATTTCTACGCATTGGATTTTTGGTTTGCGGCATCATCAGTAACAAGCGATGTTAAAAAATTTAACATTGTTCTCGCCAGCGTTCCGCCGAAGAAACTTTTGGAGCTACGACCAATAATTGAAGCTACACCACTAACTGGCAAGTATGTGCACATCAAAACAAAATTAACCGACAATTTTACTGATAGCCAACAACGCCGCCTACAACGGGTTCTTCAAGATATGCCATTAGGAGACCGTCGTCCTAGTGACCTATACAACGAGATGAAAAGAGCCGCGGGCAACACGCTGAGTGATAGCATTTTACATGACTTGTGGGTAAGCAGATTACCACCATATCTTCAAGCTGCTATAATAGCAACAAACACGGAGACCGCTCAGAAACTTAAAATCGCAGACTCTATAAGTGAATCCATTGGTTTAAATAACGGTTCGGTAAATGAAGTCTCATCGTATAACATGGTTGAAAATCTAAAGTCGGAAACTTTCGGAACTTTCGGCGGAACTTCCTCGAAGTGTTCAAAAACTTTTGAAGGGCACCGATCGTACACGTTCACGATCTCGTTCAAAGTCACGCGATTCAAGAAACAAAAACAAATATTCCGCAAACGGTAAACTCTGCTGGTATCATTTAAAATTTGCTGAAAAAGCAACGAAATGTCACGCACCCTGTACATTTTCGCATAACAAGATCAACGAACAATAGGATTGCTCGGCTGATATCATTTCAGAGTTCGGCAAACACTCTGAAATTGTTAACACATTTCGCTTACGTATTTTTGACACAATAACAAATATGAACTTTTTAATAGATACGGGCGCCGAAGTGTCAGTTATTCTTAAGTGTATAAAATCAGTTCGAGCAAAACCTACCGAAATAAAATTGTTTGCCGCCAATAATACGTCAATATCAGTTTACGGTGAAATTATTTTAAAATTAAATTTAAACTTGCGCCGTGAGTTTTTGTTTAAATTTTTAATCGCGGACGTATCTCAGCCCATAATAGGTGTCGATTTCATTTCACACTATAATTTACTTATAGACTTAAATCAAAAGTGTCTTCGCGATGGTACAACGCAATTAAAATCCATTTGTGAAATCGAAATGTCGAAAAAAACTTTTATTAAAACTTGATTCAAATTCAAGATATTCCGAAATTCTTAATGAGTTTTCCGAAATAGCTCGTCCCTCGCTATTAACTGCTCGAACAAAATCAACTGTCGTTCACCGTATTATTACGGACGGTCAGCCTGTGTTTGCACGTCCAAGACGACTCTCGCCGGAAAAACTAGCTGCCGCGCGTTTATAGTTTGAATCTTTGCTTAAATTAGGCATTTGTCGTCCGTCTTGTAGTAATTGGGCTAGTGCACTTCATATGGTCCGTAAGCCGGACGGTTCTTGGAGGCCCTGTGGCGACTATCGCGGCTTAAACGCGCTGACCATACCCGATCGTTACCCGTTGCCGTTTTTGCAAGATTTTTCGATAATTATGGTTGGAAAAACCATATTTTCAAAAATAGATTTGCAAAAGGCATTTCATCAGGTGAATTTAGTGTAGCAGAGCTGCAGTTCTTAGGCCATGCTGTAAATTCCGACGGTATACAGCCACTTCCGACTCGTGTACAGGCATTATGCGAATTCAATTGTCCAAAGGCTGCAAAGGAATTGAAGCAATTTTTAGCTGTGCTTAATTTCTACCGGCGTTTTCTTCGCAACGCAATGTACTTGCAACTACCACTTTTCGACATGATTTCTGGTAATCAGCGAAACGACAATACATTACTGGTGTGGAACCAAGACACAATATCTAAGTATGAGGCTTGCAAACAGCAACTGGTAGATTGTGCTATGCTAGCTCATCCCCTTCCTAATGCAGAACTTTCGTTATGGGTTGATGCGTCTAATTTTGCGGCCGGCGCCGTCTTAAATCAAGTCGTTGAAAGAGATCTACAGCCTTTGGGATTCTTTTCGCGAAAATTTAATAAAGCTGAAACTCGTTATAGCACTTATGATAGAGAATTAACAGCGCTTTATCTTGCCATGCGACATGTCAGGTACATGATGGAGGGTAGAAAATGCCACGTGTACACTGACCACAAACCTTTAATCTACGCTTTTTGTCAACGTCTTGATAAAGCCTCAGATCGACAAGCGCGTCAACTAGATTTTATTGCACAAATCACTACAGACATTCGCCATGTTCACGGCGAAAGCAACGTCGTAGCAGATTTGTTAGCAAGGATCGAAACGATTAACATCGCATCTATAAACTATGAAGATCTTGCAGACGACCAAGCAGAAAATGAAGAACTTCATGCGTGTCTTACTGGTAAAATGAAGAATTCACTTAAGTTAACAGAATTTTCTTATCCTTTCAGTTCAAAAAAAGTTTATTGCGATTCGACAACAAATCGCATACGGCCTTATGTCACAAAAAAAATCCTGCTGCTTTTCATGCAACGCATGATCTGTCTCATCCAGGTGTAAAAGCAACGACGCGTCTAATGTGTGAGCGATTTGTTTGGCCAGGCATACAACGTGACAGTAAAAATTGTACGGCATAATCGTTCGCTACTGCAACGCCGCGAGCTATCAAGTCACCGGTTTTCGAGTATCCACATTGACATAGTTGGGCCTTTTCCATTGTCCGAGGGTAAGCGCTACTGCCTTACAATAATCGATCGCTTTACGCGGTGGCCTGATGCGATCCCAATTTCGGACATGACTGCTGCGAACGTCGCTCAAGCTTTATTAGAAGGTTGGATTAAGCGGTTTGGCATTCCAGTTGACATCACTTCAGATCTAGGGCGTCAATTTGAAAGCGCTCTTTTTAAGCAGATGCTGCGATGCCTTGGTATAACGCACCTGCGTACAACGCCGTCACACCCTCAAACAAATGGTATGGTAGAAAGGTGGCATCGAACCCTAAAGTCGGCCATTCTCTCTCACAACGTCGATAATTGAACTTCATATCTTCCGATAATCTTGTTGGGCTTTCGATCCGCATATAAAGAGGACTTAGGAGCAACACCTGCTGAATTAGTTTATGGCACTAACCTTCGATTACCATCAGGGCTTTTTATTGATAACGCTTGTACAGCAGATGAAATAGAAATAGTGCGTCAACTTCGTCTAACCATGCGTAATTTGCGTCCGGTTGATGCGGCTTGGCATACTCCTACTAAAGTTTTCATCCATTCTGAGCTTAAATCTTGTGAGCATGTTTTCATTCGTGACGATTCGGTGCGGCTTTCGCTTTCTGCTCCTTATAAAGGACCTTACAAGGTTGCGAAACGTTTTCCAAAATACTTCGTCATAATCATTAGAGACAAAGAGGTTAAGGTTCCAATTGACCGTCTAAAACCAGCTTTTATAGCACCCCTCGCAGAATTCTAGGAGGGGAGTACTGTGGAGAACTCCATCAGCAGAGATTCTACTGTAAATGCACTATTATTATGCACAGTTATTGTATTTTATTCTTTTCGCTATTTAAAGCTGAGAGCAATTTGTATTTTTGTAGCTAAGCTAAGTAAATTTAAAGGTTAAAGAAGTAAAAATGAAAACAATTTGGATATAATAAATGAGTAGAGAATAAGTTCTTAAAGAGATAACAACGTCTTTTATTATTAAAACTTGATCTCTACATATATTATAAAAAGTATTGGAGCTAGTACATCTCCCTGTGGCAAACCAATTTCAACGTCTGCTACTGATGATAAACTGTTACCAATTACTGTTTGTTGTTTTCTGCCCGTAAGGTAGCTGCTAAACCATTGAAGAGCTGGTTGCTTTATTCCCAGGTGATAGAGTTTTTTTAATATTAAATATCTATCCACAGTTTCAAAAGCTCTTTTAAGGTCCAGGAAAACTGAAACCACTGTTTGTTTTTCTGCTAAACTTTGTTTCCATTCTGCAATCACCAAATTTAAAGCCGTTTCACACGAATGTTTTGAAAGAAATCCAGATTGTTCTGGAATAATTAAATTATGTTTATGTTTATTTGGTCTTTAGAACACATGTTCTTTACAGACTAGATATAAAAGTAAAAATAACTTAGGTAACTAGAATAACAAAATTTATATCTTATATAAACTATTCAACAAATTTTTAAAGCAATTGCTTGAAAAAGAAAAATCTAAATTATTGTTGCCCACAATCAAAGAATTATATAGAGCTAGAGCTCTAGTTAATGGCTCATTAAGAGCATAGTTTGTTCTATGGAACTGGATTGAAAACAAATATCAATGTCGCAACATTCTTGAAGGTATATTAAAATTAATATATTGCAATAAAGGCGGAAAGTCAATCGAACCTGAGGTAAGACCATGAATAAAAGTAAGAGATTGAATCTTACGTCTAGTTTCAAGAGATTTTATGCCTAAAATTAAGCAACGTGATTCGTAAGAAGGCAATGAAGTTTCAAAATTTATGGATCTAAGCGCAAATCTGGTAAATGATTTATGAACTTTTTTAATTCTAAAAGAAGAAGTGCTGAAAAACGGACTCCACACGAATGACGCATATTCCCATCGCGACCTTACAAACGAGTTATACAAAACCTTAATGGTATGAGGATCTACAAACTCTGAACTATTCCTACGCACAAAGGCAAGTAGAGAATAGGCTTTCGGAATAATATAATTAATGTGTTCGATAAACGTAAATTTCGAGTCAAAAAAAAAAACACCAAGATCACAATTAGAGTCAATTAACCTTAGCGGCAGGCCAGCCAAAAAATAGGAAGTATTAATGATATTCCTAGACTTAGAAAAAGTAAGTGAAAAACATTTAGATATATTCAAAGGCAAGCCATTTTGAACACTCCAATTATAAATATCATTAAAATCACTCTGCTGTAGGGTAGAATCACTCAAACTGGAAATTTTACTAAAAAGCTTTAAATCATCCGCATAAAGCAAAAATTGAGCAGAACGAAAGCATTAACATAAATCGTTAATAAACAATATGAAAAATAGTGCACCAAGGATACTGCCTTGCGGAACCCCAGAAGAAGCAACATACTGATATGATTTAACATTATTAATTTCAACATAGCAAATTCTATCTAGCAGGTAGGATTGAATCCAATTCAAAAAAGTGGAATGGCAACCCATTTTTGCAAGTTTTGCAATTAAGGCATTATGACAGACCCTGTCAAAGGCTTTGGAAAAATCAGTATAGATGCAGTCAACTTGATACCCACTTTCAAACGACCAAACACAATATTTTGAAAAAAGTGCTAAATTTGTCACGGTGCACATACAGGTATTGAACTCAATTAGCTGGCCAAAATTATTTTGAAATGAAAATTGATTCTAAATGTTTGTTTGATGCTGTATAGTGACAAAGCAATGATTTCTGTCTGTTTTAAGAAAATTTAAAAAAAGAAAAAAGACGTGGTTAAATTTTTTAAAAAAAAGCGTTTATTTTTATTTAAATTGCATAATTATTACTATTTATTCATCACTATCGTTACTTAATAGCATACTTATTGTATCCGGAGGAAAGTCTAAAACAAAATAAATTAAAAAAGTGGAAATCTCCATTGCTTAAAGTACTGAACTTAAAATCGTTGAAATTGGGAAACCGGAGCATTTCGGACTTTAGTTTTATTGATTATAGATAGTAAATAGATACAAATTTTCGATAAAATAAAAATAAATTCCCGGACGAATCCTGCAATAGAAGTAAACCCCTAATTATTATGATTTTTTTTATGTTAAAACTGCAAATCAAGCAAACTTCTTCTATGTTACAAGAAAACCTTGATAATGAAAATATTCGGCACTATTTTTATATTCAAAATAACGGGAATTACCTGCAGTTTCAGAATCCATAGCTTATATAAGTTTCACCAATTCGCAAAGTATTTATTACTACATGTAAAAATAGTATTATGATATGTAAGAAAAAAAATATCTAAGAAAACTTTAGTCGACACTCGAATTCAAATTGAATTTGACAGTCACTGGTTGCGAATGACAGGAAACGCAAAATAAGGTTGAGCCACAAATATATCTGGCTGCATTGTAAACCTATTTTTATCAACCTACTTTGTGTTTAGAAAAATCACTTTTGGCCGGCTAAATCATCCAAATACCTGTATGTGCGGTGGAGCGACCAGCAAAGAAACCATGCTGTTGAATACATATATGATTTTTAACGATGAAAAATAACTTATTCATTTAGAAATTCCAATAATTGATTTTAACTAGAGTTTCAAGAATTTTTTCATCACTCGGAAGAGTATTTATCGGTCTAAACTCTTCAGGCTTTAGTGTTCCTTTAATTTTTTCTGATGGTATTACTGTAGATAACTTCCACAACTCCGGCATTATACCCGTTACCAAACTATCGTTTATTATATTTGCATAGGCAAACCCAGTATACACAATTGAGTCTTTTATAACCCCTTCAGATAAGAGCTTTTTGCCACCAAATTTGTTTTTGAAATTTTTAACTATGGATAGTATATCATCAACGGTTACACTTTTAAATGTAAATGTTTCCGATGTATTTACGATGTATTCTATATCAAAATCCAAAGCATTTATCACGAAATATTAGACCCAAACAAACATGTATAACATGTATCATGTAGTTTAAATTAAGTTGTGTCCCTTTTTTTTAATTTTAGTAACCACTACTTTTTTCGTGAACGGCATTATTTTTGAATTTTATTTTGATTAAGCCATTGCGTTAAAATAAATAAAAGTTTATAACAAAAGAAACTGTAAATATTCTCGGAAATAAATATACATTTTTTTTCAAAACTTTAAATGAAAATTGTACTCATCATTTAATTTGATAGTAAAACACTCAGGACGCAACGGCACTACTATTTTCGTGAACACTGCTGTAGGTAGAGCTTTGTTTTAGAGGTAGGACAATATCTTAGTATAAATAGAAGTTTTACTCTTAGTTTTTAATCATTCTTGTGTTGTTGTGTTGGAAAAGATGCCAAATCATAAAACGGAACGAAGCGGATAAGCGCGAGATTTTGGCGTTTCGAAGCGAGTCCTCAGTAACCGACTTTTTGAAAAAGTATTCTAAACCTGGGTCGACAAGTCGAAAGGAAAGGTCAAGAGCGCGAAAAAAGACTACAGAAGCTGATGATCGACTTTTAAAAAAGATTAGTCTTAAAAATCGCTTCAAAACGGCTGTAAAAATTAGATAATAGTTTGTTGAATGTGGAGTAATAAAAAATTCTCCAATGACTGTGTGACAAAGGCTCTACAATGCTGGTTTATCTGCACATCGTCTAACTAAAAAGCCTTTTTTGACCAATCAAATGCGTCGGAAACGCTTGGATTGGGCCAACCAGCACAAAATGTGGACTGTATCCGATTGGCAGAATGTGATTTCAGATGAATCAAAGTTCATCATATCCGGCTTCGATGGAATGCTGGACGTTCGCCGAAGAACTGAAGAGCGTTATAGCAACGAGTGCATCCAAAGAACATTTAGGCAACCGATCAGTAGAATTGTCTGGGGATGTTTTTCTTATTACTAAGTTCGACAACTGGTCTTGATTGAAGGAAATGTCAAAGCAGCTGACTATAAAAACATCCTGATAGAAAAAATCACGTTATTTTTCAAGATGATTCTGCGCCTTGTCATCGGTCATTGGTAAGCATTAGCGTTTTGTAAATCCTTATTTTGTACTTAATAATAACACACAACTTTCATCCTTTTTTTCTTCTCCTTTTATAGGTAAAGAATTACTTGAATGAACTTGGCATTTCAACTTTATCGTGGTCAGGCAATAGTCCCGATCTCAATCTCATTGAGAATCTTTGGCACATAATAAAGATACAGGTAGCGAGCCACAAGCCCACTAATTTACGCGAGTTAGACAGAATAATTCAAAATGTTTGGTATGAAGGCATTTCGCAAGATCTTTTGAAAAATTTTATCTCTTCCATGCCGCAGCGAGTTATGACCGTCATAATAGCGAAGTGAGGAACAACAAAATATTGATACCTATTTTTTTTCATTCCTCAATATTAGTTCTTAAAATACCTGCTGTAAATATTTTAGAATTAATTCCTTAAAAATAAAATTTTACAACATTTTACCAAAAACTTTTTTTACCAATAAGAGACATATTTCGCTGTTTTTGCTAAAAATAGATGTTTATGGTGTGGTTTTTCGAACTACAGCAAAATATTTTCAATAAAAATTATTAGCTTCTCTAATCCTTGCATCAGTTTTTTGAATTGATAAAAATTTTAGATCCTAAAGGATTTTATTAAATTTTTTTTGTTTGTCCGGATTTCACTGTTCGCCACTGTATATCTTGAATTATGTTTAAAGTGGGCGGAATTAGAAAAGTGGGCGTGACACTTTAACAAGTAAAAATTTTGATTTCGTATAATTCAAAATTGGCACATTCGATTTTCATAAAAATTTTAGAGATGACACTACTGAGAGCAGTCATCAATACAAGCTTCGTCAGTATACTGGAAAAATACGTTGCTGGAAGCGATATTTTAAGAGAACTATTACAGCAATTGGCATGAAATTTGATGTAAGTGGTTTACTTGCTATAAGGTATGTCAGCATCTAAAGCGGGCGAAATAGTACCACTGGGCGTAGTACCTCGCATACAAGTAAGTGGCTTACCTATCGAAATATATGAATGAGCAATCGTACTGAAATTTAGTAAAAAAGGTTTATTTATGGAAAGCTATTTCTGGATCAAAATCAGTCTCGATTGTTTGTATCAGTGGATGTGTCATCGCCCTAAATTTTAAGGTTAATTAAGGCATATATCGCAAACTATACAAGCTGTTTTTCTAAAATTTAGTACCAAAAGTTGCGGAATCGGAGAAGTGAGTTTCGGCCTGACCGAAGATAACCCATATCCATTTCTATTTTTCGTGGACTCAAAATAAACTGTACAATATGATTTTTTTTAAATCTGGCCTGTTTTCATCGATACCTTTTGAATTGTTTACTCAATGAGAGATCAAATCATATACGTTTATATGTCATTTTAATACCTTTAATATGGTACCAAGAACAATTAGATTGGACATTTCTAGCTCAAGATATGAATTTTAGAGTGAAAAAATGAAAAAACCACAATATCTCAAAAACTACCATAAAAAATTTTTGGTTTTCATTTTCGAATCCATTGTGAAAAAATACACAAGGATCGTAACAAGGTAATTAGCAGTGCAAGTAAACTAAAGTAAAAAAACTTATATGTAGTGTACTCTATTTTAATTTCCTCTAGCCAATGTCTCGAGAACTAAATGATTTCTTGGGAGTCAAATACCAGTGACTTTGCCTTTGACTTTGATAGCAATTTTAAGGTCGATTCGAGATCAACTTTGATTTTTTAAATTGACATATTGGTCGAGTGCAATTAGGTTTATACCTCGGAACCCAGCTATTCTGCGCTCAGAAGCGAACTGGATGTTTTGTCTGGAAGATCGGATTGGTGTTTCTTAATCCTCTTCTGGGGATGCCAATAATATTGCTTTCAATCATATTGATAACAGTAAATTTTCGTTTCGTCACTCCAGCTTACGTGTTTCCAATCATCCTGGGTTCAGTTTCACAACTTTAGGTGGCTACTAACATTTTTATCTGACAAAGCTGGTTCTTTTTTCTTATCAAGTGCGATCATACCTATTTTTTTCAATGCTCGTCTTGCAATCTACTTACTTACAGCTTATGTAATAGCATTTCCAGCTTTTTCTAGTATTCCGACATTTTTAGAACGCATTAAATGTTCCATGAAACGCGCCTTGCCATTGGAAAGCTTCTTAGCCGTCCTTCTGACTTCCTTGATTAAGTGAATTTTCTGCTTATTCCAATTGAATTTATCGTAGTTTTGCAAATACTAAATTTTTCTGCTATTTCACGGCTTGAAAGTCATTTTTCAATTAGATTTATGACGTTTTTTTCAATATCTACCAGACCTTCTCTCATTTTTTATTGATTCAAAAATTTTTACAACGTAGGCTCACCAAAATTTAAAATTTTGAGCCCAACTAATTTATCAATGCATATGAAAGAAGAAATCAGGTAGCCAAAAATATTCAAATTAATAATGGAACAAGTAGTGATACTGAGTCTCGCTCAAATCATATGAGAGCAAAATTGTCCGCTCTATGAATTATATTTTGAGATTTTTTTTCTATGGAATTTAGAATTTCATTTTTTTTTTTGTAATTTTTGAAATAAGGCATAGAGCACACAAAAACAGAAAAAAAATTTTAAAACCTTCTACCGTTTTTGTTACGAAGCTATTAATCTAAAAATGAAAAACATCCGCACAGTTTTGCTTCCCACTGTAGCTACCTTAGGTGTTGTTAAGTGATTACATCTTACTATATGCTCCATATTGCGGGCATCTCTGTATGTTACCTTTCTGGGTCGATCGCTCTTGTTGATTGTAGGATTGCGCCGTTTTTGGACACGAAGAACTGTTCTATAAATAATTTTCAAAGCTTTTGCTATAGTTCTTGACGACTAACCATTTTAAGTCATAACTACATTACCTTCGGTTTCAACAGATATCTTTTTCATATTACTCAAATTATCATTTTTTTTCATAAATAAGGAACACTGAATTAATAACTTGAATCACTTTCATCTGAAAATTAACTAAAAAGAAGCTAGCTTTACAAATTTTCAATGGAAGAAATAAATAAGGGAAATTTACAGCTATAAAACGAAAAACAATTCAGACGTGCAAAACTGGAGACATGCAATTTTTTGCATGTTTGCAAAAAAATTAACTATTGTATACATTTTAAATTAATTTATTGATTTCATTTTATATGAAAGTTAAAGAAACAAAGATTTCAAAATCAAAAACTTTTTTCAAATCAGTTTAGTATAGAGATGCCAACACTCAGGGTTTCGCCCGGACACTCAGGGTTTTGAGTATGATTTCCGGGCCTCCGGGTAAAAAGTCAATCTCTCCGGGTTTAGTATCAAACGGTAACATATAGTATTCATTCTTACAATAAAAACTAACATAAAAATATATTTGAAGATTCGTTCTCGTTATACAAATTGCCTTCAGACCCTACGACTGTTAAGTCTAGTTTTGAAATTTAGCCTATAGTTTTGGAAATATGATAAATTTTCTGAAATTTTCACCAATAATATTCTTAAAAAAAATAGGTAAAATTAAAAAAAAAAACTATGCAAATTGTACATCACTTTAAAGCAAAATAATCAAGTATTCCTGTCATGCTAAAAAAGTATAGGTTTTTAACACATTTTTCTGACAAAATAACCTTTTGTTAGTAAAATAATTGTGCAAAATTTCAGGCCATTATCTTTCTTGACTTCCATACTTTTGGTATCCACTCAGGGGTTCCCAACTTATAATCAGTTTTACAAAAGCTATATCAGCAACTAACGATGGCTATACATTAGACCGTACCACCTTACAGGCAAATAAAAAAGTTCACCGTACACCAGTAAATTCGAAGCATTTTTGCAAGGTAATTTCGAAAAATTTTTTTTTTTTGCCGATAATAGAGGTTGCGCATTTGAGTTTTTCATCATATCTTCGGCATTTACCGATCTTTGTCTTGAGTAGACCAACTTTTTTATCCAATGATCCTTGACATCAAATACCCCGTTCTTCAACCTACCCACCAGATCTCAGTTCCCACCATCCTAATGTGCCACCCCAATGTCAGAAAATTAAAGCTTGCAAAAAATCGTTAAATTTTTCCAACAGAAGTATTTCGATTATTCCATTAGAACTATTTTTAAAAATGTTTTTAAAGTTTTTTACCGAACGTAGGGGTCGCCTAATTAAATTTTTCGTCATATCTTCGGTTAGTTGTACTAAAATGATCTCTAATCGAATGATAGTTGGAATAATACCGTTATTACTTTCTTAATGTATTTTATTATTGCTATTTATTTTACCTGTGAGATACATATCAGTTGGAAATGCGTCTATATTTTATTCCGCTAAAGTTATAAAATTTAATTGAATGTTTTGTTATCAATGATAACGGACCCACATCTAGCCCCGGATTTATAAATTTTCAGCCCCTAGGCAGTTGCTAAAATTACCGTCTCTCCCCCCCCCCCCTCCAAACTTCTTCAATGGTGGAATAAGTTTGGTACGAAAAGTTTTTCAATCAATAAAATGCACTTTTCTGAGAGCAAATATTTTATTTTATTACAGTCAGTAGCGTTATAATCATGAAGTATGTAAATATATGACCTATGTTATTCAACTATTACCATTATGTATGCGATTGGTTTTTTGTGGAAAAATTATTGTTTTTGGTTTAAATTTTCACGTTTTGATTTTCGGATGGCAGAGTCATTGATAATGTCATCACAATCTGAAGACATGAACAAATCTGACTCTATAGTTAACAAAGCAAGTGCGTTCAATCGTTCTGCAACCAGTTTTGATCTCAAGTATTTTTTCACTAGCTGATCGATCACCAATGTTCAGTTATAATGCACTAATAAAAAATTTTTCCAAAGTTTCCGCTAATCTTTTCCGCCTGTATAGTAAATCCGGGCCTGCCCAAATTCGCAAGTACGTTCAGATAGCTATGAGAAGATCTTAGCCGCCCGCAAAGAAGCAACAGGATGCATTCGTCAAATGTTCGGTCCACAAATAGATCATTTTACAAATTTTGAGAGTGACTCATATTTCAATGTGATCAATTGGCTCAAATTCGAAGTGACTGAGCCGCCATGCTTGCAGTTCTTCACGCAAGACCGTTCAAATATTACGTCACGCACTTAGAAGGAGGGTGGTTTCGAACAACGCGTACGTTTCGTCTCGTCTCGTTTTATTTATTATTATCGCAAACGCGACTAAAACAACAGAAGTAGCTGAAATGACTTTCCGCTACATTGTCCAACATAATTGTGACTTTAAGGTAAACATGGTCACTTGGGTGATACCGTAACGTTTAAGAAGAGGGGGGGGGGGTCAAATATCTTCCAAAATTGCGTTACATAATACTTGAACGGCCCCTTACCAGGTTTGTGCAAGAAAATAACTTTATTTGAAAACTTTCTTTGCTAAACTTAATTGTTTTCACAGCTTGCCCATGCCATTCTCAAAACACAGATCGTTTTTTTCAAGTAGTACATGAATCTGCAATGGCGGTCACCGATAAACAGCGCATGGGCCATGTTTTATCTAAGCTCGAGAGCCGCCACAAATACAGCCAACTTGAATCCCGTCGAAATATGGTCGATTAAAATTCTATGGGGAGCTTCTTCGAGATGCTGGGCAACGGCTCCAATACACTTTATTTGATTTTACTTTAAATTTTGTAATTCATGTTGTAGATCTGGTCAATGACCTTTTAGGCGGAGAGCCGGCTGTAGAAAAGTTGAGTGTATAAGATTACAGCATGATATGTATGTCAAATGATAGAGCTCGATGAGCTTAAACACAAAGTGGTTTTGTATTAGGAGTGCCCTGGTAACATTAAAAATATTTTTAATTTTTTTTCCTACGTGTCATTTTTGATTAACCGTCAGTTTTGAATATTCGCTGTAATCGGTACTTCCGAGTGCATGATTTGCTATTTTATGGATAGATTTCTATAAATAAATTGATTTTCATATCATGTCTTCATCGCGAAGCAGTTGTCTCAATGATCCAAATGTGTTTTGTTACCTTTGTGTTGAATACACAGTGAACAATTTCAGAAAACCTATAACAGATTTTATAAAAAGTGCTTATTTTGCTTACTCTAAGTCGTAAATTGTAGATGAATACAAGGCGTAGATACCCTAAATGTGCTATGAACACTTAAACAGTGTATCAGTGGTCAAAGAAGCCATATGAGGTTCGGAGTGGCAATACAATGGAAAGAACAGAAAGATCACTTCGATGACTATTACTTCTGCTGTATTAATTTGGCTGGTGTTAACGTTATAAAAATGACTATCCAGACTTAGATTCTGCTAGAAGAACCTTACCACATTCAGAGGAAGTACCTGTTCCAGCATTTTGTTCTATTCGTGAATCATGATTTGAAGAAATTATTAATGGAATGACTTAACCACAGCGATTTCGAAGGAATACCATCTACGGAGCCAAAACCTTTTACCCAAGAAGAATTAAATGACTTGATAAGGGATCTTGAACTACCTAAAGAAACTGCAGAAGGTTTGGCTTCTATATTAAAAGAAAAAAACTTGTTGGAGTCAGGTACAAAAGTGACGTTCTATCGAGCATGAGTGAAAGACTTCGTTTGTTGAAGTTACTGAAAACTTTCTCGGAAATCACTAGTCAAGTAACTACTCTGAAATTGTAAATGACATGCTAGAAACTTAAAAAACTTAGGATGTAATATGTCCATCAAAGTGCACTACCTTCACAGTCATCTTGACCAATTCCCAGACAATCTTGGATCTTATAGCGAAGAACAAGGAGAGCGGTTTCACCAGGACCTAAGAGCTATGGAAGAAAGATACCAAGCCCGATGGGATCGGCATATGATGGCTGACTATTGCTGGGGGATGTAACGTGATAGTTCCACTACACCTCAATCACAAAGTCCCGAAAAAGAAAGTTTTAGTTTAAATTATAATGTAAAAAATGTTGTTTTTTATGTAAACTCGTTCTTTTTTTTACAAGACAAAATCTAGAAAACTACACGTAGGATATCTAAATTTTTGCTAATAATGTAATCAGTATAAGGTCCTTAGTTAAAAAAAATGGTACAGCTTCTCGGCACCAAAACTAGTGTTGACCAGTGTAATTCATTAAAAGTTAATTTAACATCAAAATGTATACCTAGGTCTTTGACTAAATTGACATGACAAATTTTCTAATCTTATAACTTATAATCAAACTCCACAATATTTTTTTTCCTGGTGAAAATCATAGTTTGGCATTTATCAGGATTAAGATGTAAGTTATTTTTAGAACACCTAACCTCAAAGGATTTCAAGTCAGGCTGAAGTGGAATAGTATCACCAACCCCATTAACGTTCCTGTAAATTTTTATGTCATCTGCATATACTAGCAGATGGGAGTTTTTAATAACATGTGTAACTTCATAAAACACCTTCCGAAATCTTATTTGATACACGGTTAGAAATTTTGGATTAAATTTTAATACTTTTGGGCTTACATAAATGACTACACCAGAATTGTATTAAAATTTAATACTGCCTAAATATTAAAATTAATTTTTAATATTTTTTTGTATTAAAATTTAATACTCGTTTTTATTAAGATATAAAAAAAAATTTTCATTTCGAATGGGATTCGAACCGGGTTCCTTGTGAATTCAAGTGATGCACGCGCAGCTTAACGACATCAGCCACCGTAGTGTTATTTATTGGTTGGCTAAAAGTTTATTTATATTGACAACAACATAAAATGAAAGTTCAATGTTGAAGTATTAAAATATAATACAGCATGGTTTAAAATTCGAATATAATACTTACACATTAAAATTTAATACAAAATTTATTATAAAATTTTGTAATCTATTGAAAAGTATTTAATTTAATCAAAATTGTATTAAAATTCCTTGTAATATTTCGCTTGTATTAAAATTTAATCCAAGATTTCTTACCGTGTATGAGCGATCAGTTAAATAAGATTCAATCCAGCTGACAAAACTTTAACAAAATCAAATTATGTGGTAATTTGTCAAATGCTTTACTGAAGTCAGTGTATATACAATCAACTTGTCCACCAGAGTCTAAAGAGCTTAATGCTAAAGAAGTGAAATCAAAGAGGTTAGAATTTGTAGATCTGCCATTAACAAAACCATGCCGGCGAGTTGTTATGACTTCCCTACTAGGCGGAGAGCCGGCTGTAGAAAAGTTGAGTGTGTAAAATTACAGCTTGAAATGTATGTCAAATGATAGAGCTCGACAAGTCTAAGCCCAATATATAGGATTGCCTGTCCTAAATATGGGTTGCCAGCCGTTTTTCGGGCCATTTTTTTTTAATAAAAAGTGTATAAGATTATAGCTTGAAAGGTATGTCAAATGATAGAGCTCGAGAAGCCTAAACACAATATATAGGGTTGCCTTGCCAAAGCCTGTCCTAAATATGGGTTGCCACCCATTTTTTGTGCCAACATTTTTTAGAAAAAAGTTTATGGTTTAAGATTCCAGCTTAAAATGTATGTCAAATGATAGAGCTTAAAGAGCCTAAATATAATATATAGGGTTGTTTTGCCGAATCCAGTTCTAAACATGGGTTGCCACCTGTTTTTTGGGCCTAGATTTTTCAGAAAAATGTTTATGGTTCAAGATTTCAGCTCGATATGCATGTCAAATGATAGATCTTGATGAGCCTTAAAAAAAATATTTCGAGTAATCTTGTCGAATCCCGTCCCAAACATGGGTTGCCACCTGTTTTTTGGGCAAACTTTTTTTGGAAAAAAGTTTATGGTTTAAGATCGTAGCTTGAAACATATGCCAAATGATAGACCTTGATGATCTATAATAAAATATATAGGGTTGCTTTGACGAATCCCGTCCCAAATGTGGGTTGCCACCTTTTTTTTTGCCCAAGTTTTTTCAGAAAAATGTTTATGGTTTTAGATTTCAGCTTGAAATGTGCGTCAAATGATAGACCTTGAAGATTTCTAAAAAAATATATGGGTTTGCCTTGCCAAATCACGTCCCAAATGTGGGTTGCCACCTGTTTTTTGGCCCAAGTTTTTTCAGAAAAATGTTTATGGCTTGAGATTTCAGCTTGAAATGTGTGTCAAATGATAGACCTTGATGATTTCTAATAAAATATATAGGATTGTCTTGCCGAATCCCGTCCCAAATGTGGGTTGCCACCTGTTTTTTGGGCAAACCTGTTTTGCAAAAAAGTTTATGGTTTAAGATCGTAGCTTGAAATGAGTGTCAAATGATAGACCTTGATGATCTCTAATAAAATATATAGGGTTGCCTTGCCGAATTCCGTCCCAAGTTTGGGTTGCCACCTGTTTTTTGGCCCAAGTTTTTTCAAAAAAATGTTTATGGTTTGAGATTTCAGCTTGAAATGTGTGTCGAATGATGCCTTGCCGAATTCCGTCCCAAGTGTGGGTTGCCACCTGTTTTTTGGCCCAAGTTTTTTCAAAAAATGTTTATGGCTTGAAATTTCAGCTTGAAATGTGTGGCAACCCATATTTAGGACAGGCTTTGGCAAGACAACCCTATATGTATATTGTGTTTAAGCTCATCGAGCTCTATTATTTCACATACATTTCAAGCTGTAATCTTATACACTCGACTTTTCTACAGCCGGCTCTTGGGCTATACAGCACACCTTAACTTGATCGTATACAATGCGTTCAAAAATTTTCGGTATCGATGATAACTTCGCTACGGGCTTGTAGTTTGAAACATAATTTTTACACCCTTTCTTGAAAATGGGGCTTATGTAAGCATTTTTCCAAAATTTAGGAAAATTGCTGTCTCTAATCGATTTATTAAATAAAAAACTGAGGGGCTGACTCAGCACAGAGCTGCAGTTAACTAGTGCTGTCGCAGGAATACCATCAGGTCCGGAGCTGAAGTCATCAACAGATGAGATATATTTCTTTATGAAGTCAGGTGAAAAAGATATCTCATTAATCGAAACTAATGGGTCGTTATCCATAATATTCAAAATAGTTGACCTCAGAGCTAAATAATTTCGTAGAAAAGGATTCTTTAAAAAAATTAGCAATGATTAGCTATAATTTGTAGGTCGCTAGTGAGCCCATCAACTGTTCTTAATTCAGATGGAAGTGCTATCTTCAAGTGTTATACATCATATGAAACGTCACTTTATATAGAACAAATATTGTGTCTGTTTAGACCTATAAGATTAAGTATAATCTTGAAAAATAAAAACGTTTTTTCTGGGCAGTCCTTACTTGTTGCAAACTTGAAAGTATTTCATCAACAAAAATTTGTTGTTGTCGAGTTTTTGGACACGTTGCACAAAAATATGTACCTTCATTCGAAGGAAACCATTTCAGGTCAGGAAAATTAAAATCACCTAACAACAAAATGTCATTAGCGTCCAGTTCATTTATAATGTATTCTACGGCCATCAAAAGACATTCGTAGACATCTGCGCTACTATTAAGTGGAATATAAGTGTTAAGAATGTATAAATTAGAGTTACCAATGTGTAACTTTAACACATAAAAGTTCAATATTAGATGCACAGGCAATTTCTATTAATGAACTGGTCAAATGATACGTCTTAGAACGCAAACCCCTTACATTTTGATAGTAAAGGGATAACCGTTTCAGTTTTTTGAATTGGAACGGACAACTTGTGGGGAAGTCTTATTATTTTTTTTTACTTAAATTCAGAAATATAGATATTATCGACCCATGTCGTCACCAAAACCAAAAATTTAAATTTTAAAGAATATCCAATAAAAAATGTATGTATGCTCGCACTCTGAACTCTCGACGAGCTATGAAATAGTTGGATTCCTCTGGCTCAGAACACGAATTTTTTAATAAACAAAACACAATCATTCTTCTAAAAGTAGTGATACCGCGCAGCTTAAAGTACGATGGAACTTTTTTACAATTCGCGGCAAAGGCGCTTTTCGAAGAATGGTCGTGTTTTGTTTATAAAACTGATTTCATACAAAAGATAAGAAAAAATAGGATCGCCTTTCGTATCGGGGGCGCTCTAGTCCATGACACAAAGAACGATACTTTATTCGGGCCAAAATAATATGTAACGTAATAACTATACTATCGGATATATTATACTATATTTTATAATATCAAGCAGTATCAAGTTTATATAAAAACATTTTCAATGAATAGTATGCGATTAAATTGGTATATTAGCTAAATTAATCTTCTAAAAATTAGACGATTTACAAAATAACAGTGCATTGAATTTTTTCAGTGTATAATTCTGCCACGATTTTATTTGTTCAATGTATTGAATTATAGTATCAGATCCTTAGGGGGCCAATGCTCCCCTAGCCCTACTTAATTGACGCCGCTGGGTGAAACCTAAAACTATGTTAATTGTAAACTATCCTTATTGTTAAAAAACTTATATATCGTGAAGAGATTCACTTCAGTAACTATAAATAAAAATTTTGACAACACCTCTGAAATTGCTTTGACCCAGCGAAATTTTGAATAAAACCATTTTATTATCAAATAAATCAGTAACCAAAAAGTCCTTGTTTTTGAGGAAATTTTTATAGATAACAAAGATATTAGATATTTAACTTTCTCATATACGTTTTGATTTCAGTACAACTGATAATAGCTACTCCTGGTCGCATCTTAGATTTGATGGATAAAAAAGTTGCTAATATGTCACACTGCAAAATTCTCGTGCTAGATGAAGCTGACAAACTGTTATCTCTTGACTTCCAAGGCATGCTGGATCATGTTATAATGAAATTACCAAAGGATCCTCAAATCCTTTTATTTTCAGCAACGTTTCCATTAACTGTGAAGAATTTTATGGAAAAACATTTGCGTGAACCGTATGAAATCAATTTAATGGAAGAACTTACTTTAAAGGGTGTAACACAGTACTATGCCTTTGTGCAAGAAAGACAAAAAGTTCATTGTTTGAACACTTTATTTTCTAAGCTGCAAATCAACCAGTCTATAATCTTTTGCAATTCAACACAACGAGTTGAACTCTTGGCAAAGAAGATAACAGAACTTGGTTACTGTTGTTATTATATTCATGCGAAAATGGCTCAAGCTCATAGAAATCGAGTATTTCATGATTTCAGACAAGGTTTGTGTAGAAATCTCGTTTGTTCAGATTTATTTACTCGTGGAATTGATGTCCAAGCTGTAAATGTTGTTATTAACTTTGACTTTCCGCGAATGGCTGAGACGTACTTACATCGAATTGGTCGTTCAGGCCGGTTTGGCCACTTGGGTAAGTTAGTTTAATTTTTTTGTTGATATCTGTGCTCGTTAATTGGTATGAAGCGACACGCGACAAGCATGGTCGCATCGAAAATTACTATTGGAGCTATGCTTTTCACAAGGCGGTATGTTGTAGCCTTTTCGTTTCGACAAACGAATTTTCAATCTTCAAATGTAGTTTTGAAAATACACAAATGCAACTTTGAAAATGAACATAGGCAAAAGTTGATTGTGATTTTGTTTATTTTAGAGAAAATTTTAAAATAATGAATATTTCACATATGGTGTTTTTATTCGTAGTTGCTGCAAATAAGAAGAAAAATTTAAAGAAGAAATTCGATCCAGCGAATTGTATGGAGCAAAAAATTCAGCCCGACAGAGTCTGGAAAGTTGGAGGGACTCTTAAAATCTATTTCTGCATAATTTTTTTTTTGATGGGCGAAACTCAATGGAACCGTTTTGGCTCTCTTGAAGAAAGACCCTTTTAAAAAACATGTTTTTCGCGTATAATTTTTTTTATTTACAGTGACTCACAGTTTATTTTATGCAGTGCATACTTTTGACTTGAACGCTCTATAATTTTGAAACTACATGGAATATAAAAAAAATTTTGATATAATTTGAGAGAGCACAATTTCTAGTTTATTTTTTGTTAAAAAATGTTATTTGAAATTTTAAAAAGAGAAAATCAAAATATACCACTAAATTTCAAGTCACAGCTTATTTTATGCAGATATGTATAAACTGTAAAAAGATTGTCAAAACCAGGGTTTAAATTGATGCAGCAATTTCTAATACTTTGCTTAATGCTGATCATTGCAGCAAAAAAGTTCTGCTGTGACACTGTGCTGCGAAATGCTAATTGCTTTTCACAGAATTTGATAACGATTACTTCAGCAGCATTGAATACTTCGACAGCATGCTGCTCAAAAGTATTTTCTGAAATGCTGCGAAAACTGGCCTAAAAAAGCCTGACTGTCGACTGCAGCACATTTGTTTTTGTAAAAAGACAACACACATACACACGACAGATCCGTGTTGCCATCGATAGAAAAATCAACCCTTGTAGAAGATTCTGTGCAAGCGAAAAATATAAATAAGTAAAAAGAATTCATGACAACACTTAGGATGATCGGTTTTTTCTTGTCGGCTTACTTCATATCAGAACATGTATGCATATCGATCATTCTTTTAATAAACGCACACTTCGTTTTTTTTTGACGTTTTTGAACATTTTTTGAAACGAAATATCTCCAAAACTATAAGAGATAGGATGAAAAACCACTTAATCATTTTTGTTAAGAAATACTATAACTTTATAAAAAAAATTAAATAAATTTGTTAAAACTTAAATATATAAATAAGCGAGCTTTAGGTCAGTTTTAATTATTTATTTATTCCGATATTTCGAATTCCTTTGGAATTCATTTTCAAGGAAAAATTTAAAAAACTAAAAAGTAAACATTACATCAAAAACCACAACGAACAAAAATACACACTGAACAACCTAAAAACTAAGAGAAGATATTGCACTTAAAATATTGCACTTGTTTTTTGTTAGCCGTTCGGTTGTCCGATCGGTGTTATATTGAAAATATTTTGAGAAAAATTTTTTTAATTAAAAAAATTAATGTTTAAACAATTTTATTTAAATTTTTTTAATTTTTTTTTATAAAGTTATAGTATTTCTAAACAAAAATGGTTAAAAGGTTTTGCATCCTATCTCCTTTAGTTTTTGAGAAGTTTGGTTTCAAAAAATGTTCAAAAACGTCAAAAAATACAAAGTGTGCGTTTAATAAAAGAATGACCGATATGTACAACGTAGAACACGTGTTTAACTATGTACTGTAAAGCCTTATCTACGCGATACTTAACAAACGCGGTTTCGTTATCAAGTAATTTATAAATTAAGGAACATTTTTCCTAAAATGCATTACATAAGTATTAAAAAAAAAAAACAATTTTTATGTACTGGATGCATATGGATTGTACAATATACAGTATTGGCCAAAACTAAAGCACCCCCCCAGTACATTTTTTTCAAATCATAATTTTTTTGTGAAAACGGCGTTTTTGAACCGTGTTGTGAATTTATTATATACAGCCACGATCATATAAACAGCACACATTTTCTTAAGTTTTAAAAAGTTAATTTTATTGGCAGGAACTTATTTTTTTAGACTTATATACATAAATTTAACTTAATGTATTACCAATTCAGCTAGCAAAAAAAAATGAAATCAAAATTAAAAAATTTTGAATTATTTTAAAGAAATGGCTTACATAAATCAACTGCGGATAGATGGAAAGACATTTGCTAGTCGGCCGAAAAGTCAAACCGTGAACCCAAGGTTCACCAGGAAAACAGCACCGATGTTCCTTGGCAAAGAACAAACGCTTCAACACGTGCTCTTTTTTGACAGGAGCGACTTTTTTCTAGCAATACGCCCATACAGATTTGCTACATTGAGCCGTCTTCCTATTAAGTTCTGTGACACGGTAAGCCCATATTCTGCATTCTATGCCAACTTCATGCATGATAATGACCCGAAACATGAGGCCAATATCGTCAAACCCTGGCTTCAACGAGAGAAAATAAGTGTTTTGGACTGGCCAGTTCAAAGTCCCGACCATAATTCCAAAGAACATTTATGGGGTGATGTAGAGGCAAAACTATGGAATCAAAATATCAAAAATTTTGACGATTTGTGGACTGCAGCTCAAGAAACTTGGTGTTCATTCCTAAGGAGAGGTCGCAAAGGCTTGTGGAGAGCTTGAGCCGAAGATGCGAAGCGTTCATGCATAATAAGGGACTTAGTACAAAATATTAATTATACTTAATCATTTACGTACAGATTTTTTTAGATTTCAACATTGAAAATATAAAAATTTCCAAATTTTAGTATTTGTGCTATTTATATGAACATCTCATAATGGCTATGTCAGCCATTTCTTTTAAATAATTCAAAATTTTTTAATTTTGATTTGAATTTTTTTGCTAGCTGAATTGGTAATACATTAAGTTAAATTTATGTATATCCATCGTTCTGAAAAAAATAAGTTCCTGCCAATAAAATTAACTTTTTTAAACTTAAGAAAATGTGTGCTATTTATATGATCATGGCTGTAAATTTATACCTTTATTATTGACAGACAAGAATTTTAAAAATTCAGCGTCATAAATAAAAATTTATTATCAAAGAAACATTTTAAGCCAGAAACCTTAACGGACAAAACTAAAGCACCCCTTTTTTATGGTAAATAAAAATTTTTAAAATTATTACTTAATTGCAAATCCTTTATTCTGGACGACACACTCATATCTTTTTGGTATAGAGGAAACTACATTATTAATGATATCCTGCAATATTCCTTCCCAGGATGTTTTCAAGGATTGAAACAAACCCGCCGTGGTTTTGCAATTTTCTCTCTTGATTTTCATGTTAACGATATCCCACAAGTTCTCAATAGGATTCAGGTCGGGGCAGGCTAACTAAGAAATTCAATTCTATTACTCTGAAGCCTCGCCTTAAAAATCTAAGGTGTGATTTTTTACCGTTGTCTTGTTGGAACCTCCACTTAAGTGGCATATCTTTATCGGTGTATGGCAGCATCACTTCTTTTAGTATATCGACGTACATGGAGCGATCCTTAATTTCATCAATCCTATGAAATGGTGCAATCCTATAAAATACAATTCTAGAATATTACATCGGCGTTTTACGAGGACTGACTGCAATGAAAATATAATGAATAGCATTTTCAACAAGCAAATTTAGCTCAGCATTCTTTTCACAAGCACAAAAGAGAATTCGACAGCGTAGCATATTGGATATGAAATGCATGCTGAAGGCTGCAGCATTCAGAATTTCAGCATCAGCAACAGTTTTGTTTGCCTTCTCGTTTCGTTTGCTTTGCTGACTGCAGGCAGCAATAAATGGCATGTTTAATTTTTTGCTAGACTTAGCTTTCAAACCCTGGTCAAAACTAATGATTTTGTCATTTTTAATATTTAGTGTGGTATCCTCTTTACTATGGTTTATAGGCGGTTTGGTATCGAAGCTGCAAATTTTTTATTGGTATCTGGTGGAATATTACGTCACTCAATTTTAAGTGCCTCTTTTTGGCTGTTTTTGGTTGAAATATTGTATGTTGTAACGAACCTTTCAGCCAGGGGTCTCGGCTCGCCGGTATCCGGGGTTCGTGTACAAAAATTTATATTTTGCAGGTGGCTAACAAAGGTCTAATTTCCGGGAGTTCAAATAAACAAGACCTTCCATGTATATTTCTTTGATAATCCACTTTTATTTATATCTTATACAATATTTATGGTAAATTGTATATATGTATATATATCTAAGAATAAATTATTGATATGATTCGGATCATATCGGAACCGGCGACCTAATTTCTGTGACGGCGTTTTACTACCGCACACAAGTACAACGCAAAAGCGACTTGCCACTTGTACGTACGTTGAATTAACATTCAACGTACCCGTTGAGCTACGAATGCGACGGATGCGCTGACTACGATGACCTGATTCCTGTGACGGTGTTTTATTACCGCACACAAGTACAACGCAAAAGCGACTTGCCACTTGTGTACGTTAATTCAACGTACCCGTTGAGCTACGAATGCGACGGATGCGCTGACTACGATGACCTGATTCCTGGGACGGTGTTTTATTACCGCACACAAGTACAACGCAAAAGCGACTTGTCACTTGTGTACGTTAATTCAACGTACCTGTTGAGCTACAAATGCTCGGAACCGGCGACCTGATTTCTGTGACGGCGTTTTATTACCGCACACAAGTACAACGCAAAAGCGACTTGTAACTTGTCGGCGTCATTTCAACGTACCCGCCGACCTAATTCCTATGACGGCCTTTTATTACCGCACACAAGTACAACGCAAAAGCGACTTGCCACTTGTGTACGTTAATTCCACGTACCCGCCGACCTAATTCCTATATATTGAGCTACGAATGCGACGGATGCGCTGACTATGATGACCTGATTTCTGTGACGGCGTTTTATTACCGCACACAAGTACAACGCAAAAGCGACTTGTAACTTGTCGGCGTCAATTCAACGTACCCGCCGACCTAATTGCTATGACGGCGTTTTATTACCGCACACAAGTACAACGCAAAAGCGACTTGTAATTTGTCGGCGTCAATTCAACGTACCCGCCGACCTAATTTCTATGACGGCGTTTTATTACCGCACACAAGTACAACGCAAAAGCGACTTTTAACTTGTCGGCGTCAATTCAACGTACCCGCCGACCTAATTCCTATGACGGCGTTTTATTACCGCACACAAGTACAACACAAAAGCGACTTGCCACTTGTGTACGTCAATTCAACGTACCCGCCGACCAAATTCCTATGACGACGTTTTATTTCCACATACAAGTACAACGCAAAAGCGACTTGTAACTTGTATACGAGCTGCAACCTAAGAGAAGATAGGAAAGAAGTTATGGTTAATGGTTTTCTTACGGCTGCTGCTGTTGTCCGGAGCTGCTGAACTGCTGCTGGCTGTGGTCCTCAGAAGAATGACCGACTAAAAACCAAAACCTTTGCCAAGTCACCTTTTCCTAACTCTGTAGCTTTTCTCACAATAAAGCTCTAACAGCTGTTTTACTATGGATCGTGGTAACAGCTGTTGGGCAGGGCTACCGTATGACAATTCTTTGTGTTTTGCTTATGTCTATTCTACTACTATTGCGTTTTTTACGCGTCGCCCCGCGCTAATGCAATGAACTTAACTAAAAGTTTTAACTTATATTATATTATTTATGATTAATAATTCATTAAAATGGATTTAGATAAATAAACGAAATGATATTAAGAAATAAATACATAATTCGTGAAGTTAAATAAAACCAATAAATACGTTTGCTTATGTTTTCGGGCGTTTCGACGCGCTGCTATGAAAATTGTGGGTGGAAACGAAGCCCACTGACTTCCATCCTCACATTTCCCGCTTACTCCCGCGGCGAAACGGATTTTACTTGAACAAATGCAGTGCGGAGGCTCTGCAATCTAGAAGACTGGCATTTAAAAACGCAGGTCCAGGTAATATATTCTCCCATCAGAAACGGTGCTCGAGGCTATAGCATCACTGTAGGCAGCGTTTTCTTCGCGATACTCAAGATATATAGGTTCAGTGATTAACCATCGGAGGTATCCTTACTATTAGAGGTGACACACCCATCGCTGTTATTAGAGTTGGTGATGTCTGCATCGCTACTCTCAGGACTTATTGTTGCAGTGATGATAATGTTCGTGTTGTATGCTTCGCCACCTTAATTCTCGTTGTTGTCATACTTGAAGCAGATTCTGTTGATTATCGGGATGTAACTTGCTGTAGCGATCGTGGTGCCTCTAATTATTGCTCGTCCAGGCTTAGTTTTTGTTGGTTTGTGGGTTTGTTGACGACTAAAAACTGTAGAAAAGTAAGGAATTAGTTTTGTAACAGAACAGAGGTTTAAATTCTATAAAATGAATGGCTTAATTTCGCTCAGGTGAGCTGTGCGGATAATTCTGTCACCGACTCCCTTGAGATTACAAATTACAGGAGAAATGTAACTTGCGATTGAGTACGGGCCCGCATACTTGGGCGCGAGCTTGGCTGCGAAACTGTCGATGGCCTTGGATAGTGGGTGCTGTTTCACTAACACCAGTTCTCCGACGTTAGGTTTCCACTGTCGCCTCCTCAGGTTGTAGTGCCTGGCTTGGTCCTGCGATGCTTTAGAGAGATTGTGCCTGACGATCTTGCAGATTTCTTGCAGCTGTGCAGCTCTTGCCTCCGGTTGTTGGCTTGGCGTGCCGGTACCTTGGGTCACTTCGTCGTACAGTGCTCTTGGTAAGCGGGGCTCCCGACCTTGGGTGAGAAATGCTGGACTGCAGCCAGTTGACTCCGATGCGCTGGTATTGATGGCTAGCGAAATCTCTGGCATTTTGTCGTCTCATACTCTGTGATCATTGTTGACCAGTTGCGCCATCATAGTTTTGATTGTCCGATTCACTCGCTCCGTAGGGTTTTCTTGGGGGGTGTAGGGTGCTGTAAATCGCTGTCGTACTCCAATATCATCCATGTAGTTCTTCACTATCCTGCTCTTAAACTGGGTCCCGTTGTCCGTAACGAATGTTTTGGGAACTCCGTACCTTGCCACGATCCTTTCTCGAAATGCTTTGACGACCCCTTCTGCCGTCGCCCTTCTAAGGGGTATTAATTCGGTCCATTTTGAGAATTTATCAAAGAACACCAGCAACATAGTGTTTCCGTGTTTGGATCGTGGTAGTGGCCCGATAAAATCTGCGCATACGGTGGACCATGGCTCATTTGGAATGGTTGTCAACATTTCCCCCGCTGGTGCTTGTTGGCTTGCTTTATATCGTTGACAGGAGTCACAGCTTCGCACGTACCGACTTATATCCCGGAACATGCCGGGCCAATAATACCGGTTGGCTATGCGGGAGATGGTTTTCCGGATGCCCAGATGACCAGCGTTCGGGCTGTCATGATTCTCTTCCATGACGCGCTTCCGGAGCGGCGTTGCTACGCAAAGTTTCCATTTAGCACAATCCTCGTCGCCTGTATGTCCTGGTAAATGGCGGTATAAGTGCCCTGCTACTTCGGAGAAGTCTGGATACTTTGCGGGTTCGTTTCGAACTTCGGCCTTCTTCTTCTCCACCCAGGTGCAGGTTTCGTCGGATCTGTTGGTCGCTGTTGCCATTTGAATAATCTCTCTAGGTTGTCTGGACAGGGCGTCGGCCACTACGTTGTTCTTCCCCTTCCTGTATTGAATTGTGAACTGATACTGCTGGAGCTCTAGGGCCCATCGGGCTACTCGTCCTGTGGGGCTTTCGATTGAGTTCAACCATTTAAGCGAAAGATGGTCCGTGACTACTATGAATTTATACCCTTCTAGGTAGGGCCGCATTTTCCTGATTCCCCATACGATGGCCAGACATTCTTTCTCTGTTGGCGAGTAATTTTTCACAGCGTTGTTTAGGCTTCGGCTGGCGTAAGCGATCACCCGCTCTTCTCCTTCTATGACTTGGGTTAAAACTGCGCCTAGGCCCAAATCACTGGCGTCGGTCTGCAGGGTGAATGTCTGGCTGAAATCTGGGCATAAGAGTATGGGTGCCTCCGTTAGTTTCTTTTTCATGGTCTCAAATGCCCTCTGCTGGTCATCGCCCCATTTCCAGTGCTTGCCCTTTCTCAACAAGGCCGTCAGCGGCTGCACTATTGCTGCGAAATCTGGAACGAATCGTCTGTACCATGAAGCAGCGCCTAGAAACCGCCGCACTCCTCTAATATTTTCTGGGGGTACCAAGTCCTGGATAGCCGCCACTTTCTCTGGATCGGTCTGGATGCCTTCGCTGCCGACGACGTGCCCTAAGTATTTTAACTTGGTCCGGAAGAATTCGCACTTTTCCGGATTAATTCTCAGATTAGCTGCACGTAGTCGTCGGAATACCTCCTGCAAGTTTTGCATGTGTTCATCTAGGGTGGAGCCCGTTACAACTATGTCGTCTAGATAGGCGAAGGCATGAGGCTCCATTTTTGCTCCGATAACTTGATCTAGGGCCCGCTGGAATGTTGCTGGTGCCGAATGGAGTCCGAAAGGCATGACCTTCCACTGATAAAGGCCACGGCCCGGTACGGTAAAGGCCGTAAATTGCTTGCTATTGGCCTCCATTGGTATTTGCCAATATCCATCCTTCAAGTCGAGAGTACTAATAAATCTCGCGTTTCGTAATCGGTCCAAGATATGCGTTATTCTAGGCAAAGGATAGGCGTCCGGTACTGATCTGGCGTTGAGTTGGCGATAATCTATACAGAGTCGCCATGCACCCGTCTTCTTTCGCACTAAAACAATCGGTGCGCTATAAGGACTGCGAGATGGTTCGATACATCCTTTGGTCAATAATTTATCAATTTCCTCGTCAATGATCGCCTGCATGGCCGGGTTTCGCGGGATGTATCGCTGTTTGATCGGTCGATCGTCAGACATGGTTATCGCGTGTTTGGTGATCTGTGTGACCCCTTCTAGCCTATCAAATTTTGGAAGTTCTTGGATTAAAAATCGATTTATTACCTCTTCTGAGTAAGATTGCTGCTCTGCTGTAGGCTCTGCCGCTGCTGTGGGTGAGGGCTCTGCCGATGATTCAAGTGTGGGTTCTGCCGCTGATTCGAGTGTGGGCTCCGTCGATGATTCGAGTGTTGGCTCTGCCGCTGATTCGAGTGAGGGTTCTGCCGACGATTCAGGTGTGGGCTCTGTCGCTGATGCATGTGTGGGCTCTGCCGCATGATTCGAGTGTGGGCTCTGCCGCTGATTCGAGTGTGGGCTCTGCCGAGATGACTGGAAGTGGCTCTGTCGCTGCGTTAACTAGTTGAGTTTCTATGCTGCTTCTCCGGACTGGATTTATTTGTTGGGTCCGTTTACATGGTGTTTCTTTCGACTTCTCTGCTGCTGTGAACGTAGTTGTGGGTTCTGTTGGTGACGTTGTCGAAGATGTTGACTGCGTGGCTGCTCTGGATTGGACCCTAGGCCTTCTTGTTGTTTTACACCGGGTCTTTTGTTGTGTATCGAGTTGACCATGCACCTTTCCGTTTGGTGCAGTGTGCCTTCTCCTATCGTAATTATTTCGCCTCTGATATTTAGCGAGGCGCCACACCGTTTGAGGAAATCTAACCCCAGAACGACGTCTTCGGTAGCGTCAGGCATGACTACGAACAGAAATTTCAATTTCAGGTCCCTGAATTCTAATTCGGTTTCCACCGCGTGTTCGAGTGGCCTAATTGAGCCATCCGCTAACGCTACTTCACCTCCATACGATATCCTTTTGGCCTGGTGACCCAATTCCGCAGCGAATGCCTCCCTAACGAAGCTTATGGTTGCCCCTGTGTCGATGGTGGCTGCTATGTTTCTCTGCTCAACGATAACGTTGGCGAAAACTCGACTGCAGGGGCGTTGGAGGTGATGTTGTTCTATGCCAGCCGAGGGAGATCTTCTGGAGTACCTGCCCCCCCTCGCTCTGGGCGGTCTCCGTTGTCGTTTCCCGATGTACGGCAACAAGCTATGGTACGTGTTCCAATTCGGCCACAGACCCAGCAGAACAACCGCTGAGGATGCTGACAGTTCCCGGCAAAATGGCCCTCTTGGCCACAGCGTCGGCAAGCAGTTCGAGTGTTGATTCTTTCTTCACCTTGAGTGGGGCCCACCATCCGGTGCTGTTCGGTGCGACTTCTAATCGCTGCTGGTCGTTCGGGCTCCCGTTGTTGAATTCCTTCCAAATCTTCCGCTAATTGAATTAGTTCCTCTAGTGTCGAGAAATCTTTCCGTTTAATGTACCATTGGTACTCCGGCCGACAATTCCTAAAAATCCGTTCTAACATTTGTTGTTCGGTAAAATTCGCGTGACGAGGCTGTTGACATCGCTTTTTTATTTCGTCGTCCAGAGTTTCAAAGTAGCGTGGTGGAAGGAAAAAGCTCAGAAAGTTTTTCTTGAATTTGGTCCACGAGGTTTCCTGTTGATGGTTGTTCCGGTACCATGCTAAGGCTTTGTCCTTTAACAGTTCTGGCATTGCCCGGGGAAGATGGTTGGTGGCTACTCCGTAGGCTGCAGCCAGTTCCTCAACTCTTTCTATAAAGGCCAGTGGCTCTTTGGCTCCGTCGTACTTTAGGGACCACTTCCGAACTTGTTCCATTATTATGGGGTTGTAGGGGCTGGTTCCGTCATTTGGTGTGTTAAACCCTTGGGTTGAAAACCGATAGATGGTTTCGTCATGCTTGCGTACTGGCTGCGCTGTTGCGGCCATTGCCACGATTTGCTCCTCACCACCGCCTGGTCTGAGATAGGGCCCGGCTTTGTCGTCCGTCTGTGATGATTCTTCCGTGCCGTCTGTCTGGGTTCTATGCTTTGATGAAGATCTCTTGTGACGAGTCTGGAGCTCAAGCAAGCGTTGCTTTACTTCCGGTGTATGGTCTTCTGCCACGAAAACTTTGAACCTCTTCCGTAGGTCATCAACTGTTCCTGTTACCTCGAGGCCGAATTCTTCACCATACGTGACCAACTCCTCCTTTCTTAGACCATGGCACCACGACACATTCAACATGGTTTTTTTTTCTTATTATTATTTATATTTATATTTATTATTTTTTTTTTTTTTTGTCTATAGTTTTTCTTTCTTCTTTTTTTTTTTTTTTGGTTTTTTTTTCCCACTAAAGTTTATTATTATTTCGCTTTTTTTTCTATCGTTTGATTTCACTGGGTATTGTTTTGTTTTTCACTTCGCGCACTAAGGATGGGATAGGTAGGTACACTTTCACTGTATCTGCTGTATGCTGCTGGGGCTGCTGCTGTTGAATTTACGGCTGGGCTGTTGCTGTAGAATTTACGGCTGGGCTGTTGCTGTAGAATTTACGGGGCTATTGCCTTGATTAATTGTTATTTATAATTAATATAGTGTCTTTAATCCTTGAGGAGCCGCGTATTCTCGTAAATATATATACTCTCGTTTGGAAAAAACAGTGGATTTGCAAACACATGGAAGGAAACTCATCCGGTCGTATTTTATAAATTTTCATATGTTAGCCTAGGGTCCCTGCTCGGGCGCCATTGTAACGAACCTTTCAGCCAGGGGTCTCGGCTCGCCGATATCCGGGGTTCGTGTACAAAAATTTATATTTTGCAGGTGGCTAACAAAGGTCTAATTTCCGGGAGTTTAAATAAACAAGACCTTCCATGTATATTTCTTTGATAATCCACTTTTATTTACATCTTGATACAATATTTATGGTAAATTGTATATATATCTAAGAATAAATTATTGATATGATTCGGATCATATCGGATCCGGCGACCTAATTTCTGTGACGGCGTTTTACTACCGCACACAAGTACAACGCAAAAGCGACTTGCCACTTGTGTACGTTAATTCAACGTACCCGTTGAGCTACGAATGCGACGGATGCGCTGACTACGATGACCTGATTCCTGTGACGGTGTTTTATTACCGCACACAAGTACAACGCAAAAGCGACTTGTCACTTGTGTTCGTTAATTCAACGTACCCGTTGAGCTACGAATGCGACGGATGCGCTGACTACGATGACCTGATTCCTGTGACGGTGTTTTATTACCGCACACAAGTACAACGCAAAAGCGACTTGTCACTTGTGTACGCTATTTCAACGTACCCGCCGACCTAATTCCTATGACGGCGTTTTATTTCCACATACAAGTACAACGCAAAAGCGACTTGTAACTTGTCGGCGTCAATTCAACGTACCCGCCGACCTAATTCCTATGACGGCGTTTTATTACCGCACACAAGTACAACGCAAAAGCGACTTGTAACTTGTCGGCGTCAATTCAACGTACCCGCCGACCTAATTTCTATGACGGCGTTTTATTACCGCACACAAGTACAACGCAAAAGCGACTTGTAACTTGTCGGCGTCAATTCAACGTACCCGCCGACCTAATTCCTATGACGGCCTTTTATTACCGCACACAAGTACAACGCAAAAGCGACTTGCCACTTGTGTACGTCAATTCAACGTACCCGCCGACCTAATTCCTATGACGACGTTTTATTTCCACATACAAGTACAACGCAAAAGCGACTTGTAACTTGTATACGAGCTGCAACCTAAGAGAAGATAGGAAAGAAGTTATGGTTAATGGTTTTCTTACGGTTGCTGCTGTTGTCCGGAGCTGCTGAACTGCTGCTGGCTGTGGTCCTCAGAAGAATGACCGACTAAAAACCAAAACCTTTGCCAAGTCACCTTTTCCTAACTCTGTAGCTTTTCTCACAATAAAGCTCTAACAGCTGTTTTACTATGGATCGTGGTAACAGCTGTTGGGCAGGGCTACCGTATGACAATTCTTTGTGTTTTGCTTATGTCTATTCTACTACTATTGCGTTTTTTACGCGTCGCCCCGCGCTAATGCAATGAACTTAACTAAAAGTTTTAACTTATATTATATTATTTATGATTAATAATTCATTAAAATGGATTTAGATAAATAAACGAAATGATATTAAGAAATAAATACATAATTCGTGAAGTTAAATAAAACCAATAAATACGTTTGCTTATGTTTTCGGGCGTTTCGACGCGCTGCTATGAAAATTGTGGGTGGAAACGAAGCCCACTGACTTCCATCCTCACAATGTTCGGAATTTTTTTTTCAAAATCGCCTATAAATTTACAACCACATTAAGGCCTGGCAACTATGCTGGCGGTCCCATCAAATCCGGGTATGGTATATTTTGATTTTCTATTTTTAAAATTTCAAATAACATTTTTATTTAAACTAGAATTTGTGCACTTTTAAATAATATCAAAATTTTTCATATTCCATGTAATTTTTTTATATTCCATGTAGTTTTAAAATTATAGAGCGTTCAAGTTAAAAGTGTGCACTGCATAAAATAAGCTGTGAGTCCACTATATGTATTATCAATATAAGGCCGGAAAATCATACCATAAACATCTGTTTTTGGCAAAAAAGTGATATTTATAAAAAAAAAGTTCTTATTAACTACACTCACGGTCAAAAAAAACGCAAATTTGAATTTTGCAAGAAATTTTCTATTTTGATGCGTAAAATAATATCTACTCTTGTTTAACGGTTTTAAATTTGTAAGATACTATTACTAGGGACAAGTTTTGAGTATTTTCAAAACTGTCCACCTAACAATAATAAATTCTAGGAACCTTTTCCAAATCAACACATAATTGCTAGTTTTATAATCAGAAATTACAACTTATTTATATGAAAAAATACATTAAGGGTATTCCTGAAAACTCGAAAAGCCTCGAAAACTCGAAAAGCATCGAAAACTCGAAAACATTTTCGAGCCTCGAAAATAATTTGTATGAAAAAAAGTTTACGCAACTCTCGAAAACTTTCGAGGCAAATTTGATGCGAAAGTTGGAAAATGAATAATATGAGCGAGAAGAGCGCAATTGTTCTCAAAAAGATAAAAAAGTGTCAAAAAAAAAATTAAATTATTTTATTATTTTTCGATTTTCAAAACAAATTTTAATTCGCTACAAACTTTTTATTTTGATTCAGTTAAGCAATTTAATGTTTCTATTTAATCAATATGGGTATCAGTTGATAAGTAATTTATTAAGCTATAATATAAGTGTGAAAAAGTTTCAAATCGGTCCATCTATAATCAAAAAGAATGGTTTAAAATTAATCCAAAAAAATGATTTTTTTAACAAATTAAAGTTTTTTTATTTAATTTTTTTGATTGACAACTAAGACACATGTTGATTTCTCTCACACGAGTTATGTAGTTTTAGGCAACATAAGGCGTTTCTCATTCGTTTGCACGTTTGCATAGATTGGGGTGTTCCCTGAAACAAGCTCGGAAACTTTCGAGTTTTCCCGTTTTGAGGAATACCCTTATTGTTTTTTGTAGTTTTTTTTACGCATTTTTGATTTTTCACATATTCTTTTATTTTATATTATTTATTTATTTCAAATAATACGGAGAAATTGATTTTAATAGCGCGTAGGACCTATTTTTGCCTTGATGACGCTTTAAATTCGAGAGGGCATGCTCTCATATTTTCCGTATTAATTCCATTAAAATATAGTTGTACCAAGTGGATTCAATTATTTCCTTTAACTTTGGAATATTGTTAGGTTTTGTTGGCGCACTTTGCGTTTTAAAATGGCCCAAACATTCACAATGGGATTTAGGTCGGGGCTGTTACCGGACCATGGACTAACTCAATTCTCAAAAAGTCCTTATATTCCTTTACCTATGCAAAAATAAATAGTCATTATTGTAAATCTATCAAAAAAAAATGTAAAAAATAATTATTGTGGGTGGGACACTTACCGATTTCGAGCGATGACAAGGTGCAGAATCGTTTTGAAATATGACTTTTGCTACGTGCTCGGTTAGTCGGTCGATGCTCGGTAAAACGCCGTTTTTTACGATATCAATATAAGCTGCGGAGCTCACATAACCTTCCAGAAGAAGAATCTCTTCCTGACCAGAGCTTGTTATTGCCTCCATTTGACCATTGACCGACTAAGCGAGCACGTAGCAAGAAGTGCTACTGGATTTCTAGCTGACAAAAACATAGGCGTTTTGCCTTGGCGGCGAACTCACCTGACATAAAGCTCATAGAGAACATGGGGGAAAACTCCAAACGGACGATTTCAAAAGGATTGATTACCACCAAGTGAAAGTTGATTGAAGAACTCAACAGAGAATGGCATCATAACACCGAAAAAATGTATACGGAGCATACCTCGATGCATACAAGCCGTTATTGTATCTAAGGGTGGTATCACCAAATATTAATGTTACTTGCATCAAATTTTTAAGGACATGAATATTACCTTTAAGAAAAAATAAATGAGTACACACTACGTATTATGTTGTTTTTATTATCTAAATAGAATATAATAAAAAACAAATACTTACTAAACCTAGCACAAATTATTTACTCAAAAAATCATTTAAACTAGAAAATACAAAAATATGAGTACTGTCCCTAATAATTTGGCCACCTATTGTACATCATTCCATCGGAGCCGGATATATTATGAGAAGATCACATTTTGCCAATCAGATACAGTCCACATTTTGTACTATTTTGCCCTTTCCAAGCATTTACGATGCATTTGAGTGGTCAAAAAGGCTTCTTAGTGTAGTGATATGCAGATAAACCAGCGTCTCGAAGCCTTCGTCGCACAGTCTTTGAAGAAATGTCTGTTCCTTCCCATGTAACAAACTTCAAATTTCAACAGACCTTGCGAAGCGATTTTTAAGACTTATCAATTTTAAAAGTCGATCAGCTGCTGCTGAAGTCCTTTCGCGCTTCTGATCCTTCTTTTCGCAACGCCAAAATATCGCGCTTTATCGCTTCGTTCAATTTTTGATAATTTCGCATCTTGTGAAAAGCAAAAACACAAGTATAATTAAAAACTAACAATATAACTTTCTTTAGAAGCTACAAAAACAAAGATAAAAATGTTTCTTTAATTTGTTTTTACATTTTGCTTGGGGTCTAAGCAGATCTGTGCAAAAAAAGAAACATTAAGCTGGCATATAATATGGAATAAAGTTCCAGTTATCATAAGCTTAAATGTAAATAAATAGCTGTGCTATAAAAATCAAGTGCAAAATTTAAAAGATAGTGACTTTCAACAAATTTATAAAAAAAAGTGTTATCAGCGGTGGCAAAATGCCGCCGAATGAATGTAAAGAGTGTACTGTGAAATTGGTTCAACTGGATGATTCGATTTCATGTTCTGGTGGTTGTGGCAGTTTATATTGTATAAAATGCAGTAATATAAAAAGACCTGAGATTAAAGTAATGAGTGATAATGCAAACATTAAATGGTTTTGTAATCAATGTACACTTTCTGATACAAATACTAAATTCATTGAAATCAAACATTTAATACAAAATTGTCACCAAACTAAAGTTGGAAAACCTGAGATGAAAGACTTATTTGAAGAAGTTTTACTTCAAAAATTTGCACAATCAAAGAACGGTTTAGCCACATAATTTAACACATTTATAGAGCACAACATTTAAGTGAAATTAAGCGAAATGAAAAAAGACATTTTAAAAGAGTTATCAAACGATCTAAAAGTAAATAATGAGAAACTGAACGAAGTTTGTTCTATTAATAATAACAACAATAATGTCAATAAACAAATTTCATATGCAGAAGTGGCAAAATTTAACGAAAATAGATTAGTCATCAAACCCAGAGACAAAGCGCAGAAAAACAAAGATGACAAAAATGCGCTTAAAAAGGTAAATGAACCAACTAAAGGTCTCGTGAGTGGAGTAAAGGAAATAAATAGTGGCGGTTTAATAGTGCAGTGCAAAAATAAAGAAGCCTACGATCAAGTACAGCAGAAGATAACAGAAACCATTGGAAATTAATATGAATTGCAGAAAACAAGAGAGAAATAAAAAAAGTTTTTAAAGTTATTGGTCTAACAGAAAAGCTTACTTGTGAGCGCTTAATTGAGTGCATCCACGGTGGTCTTTAAAAAAATTTTAATTTTTCGAAATACCACCCGCGATTTTTGTCGGATAATGTTGGGAGACCTTTCCAGTGTCAAACTCCGCGAAATCGAACGTCCAGCCGTTTTTTTTCGACATTTTCATTTTTTTAACGATTTTTTGAGTATATCTCGGTGTTTATTTACATTAGAGCAGTTCAAAATAAAAACTTTTTAATTTTTTTCACGATGTGTCAGTGGATTACAATAGCCCTATATGTCTAGACAAAACAACCCATAAGAATTTTCATCAATTTTGAAAACTGGATTGCCGCCGTCTGTTTTAAGTTGCCTACCCATTTTCGAAAATATTAATTTAAAAAACGGTGCAAGCTAAAGAGGTTATCAAATTTTGCAACAAAGTGGGTATGCTTTTCGAATTATTATCAATCGAGGAATTCCGTCCGTGATAATTATTTCTTCTTCTTCTTTTTTTCTTATAAAAAAATTTAAAATTGCCCGGACATAAATTAAAACATGCCGATTTTCTACTTTCAAGTTTCAAAATCTTGATATAATATTTTACCGCCGATCTAGTGGTACATTATTTTTAATGTACCTTTATTTGCTTAAGAGAAAACAGTAAACCGCATATCAATATCTTCTTTCAATACCAAGATATCTGCATTTTTCTAAATTAATAGACCTGAAATTTTTCGATTCGGCGTTGACATATATACATTAGACCTGTTCAGAAATTTACGAAATATGAATTTTTTAGGGAGCTGAAAGCTTATGTGAAAGCTCTATGAATTTAGATAAGATTTGCTTCAAAAAAAAAAAATTCAAAAATATTTGTGTTAGATATTGCGCTTTTCGCCGGAAGGTCGAATTCGGGTGTTAATCTGAATTTTAAAAGGTTCTCTCAGAAACACATAAATAACTTTTATTTTAGAAATTATTTCAAAATAAAAATAGTGCAGTTTTCCTAATTAAAAATTATTTCAATTCTATTTTACAACACTTAAAACATGTAATTTTAGATTTTTTTTCTGAATTTCCAACTTTAACCTTAAATATTTCCGAGAAAAAAATTTTCAAAATATTTTTTTATTGTTGTATGGCCTACTACCTTTGTGGTTAAAAAAAGCAAGCTATTTATTTTTGACAGTCTTTAAATTGCTTCATTCAAAAGAAAATGTACAAATTGTTTATGTTCGATATTTTTAATTTTATTTCTACTTGCCCTACTAATAGGCTGTTGACTATGTATTTGAACAAGGAATTAATTCTTTAAAGGTATTTCATTGTCTTATATGTTCAATTGCACCCTATAAATAATAAATCCAAAAGTGCAACTTAGCTTCGGAGTGGACTTTTGAGGACGGTGCAAATTTGTCCAATTTTTATTTTTTATTTTTAACTATAACTCAAAAACTGTATATTTTTAGTATCAACAAATCATACAACTTTTGTAGAAAATCGAATTTCCTATCAAAGTGGTACTTTGTAAGGTCAAAAAGCTTGTTTTTTAAATAATTTAAGTCAAAAAGACTATTTAAAAAAACCAAAAAATTTAAATTTTTGTGTATAATTTTTTCTGAGTGTATTTAGGTATTGTCATTGGTTCACAGAAAATAAATATGACGTAGTTTTTGTCAAAATGATGATCCACAAAAGTATTTTTGATGGAAATTAGTTGAAATACGGTCGTTTGAAGCTATCTACTATTATATGATTTTACCAATTTTTTAACTTTTGATAATTTTAAATTTTACACACAAAAATAATTTTTATTCAATAAAAAAGTTATTTTCAGTTTATCAATGTTATTTTATTGAATAAACATGACTTTTTTGTAAAAAAAATTATAGCTAACAAAAGGTAATAAGTAAGTAACTTTGAACGACCGTATCTCTGTTAATTTCCATCAAAAATACTTTTGTGGATCATCATTTTGACAAAAACTACGTCATCTTTCTTTTCTGTGAATCAATGACAATACCTAAATACACTCAGAAAAAATTATACACAAAAATTTAAATAAGAACAAAAATTTAAAATTTTCGGTTTTTTTAAATAGTCTTTTTGACTTAACTTATTTAAAAAACATGCTTTTTGACTTTACAAAGTGCCACTTTGATAGGAAATCTGATTCTCTACAAAAGTTGTATGATGTGTTGACACTAAAAATATATAGTTTTTGAGTTATAGTTAAAAAAAAATAAAAAATCGACAAATTTGCACCGTCCTCAAAAGTCCACGCCGAAGCTTAATTGCACTTTTGAATTTATCATTTATAGGGTGCAATTGAACATATAAGACAATGAAATACCTTTAAAGAATAAGTTTCTTATTCAAATTCATAGTCAATACCCTATTAGTAGGGCAAGTAAAAATAAAATCAAAAATATCGAACATTAACAATTTGTACATTTTCTTTTGATTGAAGCAATTTAAAGAATGTCAAAAATAAATGGCTTACTTTTTTTAATCACAAAGGTAGTAGGCCATACAACAATAAAAAAATATTTTGAAAATTTTTTTCTCGGAAATATTTAAGGTTAAAGGTGAAATTTCAGAAAAAAAAAATCTAAAATTACATGTTTTAAGTGTTGTAAAATAGAATTGAAATAATTTTAAAAGTTTCTGACCTTAAGAACTGGTTAATTAGACTAAACATAGGAAAACGGCATTAATTTTATTTTGAAATATTTTCTAAAATAAAAGTTATTTATGTGTTTCTGAGATAACCTTTTAAGATTCAGATTAACAGCCGAATTCGACCTTCCAGCGAAAAGCGCAATATCTAACACAAATATTTTTTTTGATGCAAATCTTATCCAAATTCATAGAGCTTTCACATAAGCTTTCAGCCCCCTAAAAAATTCATATTTCGTAAATTTCTGAACAGGTCTAATGTATATATGTCAACGCCGAATCGAAAAATTTCAGGTCTATTAATTTAGAAAAATGCAGATATCTTGGTATTGAAAGAAGATATTGATATGCGGTTTACGGTTTTCTCTTAAGCAAATAAAGGTACATTAAAAATAATGTACCACTAGATCGGCGGTAAAATGTTATATCAAGATTTTGCAACTTGAAAGTAGAAAATCGGCATGTTTTAATTTATGTCCGGGCAATTTTCATTTTTTTATAAGAAAAATAGAAGAAGAAGAAAAAATAATCACGGATTCGAATTCCTCGATTGATAATAATTCGAAAAGCATACCCACTCTGTTGCAAAATTTGATAACCTCTTTAGTTTCCACCATTTTTTAAATTAATATTTTCGAAAATGGGTAGGCAACTTAAAACAGGCGGCGGCAATCCAGTTTTCAAAATTGATGAAAATCCTTATGGGTTGTTTTGTCTAGACATATAGGGCTATTGTAATCCACTGACACATCGTGTAAAAAATCAAAAAGTTTTTATTTTGAACTGCTCTAATGTAAATAAACACCGTTATATTCTCAAAAAATCGTTAAAAAAATGAAAATGTCGAAAAAAAAACGGCTGGATGTTCGATTTCGCGATTCGCGGATTTTGACATTGGAAGGGTCCCCCAACATTATCCCTGAAAAAAATCGCGGGTGGTATTTCGAAAAATTAAAATTTTTTAAAGACCACCGTGCATCTCTAGCAAAATGAAATATGTACAGGAAAAGTAGTTAAAGTTGTTATGCAAATGTATATGTATATATGCAAATGTTAATAGGAGAGAAGAATGTTTTAACGCTCTTATAGAAACAGATTTAGTAACATATGATGAAATTTTGAAACAAAAGAGAGTTAATGTTGAGTGGGACTCTTGCATTGTTGATGAATATGTACGTATTTTTAGATGCTTTAAATGTTTAGGATATAACCATAAAGCTATCGACTGCATTAACAAAAAAGTTTGTGGTAAATGTGCAGGAAATCATGATGCAAAAGACTGCAGCTCAAAGGTATCTAAATGTGTTAATTGTTGTGAGTTAGTTCAAAAAAAGTTATTAGATGTTGATGTACACCACTTTGCTTTTAGCAGAGAATGTCCAGCATTTAAAAGATACTTTGAAAGTAAAACCAAGACGCAACACAAGAAATGAATAGCGTTCCTGTATTATATGATATTCCTTTATCAAATTGTAAGAATGCAAATTTTAATAGTATTACTAAAAACCCAAATTCTAATAGCTTTTACATAATATCACAGAACATAAGGAGTATGCGAAAAAACTTTGATAATTTCATACTGCATCTTAATTCTTTTGTTGCTATGCCTGATTTTATTTTTTTGACAGATACATGGATCTATGATTCTGAGGAGGCACTTTTTAATATTCCAGGTTATAAGTAGTATACTAATTGGAATAACCAGTATTCAGCTGGTGGTGATGCTGTTTTTGTCTCGTCTGACATAAATTGCGAATTTATGAGTCAAAAATTGACAAGCTCTGATGTACTTAAAGTAAAATGTTTATTGGATAACCAAAACTTTGCCTTTATTTCTATTTACAGATTTTACGAAAATAATTCCCAAGAGGTATTCTTAGGTGATTTAAATGATTTGTTGAAGGATGATAGATCCGAAAATTTAGTTTTGTTGGGAGATTTAAATATTTTGCAAGAATCAGTATTTAATGATAACTATGTATTGTTGCTTACTTCGTATGGCCTTGAGTCATGTATTAATGAGCCCACTCGAATCACAAATTTAACACAAATATGCATTGACCATATTTTTGTCCGTTATAATCGTTCTAGCCAAATTAAAATCAGTAGTTCCGTTTGTGATCTTAATATATCCGACCACTACAAGTCTTATTTTTAAAGAAGGTTGTTAAAAGTAAAAGTGTTAACTTGCCTCTTGATTGTGATAAAGCAGTTACTGATTTTGTAATGCTTAATCATTTACTATTACAGGAATCATGGGACAGCGTTTATAAAGAATATAATCCTTCATTAGCTTTCAGTCATTTTATTGATAAACTTGTATTTTACAACAATATCTGTACAAAAAATATATCAAATAATTTATTGAAAAACAAAATAAAAGTTGAAGCCTTGGATAACATCAGTGTTACTCAAAAAAATTAAGGCCAAAACTAAGTTGCACAAAAAATGTCGGATGCATCCACATAAAACCAATTTAAGAGATCGTTACAAAAAGCTATGTAAGGAAATTTCTGTGGAAGCTTCAAAAAGCAAAAACGAATTTTACTTCAGTGAATTTAATAAGGTTAAAGGAGACACAAGAAAAGAGTGGAAATTAGTAAATAATATTCCGAACAAAACTAATAAAAACTATAAAATTCAGGACTTGAAGGTTAATGGGATGACTTACAGGTGTCCAGTCGAAAAAGCTTACTTGTTTAATAAACATTTTGCAAGTATTGGTGAGGAGGTGGTAGCTGCAAACAGTATTATTGCTCCATGCTTGTGTTTACAGAAAGAATATTCCAATTCAAATAGTTTCTTTTTTGAGCCTTTATCTTCCTTAGAGAACTCAAATTCGACCACAGAAAAGGGTTTTTCAAGTTTATTTATTAAAAAAATTGTGTTCAATATTTCTGATGTTCTTTGTAACTTGTGTAATAAAAGTATTAGTTCTGGAATCTTTCGAGAAGAATTAAAAAAAGCGGAAGTAATTCCTCTATTTAAAAAAGGTGACGCAAATGCTCTAAGCAACTACAGACCTATATCACTTTTGTCTAATTTTTCCAAAATCATTGAAAATGCGATGAAATCAAGGATGATTATTTTTTTGGATAAATATCGTTATTTCAGTGAGTGCCAATTCGGCTTCAGGAGCGGTCTCTCAACAGAAAATGCACTTATGAAATTTTGTGTCAATATACATAATAGTTTAAACGGTCAAAACCTTACAGCAGCGTTATTTGTCGACATAAAGGCTTTTGACACTGTTGACCATGTTATACTGCTGAATAAACTTTTTAAGTGTGGTTTTCGAGGCTCCGTATAAAATTGGTTTTCTTCTTATCTATCAAATAGAGTTCAGAGGGTTAAAATTGATAAAAATTATAGTAGCTTCTGTAATATAAAAGTTGGTGTCCCACAAGGCTCTGTGTTAGGTCCTATTCTCTTTTTAATCTACATAAATTCACTTTTTTCTCAAAAATTCGTGTGTAAAACTATTGCGTTTGCTGACGATACGGCATGCACTTATTCTTGTGATACAACTTTTCAAGCTGTGGTTGATATAAATCATGATTTGGAAGTCCTTAGGCACTGGTTTAAAATCCATAAATTGGTACTGAGCGACAAAACTAAAATTATGATATGATACAAATCAAAGAGTTACACACCTGCTCAAAATAATAGGTACACTTCTCAGTTTTTAGTTTAAACTCTATTACAAAAATATTTTGGAAATATAGAGGAAAAATCGTCGTGTATATTATTGTATATATTAAGTAAAGCCCATTTACTTTGTGATTATATAGATATATTAGAATCTGCATTCGTCTCTAGTTCGTAGAACTATAGAATGTAGAATTATCATTAAGTTAATTGTTACTTCCTAATGAATTATTAATGATAATAAAAAAATTTAATACAAATACAAAAATACAAATTAAAAGTATTTAGAGTTAAAAATTCTATGAAATTAATAAAGTCTACTGATTACGATTTTGTCAATAAAATTACTTTATCTGTTCAATACAGAATTTTTCTCTCGAGACTTTAATCTTGAATATCTCGAAATCAGGTTCGCGTCAGTTAACTGGTTATTGCAATTTGCCACAGAAATAACTTTAATATGCGGTTTTCTCCGTTTCATAGTTTTGCTGATAGGACACGTACACTCTGAGGTGACGATATATTTAACTTACACCCATGTGCAAATTAGTGTGGACAAAACAATTTTTTTATTGTTTTTACAAAGTTTCAGCAGTCAGTTAAACATCCTGTCAAACAAATGTTCTGGGGCTGCTTCTCATTTTTTGGTCCAGGATCACTTGTACCCATAACAGGGATGATGAACGGTTAAAAGAATTTGACGAAGTTACAGACGGGCTGCTGAATTGTCAAAGTTTAATTTGCAAAAGACTATTTTGCAACATGACTCGGCACCTTGCCATACATCAAAAATAGAGAAAAATTTTTCACTGAAAATAGAATTACAGTTTTGAATTGGCCTGTAATTCACCTGACCTTGATCCAATTGAGAATTTATGGTCGATATGCAAAACTAGGCTCAGAAATAGGGATTGCACAACCAAACGTAACTTGATTGAGTCAGTTATTGAAGTATGGTACAGGGATCCCAAAATCCGTAATGACTGCCAATCTCTTAGAAAATCCATGCCAAAGCGCATTAAAATGGTGCTTAAAGCAAAAAGTGGGCACTTCAAATATACCTTTTTTTATATTTTTCGTGAATAAAACAGATTTTTTGAGTACAAACTGTTTTGTCCACATTAATTTGCACAAGGGTATAAGTGTACATTCTGGTATTTTTCCAGATTCTTTGAAAACAGCAGTGTAGATTCCACTATACAGAAAAGGACCATCGTGATTAAACAATTTCCGCTCAATTTCACTTCTTTCCACCTTCTCGAAAGTTTTTGAGAAAGGTATGAAATATAGAATGTTGCTCTACCTAAATAAATTTTTTAGTGACCGACAGTTTATTATTATTATTATTATTATAAATTTATTCCAACGTAATAAATTACAATTTGAAACAATTTCTTATAAGCGATAGCAACAAAAGGCCTTCCGCTTTAATGTAAGATTTTAAACTATTATATTTTTTTTTTTTTTTTTTTTTTTTTTTTTAAATATTTTTGTTACAATACAATATATTTAGGATAAATTAATTGTACTAGACTATATTTCATAAAATAGAGCACGTTTTTTAAGTATTTCGTTTATGGCTTTGATGTTTGACTCTGTGACATTTTTCAGGAGATCTAATGAATTTTCATTTATATTAAGGTTGAATTTTATGGCGATCGTTTTATGGCATGAATTCAGTAAGTGAGCTAAATCTATCGTTTCAAAGTTGCAATAGGAGCAGAGTGGTTGCGAGTTGTTGCTGAAAAGGTGTTGATGAGTGTACCTAGTATGCCCCAAGCGGATCCGTGTATAGTTTATTTGCATCCTTCTCGATACAGTTGGAGGAATTATAATAGCTTTTCCTTGATGATTTGCTGTCTTGAAAAAATGAGAGTAGTTTACCCATTCCTGTATTACTTTTTGTGCAATGTTTTGGTCCGAAGCACCTTTAATGTCTTTTTTGTTGTATGTTGGCTTAGTGTATAGTGGAGATATCGTTGCTGACCTTGCCACTTCATCTGCAAGAGAGTTTCCCGGTATGCCAATATGACTAGGAACCCAACTTATTTTAATTTTGTTGTTTGCTATAAGTATGTCTCTGATTAAGTATGTCCTTTTTATTTTGGCTATCAATGATGTTACTCATATAATCAAAAACTCTCATCTGCTTATATATGCTGATGATATGGAAATTTACAGGACTGTGAAGGTGGATAATGACAACTTTGCCCTTCAGTCTGACCTGAAATCATTTGAAGTTTGGTGTTCTAAAAATAGCTTACATTTAAATCCTGATAAATGCCAAACTATGATCTTCTCTAGAAAGAAAATTAATGTGGAATTTGATTATACAATTAATGATATGAAAATCTGTCGTGTCGATATAGTCAAAGACCTTGGTATACATGTTGATGCTAAATTGACGTTTAATGAACACATTAATATAATCTGTAAGAAGGCTTCGTCATTACTTGGATTTATAAAGCGGTGGGCAAAAGAATTTAATAGCCCGTTAGTAACAGTAACTTTATACAATACTATTGTGCGTCCTCACTTAGAGTATGCTAGCCAAGTATGGTCTCCATATTACAATATACATATAGATAGAGTAGAACGAATCCAAAAAAATTTTGTTCGGTTTGCTCTCAAGGGCTTAAATTGGAATGACCTCTTAAACCTTCCTCCTTATGAGGATCGTTTAAAGTTATTACGTATGCAGTCTTTGAGCACTCGTAGAAATATTGCGGGTATAATTAACTTTCATCAGCTTGTATCAGGGTCGCTTGCTGCGCCAGAGCTTCTGAATTATATTCATTTTAACACTAATCGTAGGAGTAATCGTAACTCATATCAGATATTTTACCAACCAGTCAGTAGAACTAATTATATGGCTACAGCTCCTTTTAATCGCATGACTACTCTAATTAACAATTGCGATGTATATGATATTGGCTTGTCAAAAGGTCAACTCAAGCTTAGATTGAAAAATAACTATACTTAATTTTGTAGCTTAATGGTTGTTGGTCTTTATGTTTGTGTTGTCCGAGCCCCACCGCATGATGGGTAAATTTTTTCTAACATTTATGCCTTAGGTCATTTAAATAAATCCATACAATTGCATTCATGCAATTTTATGCTTATATATTTATGATCTGTGTGGGTATGTTGAGAAAGTGCGACAAAGCTAAGAAAAAATTATAAAAATATAACAAATTAATTTGCATGTATAATTTTTTCATTTTCATAATTTTTTAATAAGCTTTTTACTTGGTTTAAAGCTTCAAGCTAAATTGCTAAGAAGGCTAATAGCTGTAGTAGCTAAACTCTATTATTATTATTAAAGCTATTGTATGATCACTGTTGTTGGGGTTTCGAATAGCATTTATTGTTGAAAGTGAATCTGTGAATATAATGTATTTAATATTGGATTTGTTTGCAAACTGTACTGCATATAGGATTGCTTCGGCTTCTGCTGACAAAATTGACGTGAAGTTCGGCATCAAATAATTACAAATGACTATGTTGTTTTCGTTTACTACACTATAGGCTGTAGCTGCGTTACATTTGGAACCGTCAGTGTATATAGCCTTCCAGTCTTTGTATTGGATACGTAGTGCATTAAACAATTTCACATAAATGGTTGGATTTGTAGTTTCTTTAAGATAAGCTTGTAGGTCGAGAAGGAAAGAGCTATTATGTATGTTCCATGGAGCAGATTTTAGCCGTGGTTTTGTTAAAACTTTGAAGCTTGTGATGCAGTTTTTACCGACTTCAATAATTCGTTGCAACGTTGAGCACTTTTTTGTGCTTTTTTTCCGCTTTAAACGATTTTGTGCCAAATTTGATAGCGTCGATCCATCAGAATGAATAACCTTTGTTACCATCCTTCCTGTTAATAGATCAATTCTTTCATCTATTGAAGGCAGGCCAGATTCGGTAAGTATATTTATAATTGGAGTGGAACGAAACGCTCCAAGTGCTAGTCTAATTGCATTATGGTAAATCGATTTGATTTTTTGAAGGTTTCTTTTTGATGTTAACCCATATATTGGTAAACCATAATCAATTTTGGATAATATGATAGACTTTACGACGTGAATTAAACTATTGGTGTGTGACTCTAATTTATTGCTACTTAGGCACTTAACAATATTTAATCTATTACCTAAACTTAAGCAGAGATTATTGATATGGTCGTTCCAAATAGATCTTTTATTAAATATTAAACCCAGAATTTTAAGGTGATCGACGTATTCATTATTTACAAGGTCTAAGGTTATAGGTAGTGTTAAACATTTTTGTTTCTTACATATGTGTAATACTTTTGTTTTTTCAATGGATAATTTTGTGCCACTACGTTCACACCAAAGCTTTATATTACAATATAATGAATGTAATTCGTTGATAAATACAATATAATTTTTGGTCTTTCCAAATACATATAAGTCATCTGCGTACATTACGTGTTTAAAATATTTATTATGGTTTATTATTACATTCAAGCTATTAGACGCTATCAAAAAAAGGACTACCGATAAGGGAGAGCCTTGGGGGATTCCATTACATACATCTCTTGGCGGAGAGTACACATTACCGATTTTTGTGCGTATTTTTCTGTTACTAAGGAAACTTTTAACGAAATTAATAATTTTTGGGCCAACTTGCCACTCAATTAATTGATTTATTATGGAATGCATTCCAATTCTGTCATATGCTTTTTCAAAATCAAAAGAAACGACTGACATATGATTTTTAGCGGACAGGGTGTTGCAAATATACTCTTCGATTACTAGTAGAGATTCTATTGTTCCTTTACCGGTTTTGAAAGCAGTTTGATTCTCCGATAATAATTTTCTTACACTCAAGTACCACATAATTCTCAGACATAACATCTTTTCAATGACTTTAGACATGCAAGGCAGTAACGAAATGGGGCGGTATCCTTCTACTGAAGTCTTTGGCTTATTGGGCTTAGGAATGGGTATGGTAGTGGCAATTTTCCACGTATTGTGCTGGATTCAAAAATCTTGTTGTAAATTTTACACAGGCTTTCTTTACCTATGAGAGGAAGATTTTTTATAATTGGGTATGATATTTGATCATACCCAGGTGTTTTACCTTTTAAAGAGGTTAGACAGGAGTTCAGTTCAAACAAAGTAAAAGGTTTTTCAATTTCACGTGCTTTTTTGTTTACAGTGTAGATAACATTTATACAATTTGGTAAATTTTTTTTGGAATTGCGGAAGCTTTCTGAAAAAATTTTCGTCTTTGGCATAATCTGACCAACTTTTCGAAAAAATATAAGCTATTTCGCTAGGGTCGGTGGATACTGTACCGTCATTTCTCTGAATTGAGTGAGCGTTTACACTTTTTGACCGACAGTTTGTAACGGAAAATCTACTGAAGATTCAAACTTGTCAGTGCTGGTTTTAGAGCGCATATGATCGGACATGAAATCGATGTGTTTTCATCTGCTCTACAACACTGGCCTTAACATATTTTTCTACATGGGGCTTACTTTCGGAGTTATTGAGCGAAACTTTTTTCGTCGGCCTCTTACAACCAGACAAACCACGATTTTGGCGACTGACGCTTATTTCCATTATCAGCCTTACTGAAACTATCAATTGCAAAAAAATTAAGCGCTATTAAATGACCTTGAAAAATGCAAGGCTGCCTCCAGACTAAATATTTGTTCAACCTTTTTAAGGAAGTCTCACTGTTTTTGCAGACGATACTGCTCTTAGCTATTCGAGCAGGAGCATTCTTAATGCTTATACGGACGTTAACCACGATCTAGATTTATTAAGAAGATGATTTATAAGGCATAAATTTCTAATTAGCAACAAAACTAAGTTTATGATATTTAATATTAGAGGTACAAAATGTGATATCCTACCTTTAGTTCATCATTCGGCGAGTTGTTCGAAATTTTGTTTATTTTTTGTTGATATTGTACATTTACGATTAATGAAATTGAGACAGTAACAAATTTTTGGAAATTAGGCTGGAACCACTACACACTTTACCTTAAACAATACTTAAATAAAGTAGTGAGGCAATTATATCATCTCTGCCTATATTGTGATCAGGCAATTTTAAGTCACTCCTACATTCAGAAAATGTATATTTATTGATATTGGGGTAAATTTCCATTTACTATTTACCAACATTTAACGATTGACACCATAATATTAAATTGCTACTACTTTTATCATTGCTTTTACCTCCATCAGGTAATCTCAAACGGTAGGAAGAAAAAAATCAGTTTTTTTTAATCGGTGATGAAATATTTCTGTACTTGTTAACTGCAGCCAAGGAGCTTTTTAATTATAGATTGAACCGAGCAAGGCCAGTTGTTGAAATGGCTTTTGGGAGACTAGTTTCAAAGCTCCGAATATTTCACAGAATAATTGAGGTTTCACTTAATAATTGTGACCTCATTATAAAAACTTGTGTTCTTCACAATTATCTAACAAAGAAACCAATCGCAGTTGAAGAAACTTACGTTTGGAGATAGATTAGAAACAATCACCTTAAAAAAATTTTTAACTGAATAATATAATACATACATATGTATCAGAGAACTGCAGCGGTCCACCGCGACAATAAGTACACTGCTTAAATGTTGCTTATTCTTCATACCCGAGTATGCAAAACACCGCCACAAAAACTACGCGGTGTTACCTATAGTTCTGTTATACTTACACAATGCGATCGCAAAATCACGTGTAATTAGATTAAGGAATCAGGGCAAGAAACTTCATGGAAACTGAAAATATGGTTGGATGCACTGCCCCTGATATTTTATGCTATTACCTATTGTAAGAAACCTAAAAATCGTGGTGGTAAGCGCCAGATTTCGTTATTAGACGACAGACGAAGTGTACGATATTGCAAGACTAAGCCCTCGGCGTCCTCAAAAATGATAAAAAATAAGCCAAATCTGTCCATCAGTGCTGTGACAATTCGTCGTCGACTAATGGAAAATAATTTGAATACAAGAAGTTCCAGGAAGGTATACCTTCAGACGAAGAAGCACGTCGTTGCAAGAATACAATTTTCAAAAGATTATATGAAATGGAAGGCCGAAGAGTGGCGCAACGTTTTATAGTCAGATGAGAGCAAAGTATTTTTTTTTTGGTGGAACAGACTCCAGACAGTATGATCGTCGTCCACCAAACACAGAATACCACCCCAAATACACTACCAAGACGGTTAAACATGGTGGACTGACCATTATAGTATGGGCTTACTTTTGCTTGACTGGCGTTGGCCCTATCCATTTGATCAAAGGTATTATAGACAAAGCAGTGTACGTTAATTTATTGAAGGATGTAATGCTACCATATGCCAGTCGGGAAGTGTCTTTAAAATGGACGATTCTACAGAATAACGATCCTAAACACACTAGTAAACTAGCTTATGAATGTTTGTATCTTAAAAACTCAACGTGATTCCATGGTCAGCTAAGTCTCCGGACCTTAAACGGATAGAAAATTTGTGAGGAGATATCAAACGAATCGTAACAACAGCAAAGCCATCAAGTAGAACAAAGCTTTGACAAATGTTTAAAGGGACTTGGGCTGAAATTCCTGTGAAGCGTTGTAAGGACCTTATTGACTCTATTCCACGTCGATGCAAAGTCGTAATAAACAATAAAGCATTGATCACGAAATATTAGATCCAAACAAATATGTATAACATGTAGTTTAAATTAAGTTGTGTCGCTTTTTTTTTTAATTTTAGTAACCACTACTATTTTCGTGAAAAGCATTATTTTTGAATTTTATTTTGATTAAGCCATTGCGTTAAAATAAATAAAAGTTTATAAAAAAAGAAACTTTAAATATTCTCGGAAATGAATATATTGTACATTAATATTTTTTCAAAACTTTAAATAAAAATTGTACTCATCATTTAATTTGATAGTAAAACACCCAGAACCCAACGGCACTACTATTTTCGTGGACACAGCTGTATATTAGGGTTGTTCAGAAAAAAAATGTTTTTCGAATTTCTTGATGATACTTTGGAATCACGTTCTACATCATGGAAGAACATCACATGAATTTTTTCAGATTTTTAAATGCATTTTTTAAGGTGTCTCAAAGCAAAAATATATTTTTATTATTGTTAGCATTAATTATAAAATGTTGTCAAACAATTTGAAAAAGTTGTTCTTGAGTAACTTAAAAACATTCATTTTATTTGTTTTTTAATGAACTTTAAAACCTACGTTTTAATATTGACACAAAATAATTTTAACCCTCTTAAATTACGAAAAACTGCTTTAAAAACGCGAAATTTAACTGATTTTTAAAGAAAAAAGTCGTGCTTTAAATAAAATTAGCTTTTTTTAATATACAAGATCTCATTGGAAAGAGCTCTCAAAAACCTTTAAGACAAGACATGGTAAGACTTTTTTGTTCCAACAGGCTCGATGATATAACGTTTGAAACATAGTGATGAAGCTTTTTTTTTCAAAACGAGCGGGTCGGTTATAGGTTTAATCGACCCCTGATGTGTGTTGTGTTTCATATTCATCTTTAAATGAATACTTGCTGACATTAAAATCTACAATTTAAGATTTTGTAGAACCTTTTAAGCCATTTCGCAACAAATTTACAGCTGTTTTAAATTTGAGAAAAATATCAAGTATGAAAGGAAGGTATACCTTCCTGGAACATCTTGTATTCAAATTATTTTCCATTAGTCGACGACGAATTATCACAGCACTGATGGACAGATTTGGCTTATTTTTAATCATTTTTGAGGACGCCGAGGGCTTAGTCTTGCAATATCGTACACTTCGTCTCTCGTCTAATAGCGCAATCTGGCGCTTACCACCACGATTTTTAGGTTTCTTACAATAGGTAATAGCATTAAATATCAGGGGCAGTGCATCCAACCATATTTTCAGTTTCCTTGAAGTATATTGCCCTGATTCCTTAGCCTAATTATTGATTCTATCTTTTCGATTCAGCAATTCCTTCCTCTACCCACTAAAAAAAGGAAGAGTACCACGATTGCGATAAATTCATATACAGTGGCTCACAGCATATTTCATTCAGTGCATACTTTTAACTTCAATGCTCTGTAACTTTGAATCTAAGGCCTATAACTCATTACGACAAAAGTATAGGCCTAAGTGGAATATGAAAAAAATGAAACAACAAAAAGAATCAATGCAACGTAGTAACACAAATGGATAACGGTAAACGCACCGCTCACAGATGTATTGACTTGTTTCTATGATTATATAGTTGATTTTTGCGTGTGGCGATATAGAAAAATTCATATCTAGAGAACCACGGCTCGGCCTACTCTAAACTAAATTGCAAAATGATTGCTTAGATTTTAGTTTCTCTCTGAAAAATAATCAATAAAATTAAACATACCCATTTTAAGAAAATTTTCGATTTTAATTTTTAAATTGCAAAATTTTTGCTTCCAACTTAAAAGAAGAAAATTTTCAATACAACAATTAGAAAATAGAGGTAAAATGCTAACTTTTATGCTCAAACGGTTTTTCTCTCTGACGTGTACATTTTGAAATACAAGCGTCCGAAAATTCATGTATCTATTATTAAATTTTGTGATTTTCAAAAACTCGTATTTTCGAAAATAAGCCCTCAAAAACTTTTTCCAAAGACACGTATCGAATGTTTTTAGACAAAGTATCGAAAAAATAGATTTTAAGAAATCTAAATTTTGAATGTAAAAACGAGGTAGAATGACCCATATGACAAATCATTTGTGGAAAAATGAAGCTTGCAGTTATTAGTCGATTCTTCTGATGTATTTTTGGATACAAATTTAACTAAATGATTAACAAGGTAGACGTGAGGAGGAAGTAATTAAATTATAGCATAAATTTAAATGCAAGTAAATTTTTGCTATATGCTATTTTCATATTTTATATTGCTATAAATTAGGGTCCCTCCGAAGGTAACTTTTTTGGCCGAAGCCGAACTTCGGCCATTTTCGAAACCTTCGGCCGAAGCCGAAGCTGAAGGTTTAGCATTTTATAAATAAAATTTACATAAACAAATATTCAATGTATAAGCAACAAAAAATAAATTATATGGTTATAATCTATTAGCAAACATAAACAATATTAGTTTATAATGATAATAAAAGTTGAAGTTACGCGAAATTCATTTGCGACTGACCTCGATCTGCGCAGGTTAGGCATGCTATGATCTGTTGAAGCAGATGGACAGAACATGTCTGTAGAAGAGATGATTGAACTATTTGATGACCGTGGGCGCTCTGAAAATCCTTAAGAGATAGGAACTACACAAGAAGAACAGATGACGGTGACCAACTTGGCAAATGTTTTAGCTTTGGGTGAATAACTGGTGCAAGAAGCTGTAAAAAATGATCCAGATGACAGGCGCTTGAGAACGTTTGAAAGCAACATAAGAGCTGCCTTAGCATCTTACCGGGAGCGTCGTTTAGGAAAATCGAAAAAAGTAAGGCATTCGGTTGTGACTGATTTCTTTAAACGACCACCAATTGTGTTGCAAGACATAAAACGTGGGTCATTAATTCCCGCGACTAACATGGAGATATCGCCACGTCCTAATTTTTCTCTCTTATCTGACAGATTTAAGTCATTTGGTAACGTTGGCAGTTTTCCAAATACTAGCTCATATGGTGTGTAATTTGTGTCGACATACGGTGTTGTATTATATGCAAAGGAAAAGTATGGAATCCAATAATCCCATTCATCGTCTTTACAAAAGTTTAATAAGAATTCATTAAGTACCAAAGTCTCATGGTGATATGGAGTGCTAAAAATTTGTTTGATTTTTAATAGGCTACATATTTGAGACATTAATTGATTGGTAAACTCTGTACCCTTATCCGATTTTAGCATCTTTTGTTTCCATTGGACATGCTACTACATATTTTGTTAGGTCGCATTGTATCGTTAACACGCATCGATAGTTATTTGATACACGTAGGGGGTCTACCGTGTCTATTGATACTACCTCAAAACTAGTTCCTGGTGTGTCTGTCATGGTTGAATTTTCTTTTGTATGTTTTGTTTGTTTATTTATTTTGCATTGCTCGCAGTTTGATATGTATTCTTTAATCATTTTGCTCATATTTTTCCATATGTATTTCTGTTTGAGCTTTAAAATTGTTTTTCTTATACCCATATGACCTCCATGTGTCAAATTGTGGTATTCATGAATGAGTTCGCGTTGCGTATCTTTATTCAGTATTCTTTTGAGTTCCTTGGATATTAAGATTTTTAAATTTTCGCTATTTCGTTTCAAATTATTATACATTTTTTTAAATTCTTCTATTGTTATGATTTCAAATATTTCATCTGTACTCTTTAATGCGAGCTCCAGAACCCCTAATGAAAGCATTTTCGATGATAGCTTATCCAAAGTCAATGGGGTGCTCAGTGGATCATCACTACATCTAACTAATACCTCATTGTCTTTAACCTCAATTTCAGACGGTAGTTTCTCCAGAGACAACGATGTGTTCAATGGATTATCACGTAACCCTTCTAAATTTTTATGAGGAAAAAACCTTATTTTCTTAATTTTATTAACATCTGATATGGAGTACATTCCCAAACAAAAAGTTGATCAGTATTTTTAACCCGAAGGGCATTCGTTGGTGTGATTCTTGCAGTCTAGGTTGAATTTGCTTCTGGTTATGGCCAGGATATCTTTTATTTTCTGTTCATTTCCAGTGGGAATCATAGCTTTCAATGATTCACTATTTAGAGCTATTCTCGACAATGCGTCCGCATTTGTATTCATACTACCTTGTAAATTATTTCAAAATTATAATCGCATAGATCCAACTTGATACGAGTCATTTTCGATGACGGATTTTTATGTGAAAAAAGTAACACTAAAGGTTTATGGTCAGTTATGACAGTAAATTTTCTACCATATAGATATGGTCGGAAAAAAATTTATAGCCCAGTGAATGGCTAATAATTCTTTCTCTATCACAGGTTTATTCAAATCATGTTTAGAAAGTGATTTGCTAGCGTAAGAAATGGGTAAGTCTATTCCAATTTCGCCTTGCGATAATACAGCTCCAAGAGCATAGTTTGACGCATCAGTGGTCAAAACAAATGTTTTTTTAAAATTTGGGTACTGCAAAATGGGTGGGTTTAGCAGTTTATTTCTCAAAGTTTCAAAAGAATCTTGCCAATCTGGTCCCCATTGAAAATTTGTGTTTTTCTTTAAAAGTTTAGAGTTTTCGCTATTTCTGCAAAATTTGGTACAAACCGGCGATAATAGTTACAGAAAGCTACAAACCTTCTTACTTCGTCTGCGTTTGCTGGAACTGGGTAATCTTTAATAACTTTATATTTAGATGGGTCTGTTTTGATCCCATTGGCCGTTATAAGATGGCCAAGGTATACCACCTCTGGTTTCAAGAAACAACATTTTTCTGAGTTCAATTTCAAATTAAATTGCCTCAGTCTTTCAAATACGTTTATTAAATTGGTGTTGTGATGTTTTATACTGCAACCAAAAACGATTATATCGTCAACATAAAGAAACGCTTTTGCATCTAGACCACTTAATGCAATTGTCAGCATTCTTTGAAAGCTATTGGATGATATTTTTAATCCAAAGGGTAGTCGTTTGAATTGAAAGTGTCCGTTTTCTGTTGAAAAAGCTGTCAATGGTCGTGAGTCTTCGTCTAAGTTTATCTGGTGGAAAGAGTTAGTCATGTCCAATGTCTGAAAGTATTTAGCTCTTCCCAGTTTGTCTAAAACGTCTTCTATTTTAGTCAGAGAAAATTTGTCGTTTACTATCTTTTCATTCAATTTTCTGAAATCCACGACCAAACGCCATTTCTTTGTATCATTCGTTGATTTTTTGGGAACTACCAATAATGGCGCATTGTAGGGGCTAACCGAATTTTCAATAATGTTATCATTTAATAGTTTTCCCTCTTTTTAATTAATTTCTTTTATTTGTGTTTCTGGTAGTCTACAATTTTTTATGTAAACTGGTGTTGTGTCTTTTGTTTGAATCTGTTGTGTATATAAGTAGTTCACGCTCAGCTGTTCTCCCGGGAGGTGAAAAATATCTGCAAAATTCTTTATTATTTCTATGAGTTATTGCTCTGCTTCCGGTTCACTGCAATCAATGGTTAAATTTTTTAAAAGTTCTTCAAGTCTTTTTGGTGAACTGGTTTCGGTCCAAGTAAAAATATCATAGTTTTTCAGTGGCTTTACTTCGCAGGGTAGATTGTCTAAAACTAAATCTTCATCAGATGTATTTTATAATTTGCCATGGGTTATACCTTTTGCTGGTATTAAAGTATTTCCTAAAAATATTCCATTAGATATTTCTTTATTTAAAACGATGCTATCTTCATTAACTTTTATATTAATTGGTACAATCGATTCAGAACGAACTGGTATAATAATATTCATTCGATGTGGGTTTTTTGAAATGATTGGTATAGTAAATTCTGTCTCATTTATCAAGAAAGTTATTGTAAATGTCTCAAAATCGATTTTGGACATGTATTTTTCTAAAATGTCACGTCCTATAATACCATCAGTTGCAATTGGAAAATCATTTTGAACTGTATGGAAATGGTGCTCTATGCTGCAGTCTTCAAGTTCTAATTTGAGTTTTGTTGTACCAATGCATTCTATTATTTCATTGGTTATGCCTGACAGATGTGATATATTTCGTGTATTTATGTCTTGTAAATTTCTAATTTTACAAATTGAAACGTCCGCCCCTGTATCTATTAAGAAGTTTAAGTTTTCATTGCAACATTTTAGTGATACGTAATTATTTAAATTTTTTAAAACTTTGTAAATCAATTTTGGCCTCTTTGTGTAACTGTTTCTGTTGCCCGGCCATCCTAGTTTCCCTGATTATTATTTATTATTATTATCATTATTACCTTGATGGTTGTTTCTTGAGTTATTATCGTTTCCTTGATTATTATTATTATCATTATTTCTTCGATAATTGTTTCTTGAGTTATTATTATCGTTTCCTTGATTATTGTAATTATCATTATTTCTTCGATAATTGTTTCTTGAGTTATTATTATCGTTTCCTTGATTATTATTATTATCATTATTCCTTTGATAATTGTTTCTTGAGTTATTATTTCCTTGATTATTATTATTATCATTATTTCTTTGATAATTGTTTTTTTAATTTATTATTATTTCTAAAATTATTATTTCTGAAGTTATTATTATGGTTGTTGTTGTGGTTTCGATAATTGCCTCTGAAATTATTGTTTTTAAAATTTATATGTCTATAATTATTATTATATGATTCTCGGGTATTTGAGTGTCTGCTGTTATGAATATGGAAAACCTCATTTTCATTACAATTAAAACTTGTTTCGGCTGTCGTGCATCTTTCGATGGCCTCGCTAAATGTTTTTGGTGGATTTGCTAGTAAAATTTGCTTGTATTCAGGACTGGCACCTTTCATGAAAACCTTTAATGCCATGCACTTGCTAGTTTTATAGATCGCATTCTTTGTTTCTTCATTCGGGTTGGATAAGGTTTTTATTTCAAATATGCTCAACTGATCTGAAAGATTTTTTCTCTTAATTCAGCGATACTTCTATTGTTTTGTCTAACCGATCCTAGTTCTGATAAAACCTGTTGTAGTTAGAGTCCTTGGATTTGGGTAGGACTTTTCCAATAAATTTTTTAGTTCTGTAAATGCACGGGTTTGTTAACTCGACCTAAACCACTACGGACCTGTGCTGTCAGTTTGAAATTGTAGACATACTTAATGAATAATGGCTTATCTTCATCTCTCAAAATGTCCTCTAATTCCAAAAATATTCCTTTGAATTCTTGTAGGTTTTTCCCTACAACCGACATGTTGAAATGAGCCAAGTATCGGATAAGTCTTAAGTCTAATATATTTTGAAATTCTTGCTTTGTATTAAAATCTTTTAAAATTGTGTTTATATTTTTGTAGTTCACCTCAAATTGAGCTTTTAAGTTATAATAATCTTTAGTTTGTGTCGCGACACAAATATTGTCAACCATTTTCTTTAAATAATTTATTCGCGCAAATTTATTTTCAATGTATTTTTTTGAATAGAGTCTATTTTTACTTTTTTTTAAGTTGGAATATAATTTTTGCAACTCTAAGGAAGAGTTTTCTATTAGTTCCATTTATTAAATAAAAAAAAAAATAAAAATTTCTTTTAAAAACAAATTTTGATTCTCCCTTTTTTGTTTGTTTATATTTTAATAGGATCCAAAAATTTAATGGTTTAAATTCATCATTTTAATTTTAAAATTTATTCACAAATTGCAATTAGAAAATTTTTGTAAAAAAAAAATAATTTTGACCGTGTGAACGACGATAAGATGTTATGCATAATTTTTATTTCTGAACGCGAACACTTGTAAAATGTCAGAGTGAAGCAAATGGTGGCAATCTGAAGATTAGATTTTGTTTAATTGTTTTGATATAGAAAAGAAAATTTGAAAAGAAAAAGTGAATGTTTTTTTTTGTGTTTACTTTAATTCATTATTAATAATATAAATAAATATAAAAAAAGTTTAATTAAAAAAAAATGCTGTGTTTACTTTATTCAGCTCGGTGGTTTCTTTTTTTGTACTTCTGTGTTTAGCTTAAACGTTGCTCGGTGGCTTCTTTCTTTTTGTTTTTCTGGTTTTCCAGCTCCGCTTCACCCTTATTTTTTTACATATATTCAATATTCAGGGCTCATACCAAAAAAAAAATTATTTTTGCGTATTGGGAAGACAAAATTATCATCAATTGTTTATTTAAAAGTTATAAACAAATGGGAAAATAAAATTGTTTTTTTTTTTTATCATGAATAGAAAGTGCAATCAATTGTCAATATGTGTACCAAATTTTATAATTTTATGTTAACAACTTTAAGAGGAAGTAAGTTTTTTTAAGTTACTAGTCGGTGAAGTGGCAAAAGTGGTGTTCCCCCCAAATTTTGGGTGTCATTTAGGTCAGTTTGTTTAGAAACGTCCAAACTATAGATTAAAAAGGGTTTCAGATGTGTGCCCTCAATTTTAAATTTTCGATATTTGTGATCGCGTAAAACCAGAAAATTTAAAAAATTCCTCATGTGTGCGTTCGTGGTCTTAAATAATGTTAAACTAGAACTTTAAGAAAAATTTCAGCATTTTTTTTAAACGGTTCTCATTATTTATTCAAGGAAGGTAAAATTGTTCCTGTTGTACTGTTTAATAGAGACTATAATTTAGTTAAAGCAAAAAAATTTTTTTTTTGAATATTAAGTTTTGATGCCAAAAAAAAGCTCTTAAAATTAATTACAAACCTTTTTTTTGAGTTATCGACCGTTAACTCTTAAAACGACGGTCTTATGTGGTATGACATAAGGACCAATTTTATACAATACGAATAGATAAATGTCTTTCTCATATAAATTGATCAGCTATTTGTAACCGTTGATGGTATAAGAAGATGTTAAGCTCAAATTCAGAACAAAAATTAAAAATGTTTCACCGCACTTGTTAGTCTTGCATTGAACGTGAAATTATTTACCCCATACGGTTAAATAGGGCATTAGGTTTAATTTAAATAATTTTAGGTTTTGGCGTCTTAAATGCTTTGCAAAAGATAAATGACATTAATTCCTTGATGTCAACTGTGTACATTAAAAAAGCAAATTAATTTTCCAATGGACCATGGCGGAGAAAAAACGAGTGTCCAGAAAAAAAAGCTTGTAAAAATAAAAATTCACAACCGATCCAGCCGTTTCTTGGCTCAAATTGTAGCTCCTAAAAATCTGGCTTGGAAGATTGACAGAATCCAAAAAGACGGATCCAATATGGCGGTCAAAAATCCAATATGGTGGCCAAATATTTGAAAGTCAACCGATTTGCACCAAATTTGGTATACGGATGTCTTGGGGATCACTGATCACAAATTCGATTGTCAGATTTGACAAAATCAAGATGGCCGATCCAAGATGGACATATTTTTTCTAAATCTACCGACTTGTATCAAAAAATCTGAGGCTATATTTCAAAAATTATCAAATTCAAAATGGTAGATTCAATATGGCGGACGTATTGTTTAAAAATCAATCGATTAGCACAAAATTTGGTATATGGGGGTTTCTGGGGTCGCTGAATACCAATGGCGGACCCAATATGACGGAAACTCAATACCCTAATCCACCATATTGGGTCCGCCGCACAGTGGGGTATTGGGTATGAAAACCTGCGATTAATTCAAAATGTAAAAATTAAATTACATATAAGTTTTTGGTATCTGGTGAAAATAGATAAAATTCTGCATCACTAACTCAAAAAGTTATTTTAAAAAAAATTTACCGTTATTCCGCAATGCACTCTTCAAGTTGTCATTTCTTTGCTCTTTGACTGCGGACTGTGTTAAACGTATAAAAAAATTTTTTACATTAATTAATGGTCTGAGTGAATTGATCTCACGTTTTGCTATCAAATACCCCACTGTGTGCCGTCTTGAATTTTAAATTTCTGACCTTGGATTCGTATATGAGATATCTTACTAAAATTTGGTACAGAGATATCGGTTACTATAAATTTTGAAGTTAAATGGACTTCGACGTATGGACCTCCCATACATACGAAAAACGTTTAATAAATTTGGTTTAATCTGAATGTTATATTTAGTGTACTATGGGAGTAATTTTTTTTAAGTTTTTTTTGTTCCAATCGATAGAGGAATCTCGAAAAATTCTTTGGACATCACTAAGGGTGGCTCCGGACCCTGGAAATGACCTATTTTCCCGAAAATGTTCTTTTGTTCCAATAGACTTTTAATTACAGTGGTGTAGTGTTAATATTGTAGTGGTAATTTTTAATATTTGACAACTTAGTGCATCCTCAGCAATTTGCGAAATTTGTCGATGGAAGGATATTTTTCTTGTTCTTTGGATTATCCCGGAGGTAATCACTCCATAAGTGACTACTCATCGAGGCGGTTCACCCCGAGTCACTTTGGGTCACTTGGAGTCACCGAGGTGAGTGAAAATCGCGATCTTGTGGTTTGCGTGCGATTTTTGTAGAATTGCTCTATAACACCTATAGGCCACGTTGGTGCAAAAACTTGTCGCACCTAATTACGTTTTGCGGTGCGTGCGATTCTTTGGATTTTATTGCTGTAAGGATAATTTCCTTGTTATTTGAAGTGTCCCGGAGGTAGCCACTCCATAAGTGACTACTCATCGAGGCAGTTCACTTGAGTCACTTTGGGTCTTTTGGAGTCACCGAAGTGAGTGAAAAATTGCAATTTTGTGGTTTGCGTGCGATTTTTAAAGAATTCCACTAAAATACCTGTAGACCACGTTGGTACAAGAACTTATCGCACATACATAACTACGTTTTGCAGTGAGTGCGATTTTTGCGGATTTGCTTAAATTGAGTATGTCATCGTTCTCTGATGACATGAAGCAGTATAACGATATCCATATATTTTCAACAACTTTTTTTTGATTCAACCTTTTACAAATTTTTTAAATATTTCAACTTCAATCTTATTAAACTTTTTTCAACAAATTGCATATTTTTTTAAAACGAAAAACCGTACAATGGTCAGTCTCCTGGTACTACATATGTATGTTATACAAGGTAGATGTGAGGCCAAAAAAGCATACATGCAGGCTCGTTTAACATTCATATATTTGCTCCAGGATAAATCTCCAGTGAGTCTCTCGTTCCAAATGCCTTCCAGACGAAGATGCAGAAGTTGTTCCGCCATTAAGTTTGGGTTGGCTCTTAATGCTTGGACTGGGACTTTATTGGCAAACTGGTGATTTGTTTTAGTTGCTGGATCGCTAGTGTCATCTCTTCAAGCGAGGGAACCAGACCAGGCTAGAAATAGGCATTATGTTTCTGGAGGTGTTTGGCAGTGGGACATATTCTTTATTTATATTAAAAATAAGCATTATTATGCCTTCAAAACTAAATTAATGATTAATAAGAAACCTTTGCTTTATTTTCAGGTATTGCGATAAACTTAATTACGTACGAAGATAGATTTGATCTGCATAGGATTGAAAAAGAGCTTGGAACTGAAATCAAGCCAATTCCTAAAGTTATAGATCCTGCACTTTACGTTGCAAATCTTGCAATTAATTCTGGAGAACCTGGCATTAATAATAACGACTTAAATAATTCTACAAATGAAGAAGGAAATGTCAGCAAGTGAAGTGCTACTTTTTGTTTCTTGATTATAATTTTCATGAGTATATTCTAAAACGGAGGAAATCATTGAATGTTTGGATTTATAATTAGTTAAAGGATTTCATTGAATGCATACACCTAATAAATGAATGTAAAACCTTAAAAATCAGCAATAATGATTTTTTTTAGTTTTTTTTTGTCAGTGGAATCCCAAATCGTACTGCACTCTACTTTCTGTGTGTGTCGCATGTGGTGAACTTCACCACAGCTCCCAATGTGGTAAAAAAAAGAACGACGATCCTAATTTTAAAAAATGTATTAATTGCCAAGGAAATCATACGGAAAATTATAGAGACTGCCCAGTCTACAAAAATTTAAAACAAAGGCAAACTCTACAAAGAAAACTGTCCCCTGCTCCTCAGCATTTTACTCCAAGTGCAATTATTCCAGGTGTGTCTTTTGCTAGTGCATTAAGGTCAGGTACCGCTATGGAACACAAGATTTCCTTACCAACAAATAACAACCTGGAGATATTAATATCTAACCTGACCCAGAGCTTGTCACAATTCATGCTAGCAATGCAAAATTCTTTTAATAGAATAGTTCAAATGCAAACCCAATTAATGACGGCTCTTTTGACTAAAAAATGAGTGTCATTAAGATCTGCGCATGGAACTCAAACGGTGTTGGTCAACATAAGTTAGAAATTTCGAACTTTCTCTACCAAGAGAACGTTGATGTGATGATCCTATCAGAAACCCACTCAACTAATAAATATTTTTTCACCATTCCTGGCTATACATTTTACAAAACCAACCACCCTGATGGCAAAGCACATGGTGGCACTGGAATTCTAATTCGTCAGAGATTAAAACATAACTTTTTCGGGTCTTATGACACCAATTATATTCAAGCGACTTCAATTTGTCTACAAAGTCATGGTAAAGATCTAACTTTGACGGCAATATATTGCCCACCTCGTTTTGCCGTAACTGAAGCTCAGTTTATTGATTTTTTTAAAACTTTAGCCGTTAAGTTTGTTGTAGCTGGGGACTATAATGCAAAGCATACGTTCTGGGGATCTCGCATAAGTAACCCTAAAGGTAAAAAACTTTATAATGCCATTATTAATAATAACTTCGATGTTGCTTCTCCTGGGCAACCAACATACAGAACCAACGGACAGAAACAAAACGCCTGATCTCATTGATTTTGCTATCACGAAAGCAGTGCGTAGGGGATACATTTCTGTATGCACAAGCTTCGAGTTGTCCTCCGACCACTCCCCTGTTGTAATCCACATACTTGAAGAGCCTAAACAGATTGATGACACTCATTGTCTCACAACACCTTTCACAAGCTGGCTTAAGTTTAAAAAGTACATAAGCACTCATATTCATACAAATTATAAATTTGAATGTAAGGAGCATATTGATGACGCTGTTGCTATTTTGAACTCCATTATAACAACAGCAGCAGTAAACTCTACTCCTAAATATAAAATAAATTGGAATGCATCCAATTTTGTCACAAATGCTGAAATTGAAAGATTAGTCCTAGAAAAACGAAGTCTAAGAAGGGAATAGCAACAGCAACGATCTTTAGCTAGTAAAACTAGGCTCAACCAGGCTGTAAAGAATCTTAAACTGGCACTTTTCAGTGAAAAGGAGAGAAATCAATATAGTTTTATTCAAAAGCTCTCCCCAAATGAAACAAAGAGCTCATCTCTTCGGAAAGCTAACCGTAGTCTTAAAACTCCTACTGAGCCAAAGCCACCCACTAAGGACCCTAGAGGGTACTGGGCTCGAAGCGATGAAGATAAAGCTAACGTCTTTGAAGATCATTTAAGTCAGGATTTTCAACCGAATCCCGCCATTGGTGGTCTATGTCTACCCCAGCAAACTCTAAACACACAGTCTATTGGCACAAGCATAGCTCAAAGCGAGGTTGCAAGTTTTATCAAAAATAAATTAGTTAGTATGCAAGTGCATCAAACATTGAAATTTTACAAAAGGCTCAATCTAAAATATTAAGAACTATTACAGGAGTTCCTTGGTTTATGAGAAAGGCTTAAAACATAAATACATATCAAAATTACGAGGTCATGTTAGTCAATTGACCAGGACTCTCTGTAACACATTGCCATTTTCGCGACTAAAGAGAGGTGACAGAGCGGGTGTTGAAAATAGACACCCCAGATGAGTCCTGTAATATCACAACAAAAATTCAGCTGGTTCATCGACTTACATTTTGATCAGATGGGGACTCTGTATCGGGACCTAAATCGTCTCGGGCACTGTCCTCTAGTCATAAAAAAAAACAAAAAGAAAACCAACCTCGTCAACCCATCACCACCAGCTGCTTGGCGCGGACCGGGACCTAGCTCGTCTCGGCTGCAGCCCGTTGAGTGGCGAGTGCGGCAACAAAAACGTTGGAGCAGCGTGCTCTTAGACCGCTTTTGAGTGCTAGACCGGGATCCAGGCCATCTCGGCTACCGCCTTAAAGTTGTTCTCGTGGCACTACTTCCCCCCAACGTGATTTACCGGGATCTAGCTCGTCTCGGCTATCACTGCACAATCCTTAGTGGCACTAGTTCTCCCCAACGTGATGGACCGGGACCTAGTTCGTCTCGGGTATCGCTGTACAATCGTTATCAAGGTACTAGTTACGTCCATGGTGGTAGACAGGGACCTAGCTCGTCTCTGCTACCACGCCAATAAAGACCGGGACCTCGCTCGTCTCGGCTGTAAATGTATCAGAAGAGACGCAATAGTCGTCAACTGCACTATAGAAGGGTTGTCATGAACCTGTCGCCACGCCACTGCTCCAACGGGTTATCCCATCCTCACCTACCGCAATTGCATTAATCAACACAAGTGATGTTTGTAAAATCTACTTTCAGACCAGCTAAGATTTTTGGAGTCCCGCTGCACTTTTAGTTACTTATTATAATACATATATTAATTTGTATATAATTTGTAATAGTTTTTATTAGAAATAAGAGCCTATAACTTATTGTTAGTCTTTGATTTAAAGAGATACAATAAATAAATGAAGAGGGGGAAAAAAAAAATTTAAGTTTGTGTTTTACTGTCAAATTCAAAAATATATTGGTATGCGGACTGAGAAACTGTCAGAAGTGACAATATTTTAAGAAACTGGCTGTTTAATAATTAAAAAAAAAATTTTTTGGTTTCATAATTAAAAAATCGTTTTTGTGATATAGTATACCAAGATATTTTTGAATTTGACAGTAAAACACGTAAATTAAAAAAAAAAAAATTCGTGATGACGGAGAAATTATTCCCACTGTCACACCCTTCAAATAGGTATGCCGGACCTTTTCCCCTAAAAAAAATTGATCGACCGGATTTTTTCTTAATGTTAATGAAATTTCGCATCAATTGTCATATGATTTATCAAAATCCGCGATGACGGTAAAACATTATGGCTATTTAATAATACATAATTTATTTAAACATATTTGCAACCAATTAAATCCACGTCGACCAAGCTTATCTTATTCGTCTACGTGTAAATTATTATTTTTCATTAAAATTTTTCAAATCCGCGATCACGGGTCTTTTAGGATTTCCGGCTCTCGATAAAATAGCTTCAATATGAAAAAAATCATTTGTTCAATTATATTTATGTTTATATTTTTAATTACAAAAATAATAAAAATTTTCGGTTAACACCATCAGATCGAGGAGGAAAAAATGAATTATTCAAAATAATAAAAGCAAAAAAAAATCCAAAAATTTAGACCTGATTTTTCATTTTAAATAAAAAAATTTAAATTTTTGATAATGATTTCGAAGCCCGGCAAAGATTCCACCTTGCCATCTTCATACAGACCTATTAGCTTGCTTCCCTGCCTCTCAAAACTGTTTGAAAAATACTTCTTAGAAAAGGTTATGCCTTACCTTCAAGATCATCATCTCATTCTTTCACACCAGTTTGGTTTTAGGGAAAAACATGGAACCATTGAGCAAGTGAATAGAATAACAAACGAAATAAGAAATGCTTTTGAACACAGAGAATACTGTTCCGCCATATTTCTTGACGTTAAGCAAGCTTTTGATAAAGTATGGCATGAGGGCTTAATTTACAAAATCAGACAATTCCTACCACAAAATATCCACGCTGTCCTAGTGTCATATTTGGCAAGCAGGTGCTATAGTGTTAAATATCAAAGTTTTAATACAACTGAGTTCTCGATTGGCGCTGTAGTTGCACAGGGTAGTGTTCTTGGCCCGTTTTTATATATCTTATTCACTTCTGATATTCCGACAAATGACCAGCTAGTTACCTCCACTTTTGCGGATGATACGGCTATATTAAGTCGTCACAAAAAAGCTGTGATTGCCACACCACAGCTTCAAAATCATCTAGTTCTTATTGAAAATTGGTTATCAAAATGGCGTATCAAGGTGAACGAGTAAAAATGCCTAAATGTCACATTTACATTAAATAGAAACCTAACTCCAACCATAAAATTAAATGGCATTCGAGTTCCAGAAGCAAATGATGTAACTTATCTTGGCATTCACATAGATAAACGTTTAACTTGGCGTAAACACATCGAAGCCAAAAAGATGCAAATCAAACTCAAAGCTGCTAGTTTGCACTGGTTAATAAACAGTCACTCTCCTCTAAAATTGGAATATAAAGTTGTCCTATATAATTGTGTTATTAAGCCTATCTGGACCTATGGGATACAGCTATATGGATTCGCTTGTTCATCAAATATTGAAATTCTACAAAGAGCTCAAGCAAATATACTAAGGGCAATAACAGGAGCACCGTGGTTCATTAGAAATGAGCGTATCCATAGCGATCTCCATATACCCATGGTAAACGCAGAATTTGAAAGACTGAAAGGAAAATACCTCCCAAATCTTCAAAATCATATCAATCCATTAGTTACTCCACTTGCTAACACTTCAACACATTCGCGTTTATAAAGGGCTGACCGCCCAGCTACTACAAATGGTTCTGCATAATGAACTCCGAAATAAATATCCATATCCATATATATATCCAAATAATATATCCTTAAAATACAATTTCAGACCAACAAAAATATTTATTTTTATTTATTTTGAGTCCCGCAGAGCTTTAAGTTACTTATTATAATAAATATATCAATTTATATATAATTTATAATTTGTAATAATGTTAATTAGAATTAAGAGCTTACAACTTATTGTTAGTCTTTACAATGTAAAGAGATCCAATAAATAAAAGAATGCAAAAAAAATTTTTGACAAAATTTCATGATTATTTTCAGTTTTTACCAATGAAGGCACCAACATAATTAAAAAATAATGAGAAATTTGAATTCCCCATTCAAAACTACCCCGAACGTGAGACTGAATTAAAAAAAAAAGTTCACCTCAGCGATAACCACCATCGTTTTTAGGTTGTTGGTGAACTTTTTTTTTTATGCGAAAGTTTCAAGAGTAATATTGAAATCGCTAATCAGGAGCGCAATATTTATGAAAATTTTTTCATACAGCCCACTCCGGACACTTACGGGAATAAGAATCTGCCGGGTCATCTAAATTTCAGAGCCTTTTTTTTTGAACCGGTCTATTGTATATATTTCGTGTCAATGATGGCGCGTTCTTAAGATCTATAAAAAAATGTCTGAAATGAACTTTTCTTAGAACTCGTTAACTCAAACTTTATAAAAATGTTTATTTGATAATTTTAACCGTTGTATATAAGCATTAAAACTGTTAATAAAAATTTTATTTAATATTTTCTGTAACTTACTTTTGATTTACCACTTACGAAAACTACTAAATGTTGCTCTATATGTCCCTTAGTAGTGTGCCAAGTTGCATTAAAATCGGAAGGGTGTAACATATAAAAAAAAATGTTATATATAATTTTTACTTTCAACTCGTTTACCGTTATAGCTATGAAATTTTTTTTGCTTGACTTGTTGATTTTGACGTTAGAAAATCTAATTGTATGTTCGCTTGTGTGGCTATGTGTATGTCATTATGGTACAATGTATTCATATGATATTTTGTCATCACGGGTTTGTTACTACGTGAGATACTCTTCATTTGTTTTGTTTTAATTTTTTTTTATATGTTGCACCCTTCCGACTTTAATGAAAGTTGGCACACTACTAAAGGACATATAGAGAAACATTTAGTATTTTTTCTAAAGTGGTAAATCAAAAGTAAGTTACAGAAAATATTAAATAAAATTTCTATTGATAATTTTAATGCTCATATACAACGGATAAAAATTATCAAATAAATATTTTTATAAACTCTGGAATGAACTCTTACGCCTCGATTTGAGTTAACTTCCTTAGCTTTAGTAGTTTAGAAAATAAACGAGTTCAAAGAAAAGTCCGTTTCGGACAGTTTTTTTTATATATCTTAAGAACGCGCCATCATTGACATGAAATATATACTTATATAGACTACCTAAATTGATAAATAATAGAAAGAGATTTCATGGATGAGTCTTAACAAAAAAAGTTGCGACTGCGAGGAGAAATACTTAATTAGTCAAAAACTTCGCCGTGAAATCAAGATCCACAGGAGAATTTAAACTCAAAAAGTAGTAGATAAGAGAAATTGAAAAAGGAGAATTAACTACACTCGTTTGTTTGCAATCGTTTTTATTTTCGTTCGTATTGTGTTTTTTTGGTGTTATATTTCGTATGCTGCATAGAAATTTCATTTTATATGCAATTCATATTAATGGGTTTCATATGAAATTAAATTTGGTACGTCATTATGGGAATTTGGCAACAATGCTAATCTATCATTGAAACGAAGTGTTTGCATCTAATTAACTTATGTTATTTTATTTTTGGTTGATTTCTTTAGTTTTTTTTAACGACTTTAAGTAGTATGTATAAATGATAAATTATGAAAAATATAAAATATATCTATAAAAACATAAAAAATTTAATTTTTACTTAAGTAGGATTTCCATTGCAGCATAAGCGAAGCAAAAATCTACACACACACATATGTATGTATGTACGTATGCGCTTGATTGGTTTTTGCTGATCTTTTTTGTTTTTGTGCATGAATACAAAATCATCCCTTATTTTGAAATTTATATTTGACTTTATATAAAGGGTATTCCTGAAAACTCGAAAAGCCTCGAAAACATTTTCGAGCCTCGAAAATAATTTGTATGAAAAAAAGTTTACTCGAAAACTTTCGAGGCAAATTTTATGCGAAAGTAGCCTCGAAAGTTGGAAAATGAATAATTTGAGCGAGAAGAGCGCATTTGTTCTCAAAAAGATAAAAAAGTGTCAAAAACGAAAATTAAATTATGACGATTTTTCGATTTTCAAAACAAATTTTAATTCGCTACAAAATTTTTATTTTGATTCAGTTAAGCAATTTCATGTTTCTATTTAAACAATATAGGTATCAGTTGATAAGTAATTTATTTAGCTATAATATTAGTGTGAAAAAGTTTCAAATCGGTCCATCTATAATCAAGAAGAATGGTTTAAAATTAATTCAAAAAAATGAATTTTTTAACAAATTAAAGTTTTTTTATTTATTTTTTTTGATTGACAACTAAGACACATATTGATTTCTCTCACACGAGTTAGGCAGTTTTAGGCAACAAAAGGCGTTTCTCATTCGTTTGCACGTTTGCATAGATTGGGGTGTTCCCTTAAACAAGCTCGAAAACTTTCGAGGTTTCCATGCTATCTTGTTTTCGCGTTTAGAGGAATACCCTTAATATTATGTATTGAAAATTAGAAAAGGTCAAAAGAAAGTTTACTAAATGATAGTATTTTAGTAATTAGTTATCGATTTAAATTTTTCATGGAACTATTAAAATTATTAAAAAATCCAAAAATTCAAAACAAATTTGGTGTAATTATGGTGTTTAGGAAATTATGTTTTCCTCGAGTTGAGCAATGACAATTTTTGGTTTGATGCTGCTACGCCTTCCGTTGTACAATGTACATATGAGCCGCTGAAAGCAAAAGTGGTATAACTCAAAATTTTCGAAAAATGAGTTATACCCGTTTTCTAACTTGTTACGTCAGTAATTATCATTAGACAAAATTTTAAAAGTTTAGTTGGCGATATGGCCGCTAGAGAGCATCGTTAAGTTTTGGCTCGAAAGAAGTACTTCTAACTTCAAGCGGAACACTGGTACAACTCTGCGCGAGCCATTGTGTTTGTTGCATTTGCTAGGTTAGAGTTAAATTCGAAAAGCATCAATCAATGTTTTAATTTCAGAAAATTTTGTTTTAGTATTTTTTGGATGAAAAAAAATTTTGTTTTTTTAATTAAAAATGATTTATAAAATAGATATTTTAATTTAAATAACATATTCAAAGGAATATAGGAATGAATAGTTAAGTGGTTATTAGGTTGCGCTGTGCTTTAAAGTACAAAATTTTTATGGAAAAGTGGTATAACACACTGACTTATACCACTTTGTCGCTAATTTCTTTGAAATAAAAATTGGAAAAATGGTATTCTAATTTGAAAATTTGAAGCTTAATTTAAGCTACTTACCTTTTCAAAAATTATAATAATTTTTACAAATAATTAAATTTTGAGCAATTGACTTTCGAAAAGTGTTGAAACTTTGACAAAAACAAATACACTGATTTTTTTGCTATCCCAAAACGCAAACTTCCAATTTTCTCAAAACTACTTAAATGTGACTTATACCACTGTTGCTTTCAGCGGCTCATATGTACATTGCACATACTTACAGTATTGGCCAAAACTAAAGCACCCCTCAGTACATTTTTTTCAAATCATAATTTTTTTGTGAAAACGACGTTTTTGAACCGTGTTGTGAATTTATTATAGGGCGATGGCACTAGTAGTCGGCCACTTAACTTTTTTTTAAGTTCAAATGGCTACCAAAAATCGGTTATTTATAAAGTATTATGTGCTTCTGAATGCCTGATTTATGTAGTTTTGAAAAATACCATTTTTATTAACGTAATTTACTAACTTATGCGTTTTTTTCGTTGAAAAATGAGAAAAAACGTGATTCTTGAGTAGTCGGCCACCTCTTCTCCTAAGGTCTGCCAAAAAAGTTCTAGTAGTCGGCCACAACTTTTTTTTTTGTTTGTTTTGTTTTGTTTATGTCAATTTGTTGAAATACATGTAAAATTAGGATAGAGGACATTTTCTTAGGATATTTTTATAGGTTTCAACTAAGATAGTGGCATTCGGCGTAGCTCATTAGATGAGTAATTTCTTAAGCTATCCGATGCCATAAGAATCACGATTATAAATTTCTTTGAGATACGCCCATTTCGCTTCTGAGTCTAGTCAATTCACCAGTGTCATCTATAATGTCGGTGCCAGTAATAGTTGTATTTGAGTCTGTTCTACTCTGGTGGGCTTGCTCAAACTTTTTTATAACATCCAGTAATATTTATTTTTATCAGCCTTCCTTGACCAATGCTAAAACTTTTTTCAACAAAAATGGACTTCAGCAAGATTGTTTTTGCAGATTTTCGAGCTCATTCTGAATGCATTTGGTGTAATCAATAAAATTTGCGTCAAATGGGTAGATTTTACATGTCCTAAAGGCATTTTTAATTGATTGTGTACAATCAGAACTATCCAAAACTAGCTTCAAAATTACACAAAAGCTTACTTTCGTAACCGCTTTTCCTTCTTTAACTGGTACTTTTCGCCATTGACTAATAGTATTAGATGACTTTTGTGATCAAAGCCTAAGTCGGTCAACCACTTAACAAGACGTTTTTTATTTCAGTTAAGCTTAAAACCGTCTCTGGCCCCATTCTTCTAGGCTTTTCAACAATTCTGCCAGAGATTCTGTCTAGCAAAGTGGCTCTAGGGACCCAAATGCTGCGGCAGCTATTCTTATTCACCTTGATCGATATTTTATATGTTTTAACATCAATAGCCGACTACTGAAATTATGAAAACATAAAAAAATTATATTCTTCAGTAGTTGGCCAAGGGTGGCCAAGCTTAGAATTTTACAATTTATTGTCTTCTATGGTCGGCCCCCTCTGTAATTATTTATCAACACATATTTTTTACATTTTTAGTCAAAAAATAGTAAAAATAGACTATTAATTACCTAAAACCGAGCACAAAAGTTCACTTAATTTCAATACTTTACACCATTTTTTTTTGTTTTCCGACAACACTTATAGTCGCATTTTTTTAAAAGATCACTCGTTTTTGACGATTTCAAAAACCTCCCACAAACTAACATTTTTAACGCAGAGAGTAACAGCTTGATTGTTCCAATTTTTTGCTAACTAAGGATTGTGCACCAAATCCTCAAGTAGCATTAAAATCACTGCAGCCGTTTTCAAATGCAATTGCTATGATGTTTGCTTAACAGACAAAATGCAAATGAAGAGTGAAAACAAGCATGAATTCGTACGACTACCCTTCACACGCTCAGATTTTTCGCTCGACTTGTGAAAAAATCGTTAACTCTATGAAAAATATATTTTTCATTGGTACATGATGAAAACATTTACTATTATGCTACACTTTGTGCCAAAGTGGCAGACAACTGGGGGTGTCCGACCTTAGGTGCCATCACCTTATATATTTATACTTTTATTATTGACAGACAAAAATTTTAAAAACTCAGCGCCTTTCGCAATTCGTAATGTACAGTGAGTAGACGCGTTTTTCTAGTGTCCGCAAGTCAACGCTTTTTTAATAAGGAAGAAATAATCAGTTTTTATTTATTTTTTGATAAACATGCACTTCAAAATTTCTGCTACCTATTTGCGATTCTTCTTTGAGTTTTTAAGCATTTAATTCGTCGGAATTATTGAATTTTTTATTTTCTAAAATTAACTAAAATACTAAACTTGCATTATGTCTGAGTTGCAAGCAAAGCGCGCCAGAACTACTGCCAACTCTCTCAAACATGTAGTACCAGCTACACCGAGTGGAACATGCAATACACGTATTGACAGATCGACACCTACTAATGTGCCCGTCTATTCTAATCAACTCTATAGGCTAAGCTGACATCATTTCGAACATCTGGATGCTAAACTTAAAGAAAATGAGAATAGAGTATTGGAGAGGCTTGTTGTCTGCTGTTTTAGCTAATATAAAATCTACCATCAAGAGTGTAATAGCAAGAATGTCTGCTGTTGAAAATGCCTGTAGTGAGATTAGCGCTATGAAGAAAGACTTAATAGAAATAAAAGAAAAGAATCAAAACCCCAGTAATGCTGATGACTCATCTGCTTTATGCAATGAAATTTCTGAGCTCAGAAAACAAGTGGATAAATATGAGTGTGATACTGTTGCAACTGATTGTATCATACATGGAATTCCCTTCTCACAAAATCAGAACTTATCTGCTCTATTTGCAAAAATTTGTAATGTCATTGGGTTTAATGTTCCGCTGCTCCGTGATGTTTTTCGTCTACGACCTGATGTAAATGGCAACAACTCTATAATAATTGTTAAGCTCTCTGCAGTTTTTGAACGTACTAATTTGATCAAAGCTGTTGCGTCTTATTGCAAATAAAAAAAAAGACAACTCACTCTACAAGACATTGGCTGTGGTGGCGAGCAGAAGCTCTTTATTCATGAGAACTTAACCAAAAATAATCGAGCCTTACTGCTTTATGCAATGCAAAAAAAAACGTAATAAGCAAGTCTGCTGCATTTTCTGTTCGTGGGAAGATTTATGTGCGAGTGAGTCGTGAAAGTGATGCTGTGTTGGTGTACAACAATGATAACGTTGACTGCGTTGCTAGACCTGTTGTTGGGGTGGTCTAAAAATATTAATAAATGATAGCGAATTTTTTTGTTTTACTTAAATTTTTATATACCTTGTTACTAAGTAAATTATTAATTATATTATTATCTAATTTAATGTTAATTTTAATTTTAAATGTAGTTAAGTTTCCTTTTTCTCCTTATTTAAGCATGTTTGAAGTTGTTTTTAGTTATTTTTTTGATGTTGGGTTGATGTAATCTTTCAGATGCTGGTGAATGTCACAAAGCTATGGTGAATGTGCTTTGTAAGCAATATGAGGGCATAAAGGTGTGTCACTTCAATGCGAGGAGTTTGAATAGTGATAAGTTAGATTGCGCAAAATATGTATTTGAGAATTCTGGCATTGATGTTGTGTGTGTGACTGAGACGTGGTTCAATAATGGTGCACCTGATTCCTGCTATGATATGAATGGATTTAGGTTGTTTAGAAATGATAGATGTGATAGAAGGGATGGGGGGGGGGGGGGTGGCGATTTATTGTAGGTCTAATTTTAATGTTGAGTTTGTAAACAATGGTACAGATATTTGTGAATTTTTAAACATTATTATTTTTGATAATACTTTTAGAATCTTGTTATCGTGTGTTTACAACCCTCACAGGAATAATTCTCTTGAGTTTTTTTTTCAATGATCTTAGTGCAAGGTTTACTGATTTTGATTATTTGATTGTTACTGGCGACTTTAATGTTAACTTGCTCCGGATGACTCTGTAGTTAATAACTTCAGTAACAACTATACATTATGTGGATTAAAACTTGTAAATTCTTCTGTCCCTTCTTTTTACCAATAATTGTGAGCCTAGTCTTCTTGATGTGTTTCTCGTCTCTGATTTATCGGTTTTGCTGAAATTTGATCAACTGTCATTTCAGTCCGACTATGATTTAATTTATTGTTGTCTTAATGTTAAACTTGGTTGTAATTCGTCTCCTGTTACATTTAGTTATCGTGATTATAAATCTATTGAGATGATTGCCTTGAATAATGAGTTGGCTGAAATATGCTGGAGTGATTGCTGGTATCTAAATTTTGTAGACTTGAAACTACAATTTTTTTTGAACATGATTGGCTCTGCGTTTGATCGTCATGTTCCTTTACGTACAGTTAATGTCACTAATCCCAGCTGTTCATGGTTTTCCAACAGAGCATTATTATCTGCTCTAAGAAGAAGGAATAAACTGCAGTCAAAGTGGAGAATTAATCGTACACAGTTAAATTGGGAGAAATTTAGACAGGCAAGAAATGCAGCAACTCGGATACTCAGGCAAGATAAAGTGAATTTTCTTAATTCTAAACTTAATTTAAATCAATCTTCTAGAAAATTGTGGCAAAATATCAGAAAATTTATAATTTTTTCCAAAAAAACTAATATAGGTAATCTTGACCCTGATAGCTTTAATGATTTTTTGCTTGCTGGTAATCATTCAAAACCTGCATCTAATTGTATACTGCCTGAATCTAATATCAGCCCCACAGTTAACTCTTTTAATTTTTCTGCAGTTGATGAATTTACTGTTGCTAGGTGTGTGACTGGAATCAAATCGGATGCTGTGGGATATGATTGCATTCCTATAAGATTTGTTAAATTAATTTTATCATATATTCTACTCACCGCTGACGCACATAATTAATTACTGCCTAACATGTTCTGACTTTCCAACTGTATGGAAAGTGGCCAGCATTATCCCAATCGCCAAAACTGCCTCAGCTTCTTCTCTTGGTGATTACAGGCCTATAAGTATTTTGCCTGCCTTGGGTAAAGTCTGTGAGCGTATAATCTCAGAACAAATCACCTGTCACATTACTTAACATTTCCTTTTATCCCCTCTCCAGTCTGGCTTCGGGGCTGGGCATAGCTGCACAACTGCTGTCATGAAAATTACTGACGATATTCGTTATCTACTATTATTAAACGAGCAATAATTGTATGTATTTATATATATATATATTTTCAGACTTTATTTCCAAAACGGGTGCAGCGATTTTGATGAAACTTGGGGGTTAGGTACATATGTGAACAAAATTAGGATTGGGCTGGGTTTTAACTTATCAAAGACTCCTAGAGAGGCGTGGCACAGCCCTAAACTTTTATTTTCATAACGTCATATCTCGAAAACTATTCAAGATATTGTGATGAAATTTGGTACACAGATGCAGATCATAAATGTCTTAAATTTTGCCAAAAGTGGGCGTGACAATTTTCAATAATTGAAAATTTTGATTCAATATTACTCAAAAACGGCACTGACGATTTTCATAAAAATTTTATAGATACCACTAAAAGCAGTCATCATAACATGCTATGTCACTATACTGGCTAAATTCGTTGAAGCGCGTGGCACAGCCCACAATATTTATAAACATTATAATAAGAGAATTAACTACACAATCATTCTGAAATTTCATATGGTGGATTTACTTTCTATAAGGTACCTCAAGACGAAAAATGGGTGCAATAGTACCAGTGGGCGTGGCACCTCCCATACAAGCAAAACAAGTTAAATGTTATATTTATTGTACTATGAGAGTAATCTTCCTTAAATTTGGTGAGGAGTTGTCGGTTATTATAAGCTTTGAAATTAAATGCATTTCGACGGGATTGCTTCAGTGGGCAAACAAACAAAAACCGTTAAATGTTATATTAAGTGCACTATGGGAGTAATTTCAATAAAATTTGGTACAGAGATGTCGGTTACCAAAAATTTTTAAGTTGAATGGATTTCGACGAGATTTCGTTAGTGGGCGTGGCACGTCCTATATATACGAAAATCGTTGAATGTTGTATTTAGTGCACTATGGGAGGTATTTTCTTTAAATTTGGTGTAGAGGTGTCGATTACTATAAGCTTTGAAATTATATGGATTTCAACGGGATTGCGTAAGTGGGCGTGGCACTTCCCATACGTACGAAAAACGTTAAATGTTATTTAGTGTACTATGGGAGTAATTTTTTTAAATTTTTTGTTCCAATCGATAGAGAAAGCACGAAAAATAAAAAAATTTTTTGTTCCAATAGACTTTTAATTACAGTGGTGTAGTGTTAATATTGTAGTGGTCATTTTTAATATTTGACCACTTAGTGCGTCCTGAGCGATTTGCGGAATTTGTTGCTGTAAGGATATTTTCCTTGTCCTTTGGAGTATCCCTGAAGTAGTCACTCCATAAGTGACTACTCATCGAGGCGGTTCACTCCGAGTCACATTGGGTCACTTGGAGACACCGAGATGAGAGAAAATCGCGATTTTGTGGCTTGCGTGCGATTTTGGTAGAATTGGTCTATAACACCTATGGGCCACGTTGGTGCAAACTTTTATCGCACCTAATTATGTTTTGCGATGCGTGCGATTTATTGGATATTATTGCTGTAAGGATATTTTCCTTGTCCTTTGGAGTATCCCGGAAGTAGTCACTCCATAAGTGACTACTTATCGAGGCGGTTCACTCCGAGTCACTTTGGGTCACTTGGAGTCACCGAGGTGAGTGAAAATCGCAATTTTGTGGTTTGCGTGCGATTTTGGTAGAATTGGTCTATAACACCTATAGGCCACGTTGGTGCAAACTCTTATCGCACCTAATTATGTTTTGCGATGCGTGCAATTTTTTGGATATTATGGCTGTAAGGATATTTTCCTTGTCCTTTGGAGTATCCCGAAAGTAGTCACTCCATAAGTGACTACTTATCGAGGCGGTTCACTCCGAGTCACTTGGAGTCACCGAGGTGAGTGAAAATCGCAATTTTGTGTTTTGCGTGCGATTTTGGTAGAATTGGTCTATAACACCTATAAGCCACGTTGGTGCAAACTCTTATCGTACCTAATTATGTTTTGCGATGCGTGCGATTTTTTGGATATTATTGCTGTAAGGATATTTTCCTTGTCCTTTGGAGTATCCCGGAAGTAGTCACTCCATAAGTGACTACTTATCGAGGCGGTTCACTCCGAGTCACTTTGGGTCACTTGGAGTCACCGAGGTGAGTGAAAATTGCAATTTTGTGGTTTGCGTGCGATTTTGGTAGAATTGCTCTATAACACCTATAGGCCACGTTGGTGCAAACTCTTATCGCACCTAATTATGTTTTGCGATGTGTGCGATTTTTTGATAATTATTGCTGCAAGGATATTTTCCTTGTCCTTTGGAGTATCCCGGAAGTAGTCGCTCCATAAGTGACTACTTATCGAGGCGGTTCACTCCGAGTCACTATGGGTCACTTGGAGTCACCGAGGTGAGTGATAGTCGCGATTTTGTGGTTTGCGTGCGATTTTTGTAGAATTGGTCTATAACACCTATGGGCCACGTTGGTACAAACTCTTAGCGCATCTAATTATGTCTTGCGGTGCGTGCGATTTTTTGATTTTATTACTGTAAGGATATTTTCTTTGTTCTTCGGATTATCCCGGAGGTAATCACTCCATAAGTGACTACTCATCGAGGTGGTTCACCACGAGTCACTTTGGGTTACTTGGAGTCACCGAGATGAGTGAAAATCGCGATAATGCGGCTTGCGTGCGATTTTTGTAGAATTGCTCTATAACACCTATTGGCCACGTTGGTGTAAAAACTTTGCGCACCTAATAACGTTTTGCGGTGCGTGGAATTTTTTTTTTTTTAATTTTTACGAATTTCGTGAACCAAAGTGACTTTAAGTGACCCAACGTTACTCGGGGTGAACCGCCTCGATGAGTTGTCACTTATGGAGTGATTACCTCCGGGATAAGCCGAAGAACAAGGAAAATATCCTTACAGCAATAAAATTTAAAAAATAGCACCAACCGCTAAACGTAATAAGGTGCGATAAGTTTTTGTACCAAAGTGGCTCATAGGTTTTACCCCTCGTACTAACTGTACAATCGGTTGCGCTCTTTTATATAAATGCTGCGATATCTCAGTCGATTTAGTGTCCAATTTAAATGAAATCGAGCCATTTTGCATTATCCTTTTCATTTCTATTCACTCTTGGTCCCAATCCACTCTTTTTATAAACACTTTTGCATCAGACCACAATTTGACGAAACTAAAACGAAGCAAAATTGTTGAAAAAAATGGAACAGAAAAAAGTAAAGAGAAGTTGAAGCGTGAAAGTGTAAAGTCAACTTTTTTCAACAAATTCCATATTTTTTCGATTTTTTGAACCTCAAAACGAAAAACCGAACAGTGGTCGGTCTCCAGGTACTTATTATGATTCGAACCAGCTGACGCTTCTTTGCCTGTTGGATTTTTCCAAGGCATTTGATACAGTTGATCACTCCTTACTGTGCCGTAAATTAAAAACTTTTTTAAATTCAGTGATAGTGCTATTAGACTGGTGGTCAGTCATTTGAGTGGTAGATTGCAGAGAGTTATAGTTGGGAACACATTGTCTTCCTTTAAGGAGTGTCGGTTTAGGAGTCCCTCAAGGCTCTATCCTAGGACCGCTATTATTTACTTTGTTTCTTAATAATATTTTTTTAGTTTGCAAGCACGTGAATGTACATGCTTATGCTGATGACGTTCAGCTCTATCTGTCACGCCCGATTGGTCTGGTTGAAGACCTGGTATTCAGGCTTAATGCTAACCTTTCTTCTGTGCATAAATGGGCTAAAGAAAATTGTTTAGTTATTAATCCTCGTAAGTCGAAAGTTCTTCCTATTGCCAGGAGTGAATTGAGTTTGCAAGGAATTCCTGAGCTATCTATCGGTGCTGACAGATTAGAATTTGTGAATAAAGTGAAGAATCTTGTTTTTATTTGAAACTCTTCGTTGACTTGTACCGATCACATTAATAATGTCATTGGTAAAATCTATGGTACTTTGCGTTATTTACGTACTTCAGTTAATTTTACTCCATTAGAAACCAGACGGAGACTTGTTGTTCTCTTAGTCGTGCCTCATATTTTGTTTTTTAATGCTGTTGTAAGGTTATAGTTACCTTACCTCAAGAAATTTTAATTAAAAAATGAATCAAAAAGAAAAAAAGGAAAGGCAAAGAAAAGAACGAAAAAACGTAGTACAAGCAATATCAAGTTCTGTTCTGTCAATTTTGACATTTCAATTTCTCCTAATGTCACCACACTGTCTATAGTAGGCTTGATTCACAGTCCTTTCATAAACTTAATGTTGCATTCAATAATGCTGCCAGATATGTTTATGGACTTAGACAATTTGACCACATATCTGATAGGAGCATAGGTATTCTTGGATGCAGCTTAAAAAATTTTCTAGATATGCGCAATACTATATTTTTGCATAGAATCCTGCATACTCAAACTCCTGGATATTTATTTCAAAAAATTCAATTTTGTCAGTCTGATAGGTCATTGTCTCTGATTGTGCCTAGATGCAATTATTTGAATTCAAGTAGACATTTTTTCATCAGCGTCATAAGGCTGTGGAACTTATTGCCATATAATATTAAGCGAAATAGAAATTTATACAGCTTCAAACGTGCTATTAAGGACTATTTTGGTACTAATGTTTAAGCCATATTTATCTTTTTAGTTTTTTTTTTAAATCATGTAATTATTTTTTTCTGTTAAGCATTAAGTATTCTTTTTTTTTATTGTTTTCTTATTAACTTTGTATTTTATCTAATTTTTATAATTATGGTTGATAATCTATTCTGAAATGTTTTTAATGAATTCAGAAATTTTTATAATTCTTTTTTATGTCTGTTGATGTACTATAAAAGTGTAAAGCTTGTTGTACAATATTATAGTAATAATAAATAAATAAAATAAATAAACCAAAAAAAATAAAAATAAAAAAAGTTATTATCAAAGAAACATTTTAAGCCAGAAACCTTAACGGACAAAACTAAAGCACCCCCTATTTTATGGTAAATAAAAATTTTTAAAATTAGTACTTAGTTGCAAATCATTTATTCTGGACGACACTCGCATATCTTTTTGGTACAATCAAGCTGTTACTCTCTGCGTTAAAAATGTTAGTTTGTGGGAGGTTTTTGAAAGCGTCAAAAACGAGTGATCTTTTAAAAAAATGCGACTATAAGTGTTGTCGGAAAACAAAAAAAAATATCACATCGATATACGTTCGTTTCAATGAACTGTAAATTTTAAAGTAGCAACGAAACAAAAAAAAAATACCTATATTTCAATGCTTGGCTAGTACGTAAGTGATGCATTTTACTCTACTTTATCGCTAGTACTGAATAAATCGATGTGATATTTTGATGGGAGGTAGAAGAGGATCTCTAGTACATATAGAGGTAATTTGCGGATAAAAGACACTCCCCCAACTGCTCAATTAAAATTGTTGAGTTGTTAATTTTTAAGAAAAATGCTCTCAACTATGAATAAGATGTTTTCGACAGTTGGGATTTTTTTTCAAATGTAGTTAAGGGGGCAGGTCCAGTCATGGCCGTGAAACTTAGGGCATTTTCAATAATTTTTTTGGTATTAATTTAATTTATTTAATAAAAGTCATAATGCGGAATTATTACATAATGTTTCAACTTGACTTAACGAAAGTTTAAAAAAAAAATATTAAAAATAAAAAAAGTTATAGCTGGTTGTGTTGGACCCTGTCCCATACATAGTGTTTTGCGGTGACCATCACAAATCCTTGGAAAATCATCTAAAATCTATCGGATAAGAAAAATTAGTTAGTTAAATAAATAATCTAGTGCCTGATCGAAGGTTTTTATTTTTTTTAAAAAATCAACTAAAGGGCGGCTTCAGGAACAAATATTTCCAGATTTTCGGTAAAAAACCAACAGTTTTTTATGAATAATTATTCATAAAAAATCTATTTAAAAAAAAAAACAAAATCCTTCGATCAAGCACTAGATTTTTATGTTTTTCAAAAACTGTGTAAATTTCTTTGAAATCTATCGAGCGGTTTTCGAGTTACAGTGGTCACCGCTTCCGAAAGCATAGTTTTGAGAAAAAAGCATTTAAAGTTTTACGCTCGGTACTCTTACCACCGAGGGCCCTTTGGCTATTGCCGAATAACTCCAAAAGTAATTGTCGGATTGACTTCAAATTTTCAGGATATATTTTTAAGATAGTATACTTTAAGAAAATGCAAAAAAAATTTCGATTTCTCAAAAATCATGACTGGACCTGCCCCTTAAGCCTTTCTGTGTTGATAAAAAAAATTTCAAGGAAAAAAACTGATGCACTTAAAAATTTTTTGATTTGAAAAAAATGCCTCTGGATTACGATATTTGCAATATTTTCCACAAAACAGTTTACTTTACACTAAATGTGATCTTTTCTTAAGATCCATTAAATTATAAAAAGTTTGAAAAAAAAAAAATTATGAAATTCCGACGACCCTCCCAGTATGTGTCAATTTGACACATGAGGGACTCTTTTGTAAATTTCCATGTTGGAAGCACTGTGTATATTTTTGCGTCGAGCATAGCATAATATGAAATTTCGCTGAAAAAGACCTATAGAGCCATTTTTGTTTTCGAATCGCTTCAAAACAGAACCGCTGTTTCAAAATGAATTTGAAAATTGTGTCAAATAGACACAAGGGATGGATTCGGGTTAATATTGAAGCTACAGCTCTAGTATTGTCACAAATAACCGGCATTTGCCAAACTGTTCTATTGATTCTTTAATTTTAGCCGATCTTCCAAATATTGAGATAGCTGATAATAATAATAATAATAGAGTTTAGCTACTACAGCTACTAGAATTCTTAGTAATTTAGCTTGAAGCTTTAAAAACAAGTAAAAAGCTTATATATTAAGGGAAATGAAAAAATTATACATGTAATTAATTGTTATATTTTTATAATTTTTTCTTAGCTTTATCACACTTTCTCAACATACCCACCCAGATCACATATATATCGGTCATTCTTTTAATAAACGCACACTTTGTCGTTATTGACGTTTTTGACCATTTTTTGAAACGAAATATCTCAAAAACTATAGGAGAAAGTATAAAAAATTATTTAATCATTTTTGTTAAGAAATACTTTAGTTTTATAAAAAAATTTAAATAAATTTGTTTTAACAATAATTTTTTTAATTAAAAACAAATTTCTCAAAATATTTTCAATATAACACCTTTTGATTTTTTTTATATGGTATTCCTCATTCAATCGTAAGAATGCATGTGCTTTCATATCGAAATTTCCACCATAACTTTGAAAACTACGATTTTTTTACTGATGCCGCGCATCATGTTTTTTCAACATAAAATTCGACATAAAAATTTTTTTGTTTTTTTTGTAATGTTATTTTCAATCAATCCAAAGAATGAATCTGCATTCAATTCAAAATTCTCTCCATAGTTTTGGAAAATATGATATTTTCATGAAGGCGCGCATCAGTCTAATTTAACGTGACCAGATATTTTTTACCAAAACGCGGAGCAGGAAAAAGTTGGTGAGCTTTTTTAAAGATTCGCAGAAAAAAGTTTATAAAGTTCGTTGCAAAATCAATTATTTTTTACTATCTGAAAATATTTGTATTTCCTAAAAAAAAAAAAACAAAAAAAAAAAGGTCCTCACTTTCACCGAAAACCCTAGCAAAATGAGATTATAATTTTCAATGAAAACGTGGGACGCGCGGAGCAGAAAATCAAAAACGCGGACCATATGGTCACGTTAGTCTAATTGTATGAATTGTATCATATTTTCCAAAGTTATGTCGGGAATTTCGTTTTTATAAAACTATAGTATTTCTTAACAAAAATGATTAAAGGATTTTTTTATCCTATCTCCTATAGTTTCTGAGATATTTCGTTTTTAAAAATGCTCAAAAACGTCTATAACGACAAAGTGTGCGTTTATTGAAAGAATGACCGATATAAACATACAATTGCATGAATGTAATTGTATGAATTTATTAATATGGTCCAAGGCATAAATGTTAGAAAAAATTTACCCATCATCATGGGGCTCGGACAACACAAATAAAGACCAACAACCATTAAGCTACAAAATTAACTATTGTTATTTTTTAATCGAAGCTTGAGTTGACCTTTTGACAAGCTAATATTATATATATCGCAATTGTTAATGAGAGTAGTCGTGCGATTAAAAGGAGCTAAGCCATATAATTAGTTCTACTGACAGGTTGGTAAAATAATTAATAAGAGTTACGATTACTCCTTCGATTAGTGTTTAAGTGAATATAAATAAGAAGCTCTGGTGCAGTAAAAGACCCAGTTACAAGTTGATGCAGATAAAGTATATCCGCAATAATTCTACGCGAGCTCAAAGACTGCATATGTCGTAACTTCAAACGATCCTCATAAGGAGGAAGGTTTAAAGAGTCAATCCAATTTAAGCCGTTGAGAGCAAAACGAATAAAATTGTTTTGAATTCTCTCAATTCTATTAATATGAATATTATAAAGGGTGTTTTTTTTAGAGGTTTGTTTTTCGAATAGAGATAAAACTGGGATTTTGTGGTCAAATCTGGCAACTCTAATGTCATATATATTTAGTTTGGTTTGCCATTTCATCATGAACAGGTTGACGCATGAACAACGCGTCCAAATTGTGCAAATTTATTATAGTCACTAAAATTTCAACTTTATTTTCACTCAAAATTCACATGATTTTTGCAATTATGAAGTCAAGAAGGCCGCCTAGATCTTGTGATATCACACCTTAATTTTTTTTTTTGGGGTTATGTGAAGCCAAAAGTATGCGTCGATAAGCCAGCTACGATTCAATACTTCGAAGCCAACATTACTCGCGTAATTCGCGATATACCTTGAAAATTGGACCTCCATTTTAGACTACGTCCGAGCTAGCCGTGGCGTTCATATGCCAGAGTCATATTTAAATTATAATGCCAGAAGATTATCTTTCGAATAAAGTAATTTTCATGTCTATTTAAAAAATTCATCTTTGTTTTATTCCATTTTAAAGTTCTATACCTCTAAAAAAAACACCCTATAAAATGGTGACCATACTTGGCTGGCGTACTCTAAGTGAGGACACACTATTGTATTATATAAAGTCACCGTTACTAAAGGGCTGTCACATGCTTTGGCCACCTTTTAATAAAGCCAAGCATAGATGAGGATTTTTTACAAATTTGATTAACATGCTCATTTAAAGTTAATTTAACATCAAATGTATCTGATCTTTTAATTTATGATCAAATTTCACAATATTTTCCTTCCTGGTGAAAATCATAGGTTGGCATTTATCAGGATTAAGATGTAAGTTATTTTTAGAACGCCAACCGCCTTCACGTTCCTGTAAATTTTCATGTCATATATACTAGCAGATGGGAGTTTTTAATAACATCTGTAACGTCATTAATTGCTAAAATGAACAGGAGCGGCCCCAAGTGGCTTCCTTGTAGAACACCTGATGTCGCGCTAAATGGAGAGAAAAACACCCTCCGAAGTCTTAATTGATCAGATAAATAAGATTCAAAGGAAATCCAAGTTTCTTTAACTTAAATAAAATCAAATTATTATATAGCTATCTCTAATCGATTTATAAAATAAAAAGCTGTGAGGCTGACTCAGCACAGAGCTACAGTTAACTAGTACTGTCGCAGGAATACCATCAGGTCCGGAGCTTAAGTCATCATCAACAGATGAGATATATTTCTCTATGAGGTCAGGTGAGAAAGATATCTCATTAAACGAAACTAAAGGGTCGTTATATTCAAAATAGTTGACCTCAGGGCTAAATAATTCCGTAGAAAAAGATTCTTTAAACCAAGGGTTGCCAACGCGCGGCCCGGTCTGATAATTTTTCTGGCCCGCGTGATTAATCACACCTTAACAAAATATATTTATTTTATAGTGAAAACCAATGTATTAAAAAATATGTACATTAAGGGTAGATATGACTTTTTTGTAACACCTATTTTAAATGGCGCCAAAGAAAAAGTTTGATTTTGTTTTATTTATCAGAAGAAGTTCCCGCATGAAGCCAATTAAAAAATTTATATGTCTTCAAAAAATAAAAATATAAAAAAATTTCTTTGACAATGAAGTCTATTTAATTATTAAAAATCGAGGATTTCATTGAAGAAAAGGTACATTTTATTTATTATTATATTAGAAGAATTGAATTTAGAATTTATTGTTCGCTCAGTTTTACATTTAGGATACATTTCTTGTATAACTTTAATGGCTCGTTCTGCAAATATATTAGATCGCTTTAGATTAAAAATGGCAGAATCTTCCTTAACCTACTGTTTGAGTAAACATTTATGAGGACTTTTATAGGGCTTGACTTATATTTCCAAATTCTCAAAACAGTTGGTTTGAAAACAATGATCAGAGAACTACACGTCATGCTAAGCACTGCATATAAATTTACAAATCGCCAAAAGTTTTATCGTGTGTTCGAGGATGAGTATGAACGTTAAAATCGCAAGAATAGCCCTAGAATTCCAGCGAGCATTACTGACCGCTGGTATACATAGCTCTGAACTTTATATAGGGAAATCTTTTATTTTTTTCATAAAAATCCAAGCTCATATAAATAGTGCATATCATCACGCCACTTGATGCATTTTATTTTGAATTTTTTATCGTTTTGATACCGAAAAGATATCATATGAAATATTTGGTGATATTGATTTTCCGACAAGTATCTCATTCATAACATGTTTAAAAATTAAATCTAACAACCAACACCATCCTGACAACCAATATATTGCAGTGGAGACAAAGCTTTTGATTTAAAAATATCTTGCAGCAACTTTACAACTCCATTTTTTCTTCCACTAATAACATTTGTTGTATCACATTGTTCCAAAGCTGAAATTTTTCAAAAATTTCCTTAAATCATTTAATTTTCACTGCTGCCTTTGTTGAATCTGAACTCGTTTTTATTTTTTTTTTTTCAATATTCGCCAATGCATTATAAATGCTTATTATAACCGTTTGCTTTGGAATTTTGCACATTTTGCTTAAATATTTTTCAATATTACCGATTTCTCGTCTTTCAGTTTTACTTTTTTCAAAATGGATAAAACTATTTTTCCATACCTTAACATTTTTTAAAACTATATTTTCACTTTTTTACAAGTTCTTATATACTTAGGTATATAATTGTAGTTAGGTACAGAATACGAGTAAAAGAAATTGAAAACAAAACAAAGCAAAAGTTATATTCGTAGAGAAACGCCTTCTTGATTTTTATTAGGGAAATATTTGAAATTTACCTGCAAAGTGTTTTTTTGATTTATGCGGGAGTTTTTTTTTGTAATTAAAAAACTATTGTTACATTTCGGCTATTTGTATCATTTCGTAACATGTTTGGCCATGTAAAATTTTATTTTCGAAATATTGTTAAAAGTCATACCCTAATGTACGTTACATATTTGTGCATCTCTAAATTCAAAAATTAACTATCGAAATTATGAGAAAAAATTCACTTTGATTTTTGGATTGAATCCATTTTGAGAGCGTGAGAGTAAATCGATTTTCAATTGGCTGTCATCCTATATGTTTTTTTTTTGCATTCATAACATTTCAATTGACCGCTCACCAAAGTTAAGCGCAAAACACTGACGCTAACTTGCAACACCAATTACGATGTGCAAATACCCAAATTGAGATCGATTTGCAAAAATTAAGTAAAATAGTGGAGAAACAAGTATCACACTAGCAAAAGAAGAGTTAATTAATTAAATTTTTTTTATTTCATTTATAAGAAGAATAATAAATACAATAATAACTCATGTTTCAGTTTTTCACTCCAAAAAAATTACTATAGTACATACATATCTCTAAATCTAATATGGGATATCTACTATTATTAAACGAGCAATAATTGTATGTATTTATATATATATATATATTTTCAGACTTTATTTCCAAAACGGGTGCAGCGATTTTGATGAAACTTGGGGGTTAGGTACATATGTGAACAAAATTAGGATTGGGCTGGGTTTTAACTTATCAAAGGCTCCTGGAGGAGCGTGGCACAGCGCTAAACTTTTATTTTCATAACGTCATATCTCGAAAACTATTCAAGATATTGTGATGAAATTTGGTACACAGATGCAGATCATAAATGTCTTAAATTTTGCCAAAATTGGGCGGAATCGGAAAAGTGGGCGTGACACTTTTCAATAATTGAAAATTTTGATTCAATTTTACTCAAAAACGGCACTGAGGATTTTCATAAAAATTTTATAGATAATACCACTAAAAGCAGTCATCATAACATGCTATGTCACTATACTGGCAAAATTCGTTTAAGGGCGTGACACAGCCCACAATATTTATAAACATTATAATAAGAGAATTAACAACAGAATCGTTCTGAAATGTTATATGGTGGATAAACTTGCTATAAGGTACCTCAAGACGAAAAATGGGTATAACAGTACCAGTGGGCGTGGCACCTCCCATACAAACAAAACAGGTTAAATGTTATATTTATTGTACTATGAGAGTAATCTTCTTAAAATTTGGTGAGGAGTTGTCGGTTACTATAAGCTTTGAAATTAAATGCATTTCGACGGGATTGCTTCAGTGGGCGTGGCACCTCCCATACAAACAAAAACCGTTAAATGTTATATTAAGTGCACTATGGGAGTAATCTCATTAAAATTTGGTACAGAGATGTCGGTTACCAAAAATTTTTAAGTTAAATGGATTTCGACGAGATTTCGTTAGTGGGCGTGGCACGTCCCATATATACGAAAATCGTTGAATGTTGTATTTAGTGCACTATGGGAGGTATTTTCTTTAAATTTGGTGTAGAGGTGTCGATTACTATAAGCTTTGAAATTATATGGATTTCAACGGGATTGCGTAAGTGGGCGTGGCACCTCCCATAAGTACGAAAAACGTTAAATGTTATTTAGTGTACTATGGGAGTAATATTTTTAAATTTTTTGTTCCAATCGATAGAGAAAGCACGAAAAATAAAAAAAAATTTTTTGTTCCAATAGACTTTTAATTACAGTGGTGTAGTGTTAATATTGTAGTGGTCATTTTTAATATTTGACCACTTAGTGCGTCCTGAGCGATTTGCGGAATTTGTTGCTGTAAGGAAATTTTCTTTGTCCTTTGGAGTATCCCGGAAGTAGTCACTCCATAAGTGACTACTTATCGAGGCGGTTCACTTCGAGTTACATTGGGTCACTTGGAGTCACCGAGGTGCGTGGTAATCGCAATTTTGTGGTTTGCGTGCGATTTTGGTAGAATTGGTCTATAACACCTATAGGCCACGTTGGTGCAAACTCTTATCGCACCTAATTATGTTTTGCGATGCGTGCGATTTTTTGGACATTATTGCTGTAAGGATATTTTCCTTGTTCTTTGGAGTATCCCGGAAGTAGTCACTCCATAAGTGACTACTTATCGAGGCGGTTCACTCCGAGTCACATTGGGTCACTTGGAGTCACCGAGTTGCGTGGTAATCGCAATTTTGTGGTTTGCGTGCGATTTTGGTAGAATTGGTCTATAACACCTATAGGCCACGTTGGTGCAAATTCTTATCGCACCTAATTATGTGACTACTTATCGAGGCGGTTCACTCCGAGTCACTTTGGGTCACTTGGAGTCACAGAGGTGAGTGAAAGTCGCGATTTTGTGGTTTGCGTGCGATTTTTGTAGAATTGGTCTATAACACCTATGGGCCACGTTGGTACAAACTCTTAACGCATCTAATTATGTTTTGCGGTGCGTGCGATTTTTTGATTTTATTACTGTAAGGATATTTTCCTTGTTCTTCGGATTGTTCCGGAAGTAATCACTCCATAAGTGACTACTCATCGAGGTGGTTCAGCCCGAGTCACTTTGGGTCACTTGGAGTCACCGAGATGAGTGAAAATCGCGATATTGCGGTTTGCGTGCGATTTTTGTAGAATTGCTCTATAACACCTATTGGCCACGTTGGTGTAAAAACTTTGCGCACCTAATAACGTTTTGCGGTGCGTGCGATTTTTTGGATTTTATTGCTGAAGGATATTTTCCTTGTTCTTCGGACTCTCCCGGAGGTAATTACTCCATAACTAACTACTCATCGAGGCGGTTCACCCCGAGTCACTTTGGGTCACTTGGAGTCACCGACTTGAGTGTTAATCGCGATTTTGTGGTTTGCGTGCGATTTTTGTAGAATTGCACTATAACACCTTTAGGCCACCTTGTTGCAAAAACGTTGCGCACCTTATTACGTTTTGCGGTGCATGGAATTTTTTTTTTTTTTGATTTTTACGAATTTCGTAAACCAAAGTGATTTTAAGTGACCCAACGTTACTCGGGGTGAACCGCCTCGATGAGTTGTCACTTATGGAGTGATTACCTCCGGGATAAGCCGAAGAACAAGGAAAATATCCTTACAGCAATAAAATTTAAAAAATAACACCAACCGCAAAACGTAATAAGGTGCGATAAGTTTTTGTATCAAAGTGGCTTATAGGTTTTACCCCTCGTACTAACTGTACAATCGGTTGCGCTCTTTTATATAAATGCTGCGAAATCTCAGTCGATTTAGTGTCCAATTTAAATGAAATCGAGCCATTTTGCATTATCCTTTTCATTTCTATTCACTCTTGGTCCAAATCCACTCAACAACAACAACAACAATTTGACGAAACTAAAAACGAAGCAAAATTGTTGAAAAAAATGGAACAGAAAAAAGTAAAGAGAAGTTGAAGCGTGAAAGTGAAAAGTCAACTTTTTTTAACAAATTCCATATTTTTTCGATTTTTTCAACCTCAAAACGAAAAACCGAACAGTGGTCGGTCTCCAGGTACTATAATTTTATATGTGGCCCGCAAGATCATTTGGGTTGGCTACCCCTGCTTTAAACAAATTATCAAACAACCCAGCTATAATTTGTGGGTCGCTAGTGAGCCTATTAACTGTTCTGGATTCAGATAGAAACCCGTCAGACTTTTTTTTGTATTAGTAAGTCCCCAAAAAAGCTTGGGGTCATGAAGAATATTCAGCTTAATTTTATTTAAATATTCTGAATAAACTAAAGCCGACATATCCATAAATTCATGGAAAAGTCGTTGGTAAGCAACGAAGTCATTTCGATCCTGGCTACAAACGTATTTGTTGCATGCCCTATTACGGCCATTACGAATTTTTTTTAAATCCTTTGTGTACCAAGGGTACGAGGAATTATTAACGTTCCGTTTTGTATATGGCACCGACAATGCTATGGCCGAAAAAAGTTCACCATAGAAAAATTTAATGCACTCATCAAATGAATTACTCGTATTATTAAAAAAAATAATTAGGTCATCTAATTTGTTCCTTAAATTCTCATTCAACTTTAAAAAGTCAGCTTTTTTAAAATTGAACTCATAAACATTGATGGAAGAACATGCATTAATTAAATTTTCATTGTCAGATTGGTATACAATACTCAAAGTTGGATGATAGGAATCAACCTTAGAAAGAGCATGGATAGCATTACAACAACATTACTACTATTTGCAGCCAAGACTAAGTCAAGTTGTCATTCATGAGTATTTTTATACAACTTACTTGTTGTAAATTTCAGTTTAGCTCGCGCTGTCGTGGGGTCAACACGTTCTAAATTAAGCTAACAACTTAGGTCAATTACCTTATTGTTTTAAACTTACATTCAAAATTTATTTTGCGCTTTTTTGACATGCCGTGTGTTTGTGGACAGAAAGTTGATCGCAGTCACGCAGAAAAAATTGTTTGTGCGGTTTGTAATGAATTCTATTATTATACTTGTGTCAATTTGTTGCCGTCAGATGTAGAATATTTAGAAAGAAGCAATAATGCGTTTCGGTGCAAAGGTTGTTCTACAGCGAGACGAGGCTCTATTTGCTCTCCCTCTCTTTCTACATCTCCATCTGTGCAGACTCAGTATGAAGCTGAAAAACAGCAGCCACTTGCTGAAAAAGTTCAATGTCTTCAAATTAGACAAAAACAGCAACAAAAACCATCGATACAATCAAAACAATAGCCTCAGAAGCAAGTACTGCAGCCTAGCATAAGCAAAATGGTACAACAACAACAAATGCAAAACAAAGTGAGTGGGCAGAAACAATTACAACTGCAGCATCTTCATCAACCGATTTCTAATCAGCGGCAGCAGACTGATGACTCAGAAGGTATTACCTTTGAGAAAATTTATAATGAAATTGTAGCTATGTGAGCGGAGAATGCGACCTTGCGCTGTCTTGTTTCTTCTCTCCAAGAAAATAAACTGGCATTAACGCAACAAATAAATGATCTCCAGAACCATGTTGCAGTTCTTCAGCAGAGAGACAGATCTAAATGTATTGAAATCGTGGGAATTCCTAATGTTAATAACAACAACGCATTGGACTGCGCTCTTCAGGTATTTTCTAAGGGAGTTGGCGTGAGCATAATTGAAGCACATTTGGATAATTGTTATGTCAAAAAAGTTAAAAATAATAACAGCGGGGCTACGATAAATGTTGTTGTAGTTAAGTTTGTATCGCTTCTAAAGAAAAATGACGTGATGAAGAGAAAATATAGTAAACGGGATAACCTTACTTCTAAATTATTTGGCTGTAATGATGAGCAAAAAATTTGTTTACATGACAGTCTAAATAGTGATACTAGATCACTTTTAAAGACTGCGCAAAGAGCAAAAAGAGACAAACAATTTAACACCCCATTTATGGTTGGCGACATTGCCTGCAATTGTTGCCTTTTTTGTCGCCGAGTAAAAATTTGCTTTATCGTTGGCAACAATTTTCTAATGTTGCCTTAGAAATGGCTTCCACATTTTTTTGTAATTTTATGGAAGGCAAAAGTTGCCTGATCTGTTGCCTGAAATTTAAAAATTCACTAACAGATATTTTGGTGTCGCCTGAGAAAAAATGTGGAAAAGTGCTCGTAAGTAAAAACAAAAATTTAAAATTCTAAATGAAAAGAAAACCAGTTTTGAGTATAAAAATTACAAGCAAACAGCAATTCGAGCGGATGATCGAGTTGCTGGAAGAAAATTCGGAGGCAACTCGGGGAAAAGGGCAATTCGGAAGCAACAAGGAACAAATGAAATTGTTGTGGAAAAACATCGCTGTCGCTGTTAACAGCATTGGGCCCCCAACCAGGACAGCACCAGAGTGGCTATTTGACAAGCATGGTCATCAGGATAACGTTGCTGCTTGTTTGGAGTCATTCTCTTGAGTCCCCACTTTTACTCCGAACCAGATAAATATTTCTTTGTTCTCATTTCTGTTTTCGTCGATATGACCCCACTTGAGGATATCGTGGAGTTTCATGACAACCACAATGCTCAATAGTATTTACATTCAAGTGTTTATACCGCTATATCTACATATGTACATTTGTACCTAGAACATAACATAACTGTAGCATCATCACTATATTAATTTTACTTTAAATTTCAATTAAAATAATGTTTATAAATATCAAATAGTTTTTAAGTTTTTGTTTGTCAAATATTTTCAATTTTTGAATTATAAATTTTGAATTAAATGTTAGAGAAATATGAAAAAATAAAATATTGAAATATAAATTTGAATAAGTAAAAATATGTAGATATTGAAATATATATACTACAAATTGGCGATCCTGCAAACAATCAACTAAAATCAATTAACCATCCAACAAAGAATTTAACAATCAACTATAATCATTTCATCCTCAACAAACTACATGTATGAACATATTATCTTCAATCAAATAACGAATGAAAAATCATCAACGAATAAATCTTCACATTCATATATACGTGTGAACCCTTACAAAATTGATGCAAAATATCCAAAAGACGTCCAATCGCAAGTTTAAAATACATCCTATCTATAAATAAAATATATATGCATATATTAAACACAACAATATTTTTTATCCATTCAAAACATTTATCCACCTTTTAATAATTTGATAACAATTTTTTTTTTCTAAGTTATTTCAAATCTGTAAATCCTTTCCTTCCAATTAATTTATAAAATCTTAAAATGCCTACCACTCGATCTCGCTCACCTCGTCGCGAAATTAATCCGAATTTAAATATCACAAGTGACAACACTGATCCTACAATTTCCACAAACACTAACACCATTAATCAAACATACCTACCAATGACCACAAAAACTTTAATTAAACTGCCACAATTCTGGTTTGAGAACCCTGAAGCATGGTTTTTACAAATTGAAATGCAATTTTCTCTTAACAATATAACAGATGATATTGTCAAATACCAAAATGTAATAGTTGCACTTCAACAAGAAGTAGTATCTAAATTATTAGATATAATACAATTTCCTCCATCCTCTAATCTTTACTCAAACATTAAAAAAAATATATGTCAACGGTTTTCGCTTAGTGAAGATTTACGTTTCGAAAAAATTTTGAGTGACATAGAACTTGGTGATCGTAAACCATCGGAATTTTATCGTGATATAAAAATACTCGCAGGACCAATATCAATCATTAGTCATGAATTTTTACAAAAATTATGGATAAGAAAATTACCTCAACAATTACAAATTTACTTAACTGCAACCAATTTTCAAAATTTTGAAGATCAATTAATAATGGCCGATAAAATATTTCAACTGTCTCATAAACCGGAAGTATGTACCATGTCAACACACCATAACACAGGAAATACCATGCAAAATTTGGTCCAATTAACATCGACAATATTTGAGAAAGTAAATAGCTTATCAGAAGAGATGGCTGAACTTAAATCCAATCCAAGAGCATACCATGAACAATCTTTTCAAACTAATTTTAGACATAATTTTTGCTGGTATCATAATAAATTTGGCATTAAAGCACGTAAATGCATTCAACCTTGTTCTTTTTCTAAAAACACTAGAGCTACAAAAAGATATAATAACAATTTAAACTAAATACATCTATTATGCCGACGACACATAATAGAACACATTTCAACCCAACTCGTCGTCTTTTCATTTTCGACAAAAAGAATAAACTTAATTTTTTAATAGACACAGGAGCCGTCGTTTCCGTTGTACCTGTCACCAAATTTAATAGTTTTAAAAGAAACTCAAACGTTATTTTAACAGCAGCTAACGGTACAACAATTAAGACTTATGGCACAAAATTATTCAATGTAGACCTCGGTTTAAAACGTGACTTTTATTTTCCCTTCATCCTCGCAGATATTCAAACACCAATTATTGGCGCAAATTTCCTTGAAAAATTTGAAATTTTAGTGGATATCAAACAGAAACAAATTATCGATCCAACAACAAATTTAATTAATTCGGGAAAATCAGGCTATTCTAAAATCTCAGAATTAAAAATTCATATAATAGCAAATAAATTTACAAAATTATTGAACGAATATCCAAGTATAATCTCGGAACCTGACTATAATAAGCCTGTTAAGCATTCCACAGTTCACAGGATTGAAACTAATGGATCATTACCATTTTCCAAACCACGTAGACTTGATCCATTAAAATATAATATAGCAAAAGCAGAATTCGATTATTTAGTTAAAATCGGAGTTTGTCGTCCATCTTCATCACACGTTACATCTGCGCTACATTTAGTTCCCAAAAAGGAACCCAATGATTGGAGACCCTGTGGCGATTACCGTAGGTTAAACAATATCACTATACCTGATCGTTATCCACTACCCCACATTCAAGACCTTAATATAAATCTAAGAAACAAAACTATTTTTTCTAAAATAGACCTCGTTAGAGCTTATCACCAAATTCCTATGGCCGAAGGTGATATACATAAAACTGCTATTACCACACCATTTGGCATGTTTGAATTTGTAAGGATGCCATTTGGATTGCGAAATAGTGCTCAGACATTTCAACGTTTCGTAAACGAAATATTTTGTAATCTTGATTTTGCTTTCGCTTACGTCGATGATATTCTAATTGCAAGTGAAAATGAATCACAACATAAAGAACATTTACACACCGTTTTTAAAAAACTTGATGAATATGGACTCAATATTAAACCTTCCAAATGTGTACTTGGCGTCTCATCTCTTGAATTCCTAAGCTACCAAATTTCAGCAAAAGGAATTCAACCATCTGAAGACAGATCCAAAGTAATTCTTACATTTGAAAAACCTAATTCAATTACTAAATTACAAAAATTTTTAGGCATGATAAATTATTATCACAGATTTGTGCCTTTTTTAGCCGAATCATTAAGTCCACTTCATGATATTCTAACGAAGGCTATCAAAAATAAAGAAAAAAAACTAACTTGGACTAAACAAGCAGAAGACGCGTTTATAAATGTACGTACAAAATTCGCCAAAAACACATTATTAAATCATTTTCGTAAAAAATCAAAATTATCATTATCCGTTGACGCTTCCAACATTGCAATTGGATCAGTATTGCAGCAATCAAATGGCAAAACTATTGAGCCTTTAGCATACTTTCCACGCAAATTAAGTCCTACCGAAATTAAGTATTCAACATTTGATCGGGAACTTTTAGCCATATACAATAGCGTTAAACACTTCAAACATTTTTTAGAAGGTCGACAATTTACTATTTACACAGACCACAAACCTCTTACCTATGTCATTGACTCGAAAGCCGACAGATCACCTCGACAGACACGACACCTCGAATATATTGCACAATTTACAAACGACATTCAATACATTTCGGGTAAAAATAATATCGTCGCTGATATACTATCACGAATTCCAGAAATTGATGCAATATCGTCTAATGATATAAATTTTGAAAAATTGTACATAGAACAAAGTTCAGACGATACACTGAAGACACTTATTTCGACCTCTAATCCTAAATTTAATCTTAAAGAAATATCTCTTCCTATTTTAAAATTCAAAATTTGGTGCGATGTATCATATCATCCTCCACGTCCATACGTACCTGTTTCCATGAGAAAAACAATTTTTGATAAACTGCATTCAATTTCACACCCTGGAACTAGACCAACTAGAAAACTGATTCAGTCAAAATATTTCTGGCCAGAGATGCGAAAAGACTTAAACTCTTGGTCCACAAATTGTATAGAATGTCAAAAGTCTTAAGTTCAACGATATACAAAATCACCAACCAATACAATTCCTATACCAGCGAGTAGATTTGAACATATACACATGGATTTAGTTGGTCCTCTTCCAATTTCTAATGGCAATAGATATATCCTGACGATAATCGACAGACACACAAGATGGCCAGAAGCCTTTCCATTAAAGGACATATCAGCTCAAACGGTGGCTAAAACTTTTGCATACCAATACATTCCACGATTTGGAGTACCTTTAAACATTGCTGTTGATCAAGGTACCCAATTTACAAGCAAACTTTTTCAAGAACTGACAAAACTACTCGGATCACATAAAATTCATAGTACAGCTTATCATCCACAAGCTAATGGAATAATCGAACGTTTCCATCGTCAACTTAAGACTGCAATATTAACTTCTAAAAATTCAATATATTGGTTCGACGAACTTCCCTTTATTTTACTTGGTTTACGATGCACAGTTAAAGAAGATCTTAAATGTTGTCCAGCAGAACTAGTATATGGACAAACATTAAGATTGCCAGGTGAATTAATCACATCATGTTCTGTACCATTAAAAGAAGACGAAATGCTTTCTAAACTTAGACAGCATTTTGCTCACACCAGATCTAATATTATTCACCACAAAAACTCAACGAAGTCTTTTGTCCCTAGAGGACTAAACACCTGTGATTATGTTTTTTTGAAAATAAATCGAACTTCAGGGCTCCAACAACCATTTGAAGGTCCCTACAAAGTAATTTCCAAACAAAATAAATCGTTCAAAATAAGAATTGGTAATTTTATTAAAATTCTATTTCTATTCTACAACACCTCACACTTCTTTAAACAAAAGATCAGTTACTTACAACATTAATTAATAAATTCCATTTCATTTATTTTTAATTAATATTAATTCATTTAATTGGAGGGGGAGTGATGTAGCATCATCACTATATTAATTTTACTTTAAATTTCAATTAAAATAATGTTTATAAATATCAAATAGTTTTTAAGTTTTTGTTTGTCAAATATTTTCAATTTTTGAATTATAAATTTTGAATTAAATGTTAGAGAAATATGAAAAAATAAAATATTGAAATATAAATTTGAATAAGTAAAAATATGTAGATATTGAAATATATATACTACAATAACTATAGTCCCTACAGTACAGACGCATCAGCGTCGTTTATCTGTCAAAATTCTCTCATGCACACACATTTTATATGAAATTAGCAACGCGCTAACGCCAGTCTATTCGATTTTCCAATTTTGACAAACCTTTGGCAGCTAATTTTTTATTTTATTGTGTTGATATTTTTTTGCTGTCAGAAACAATAAAGAAATAAACTCCACATGACATTTGACGCTACACTCTTATTTAAGTTTGGCACTCAACACAATTACGTAGCGTTAGCAAACACAACGCCCAAAGCTCCAACTTATGAACCACAGTAAGTGTTAAGCCATTACGAAATCCAGAAAATAAATTACAAGTATGTTTTTTAAAAATTTTTTTAAAAACTCCCATTTTAAGTGAGACTGTAGCTATAAGTGGCAACTCTGATCACAAACTGAAAATAAAATTTGTCATCCACAAATTATGGAATTTGCTTTCATGGCAATTGTGAAATCAAATAAATTCAACAAACTAAACTGTTGCCGTTGTGTTGCCTTGTGGCAACAAAATACAGTTGCCTTTCATAAATATGGTGCAAATATGCTTGGGTTAAAAATGAGGAGCGTCGGAACAAAAACCGATAAATCACATTCGTGTTTTTTATGAGAAATTGAAAAAATATGTCTAAGTTCATGGTTTTCTAATTTGGAATTGAACAAAATCTATCAATTTATTGATGTTGAAATCACGGTTTGGAAACCTAAATTCTGCATTTGTGTGCAAGGTACTTTTTGAGATATAAGAAAAACAAAATGGACATATCGGTTTTTGACCAACTGGATATATCGGTTTTTGATAAAACACTGTAGGATATATCGGTAGATTAGGTAATTTCCAATCATTCAATAGCGCTGTAAACCATAGTGCTTCTTGCAAAGATGCAACCAAAGCCATGTGCTTGGCTTCGGCAATTGAAAGTGCAACCTTCTGCTTCTTGGAGTTCCATGAAATACTTCCTCCTTGATACTTGAACACAACACCCAGTTGTTGATTTTCTGTCATCTGTATCTCTAGCCCAGTCTGCATCATTGAATCCTTCCATTTTACCACTAGTGTCTCTTGTGAATTCCAATTTGTAATGACTTGTCCCTTTTAAATACCGAAACATTTTCTTAACTGCTACCCAGTGCGCTTTTCCTGGATTGTTATACACTCACGGTCAAAAAAACGCAGACTTGAATTTTGCAAGAAGTTTTATATTTTGATGCGTAAAATAATATCTACTCTTGTTTAACGGTTTTAAGTTTGTTAGATACTGTTACTAGGAACAAGTTTTGAGTATTTTCCAAACTGTCCACCTAACAAAAATAATTTCTAGGAACCTTTTCCAAATAAACACATAATTGCTAATTTTATAATCAGAAATTACAACTTATTTATAAGGAAAAATACATTGTTTTTTGTAGTTTTTTTTACGCGTTTTTAATTTCTCACACATTCTTTAATTATTTATTATTTATTTATTTCAAATAATACGGTAAAATTGATTGTAATACCGCGTAAGAACTATTTTTGCGTTGATGACGCTTTCCATTCGAAAAGGCATGCTCTCATAGAGTTTCCGTATTAATTCCATTAAAATATCGTTGTACCAAGTGGATTCAATTATCTCCTTTAACTTTGGAATATTATTAGAGTTTTGTTGGCGCATTTTGCGTTTTAAAATGGCCCAAACATTCACAATGGGATAGAGGTCGGGGCTGTTACCGGACCATGGACTGACTCAATTCTCAAAAAGTCCTTATATTCCTTTACCTATGCAAAAATAAAAAGTTCATTATTGTAAATCTATCAAAAATAAAATGTAAAAAATAATTATTGTGAGTGGGACACTTACCGATTCCGACCGATGACAAAGTGCAGAATCGTTTGGAAATTTTCCTTTCGCTATATGTGCTTACAATGTTTTTAGATATTTCCCATAATAAAATATTATTACGAAAATAACGGTGAAAAAAAGTATGCAGAATGATAACAGGATTTGCAGAAAGTAATTTGGTATGTTGTTGTTGTTATTTTCTTTGAAAATAGTACCGTAGAGTGGCTTGGCAATGATGAAAAAAAAAATTACATTTTCATTATGGGGTAAAAATCTCCTAACCTCAAATGTGGGTTAACAGGCATTAAACTCATGTCATTTCTTTATCATATTCATACAAATCCATAGTAAACTTTAAGCGAAAAAAAATTGGGGTTTTGGAGACGTATTTTCTTTGAAAATAGTACCGTAGAGTGGCTTGGCAATGATGAAAAAAGAATTTTCATTTTCATTAAGGGGAAAAAAATCTCCTGACCTCAAATGTGGGTTAACAGGCATTAAACTCATGTCATTTCTTTATCACATTCATACAAATCCATAGTAAAACTTTAAGCGAAAAAAAATTGGGGTTTTTGAGAAAATCAGCCTTGTTTTTTTTCATAAAAGGCGCTATAACTCTGCCAATTTTCAAAATTTCTTCAAGGTTCTGACAGAGAATCAGAAGTTCTATTAGAATCAAAAGACAAAATTATTAATTATTTTGATTTGGATGAAAATGCGACAATATTGAAACAATTTGTCAAGATCTGACACTAAAACTTTAAATGGGCATAAATTCGTAAAAAATAATTTTCTATCTAATCGGGGAACGGTACATTTCCTTAATTACTTTGAAAAACAACATATTTAATCGGCAACCAATTCCGCAATTTGAAGTCACTCCGACTGCATGGTTTGAGATGGATTTGGTCTGTAGATATTGGCTTGCATTCATCCATGTTAAACCTTAATAGTTAAATCATGTGCCGCACTACACATCTATGGATATGACAGTTTTTGACAGAATCAAAAGAGTCAACAATGAAAGAAGCTAAGGATTTATCGGTTTATGCTCAGATCCGGGTATTTTGCGGAAGGATTTGGAGTGGATTAATCAATTTTCGACCAGGATACATTGACGATAGAGAAAGATATGTAGGAAAACAACCAATTGACATCTTTAACAAAAAAAAAGTGAAAATGTCATTTATCGGTTTTTGTTCTGACGCTCCTCAATTGGAAGAGTTCTTATGCGTAGAGGAGATAACGATAACACTGTGCGACAAATGGTAGGGGTCAGTGATCAGCCGGGGTTCTGACTACCGGGAAAAGTTATATCGGTCAAAAAAAAGTTATACGTGTCCCGGTGTTTCGCTGGGTCACGTCTAGGCATCGAGATATATCGATTTGAAGTTAGTAAGTATCATATAGGGGCATTTAGTTTGAAATAGCTCGAGAACGACTAGTCCGATTTTTCTGCAATAAACTTAGAAAAATTAAGAATTATAATTGCTTCAATCTATTGATGAACTGTTTCTCTCCATAATCAACAGTTTTGCAGTTATAAATAAATATAATAAAAAATCAATAAAATTGAATTGAATTGAATTGAATTCCTGTTTTTGGATTTTTCATGATTTTTAAAAATAAAAAATTTGAATTTTTTAGGCAAAAAATTATTTTTTTTTCTTCAAAAACTTATTTATAACTGCAAAACTGTTGATTATGGAGAGAAACAGTTCATCAATAGACTGAAGCAATTATAATTCTTAATTTTTCTAAGTTTGTTGCAGAAAAATCGGACTAACTTCAAATCGATATATGTATCTCGATTCCTAGACGTGACCCAGCGAAACGCCGGGACACGTATAACTTTTTTTATACCGATATAACTTTTCCCGGTAGTCAGAACCCCCGCCGATTTTGGCCGTCGCACAGTGTAATTATATTGTCATTAATTCTTTAGAGGATCTAGAGAACGTTATTTAGCTTTTTAGTTTTTTTTAATTTTTGATTTTTTAACTTAATATGTCAAATGACTTTTTAGATTATATCTCCTCTGCTAGTTGTATATAGTAACATCAACTCTAATGATCTCTGCTTAGACCCTATATATAACAACAACTTGCTTGTTATCCATCAAAATATACGAAGTATGCGTAAGAACTTCGATAATTTAATAGTGCATCTAAATTCTTTCGTAAATAGGCCTGACTTTATATTTTTAACGGAAACATGGATATATTCTGAAACCTCGCTATATAATATTCCTAGGTATAAAATAATTTCTTGCTGCAATAATAAATATGCTTCAGGGGGTGTTGCTGCCTTTTTACCTTCTACAATTGAATGCAATTTTTTATGTTTGAATTTGAATAGCTGTGATGTGCTTAAAGAGCAGTGCACTGCTGACAATCGTAAATACACATTTGTAAGCATCTATAGATTTAATGATTCTTCTATTCCGAAAGATGTATTTCTTAGTGATTTAGATAACATCCTGGCAAATGATTTAAATAGTAATCTATTTCTACTAGGTGATTTTAACATTGATATTTTGATCAATTCTGGGTTTTGACAGTTATTTAAATTTACTATTGTCATATGGCTTAGAATCTTGTATAAATCAGCCTACACGCTACTCTGCCATCTCAGAAACGTGTATAGATCATATTTTTATGCGTCTTTTTAGTCCTTTTTTTTTCTAAGTTTAGCTCTGTTATTGATTTTCAAATATCTGATCATTGCATGACCTGTTTGAGTTTTCAACAGATTGGACAAAATCGTGCAAGTAACATATCTTCATGCAAATTCGTAACAAAAACTGATTATGTCAAGCTAAATAATTGCCTACGCCTGGAGTGCTGATTTGATGTGTATAGTGAAGCTGATGCTTCCATAGCTTACGATTTATATATCGCAAAACTAAAGAAGTACTTTCAAAGTGTTCAAAGTTAGCTCCTGTAAAAAGTGGCAATGTACATAATTTAAAACCATGGATAACTAAAAATCTGCTTGATAAAATAAAAAAGAAAAATGAATTATATAAAAAGGCAAAAAGGAAGCCCTATCATAATCCCATTTTTATAAAATACAAAAAACTTTTCATGAAAATAAAATTTAAAACCTTATTGACCTCAAAGCCCGTAATAAAATAAAAAACACAAAAAACACAAAATTTATTTGATTTTTATTTTATTTTTATTGAATGCATTTCGGTTCACAGCAGAGGAACCATCTTCAGCAATTGTCGTTAAGCACTGAGTTTAGCAACTAAGTTAATATAAAACAAAGTACTAATTTAAAAAGAAGTAAAAAGAAAAATTCTCAAGACAAGAGTAATAACAATAAGACAAACGAAGCGCTTATATTGTATATGTAAACAAACAAAACAAATTAGAAAACATTAATCCAAAAATAATAATAATCATCTATTGTTATGTTATGGAAAAACCATCAGTTAAACCTGTCACAGATTCAGTGGTGAATGCATCAAATGTTTCCTTTGACGATGATGAAATCGAATTATTAAATAGGGGTTTAAATTTCTCTGTGCAACCACGATCAGTGCCAACAATTGATTTGATTGCGGACATTGAATCAGTCATACAATATAAATCTTTGGATGTAAAACATAAAGTACGTGATGCAGCATTACCGCTTTTGCGAAACATACAATCAAAACGAACAGTGACAGAAATCACACAAAATAAAAAATGGAAGGTTGCTCTTGATAAACTGAAAAAACATGATTTATTTTACATGAAATCTGATAAAGGTAACAAAGTGGTTATTATGAATAAATCTGAGTACGACCAGCGGATGATTAAATCTATCAAAGAAGACAATTTTATTGTTTTAAATAAGTCTCCGTTGAACGAAATGATGAAAGATGCCAGAATTGCGATTGATACCATAAACCGAGTATTTAATATAAACACGTACCGTCTACGAGTACCAAATCCATCTGTCCCATTAATGTATGGTTTACCTAAAGTTCACAAAGCAGGTGATAAAATGCGAAAAATTGTTTCGAACGTGAATTCACCTTTAACTAAAGTAGCAAAATGGTTGGTAAGTGACATGAAGAAATTTGGGAATTTCAATGATTTCGCTGTCAAAGACACGTTTGACTTTGTAGACAAAGTCAAGGACATTGAAATTGAAGACGATGAAATCATGATTTCATTTGATGTCACTGCACTTTTTCCTTCAGTTCCAATTGATAGAGCGATTAATGCTATAAGAATACATTTAAACAAGTTTAATTTGCGACCAGAACAACTTGATGCTTATATTGATTGCGTTCGGCTATGCATGAAACACAACTCTTTTCAATTCCGAGGAGTTTTTTACACCAACAATTTTGGTTGTAGCATGGGCAACAGTTTATCGCCTTATTTGGCATAGATATGTAGATGATACCTTTGCCGTTATCAAAAGAGATCGAGTGAACAGTTTCCTTGAAATAATTAATAATAAATTTCCTAGTATCAAATTCACTCTTGAAGAAGAAGACAGCGAAAAACACACGCTTTCTTTTCTCGATTTGGAAATCAAACGAGAAAATAGGACAGTAATTTTTGCTGTTTATAGAAAATCAACTTTAACTGATCGATACATATCCCAAGATTCTTTTTGCACATATCAACAAAAATTAGCTGCTTTTCAATCCATGGCTTACCGTTTCTGTCGCTTACCTTTGTCAGCGGAAGCATACACAAACGAATATATGAAAATCAAACTCATGGCTAACATAAACGGTTTTGAAACATCAATAATTGATCATCTGATTAAAAAACATTCAACTAAACTACGCAACCAAAGCAAAAGCACGCTCTTTACTCAAACAGAAAAAGCATCATCTCAACGCATCTCACTAACATACGCACCAAGTGTTACCAACAAATTGAGAAAAGTTTTCAAAAGCTCCGGCATAGATGTTGTGTACACCAACAATAACAAACTTCGATTTTTATTGGGATCAACAAAAGACGAAACTACGATACAACAACGCAGCGGCATTTACCAAATTTCTTGCTTAGACTGCGAGCACAAATATATGGGGCAAACACGACGAGCGGTCAAGACGAGATTTGACGAACACTTACGTTCGGTGCGTAAGAAAGAAATTGATAAGGCGATAGCGTTACATGTTTATAACGAAAACAATATAAACCCACATAAAATCATTTCATTTGATACAAATGTTTCTTTATTAAAAAAGGTTAATAATCCTTATAAATTAGATGCATACGAATCAGTTTTTATTTCCAAGTCTGATAACCTGATGAATTTGGAACCAGGTCCAATTATTTCGCCACTTTTTAATGTTTTAAATAAAAATAAAAAATAACAATAGATGATTATTATTATTTTTGGATTAATGTTTTCTAATTTGTTTTGTTTGTTTACATATACAATATAAGCGCTTCGTTTGTCTTATTGTTATTACTCTTGTCTTGAGAATTTTTCTTTTTACTTCTTTTTAAATTAGTTCTATGTTTTATATTAACTTAGTTGCTAAACTCAGTGCTTAACGACAATTGCTGAAGATGGTTCCTCTGCTGTGAACCGAAATGCATTCAATAAAAATAAAATAAAAATCAAATAAATTTTGTGTTTTTTGTGTTTTTTATTTTATTACGGGCTTTGCGGTCAATAAGGTTTTAAATTTTATTTTCATGATAAATTCGACCGCAAAATTTTGGCTATTTATCAATTATTAAATTTTGATAAATCATCTAACAAAAAACTTTGTAAAGAGGTTGCGAAGGATGTATCACTTTTTAAAAATAATTATTATCTTAATGAATTTTGCAAGGCTAATGGTAATAACAAAAATAAATGGAGTTTAATCAATAATATTCTGAACAAAAACAAGAAAAATGATTTAATTCAAGAAATAAAGCAGGGCAATGTGTCCATTACTGATCTTAAAGAAATTTCTGACTCATTTAATAACTTCTTTTCTAACGTAGGGCAACAACTAGCTAAAGATTGCGAAACTTCTAATGGCTTCTCTAATAACTGTGTTAAATCAATTTCGTTTAATATTTCTGATATTTTATGCCACTTGTATAACAAAAGTGTTTTTTCTGGAGTTTTCCCACATGATTTAAAACTGGCAGAAGTTATACCTTTGTTTAAAAAGGGTGATATAACAAATTTAAATAGTTTCAGACCAATTTCAATTCTCTCTGTCTTTGCTAAAATTTTTGAAAAAGCTATGAAAACACAGATTGTCACTTTTTTGAAAAAGAATAAATTTTTCAGTAAAAGCCAATATGGATTTAGACCGGGATTATCTACAGAAGGTGCCCTGTTAAGTATATGCTGTAATATATATGATGGTTTTAATAGTAAGATGTTGACTGCGGCCCTTTTTGTGGACATCACAAAAGCTTTTGACATTGTCAATCATACAATACTTTAGGAAAAATTATTCAAGTGCGGTTTTAGAGGCTATGTTTATAAATGGTTTGAATCATATTTAGCTGGCAGAAGTCAAAGAGTAAAATTTAAGGGCAACTTAAGTGAGCATGCAAATGTTTTATTGGTTGTACCACAAGGGTCAGTGCTGGGTCCGATTCTGTTTTTGATTTTCATTAACTCCCTTCTCCAGCAAAATTTCTATAAAGTTAATGTGTTTGCAGATGAAATGGCTTGTACCCTCTCTAGTAACTGTTCCCTAAACCTTTTTTGTGATATTAATCATGACTTTGAAGTATTGAGTCACTGTTACATAAATTGATTATAAGTGATAAAAATAAATTGATGTTGTTCGATATAACTGGTAGGGAGCAGGTATATATATAGAGATCTCGTATTCCATGCAGCTAATTGCGGCAAATATTGTTATTCTTCTGCAACTTGTAGATCATCTAATAACACTCAAACTTTTTTTGATTCCACTTCCTGTTCCTTGCGTTGTTTTGCTATTGAAACTGTTAAATCTTTTAAGTATTTGGGTCTTTTGATTGACTATAAGTTGAATTGGGGTGATCATACTGCTGCACTTAAGAGGTACCTAATAGTACGAGAGCTGGCAGCCACTTTGAGCAACCTACTAGATACAAAGCTAAAATTTTGTCTGTGCTTGATTTGGTACTAGTAAAATAAGAAAATCAAAATCTGTCAGCCTTGGCGCGGTTGCAAAGGTACACCCTAAAATTTTCAAAATGCAAACTATTCATAAAAAAACATGCACTCACAACTAAAACTTTGTGTATATGTAATTTAGTACTAGGAAGGTAAAAAAATCAATATCTGTCAGAATTGGCGCGATCGCGAAGGTACACCCTAAACGTTTCGGAATGCAAAATATATTTGAAAAAATCATTATAACTGGAGAACGGCTGAACGGACTTCCAAAATATAGATGTCATTTGAAAGATAATTTAATAAGCTGTAATATTTGTTCACAAAATTTTGAAAATTTTAGGGTGTACCTTCGAAAATTTTAGGGTGTACATTCGCGACCGCGCCAAGGCTGCCAGATTTTGATTTTCTTATTTTACTAGTACTAAATCAAGCATAGACAAAATTTTAGCTTTGTATCTAGTAGGTTGCTCTAAGTGGCTACCAGCTCTTAGACCATAATGACATCTGTCAGATATTTGTATATTCTTAGATCTTATTGTTCTTTGATGCTTCTTAAGTCCATTTACTATGGAATATTCCACTCTAAGCTGGAATACGATTTGTTGTGTTGGGGTGATACTCATAATATAAAAATTCATCCACTCCTTATTTCCCAAAAACACGCAATACGTTTAATATGTAGAAAGTCCCGCCGGGAAAATAGTTTTATGCTATTTAATAATTCTCCCACTTAAACACCTATATTTTTTTAAGGTACTAAAGGTGTTTTATATTAAATCTGGTTATCTCTCGAGAAAATCGTATGATAACTAAGAATCAATTATCTGCATATTGCCATAGTACCAGTGCACGCTCTTCAAATTTTTTTAAGGTTTTATACGTCAGTTGCACCAAGGCTTTTTAACTGTCTCCCATTAGATATCAGAACCAGCTCAAATATGTCCCTGTTTCTAAAATGTTAAGTCTTGGCTATTTACTTTAAGTTATTATGAAGCATTTAATCTTTTACCTTTGGTTTAATGGATATATAGCTGTTTGTATATTTCTTTGGATTCTTTTTTTTTTTTTGCTTATACATATTTATATTGTTTATTTGTTTTTTTGATAAATCACATTGAGTTAATATTCACTTTTGCTCCATTTTTTATTTTCATTAATATTTTACTATATTTATTCCCATTTTTATTATTTAATTTTAGTTCTGTTTATTTTATCTTAAAACTCAATGGTTGATTTTTTTATATTTTTTTTAATTTTACGACCCCACTTTGTGCTCAATGAATTGTTATTTAAAATTGTGAAACTTGTAAACTGCTTTCAATATTAAATCTTTTTGATTTACAGAATGCAGATTTATTAATTCTCTTTTTTTTTTGCTTTCATTTACTTATTGGATCTTTTTACATTGTTAAGACTAACAATAAGTTGTAAGATTTTAATTCTAACTAACACTACTACAAATTATAAATTATATATAAATTGATATATTTATTATAATAAGTAATTTAAAGCTCTGCGGGACTCAAAATAAATAAATATTTTTGCTGATCTGAAATCGTATTATGGATATATTATTTGGATATATATATGGATATGGATATTTATTTCGGAGATCATTATGCGGAACCATTTGTAGTAGCTGGGCGGTCAGCCTTTTTTAAACGCGAATGTGTTGAAGTGTTAGCAAGTGGAGTAGCTAATGGATTGATATGATTTTAATTCTCTTAATCTTGAATTTTAAATTAATGAATAGCTTAAATTTTTTGTTATTTTTAATAATATACTTATTTATAGCTATTGTTAATTTAGTATCTACTTATATTTTCTTTTTAAATTTTTTGTATGATGAATTAATAATAAAATCTATTACTACTACTACTAAGTATTTCGTCAACAAAAATGTTTTCGAGTTTTTGGACACGATGTATAAAAATATGTACCATCATCCGAAGGAGTCTATTTAAAGTCAGGCAGATTAAAGTCATATAACAATAAAATGTCGTCGTTAGTATCTAGTTCATTTATTATGTATTCTACGGACATCGAAAGACATTCGTAGACATCTGCGCTACTATTTGGAGGAACATAAGCGTTAAGAATATAAATATTGGAGTTACAATGTGTAACGTTAACGCATAAAAGTTCAATATTAGATGCGCAGGCAATTTCGATCAATGAACTAGTTAAATGATTTTTTTATGGCTATTAAGACGCCTCCACCAACAGAAGAAATATCTTCCAAGTGTCTGTCACTTCTAAAAACATTTGTCAAAAAGTTCCAAATTGAGAAAAGTGTTATTTAACCAAGTTTCGATAAAAACGATAATATCCTCAGAGAAATTCTGAGTTGATAAAAAGGTGTCGTGCGTCTTAGAACGCAAACCCCTTACATTTTAGTAGTAAAGGGATAGTCGCTTCAGTTTTTGAACTGGAACGGACAGTATGTCTGAGTCTTATTATTTTTTTTTCGACTCAAATTATGAAATATAGATATTATCCACCCATGCCTTAGAATTAAGAATGGCAGAAAGATGTGAAGATGCCACTGTTACTTTAAAAGACGCATGAGTAGGTTTATTACCGATTTTCCTGCAAGAAACGAAGGCGTCAGCAGGAATAATTTGATTTTGTCTTACACAATTTATAATGCTATCAGTGGTAGTGTTAGATTGAAGTTGCGATATGAAAATCGATTTCAACCTTGGCAATGCTTGCAAGGAGACAGGCGCAACAGAACCACCAATCGTAACAACCCCTTGAGGATTTGGAATGACAGAAATGGATGCAGGAGTGTTTAAAGTGGAGGAAAGGGATGGAGGGTTGTAAACAGCAGCAAGAGCGGGAAAATTGGATGTAGATAGAGAGGTATTTAGAGCCAAGTTTCATTAAAATCGGAAGGGTGTAACGATATTCTGTCGCTGACTCTAAGGATAGCGTCGATTTGAGCAGTTACATCAAAGCGCGCACGAATTAGCACCGAGCAGACCTTTTCATTACCGATTGATGTATGTAGTTTAAATTTTGTGAAGCTTTACTAGAGCTGCAGATATGCGACTAACGGTGGCACACGGATCGAGAAGTGCTCGCGCGTATTGCAACTTTCCTTGAACTTCGAGCTTTATATTTGCTGTTCACGGAATATTGTTAGTGTAGGTGGTAAAAAATTAAAATAGCACGTTATAGTTGCATATAAAAATATTGTTATGTCACTTTATGACATTGTATGTTTTGACAGTTTAAATAAACTTCCTCCTTCTTTGTTAACATCTAAAACAGTAAGACGTGTTTTTAATTAGCTCTGCATATTTAATTATATAAAATAACAAATTATGGGCTATCCACGCAAATAAATATAGAACTAAATTTACAAGAAGCAAATAAACCTGGTAAAAAAGGTATTTTTTTCAAGATTATTTGCGATTTTTATTAAAAAAAAAATAACTTTGTTTTCTTCGTGTAAAAAAAAATTTTACATAGAACACGTGAACAAATACATCGATCAAGAGAAGTTCGGACGTACTTTTAAGCGCTCCTTAGATTTGAAAAAATAAATGTATTATACAGTGAGTTTAATGAACTTTAAGTGCTAAAAATCTGAAGTGTAACTAATAGCTTTACAGAGATTACAAAATAATAATAATATTGTTTATATGTATACAACAAAATTTAAGTTAAAACTTTGAAAATAAAACAAAACTCTTTTATTTACTTAATATTTGCGCGCAAAGTTAATACTCAGAGTAGAAAATAAACAAAGGAACAAAATATACTCAAAAAAAACTCAAAAAGAGAAAAAAAAGAGTGAACAATTTTTACTCTCAGAAAATAAATAAAAACAGAAAATAAATAAAAACAAAAGAACAAAAAACTTAAAAAGAAAGAGCAATATTACTCTCAGAAAATAAATAAAATATTTATACGCAAAAATAAAAACTAATTCTCATAATAATGGGCTCTCCTCGTAAGCTACGCAACCTTCAAAAAACCAGTTCATCGTCCTCGACTCCTAGGTCGGATAATGAAGGCTTGATGCAGCGGCTTCTTAAGCTTATAGAGCAGCATTTTACTGAACAAACTGAGCTAATCACAACAAAATTTCTTGAGTCTGAACAAAGGTTATTAGATGCCTTTGGCCAGACAATAGTGGAGCTGAAACGCGACTTGAATGCTGCAATTGACAGGGTTGTTGTTCTTGAGGCTAAAATGCTTGAGGCGGAGTCCCTAAGATCAGAAGTTAGCCACCTCAAAGTAAAACTGATGAAGCAAGAGAAATCGATGCTTGCCTGCGATCTACGTTTGTACGGGATTCCGTCTGTTGAAAATGAACATCAACATTGCGCAACCAGAAGTGCAAAACATTTATCGTTTGTGCTCTCCCTCACAGCGTACTAACAATGATGGGATCGTCATAATAAAACTAAAAACGGCATTTGACAAAAACAGCGTACTCAAGTCAATTGCCGAGTATAGGCGCCAACATCGTGACTCTCTTCGTCTACGTCATGCTGGCTTCAATTCTGACGTACCTATTTTTATAAACAAAAGCTTAACAAAAGAAAATTACAACATTTTGCACACTGCTATTAGAATGAAGAAACGAAAAACTATTGCATCTGCTTATACATTAAGAGGTCTTGTTTATATTAGAAGAGAGAGAGAGAGTGGTGAAGCTGATCTTGTAACTTCTCTTGTGATCTTAACAGGTTCTTTTCATCTTCTGCTCATAATGATTTTCCGAATTGCCAAGACAATACACCAAACGCTGATAATTTATTTCGCTAGCATGCTCTTATACATATGTTTACGCACATCAAGAAATACAATTTTTGCTCGCGTCATCTTGCTAATTCAAATAGTTATTTTTATAGTACTTGCTTTTATTAATTCAAATAAAATTTATGCATTAGGTATTTTATCTTTAAAACAATTTTTTGATTTTGATACCACGCTTAGTTTATTAAAATACTTGTCAATATTATTGCAACAAAAATTCTACGTATTTGCACGCATCAATGGGAAATATTTTTTTAATTATGTCGTCTATAAATAACAACTACGTTCATTCCAAAGACAATGTTCACAATATGATTCGTGTACATAGTAAGCAGCACAATGGTCTAAATGTATGTCATTTTAATGCACAAAGCCTTGTAAACAAAACAGATGAGTTTAAATTTATTTTTGAGGGGTCCGGGGTAGATATAGTTTGCGTATCCGAAACATGGTTCTCTAATTGCATGACTGATGCACTATTTAAATTAAGCGGCTTTCAAATTTTTCGAGCAGACAGGTATGGTCGTGCGGGCGGTGCAGCAATCTATGTACCTAATGACATATCTTGTAAACTGCTTTGCTTGTCACCTCCTGATAGTGAAATTGAATATGTTTTTGTTAGTATAATGAACGGAACTAATAAATTGCTTGTAGGTAGTGTGTATCGTCCAAATCGTTCTGTGAATATGTCCAGTCTTCTTAGTGTTATAGAAAATGTGTCTCTCTCCCACCCAGACGTCATAATTTTAGGAGATTTTAATTGCAATCTATTAAAAGATAATCAACTGAGTGTTTCCATGGATACCTTGGGGCTAATCGCGGTGAATAAAAAACTCCCACACACTATTCCAAGTCTGCAGATACTCTTTTGGATCTTATTTTCGTTAATGACATTTCTAAAATGCTACTATATCATCAATTATCGGTCCCATTCTTTTCGAAACATGATCTGATATTTTTAATATATGATTTTCAATTAAAACTCACTTGATGAACAAACTAGAAATGTTAACTGGCATATTATATACAGTATGGTGTCAGTCAACGATCAAATAGACTTTCTTCAAAACAGTGTTAAAAACCTTTTTGATGAGTCTGTGCCACTAAAAGTTAAGAATATAATTATTCAAAAAAAACATGGTTTAACAATACAGTTAAAAACTTAATTTTGCAGCGTAATGCTGCATACAGCCGTTCGAAACGTTACAAAATACATCAATTGTACATGACATTTAAAGAATCAAGAAAAAGAGTGGTTTGTATGATTAGAGCATTGAAAGCTAGGTTTTATGCCGAAAAGTTTAAAAATGCACTAGGTAGTAAAAAGGCCTGGAAGGAGATACGAAACAATGGAATCGGGAAAGTCATAAGTCAGCGAAATGACCTAATCGATGTTGACTACCTAAACAATAATTTTTTCAACTTTCCATTTCCCCCAGTTTCTAAAACCTCATACACAAGTTGCTCAATGACTTCGTTTCCAAATACTAACTTCAGCTTTAAATGTGTTGATCAGGCAGATGTTTTAAAAAGTTTATTAAGAATTAAACATTATTTAACGAACTTACAGTCATTAAGCAAAGACCAATATTGTAAATTTTTACTTATTGATCAATGCTACTTTTCAACAAACATGACAAAGATAACAAATGGAACAATTTTAACCTGGTAATTAGTGACATGTTTTGGCTATTACCAATAGCCTCATCAGACCAGTTTGGTTATTTCTGTACATGGGCTCGAACCCCTGACCGTTCATGCATTGCAATTGCATATTTTGCGAAGGCCGCTCTAACACTTGAGCTACTGAGGGACTTGTAATGAGGTGTACAGAGTGCGTATATTCCATTTGTCATCTTTTGTCACTTTCTTGCTTGTTGCCATAGCCGTTAGACCGTCGGCCTAAAGTCAAGCTATGATTTATTTTTCGAAATTGTGGTGTTGCCAGCCATATATTTTTTGAAATTCGGCGTGTTCTCTATATGGTTTTTAAGAAAGTTGATTTTAGCGACTGATTATTTTATAATTAAACATTATTTAATCGAACTTACAGTCATTAAGCAAAGACCAATATTGTAAATTTTTACTTATTGATCAATGCTATTATTCATATTCAACAAACATGACAAAGATAACAAATGGAACAATTTTAACCTGGTAATTGGTGACATGTTTCGGCTATTACCAATAGCCTCATCAGACCAGTTTGGGTAATTCTGTACATGGACTCGATTTTAGCGACTGATTATTAGCCATTAAGCAAAATGCTTAAATGCTATTGTCTTTGCTTAATGACTGTAAGTTCGATGAAATAATGTTTAATTATAAAATAATCAGTCGCTAAATTAAACTTTCTTAAAAACCATATGGAGAACACGCCGAATTTCAAAAAATATGTGGCTGGCAACACCACAATTTCGAAAAATAAATCATAGCATGACTTTAGGCCGACAGTCTAACGGCTATGGCAACAAGCGAGATAGTGACAAAAGATGACAAATGGAATATACTCGCTCTGTCCACCTCATGACAAGTCCCTCAGTAGCTCAAGTGTTAGAGCGGCCGTCGCAAAATATGCAATTGCAATGCATGATCGGTCAGGGGTTCGAGTCCATGTACAGAATTAACCAAACTGGTCTGATGAGGCTATTGGTAATAGCCGAAACATGTCACCAATTACCAGGTTAAAATTGTTCCATTTGTTAAATTTGTCATGTTTGTTGAAAAATAGCATTGATCAATAAGTAAAAATGTACAATATTGGTCTTTGCTTAAAAAAAGCTAAAATTATCCATATCCCTAAGTCACATTCCGAATACCGTCCAATTGCCATATTATCTTTTTTGTCTAAGGCTTTTGAATTATTATTATACTGGCAAATTAGTGAATTTCTTCATGAGAATGGACTCATAACCGATCGACAGTCTGGTTTTAGAAATGGTCGAAGTTGCGTCACAGCTTTAATAGATATGACTGAGAATATACGAGTTGGTCTAGACAATAACGAAATTAATTTTTTGGTGCTCTTAGATCACTCGAAGCATTTGATAGCGTTGACCACACAATTTTATGCACAAAACTAATAAGTATGTTTAATTTTTCGCCTACTACTTCTAATTAAATATTTTCCTACCTGTCAAGTAGATCACAAGCTGTTTGTGGAACCAATTCTGTATCTAAATTTTTAAGCACTAGAAGAGGAGTTCCCCAGGGCTCTATCTTGGGACCACTGCTATTTTCAATTTACATCAATGATTTGCCTAAGTGTATAAAATATTGTAATATCCATATGTATGCGGATGACGTGCAGTTGTATGTTGTAATCGTGATTCTATTATTAAATGTGTGGCTAGTTTAAATATGGATCTGAATAGTGTTTCAATTTGTTCTAATAAAAATGGTTTATGTCTTAATCCAAAAAAATCTAAATGTTTAGTGATAAGTAAAAGAGCTACGAATGTTTCATGTTTTCCCAAAATATCACTTGGTAGTTGTGACATAGACTTTGTAGATTCATTTAAAAACCTTGGAATACACTTTGACAGAAGCTTATCATGGAATATCCATATTAATCGCACAATTGGCAAAGTTTATGGGATGCTGCGCGAGCTATGGATTTCTCAATATTTTACTCCCCTAAGGATAAGGCTCTTGCTTGCAAGGGCATACCTTCTTCCCACTCTTTTATATGGATGCGAAATTTTTCTAAATTGTGACTCCTCTTCGAAGCAAAAGTTGAAGGTTATTTACAATAATATAGCTAGATACGTTTTCGGCTTAAGACGGATGGACCATGTCTCTTCCTATGCATACAAATTGTGCAACATGGCGTTCGAAAACGTTTTAAAGTTTCGAACCTTAATATTATTACATAGAGCGATGTACAAAATGCAACCAAGCTATCTATTAAGTAGAATTATTTTTACAAGATCGACTCGTGCCAAAGCACTGATTCCATTACGTCACTCGTGCTTAACATCAGAGCGGCAATTTTTTAATACATACAATACGTCTTTGGAATGCTCTCCCTCCAAACCTGAGAACAATTCCCCATCCCGTGCAATAAAAAAATAGTCTTATAAATTATTTTTCACAACTGCAATAATATTTTAATTTTAAATGTTTCCTAATGTTTTACGTGGTCTAATTTTAATTTAAGTTTATTTTATTTAATTAAATTCATTATTGTTTGTTAATTAATTTCTAAGAATTGTAAAACTTAATGTTTAAGATGAAACTATCATTGTGTGCCTAATACCTTAATTATAAGATATATATCTTGTTGTATTAGGGAGAATATAATAAATAAATACAAAATACAAATAAATACAAAAGGAGCGTAGAGAATTGAATTGAAAAATTGCGCGGTCGTGATAATTATGACACATGGAAAACCTTAGCAAAATCGTATTTAGTAATCCGTGGTTTATAGAAGCAGGTCCAAAAAGCTCCATCATCAACAGCAACTGCTGCGGAATAAGACATTGATTTAAAAGCGCAGTGTGAAATAAATTTGCTATTGGAAAAACATAATTATTCCCTTATTTTCGACTGTAAAACTGCTATGGAAACTTAGGAGAAACTGGAACAAGCATTTGAGGACAGTGGTTTGTGCAGAAAAGTCGATTTGTTGAAACAATTGGTTCAAATAAAACTGAGCGATTGTAAATCTACTGAACAATACGTCAATATAATGAAAATGACGTCCCTAAAAGTTAAAAACTCCGGGTTGGAGATTAGTGACGAAATTGTCGCTTCGTTAATGTTAGCTGGCCTACTAAATGAAAATCGACCAATGGTAATGGTGGTTGAAAACAGTACATCAACGTTAAACTCTGATGCAGTTAGAACGCTACTGCTTCAAGAAATCAAGCACGGTTCAACGTCGACTGAAAATGCATTATTTAATAAAAATCGAAATAAAAACAAACGTTTTAATAATTCGAGTTCAAATCGCGTTAAATGTGATATTTGCTTCAAATTTGGTCATCATGGATATCAATCCCGCAAAAAAAAACAAAAAGAAATAAAAAAATTTGATACAGTAGTTTTTACTTCGTTTTTGACTAACACAGCAACACCGAGTTCTACATAGATTCCGGCAGTATCACACATTTGATGATGTGTAAATCATTTTTGCACAATGTTGAACATCAAAAAACTTTGGTTTATACGCCGTCACAAAATGGCGTTGCAGAAAGAATCAACAGAACTCTCATTGAACGTGTACGTTGCATGTTAATCGACTCAAATTTAAGTAAAAAATTTTGGGCAGAAGCAGTTTCAACAGCTGGGTATTTAATAAACCGTGTGCCATGCAGACATCAGCATAAAACACCAGAAGAAATTTGGTCAAACAGACGACCAGATTTATCTACGTTACGCATTTTTGAATGTATAGCAATGGTACACATTCCTCGATTCTAAATCAATCGAATGTATTTTCATGGGATACAGCAGTGAATCAAATGCATATCGCTTGTTTAATCCAAAAACAAATAAAATCGTCACAAGTAGAGATGTTGTTTTCATTGAAACCAAAAGTTCACAGGTAATTGAAAACAAAAATAATTATAAATCTGCTTTATTACCACCATTTGCAATGCATGAAAACAGCGAAAAGATCATTGACTTATCCAACAATATCGATTCAGGCGGCGAATGTGATGAAAACGAATCAGAGCAAGGAAATGTCGATCAACGCGAAAACAATCAAGATGAACAAGACGCCGTAGATACATCACTTGATACAACAAATGATGATTACCGCGACAATTTGGACCAAACGTACGTCCTTGAGGAACCGATTAATGAAGTGTTGGAAGAAAGAAGTTCAAGTCACATTGCCCGACGCAAAGCGCAGCAAACAAGTCAACCGAGATATATTTTTAAAACAAAAGGCGTTGAATCAGGCGATCCCACATCTGTAAGAGAAGCAATGTCACGTAGCGATGTCAATCACTGAATAAATGCTATGAGTATGGAATATGAATAACTGCTATCGAACAACACTTGGGATATGGTAGAATTACCAAAAGGGAAAACGGCAATCAAAAGCAAATGGGTATTTAAAGCAAAGCACGATGCAAGTGGTAATTTTATGCGTCATAAAGCACGCCATGTTGTCAAAGTTTTTTCACAAAAACAAGTCATTGATTATAATGAAACGTTTGCACCTGTCGTTCGTTATACGTCCATTCGTTTTTTATTAGCACTTGCAGCAAAATACGATTTAAATATTCGACAAATGGATGCTGTCACTGCCTTTCTAAATGGAAAATTGAAGGAAGAAATATATATGTGCCAGCCAGAAGCTTTTGCTGATGGAACAAAAAGAGTGTGCAAGCTGAACAAGTCGCTGTATGGCTTGAAACAATCCAGTAGAATATGGAATGAGCAATTAAATTCCGTGCTGCTGAAATTTGGTTTACGAAGGTGCACGGCAGACCAATGAATTTATTATTTGATTGAAAATGGTATAATTTTTTTCGTCGCCTTCTACGTCGATGATGTCAATTTGTTATCGAACAACGCCGATGTTGAGTATCGATTGAAGAACGAGTTGTGCAAAAACTTCCAAATGAAAGATTTGGGAAATGTTTCATCTATTTTGGGAAATCGTGTCCAACGTGATCGAGCAGCTGGCACGATTGCTATCGATCAAATGCAGTACATCACTGAACTCCTGAATCGTTTTGGCATGAACGATTGTGACCCTGTGTCAACACCATTGGACATGAACCAGAAAATTTCGTCCACTATGTGTCCAACAACAGATGAAGAGAAAAAAGAGATGTCTAGCGTACCGTACATGCAACCAATTGGCAGTTTGCTATTTGCCGCTCAAATCAATCGACCAGAAAATTATTTCATATGCAGTCAATTTACTCAGCAGATACAGCCAGAATCCAGGTAAATCACATTGGACAGCAATTAAATGTATTTTTCGCTATCTTAAGGGTTCAATACACAAACAAATTGTTTACAACAACAAATCCGATGAGCTGAGAGGCTACTGTGATGCCGATTGGGCAAGCGACATAGATGAACGCAAGTCAACAACTGGTTACGTCTTCACAATGCAAGGTGGTGCTGTGTCATGGTGTTCCCGTGACCAAAGAATATGCAATACTTAGGATTCAATCCTTCTCCTTTTAGTATGCCTACACGCCTTATTCCATCCGAATCTTTCAGGTTGTACTTGGATTTGTCAGAAAACAACATAGTCTTCCATTTTTGGACACTCAAGTTGAGGTGAACGTGGAATAAGGCTTATATGCAAAACAAAAGCCGATAGATTGAATCCTAGGTATTACAAAGTCGCTGTAAAGAACGGAGGAGGAAATGTAATGGTCTGCGGTTTTTTCTTTGGTCATGGGATTGGACCAATTCATAGGATTGATGAAATTAAGGATCGCTCCGTTTACGTTGACATGCTAAAAGAAGTGATTCTGCCATATACCGATGAAGAGATGCCACTTAAGTGGAAGTTTCAACAGGACAACGATCCAAAATCACCCCTTAGATTTTTAAGGCGTGGCTTCAGAGCAATATCATTGAATTTATTAGGTAGCCTGCCCTGACCTGAATCCTATTGAGAACTTGTGAGAGATCGTAAACATGAAAATCAAGATAGAAAATTGCAAAACCACCACGGATTTGTTTCAATCCTTGAAAATATCCTGGGAAGGAATATCGCTGGATATCATTAATAATGTAGGTTCCTCTATACCAAAAAAATATGCGTGTGTCGTCCAGAATAAAGGATTTTCAGCTAAGTACTAATTTTAAAAATTTTTATTTACCATACAAAAGGGGGTACTTTAGTTTTGTGCGTTAAGGTTTCTGGCTTAAAATGTTCCTTTGATAATAACTTTTTATTTATGACGCTGAATTTTTAAAATTTTTGTCTGTTAATAATAAAGGTATAAATAAATATAATAAATTCACAACACGGTTCAAAAACGTCGTTTTCATAAAAAAATTATGATTTGAAAAAATCGTACTGAGGGGGTGCTTTAGTTTTGGCCAATACTGTACATGTAAAATTGAGAAGAGTTCATCTTCTTAGGCGATTTTTTATAGGTTTGAACTAAAATACCGGCATTAGACGCAGTTCATGAGATGCGTAATTTTTTAAGCTATCCGATGCCATAAGAATCTCGAATATCAATTTTTTTGAGATACGTCCTTTTCGCTTCTGACGGCAGTACAGTGCGCATGCGTGCTTCAATATTCATTTCCAAAAATATTTTGCAAAATCGTAAAGCATGTTTACGAGGAAAAATATGGCACTGAAATCCCTTCAGGTTGGAATAAAAAAGCTAGTTTAGTGCTTATAAGTTTTCTCTACTGCTGTAGTTTGCTCGGATTGTGGCATTTTGCTAAAAAAATTAAATTAAATAAATAGATGTTGTAGCGCAACTAACATCAAGTTGAATTTATTAATTAACTGTCTGTCAGCGACTAGTTTCACAATGGGACGCCTGACTACGACACGTTTAGTGGTCACGTCGGCTACTCGAAGCATTTTATTTCTTCCAGGATGAACTTTGATAATCCTACCCAAGCGCCACTCGTGTGGGGGTAGATTATCTTCTCAAATTACAACCATGTGTAATTTCTTAATATATTAACATATTCGTTTTTCTAACGAGCACAGAAATGCTGTTGGAGAGCTTTGAGTCTCTGCCACCGATTTATTATGGATCTTGAAGTAGTGGTGGCAAACTATCGATAGTCCTGACCATCGATAGTGGACGATAGTTTCTAGAAACTATCGATAGACTATCGATAGTTAGATTACTTGGAAAAACAAAAAAAAAAAATGCATTGTCATTAACAATGTTGAATGGCTGAAAACTTTCGGTGACCAATTGCGCCAGAGCAGTATCGACGTCGTTTTTTCGTTTAGAAGATGAATCGTATTCCACAGCTCTTTTAAAATATGAATCGACTGAATTGAAACTGGACTGATTCGATGAGCTCGTACTTGGCATCTTAGTCTTATCCAACGTCGGGTGCATTCGCTTTAAGTGGTCACGCAAATTGGAAGTGTTTCCACTTGTTTTATATTCTTTGCTGCATTTTGGACACAGTTTAGACAGTTTTTTGTCATCTGACCTATTAAAATATTTCCAAACCTTAGCAAAAAAATGAAATTTAAGATTCATGTCACCAAAATTCTTTAACATTTATCTTGCCGTTGAAAGAGATTTGTACCTTTTTGAAGTGCCCTCAAGTACGCACTCATTGCTTTCTTCAGAAGAACAGGAACAGTTGAAAGTTTTATCCTTGCCCAAATTAAGAATTTAATTTTCAAATATGCACCAATATAAACAAAATGTGTTACCTTTTATCTAAATAAAAATTTATCCATTGCTGCCTGTAATGGAGTAGCTAGAACAAAGAAAACGCAATTGCAGTAGTGGTGGCAAATATTCGATAGTGAAAACATTCGATAGTCTTAGAAAACAATCGATAGTGAGAACAAATTTAAAACTATCGATAATATCGATAGTGCCATCGATAGTTTGCCAACACTATCTTGAAGGCTCTTGCATTTCAGGTTCGACGGGACTAAGCAATGCACATTGGTCGGAAATGCTAAAATTTTGGCATAAATTAGACAAACGTAGTTATAGAGTTCTAATTTGGCACATGCAGTAGTAATGTCATATATAAGAATAAAACAAAATTTTGAAACGATCTAACCACGCCTACCTTAACCTCCCATATAACCCAATACTGAGAAACGTAGTTATAGAGTTCTTATTTGGCACACTTAGTAGTAATGTCATATATAAGAATAAAACAAAATTTTGGAAAGATCTAACCACGCCTACCTTAACCGCCCATATAACACAATATTGAGCAACGTAGTTATAGAGTTCTAATATGCCCATATAACACAATATTGAGCAACGTAGTTATAGAGTTCTAATATGACACATACATTTAGCAGTAATGTCATATTTAAGGACAAAAAAAATTTCAGGAAGGTCTGACCATGCCTACCTTAACCGCCCATATAACACAATATTGTGAAACGTTGTTATGGAGTAATAATTTGTCACATTTAATATTAATGTCATATTTAATAATAAAAAAAAATTCAAAAAGATCTGACCACGCCCACCTTAACCGCCTATATAACCCAATACTGGGAACTGCCTCATTTTGTACACAAAGATTGATTTCTCTTAACTTGTAAGTAAAATCATATACAAGTATGCAAGTTTTATACTCTCTTATAATATATGGCTACATATGATCAAAATCGTACTACATCTTAAAGTAAGGGATTTCAAGAAATTAAAGATTGTTTATTCAAAGACGTTATAGATAGACGTCATTTAACCATCTTCTACTTCTAATTCAAATGAAAATGGATTTATATATTCTCAATCCGAATCGGATTCGAAGTCTTCCGTAATAAGTTTTTTCTATATCGGACACGAAAGTCGGTGGTTCTAAAGGAGCCAACACGTCTATCTGCAATTTCTTTTTATACTGATTTGACCAGTTTTGATGTTCTTTTTTAAATATCGTTGCAAGTCTATTACATTTTTGCAAATAGTCATTAATATAAGTGGTAAAATTACTAATTTTTTTGCTTATTTGTTGTTTTGTAGTTGTATTAAAATTTTTATTCATTTTTCATTTTTTGGCAATAGTTTTACGTCCACCCTCAATCCATGTTTCAAATATATCAGCATGACTGCATTATAATAATAGAGTTTAGCTACTACAGCTATTAGCTTTCTTAGCAATTTAGCTTGAAGCTTTAAAACCAAGTAAAAATTAATTAATTTGTTATATTTTTATAATTTTTTCTTAGCTTTATCACACTTTCTCAACATACCCACCCAGATCATATGTTTATAAACATACAATTGCATGAATGTAATTGTATGAATTTATTAATATGGTCCAAGGCATAAATGTTAGAAAAAATTTACCCATCAAGCCGTGGGGCTGGGACAACACAAACATAAAGACCAACAACCATTAAGCTACAAAATTAACTAAAGTTATTTTTCAATCTAAGCTTGAGTTGACCTTTTGACAAGCTAATATCATATACATCGCAATTATTAATAAGAGTAGTCATGCGATTAAAAGGAGCTGTAGCCATATAATTAGTTCTACTAAAAGGTTGGTAAAATAATTGATTAGAGTTACGATTACTCCTGCGATTAGTGTTTAAGTGAATATAATTAAGAAGCTCTGGTGCAGCAAGAGACCCAGTTACAAGTTGATGCAGATAAAGTATATCCGCTATATTTCTACGCGAGCTCAATGACTGCATATGTAGTAACTTCAAACGATCCTCATAAGGAGGAAGGTTTAAAGAGTCAATCCAATTTAAGCCATTGAGAACAAAACGAATAAAATTTTTTTGAATTCTCTCAATTCTATTTATAAGAATATTATAAAATGGTGACCACACTCGGCTGGCGTACTCTAAGTGAGGACGAACTATTGTATTATATAAAGTCACCGTTACTAATGGGCTATTAAATTCTTTTGCCCACCTCTTAATAAAGCCAAGCAGAGATGAGGATTTTTTACAAATTTGATTAATATGCTCATTTAAAGTTAATTTATCATCAAAATGTATACCTAGGCCTTTGACTAAATCGACATGACAAATTTTCTTATCTTTTAATTCATAATCAAATTCCACAATATCTTTCCTTCTGGTGAATATCATAGTTTGGCATTTATCAGGATTAAGATGTAAGTTATTTTTAGAACACCAAACCTCAAAGGATTTCAAGTCAGACTGAAGTGGAATAGTATCACCAACCCCCTTCACGTTGCTGTAAATTTTCATGCCATCAGCATATATTAGCAGATGCGAGTTATTAATGACATGTGTAACGTCATAAATTGCTAAAATGAACAGGAGCGGCCCCAGGTGGCTTCCATGTGGAACACCTGATGCCGCGCTGAATGGGGAGGAAAACACCCTCCGAAATCTTATTTGATATGAGCGATCAGATAAATTAGATTCAATCCAGCTGACAAAACTTAAAGGAAATCCACTCTTCTTTAACTTAAACAAAATCAAATTGTGTGGTAATTTCTCAAATGCTTTACTGCAGTCAGTGTAGATGCAGTCAACTTGCCCACCAGAATCAAAAGAGTTTAATGCAAAGGAAGTGAAATCAAGAAGGTTAGAAATTGTAGATCTGCCATTAACAACACCATGATGACGAGTTGTTATAACTTCACTACAGCACACCTTATCTTGATCGTACACAATGCGTTCAAAAATTTTCGGTATCGATGATAACTTCCCTACGGGCCTGTAGTTTGAAACATAATTTTTACACCCTTTCTTGAAAATGGGGCTTATATCATAGATGAATTTTTCCAAAATTTAGGAAAATAGCCATCTCTAATCGATTTATTAAATAAGAAACTGAGGGGTTGACTCAGCACAGAGCTACAGATAACTAGTACTGTCGCAGGAATACCATCAGGTCCGGAGCTGAAGTCATCATCAACAGATGATATATTTCTCTATGAGTTCAGGTGAGAAAGATATCTCATTAAACGAAACTTAAGGGTCGTTATCCATATATTCAAAATAGTTGATCTCAGGGCTAAATAATTCCGTAGAAAAGGATTCTTTAAATAAATTAGCAAACAACCCAGCTATAATTTGTGGGTCGCCAGTGAGCCCATCAACTGTTCTGAATTCAGATGGAAACCCGTCAGACTTTTTTTTTGTATTAATAAAACCCCAAAAATGCTTGGGGTCATGAAGAATATTCAGCCTTATTTTATTCAAATATTCAGAATAAACCAAAGCCGACATATCCTTAAATTCATGGAAAAGTCGCTGGTAAGCAACTAAGTCATTTCGGTCCTGGCTACAAACGTATTTGTTCCATGCCCTATTACGGCCATTACGAAGTTTTTTAAAATCCTTTGTGTACCAAGGGTACGAGGAATTATTAACTTACCTTTTTGTATATGGCACCGACAATGCTATGGCCGAAAAAAGTTCACCATAGAAAAATGTAATGCACTCATCAAATGAATTACTCGTATTATTAAAAAAAAATAATAAGGTCGTCTAATTTGTTCCTTAAATTCTCATTCAACTTTAAAAAGTCAGCTTTTTTAAAATTGAATTCATAAACATTGATGGAAGAATATTCATTAATTAAATTTTCATTGTCAGATTGGTACACAATACTCAAAGGTGGATGATAGGAATCAACCGTAGAAAGAGCATGGATAGCGTTTCTTATAACAACATTACTACTATTTGCAGCCAAGACTAAGTCAACTTATCGTCCATGAGAATTAGTTATACAACTTACTTGTTGTAAATTAGATAGTAATTCGTCAACAAAAATTTGTTGTTGTCGAGTTTTTGGACACGATGCATAAAAATATGTACCATCATCCGAAGGAGTCCATTTAAGGTCACGCAGATTGAAATCACCTAACAATAAAATGTCGTCATTAGTGTCTAGTTCATTTATTATGTATTCTACGGACATCGAAAGACATTCGTAGATATCTGCGCTACTATTTGGAGGAACATAAGCATTAAGAATATAAATATTGGAGTTACAATGTGTAACTTTAAGCATAATAGTTCAATATTAGATGCGCAGGCAATTTCGATTAATGAATTAGTTAAATGATATTTTATGGCTATTAAGACGCAACAAATTGACACATGTATAATAATAGAATTCATTACAGACCGCACAAACAATTTTTTCTGCGTGACTGCGATCAACTTTCTGTCCACAAACACACGGCATATCAAAAAAGCGTAAAATAAATTTTGAATGTAAGTTTAAAACAATAAGGTAATTGACCTAAGTTGCTAGCTTAATTTAGAACGTGTTGACCCCACGACAGCGCGAACTAAACTGAAATTTACAGCAAGTAAGTTGTATAACAAATTCTTTTGAATGACAACTTGACTTAGTCTTGGCTGCAAATAGTAGTAATGTTGTTGTAAAAAATGCTATCCATGCTCTTTCTAAGGTTGATTCCTATCATCCACCTTTGAGTATTGTGTACTAATCTGACAATGAATGTGTTCCACAAGGAAGCCACCTGTGGCCGCACCTGTTCATTTTAGCTATTAATAACGTTACACATGTCAATAAAAACTCTCATCTGCTAGTATATGAGATGACATTTTGTATTTGTTTTTGTATTTTAATTATTTTTAACAGAATGCTACAAGATCATATATCTTATAATAAGCATAAAAGTATTTAACAAAATAAAAGTACTTTACAATACTAATTGAGAAGAACTTAAACCTAATAGGCATAATAATAATTTTACTAATTTAAATTCAAATTTAAAAAATTGATGGGTTAGTTAAACTAAGTTACAAAAATGTTCTAAAAGTCTTTTCTGAAATTGTGTCGATGATCTTATCAGTTGCAATTCGGATGGAAGGTAATTCCACAACCGAATTGCAGAAACAAAAAAAGAGCGTTCAAAAACTAAACATCTGTATCCGGTAGTATTAATTTCAGACCTCTTTGAGATTGCGCGAATCGCAGCATCTCGAAAAGGTAATCGGGACACTTATTATAGATAATACTGTGTAATTTAATAATGTTCCTATAATTGTAATATTGCTCTAGATTAACGTGACCAGATATTTTTGACCAAAACGCGGAGCAAGAAAAAGTTGATGAAACTTTTTTAAGATTCTTTTGTTTCAACTGCAAAAAAATTGTATGTAGGTATTAAAAAAAGGGTCCTCACTTTCAAATCCCGAAAACAGTAGCAAATCAAATATGTATTGACTATTTCCAAATCTTGCTTGCATTCTGCATACTTTTGTTTTACCGTTATTTTCGTAATAACTTTTTATCATTGGAAATATATGAAAACATTATATGCACATATAGCTTTTTCGCTGACTGTTCTTCTGTGGGCTTTGAATGTTTTGTTTGCTTGACTTTGTCAGCGAAAAAGTTAAATATGCGTACAATGTTTTTATATCTTTCCCATGATAAAAAGTTATTACGAAAATAACGATAAAACAGAAGTATGCAGAATGCAAGCAGGATTTGCAGAAAGAAATTTGGAATGTTGCTTTTGTTATTTTCTTTGAAAATAGTACCGTAGAATGGCTTTGCAATGATGAAAAACAAAAAATTGACATTTCAATTTTGGAAAAAAATCTTCTGACCTTAAATATGTTTTAACAAGCATTAAACTCATGTCATTTCTCTCTCATATTAATACAAGTACACAATAAAATTTTAAGCGTTTAAAAAATTGGGGTTTTTGAGAAAATCAGCGAATTTTCAAAATTTCTTAAAAATTCTGACAGAGAATCAGAAGTTCTATTAGAATCAAAAGACAAAATTAATTATTTTGATTTGAATGAAAATGCGACTATTTTGAAAAAACTTTCAGTGGTTTTTCAAGCTCTGACACTAAAATTTTAAATGGGCATAACTTAGTAAAAAATGACTTTCAATCAAGTCGGAGGAAAATACGTTCCCTTAATTACTTTAAAAAACAACATATTTAATCGGCAACCCATTCCGCAATTTGAAGTCACTCCGACTGCATGGTTTGAAATGGATTTGGTCTCCAGTTATTTGTATTATTTTTTGTATTTTCTAAAAAAAAGGTCTTCACTCACCGAAAACCCTAAAAAAAGAGACTTATTATTTTCAATGAAAATGCGAAACGCGCGGAGCATAAAATCAAAAACGCGGACTTGCTCCGCGAAAAGCGGATCATATGGTCACGTTACTCTAGATGCATTCCGAGCACAGAATATTTCAAATTACTCACGCTTCTAATTCGTGGTACCCTATAAATAAATCTAATGCAATCGTTAAAAGCTAAATTAAGTCTACGTTTACATTCAAAATCTGGACTCGGGTAAACCAAACAATTAAAAGTGAAAAAAGGCAATAACAAACTTTTGACTAAACGCATTTTCAAAGCTACTGGCAAGGAGTAAGCAGACGAGTTAAGACTTCTAAGTCCTGAAATAATCTGCCTGATCGTTGCTGTAGTAGCATCACAACAACTCAAAGTGCCATTTATTTTATATTCTAGGTATTTGATACTGTTTACAAACGGTATCGACATACCGATAAGAAATAGTTCAGGAAAATTAACAGAACTAACGTAGTTCTTAGAACAAATTAGTCCTACACTTTTTTAAGGGTTGAGTTTAAGTTTGTTATTAGTCGCCCATCCATGTATATTGCCCAAATCCTCATTAATCCTAGCTACACAGTCCTCAATATGTCCAATGGCACGGGAGAGATAGATCAGTACACCATCAGCATACAGATGGGTTTGGCAGTTAACAACAATATCTGGCAAATCATTTATAAAAATCGAAAACAAATTTGGTCCCAAGATGGAACCCTGAACTACACCACAGTTAGCTTTTAAAGGAGCTGAGGGCCTTTGTTCTGTTACAATAGTCAGCGTTCTATCACGCAAGTAATTGTATAACAGTTTGATAGATGCGCCTGAGAAATTAAAAACGTGTTTCAGCTTATCCATAAGGATTGAATGATCGACACTATCAAAAGCTTTGGAGAAGTCCAACATGACTAAAATACAAATATTATCACTGTCAACAGCAAAACGCAAATCTGATGTCACTTTAATTTCCGCCGACTCACAACTATGCTTTTCCCGAAACCCAGATTGCAATTTACTCAATTTATTATGACGATTTAAATAGAGCTGAATTTGCTTAGCCAATACTTTTTCGAGTACCTTGGAAAGAAAAGGGAGGATACTAATTGGCCGATAATCAGACGGGCAATGATTTGATTTTTGTGGGAAACTGACTGCTAAATATACACGAATTAAAAATGTTCGTCAAGTACTGAAGTATTAGCGGCAAAATAGCTTTAAGAATTTAGAACAAATTTCATCAGTACCTTGGGCCGTAGACTTAACTGCACTAATTGCTACGAGGACATCGGACGAGTTTACGCACTGGAATGAGAAGGAATTCTCTCCATCACGATCAAAAACAGTATCATCCAGTTCAGAAGCACGGGTATCAGGAGATGCTATAAATGGAGCAATTTCTTCTCCGCTGTAAGGGCACGCAAGATCACCCTTGCTCTTTGCTATACCCACATCTTTGAGGTTACTCCAAAGCTTCTTCGAACTAAGACATGGGTTGAGTTTATTGCAAAGGTATTTTCGTTTAGCTCTACGGATCAAAGCAGTTACTTTGTTCCTGGCAAAAATATATTGACTTTTATTAAAATTGGTCGGATTTCTTTTGAATCTTCTAAAAAACAGTTCTCTTTCAGAAATCTGTGACTTTATTTCATTGTTAAACCACGGACAATTTTTCGATTTGACACACTTCGTTACAATTGGTACATACGCGTCTAATAATTCCCTGACAAAACTATTCAATAGATGCACCTTGCTATCAACTTCAGGTAAATAATAAATGGCATCCCAGTTTAGATTGGAACAACCAATGTAAAGACCTATAGGTAAAAGTAATGTCGCGTCTGCACGCGTAAGGTAAAGCACAGAACAGAAAATCGTGAGTGAAATCTGAAGTGGGAGTAATTTGCTCAAAACCTTGCACATGCTTACTGTGACTTATTGAAAACAAATCGATTAATGACGGATTAGCAAATGACTGAAAACAAGTGGGCCATCTAGTGTTCACTACAGAAAGACAAGTTTTGTCACAGAAATATTTAAACAGGTTCATAGTATTAGTATTTTAATAATATTTACGTTGAAATCACCACCCATAAGTATTGTGTCATATTTATTACTAAGCCGCAGCACAGTTTCTTCAAGTTCTACTAGATTTTCGCTTCGAAACTTATTTGATGGGCAGTAAACCACAATCAACACAAACGAAGATTCTTTAAAGTTGACTTCAATAGCTAAAAATTCAGTATTATGGTCTTTTGAGCTACAAATAATTTTTGTTTTTACAAATTTCTTAATGTATATACATACACCACCACCAACTCTGTCAACACGATTATTTCTTAATAAATTAAAGCTCGAAATATGTAACAATTGGGAAAAAATTCTATTGTTTAACCATGATTCAGAGACCATAATTGCATCAATTTCAGATGCGCTAAATATTTGGTATAATATTGTATATTATGCCAAATTTAATTTTAATTGTATATTATGCACAAATTTATTCAGTACTAGCGATACAGTACAGCAAAATGTATCACTTACGTACTAGCCAAGCATTGAAATACTTTTTTTGTTTCGTTGCTACTTTAAAATTTACAGTTCATTGAAACGAAACATAAATAATATTTCAATGCTCGGCAAGTACTTAAGTAATACGTTTTGCTCTACTGTATCTCTAGTACAGCGTATATCGATGTGATATTTTGGTGAGAGGTAGAGGAGGGTCTCTAGTACATATAGAGGTAATTTGTGGATGAAGGACACTCCCGCAAAAGTGCCCCTAATCCCCCAAACTACTCAATTAAAATTGATATGTTTTTAATTTTTAAGAAAAATGCTCTCAAGTATGAATAAGATGTTTTCGACAGTTGGGATTTTTTTTCAAATGTAGTTTAAGCCTTTCTATGTTGATAAAAAAAAATTCAAGGAAAAAAAAAACTGATGCACTTAAAAATTTTTTGATTTGAAAAAAATGCCTCTGGATTACGGTATTTGCAATATTTTCCACAAAACAGTTTACTTTACACTAAATGTCATCTTTTCATAAGATCCATTAAATTACGAAAAGTTTGAAAAAAAAGTTATGAAATTCCGTTATTTTTTAATGAAATATCGACAATTTGGAAAAAGTCCTTTCAGAATTTTTTTTTTATAATTTTAAGAGACAAAGTTCAAATGACCATAACTTTGAAAATTGGGTCCTTTCAGCGAAATAAAAAAATATGGGTCCCCTAGAATTGAACGCAGAATAATGTCAGCAAATTTAAAGCAATATGTATTTCACAGAGCTTTTATGTTCAGTAGCTTTAGTCCAAAAAACAACAAAAAAATTACAATCGCAAAATGCATTAAAGAAACAAAAAATGGGCAACGAGCTGCTTATACTAATTTCCATGACGCTACGTCACTTCATCAGTAAGCTTTGTTAGCCGACGTTTAATAGTCTGCAAGCACACTATATTTTATTTTCTGCATTGACTAGTTGAGAATCATAGCAAAACATAAAACATAGTGCACACACACTTTCCTTCCTCCTTCACATGCAATTGCTTTTGTAGCCTTTTTGATATTACACATTTCTTGACGAGTGCTCCGTTGAAAGCTTTTCTGGCGATACGAACGAAGTTGCAAGTGCTATATGTAAATATCGGTTTGCTCACCGAGAAGTAATTTCTTTATTTGTGTTTTTGGAACAATGTAAAATTTAATATGTATTTTACAGAGCTTTTATCTTCAGTAGTTTTAGTGCAAAAAACAACAAAAAAATTACAATCGCAAAATGCATTAAAGAAACAAAAAATGGGCAACGAGCTGCTTATACTAGCAAATCTATAAACTTTTTGGGTCTGCCTTGATCGATTTGAAAAATAATGTACAATACCTTATATGATAAATTTGAAGATTTTACAGTTTGCCCTGTAATTTTTACATGTCGATCGTATGATATTTTCAATATTTACTCAGTATTTTTTACTAACTAAACTTTTTCCTACCCACATTGTATATTTTACATTCTGAAACTGTAAAAATAAAGTTTTGGACTGTAATGTTTTCAGTTTACTCATCAATTTGTATTTAGAATGCCATGAAATGAAAAATTACAGGGATATATATATTTTTCTTGATTATTTTGCTTTTTTTGAATATCACGCGCTATTTTTACAAAACCTTTTTTTCCGTGTGGTATCTTAGGTTCCAAAAAATGACGAGAAAAAGTCTCTGAAATTATCAATTTTTATAATAACACTGAAGGTGGTGTTGATACTGTGGACGAAATGGTGTGGAAATGGTCTATTCATTTTGTGGGGACAATGTAAACAAAATTTTCCCTAATTTTTTTGTTGTTTCTAATTGATGTATTCTTGGTTAGTACATAATTTCATATAAGTTTCACGTTTTTCAGGCATGTTAACGTTTTTTCTTAAAAAAACTAAAATTTTTTTAAATGTTTTACATAATATGTGTACATTAGGCCGTACAAACTATTATTTATTAAATATAATTTGCCACTTATTAATTTCAACTATTAAAATGCTGCAGTAAGGCCTAAGATAAAGGAGAGGTTTCTTGTTTAGGCTAAGTTACATTTTATTGTTCTGCTAATACTGGTAGGTGGATAAAATCAGATTAGCTCGACCATAGCTAGAAACTTAGTTAACTTACAATTAGTTATTTTTTATTTACAAGGAGACCACCAGGTTGCAACATTACCGGTTTGGTTATAATTTTTCCAGATGGTATCACTTGAAATAAGAAAAACAATTTTCGCCGTTTTCAAAATGCGCAAGGAAAAGCGAGAAAAACGGGTTTAAAGTTTTCCCCTAGTTGTCTTATACAAAAAAAGATAACATCTTTTCAAGCAGCAGCGTGGCATAGTGTGGAGTGAGATAGCGTATAAGCTGGGCGGTTACTGGTTCGAGCCATGGTTCATGCAACTTTTTTTTTCCTTTTTTTAACTTTATTTTACTTTTTGAAGTGAAACTTCTTTAGTGGCAGTCATTTGAAAAATTTGTAACGCAACGCTAAATTTGTAACGCAACGCTAAATTTGAAACGCAAAACATGGAGTCATAAAACGCTTTTTTTAAGTAGGATCTAGAATAGCTACAGCAATGAATTATATATCTCATCAAGCAGAGTGTGCTGAAGCTATCAGCTTTCAGATCGGGTAACCAAAAGCTGAGACATAAGCGTGGAAAGATTTTCTATTTTTTCAATTTTGTCAAGCAATGCACTGATCAATTACCAAAGCCTTGCTATAGCGAGGAAAATTACGTTGATTGCTATCTATAACTTTGTTTATGCGACAGCTTCGTTCGTTTTACCGAGTACCGATCGGAAATCGTGCAAGAGTCGACACACTTCGTGCGTTCAAAGAGCTTTGAATCAAATGCTGCCGCATAAGCTTATTTTATGTTTATTGCGTGGACGTAAATGCAATGAAAAACAAATATTATTATTATTATTATTTATTAAAAGAGTATAAAATACAAAACTAACAATTGCATTGCTTACTGACAACCAGGGTCTACGACGCAAAAACAAATAAACGAAATAAAAGAAATTAAATAGAACAAAATAAAACCTTTAGAAAACTAAACTGCGATGAATGCGACGAAAATGTTTATTAAAATGATAAAAATTGACGACATCAAGAATATCTACAGCAGTAAATTACACTGCGGTTCATCAGAATAGAACCAACTGAATTTTGTGCAAAAAATCTCTATAAATTGTGAATGCAAAAACAATAAATGCCCAAACTTTTCAGAAATATAAAAGCACTTATAATGCACTACTTAAAGACTAAAAATCAATTCCCAATGCATTATAACGGTACTTTTCTTTAATTGCTTATAAACATGTATGAAATTCTTCTCTTTTTCTTGGTTCACCAGGATAGAACCACTTTTTAATTGCTCTATAAATGAAACAAAAATAAATTGTTTGTATTAAAAAATTGATTTTATTTTAATAGTTTTATTTGAATATTTATTTAAAAATGTATACTTTTACCGTTATTCGCAATAGCTTTGTGTTCGTGAACGAATATTTTTTTATAGTTTTAAGTGTCATCACTAATGCATTAAGTATTCGCATTAAATTTATTTGCATCTCTAACAAGTGCAATGGAATAGCCGGAATAGTAATTCATTATTTTTTGTCTCACTGCACTCTTATGCTTATTAGCAGTATAACAGTTTGCTAGCTTAAAATTCTCACAATGTTGTGTTTTTTTTTTGTTATTGTTAACTATCATTAGAATTATGTTCTTGATTTTGTTCTTGTAAGCTAAACGGTAGAATCATACGATTCAATACCTAATTGTTATTTTTGGCTCTTTGAGCAACATCAAAATTTGTTAAACGCATTGATGATGAAACTGTCGTAAAATAAAGTCGTATATTAACTTTTTTCGCACTCATCATCATAAAATGGTCCTTCGCGTCTCCGGAGTCTAAAATCGGCTGAAATTTAAAAGTAAAAGTTTCGCGAATTATAAAATAGTAAACGTTTTAAAAATCATTTCTCATCGAATATAAATAAAATTAATTGTGGTTCCTTGACATTGGAGCTGTAAAAGAGACAGACAGCGTTGGAACCTCTGCAGCCGCAGCAACTTAGCGCAACTTGGAGTCTCATCGAAATCAACTGCAGCATTTGTGTATCATTGAAAGGAATTTCCCCAAGACAGCGTTGGAGTCTTATCGAGATCAAGTTGTCAGTACAGTGTTGGAGCGCTATTGAAAGCAGGTACTCAAGTCAGTCGATGTCCCAGACGCTACATTACGAAAAATATTGGAAATATTTTGGCAAAACAGGTAACATTTTGTATTTAAATTATGGCGGAGGACATGAATAATTTGGTGCAAATACGTGGCCGTCTCAAAGGCTCTATAACCCGTGCGCTTGCATATGCAGATAGTCCTCCTGAGGACTGTACATACGAGCAAATAATAACTAGGCTTGAACGCTTGGAAGAGATTTGGCAGCAGTTTGTGAAATCGGTAGATGACATGTATTTGTTCAAAAATGTTCCTGACTACAGTGACCCTGAAGTTGACTTTCCGTTATACGAAGAAAAATATTTGTCGGCTCGTGGTCGCATGGTTGCATTAAAAAATAATTTAACTACAACTGAGCAATCTGAAGATAACGGGGACGCAATTTCAAAACTGATTGAACAACTGTCATTATTCCTCATAGGGAAAGTGAATTACTTAAAATTAGCATGCCTCAATTTTCAGGACAATATAAAGATTGGCCGGCATTTCGGGATTTATTTGTCAGCTCCATTGATTCTAAATCTAACTTATCTAGTACGCAAAAATTTTATTATTTAAAGTCGCTATTACGTGATGATGCAGCAAATTTAATTAAACATATTCCTGTTACTGAGTCTGCATACAATACAGCGTGGACCCGTCTCCAAGATCGTTTTGATCGTCCTAGACACATTGTTTCATCTTTCATTGAAACTTTCATGTCACTGCCTTCGACATCAAATGAAAATGTTTTGCTGTTGAGGAAAATTTCTGATGGGGCTAACGAAATTATAAGAGGCCTTGATGCTATAAGTCAAAATCAACGCGATTTTTGGGTTATTTATTTGCTGCTAGCGAAAATTGATCCCGAGTCCCGTCGTAGGTGGATTCAAGATAGTCGCGAGAACTCTGTTCCTACGATTTCGAATTTTTTTGAGTTTTTGGATTCACGCTGTGAAGAGTTAGAACTAGGCCAACGTAAATCTTGTTTATTTTCGAAGCCTCAGGGCACACAAAAACCAAATTCTTATCGTTCTTTTGTGTCTTTCGATAAGAAATCGCAAATTTGTATTAAATGTAACGCAACGGATCACATCGTTACTAAATGTAACATATTTTTAACAATGTCTATTGATGATCGTCGCACTTTTGTAAAAAGCAAATGACTTTGTATTAATTGTCTGAAATCGGGACATTCTTCATATACATGCAATTCCAAATTCCGATGCAAGGAATGTCACAAACGTCATCACACTCTTGTACACAGCATGCAAGTTCAATCATCACCTTCGATTTCTTCACCGACGTCAGCATCCTCGTCATCTGCTGCAATATCCTCAGGCAAACCATGGTCTACTGTTGCTCATGTTTCTCGTCCAGGTTTTTTGAATTCCACTGCCCACCTGGATTATTCCCCAACAGTACATCCTGCGATTGTTTATCAAGGCAGCATATATCTTTTGCGCACGGCACTTGTTGAAGTTCGTAACGCTCAAAACCGATTCGTTACATGCCGTGTTCTTCTCGACTGTGCGTCGGAACTGTCGTATATCTCGGAGCGATGTGCTCAGGCTCTTGGCCTACCTCGCTCATCTTCTCGTATTGCTGTGTCAGGAATTTCATCTGTTAAGGCTGAGACTACACGTGGCTGTTGTTCACTTCATATCAAATCTAAGGTTTCTCAGCAAGTTCTTGACGTTTGTGTTCATGATCAAGTGTGGAAAATATTTACTTTCAATAAAATTTTTGACTCGGCTGGCAACCCTATAGCTATTTCATCTATTTTTGGTTGGATTGTAACATCTGTAATAGCATCCAATGAAAACTCAACATCATCATTTGTAGCTGTTGCCACCTGACTCAAACGATATTCTTGTTGAAAATCATTTCACAGAAACTCATTCACGTCATTCGGATGGCAAATATATTGTTGAACTCCCATTCAAAGAAAAACTTGTTCAATTTGGGAACACACTCCAAGGTGCTATTAAACGATTTAACGCTGTTGAACGTCGTTTACTAAGGGACACTCAACTTCGCCAGCAATATGTCGCCTTTATGCGCGATTATATTAAATTAGGACATATGCGTGAACTTGACTCTTATGAAATCATGGTCCCTGATGGTCGTGTTTTCTACATGCCACACCATCCAGTTATTGGTCCAAAACTTCGTGTTGTTTTTGATGGATCATTTCAAGATGTAAATGGAGTCGCACTCAACAGTACCTTACATATTGGTCCAAGTATTCAGCGCAATTTATTTGCCGTATGCCTTCGCTTCCGTATGTACAGATACGTTTTCTCTGCGGACATAGTAAAAATTTTGGTATCTGAAAATCATCGAAATTATCAACGAATCGTTTGGAGAGAGGATCCATCAGAAAGACTTAGACATTTTCAATTATGTACTGTTACATATGGCATATCGTGTGCGCCTTTTCTCTCCGTAAGAGTACTCGAACAGCTTGTAAAAGATTACGAAAAGGAATACCCTTTAGCTGCAAAAACAGTTCTTGAGGATTTTTACGTCGATGACGTCATCACTGGCTCCCAGTCTGAAAAAGAGTTGATTGAAAAACGTGATGAATTAATTCAACTTTTATCTCACGCAGGACTTGAGCTCCGAAAATGGGTTTCAAATTGCCATTCAATAACCACGAGCTTTCGCGATCAACCTGATCAATGGTTTTTGAAAACCGAAGACGAAACCACTAAGGTTCTGGGTATTTATTGGAAGCCGAATGATGACGTACTTGGATACAAAGTATGCTTGGAAAAATTTCGGAAGGTTTGCAAAAGACAAGTTTTATCAGATGTATCTCGAGTATTTGACCCATTGGGACTCCTTGCTCCCGTAATAATTAAATTTAAAATATTTTTTTAAGAATTATGGCTACTTAATTTGAGCTGGGATGACCCACTTCCTCCTAATCTTGCTGAGTGGTGGCTAAAGTGTCGTGAAGACTTAAGCCATATTTCAAAATTATCATTTCCACGTTTTGGGCATAACTCCAGTGGTTTCATCGAGTTGCATGGATTTTCAGATGCATCGATTAAAGCTTACAGCAGTATACTGTCGATTCAAGGATGTAAATGGTGATATAAGGGTAGCGCTCATAGCCGCAAAGACTCGCGTGGCTCCTTTGAAGCAAATTTCTCTGCCGCGTTTGAAGTTATGTGGTGCACTTTTGTTGACCAGGCTTTAAAGTTTTGCCACATAAAGAAATCATTATGAAAGCTTGGTGCGACTCTACTGTGGTTTGAGCGTGGCTATCGCAGCCGCCAATCAAATTAAAAACATATGTCGCCAACCGCACAGCAGAAATTCTCGATACCCTTCCACGAAACGCTTGGATACACGTCGTATCCAAAGATAACCCCGCTGACTGCGCGTCACGTGGAATGATGGCTTTCAATTTGATGGAATTTGACCTCTGGTGGAAGGGACCTGTTTGGCTCAGGAATGACGATACAGATTATTCTATAATTGAGAATGAAGGTAACCCGGTAATATTTACAGAAAAAGAAATGGCCGCTGAAATGAAAACTTCAACAGTTAACATGGTCTCCACTGAACTCCTCAGTCAGAATCCACTGGAAAATCTTGTAAAAAGGGTCTCAACATGGAGAAGGATCTTACGAGTCATGTCATACGTCCTATCCTTTATAAGAAAAATTCACACTCGTGATGATTAACCAGCATCAGGCCAATCTGCTTTCAATAAAACTAACGAAGCTAGACTAGCGTGTCTCCGATTAGCTCAGACATGCTACTCCGATGATCGAATCAAGCTGCAGCCAAGGAACACCTTTGTAAAGGGTCTTAATTAATTAAACTAGATCCATTTATTGACGAAAACGGACTTTTACGGGTTGGAGGTAGAATTCAGAATTCAACTTTAGATGAAACTATCCGTCATCCAATTATTCTCCCTAAGGAGCATATAATCACATATTTGATTCTACTTGATGAACATGAGAAAAATCTTCACCCAGGAGTGTCTGCATTTTTTGTTCAAATTCGGCAGACCTACTGGATTTTTGGAGCACGAAATTTAATACGAAAGCTCACTCATAAATGTCTCAAATGCTTCCGCCAACGCCAACTTTCAACACAGCAATTTATGGCTGATCTACCGGCTATACGTGTTCGACAGGTGCATCCATTCGAAAATTCGGGATGTGACTACGCTGGCCCTTTGACTCTAAAATTGTACCGCGGAAGAAATGCACGCACTTCAAAGGGTTATATTTGTTTATTTGTTTGCCTTGTTACATCTGCCATACACCTCGAACTTGCCACTGACTTGAGTACTGATTGCTTCTTAGCAGCACTTCGTCGTTTTATGTCCCGTCGTGGAAAATGTTCTACAATATTCAGCGACAACGGAAGACATTTTCTTGGTGCCTCTCGTGTTTTAAATGAGATGCACAAAGCAATAACGTCGCAGCCTCATAATGAAATCGTTGCCGCATCCTTAGCAGAGGACGGTATCCGATGGATTTATATTCTACCACACGCACCACATTGGGGTGGTATTTGGGAATCGGCAGTGCGATCAGTGAAACTGCATCTACGCCGCGTAATAGGAAATGCAATACTCACGTTTGAGCAAATGCACACTTAACTTGCACAGATTGAAGCAGTGGTCAACTCACGCCTTTTGGGCATAGCGCCTGACTTGGACACTAATTATCTTTCTCCTTCTCATTTTTTAATAGGTCGCCCATATACTATGGTTCCAGAAGGAGATTTGAGCCATGTTAATGTCAATAAGCTGGACTACTGGCAGCACTTTCAAAATATGTATCAAGGTTTTTGGCGTACTAGGCATCAAGAGTATCGGACATCATTGCAGAATCGTCCAAAATGGTCTCATCGACAGCCTAATGTAGCTGTGGGCAACATAGTAGTCGTCAAAGAAAACAATGCACCTCCAGCAAAATGGCTCATGGGACGAATTACCGAAATTCATCCAGGCTCAGATGGACTCGTTCGAGTTGTTAGACTGCACACTGTTCATGGGGAAATGACACGGCCTATAACCAAGATTGTAGTCCTACCTATATTCTGAAACGTTGTTTCAGGGCCGCCCGGGATGTTCGTGAACGAATACTTTTTTATAGTTTTAAGTGTCATCACTAATGCATTAAGTATTCGCATTAAATTTATTTGCATCTCTAACAAGTGCAATGGAATAGCCGTTATAGTAATTCATTATTTTTTGTCTCACTGCACTCTTATGCTTATTAGCAGTATAACAGTTTGCTAGCTTAAAATTCTCAAAATGTTCTGTTTTTTTTTGTTATTGTTAACTCTCATTAGAATTATGTTCTTGATTTTGTTCTTGTAAGCTAAACGGTAGAATCATACGATTCAATACCTAATTGTTATTTTTGGCTCTTTGAGCAACATCAAAATTTGTTAAACGCATTGATGATGAAATTGTCGTAAAATAAAGTCGTACTTTTTGCATAATTTTAAATCAAGAGTTTTTTTCTAATTTTATATTAACTTTTTTCGCATTCATCATCACTTTGTAAATTCAATAAGCTCATTCTTAGTTTTGTACTGAATTCCTCCTTCGTAGACCTTACGGGTTAGCCATCCTCAAACATTTTCAATAATGTTAAGATCGGATGAGAAGGGCTGCAAATTTAAGGTTTCAAAATTTTGGCTAGAATTCCATGATTTAACTACACGTGCCGTGTGTATAGGTGCATTATCATGTTGATAAGTCCACTCTAGTGGTCCAAAAATATCATTAATCTTTGGAAAAACTAGTTCCAGAAGATTTTTGTAATGATCTTCCGGTCATTCGCGTACTTTTTACGATAAGATCAATAGTTGCGTAGTATGGAACTGCAGCCCATAGTAGTAGATTTATCAACATGATAATGCACCTATACACACGGCACGTGTAGTTAAATCATGGATTTCTAGCAAAAATTTTGAGACCTTAAATTTGCCGCCCTTCTCATCCGATCTTAACATTATTGAAAATGTTTGAAGTTGGCTAACCCGTAAGGTCTACGAAGGAGGAATACAGTACAAAACTAAGAATGAGCTTATTGAAGGGATAAAAGCAGCAGGGACCGATTTTTCTCATGATTACTTAAAATCGCTATACGAGTCAATGAAATGCAGAATTTACAAAGTTATTGCGAATAACGATAAAAGCATACATTTTTAAATAAATATTCAAATAAAACTATTACAATAAAAACAATTTTTTAATACAAACAATTTATTTTTGTTTCATTTATAGAGCAATTAAAAATCCTCTATCCTCTATCCTGGTGAACCAAGAAAAAAAGACGAATTTTATACATGTTTATAAGCAATTAAAGAAAAGTACCGTTATAATGCATTGGGAATTGATTTTTAGTCTTTAAGTAGTGCATTATAAGTGCTTTTATATTTCTGAAAAGTTTGAGCATTTATTGTTTTTGCATTCACAATTTATAGAGATTTTTTGCATAAAATTCAATTGGTTCTATCCTGATGAACCGTAGTGTATATATCAACTTAAAGAACTAATCGAGCTGAGTGCACTAAAACTATCAGCTTCGAGATTGGTTACTCAAATTCTGAGGCATAAACGTGGAAAGATTTGCTATTTCTTAAATTTTTTCAAGTAATTCACTGATTAACTACCAAAGCCTTACTGTACCTATTCTAGATCCCGTCAACTTTTATCAATTGAATAAAACATTTTCACCTCATTCTACCGCGTGTGAACGGCACACATGTTTTTTTTACTTTTTTTATTTTTTTTATTGGAAGTTATATTATTATATAAAATTTTATATACATATACATTAGGCTGTATCGAAAAATTAACACCCAATTCAAGGCCCAAATAATGAAATAGGAAGAAAAGACAAGGCAGGAAATATAATTTTTTTTTGATTTAAAATATATTCCTAGGTCCCCAAATAGCTGTTATATACGAAAACCGTGTGGTTTTGTACTGGAGTTATCTAATGGTACAATTTTTCCAAAAAGTATCATAGAGCTCGATTTATTGTCAAAAACAACTGATGTGTGCAAATTTTCAGCGAGATCGAACGATGCGCTGGAGCGTCAGTAAAGGAATAAAAAACGATTATTTTGAATCAGACGAATACTTTTTGCTCTGGAGCCCATCTAACGGTACATTTTGTTGAAAAAAAATATAACAGCAATCGATTCATCATCAAAAATAAGTTATGCCCCCAAATTTTGAGAGAGATCGAAGGACGTGTAGTAGTGTCAGCAAACAAATAACTAACATTTTTTTTTATTTGTAGCACATAATTTTTCAAATCGCTTTAGGCACACTCCTAAAATTTAATCGAAATTTACAGATATCATTCAACTTTAAATTTTAGGGGACCCATATTTTTTATTTTGCTGTTAGGCCTCAATTTTCAAAGTTATCATCATTTGAACTTTGTCTGCTAAAATTATAAAGAAAAAATATTTCTGAAAGGACTTTTTTTAAGTTGTCGATATTTCCTTAATAAGTTGCACAATTTCATAATTTTTTTTTTCAAAATTTTCATAATTTAATGGATTTTATGAAAAAATTACGGTTAGCCTAAAATAAAATGTTTTGTGGGAGATATTGAAAAATAATGTGCCACAACTAAAAAAAACCCGTTATTTATTTGTTTGCTGACACTACTACACGTCGTTCGATCTCAAATTTGGGTGCATAACTAATTTTTGATGATGCATCGGTTACTGTAATATTTTTTTCAACAATATGTACCGTTAGATGGGCTCCAGAGCAAAAAGTATTCGTCTGATTCAAAATAATCGTTTTTTATTTCTTTGCTGACGCTCCAGCACGTCGTCCGATCTCGCTGAAAATTTGCATACATCAGTTGTTTTTGACAATGAATCGAGCTCTGTGATGCTTTTTAGAAAAAATTGTACCATTAGATAGGCTCCAGTACAAAACTACACGGCTTTCATATATAACAGCTATTTGAGGACCTAGGAATATATTTTAAATCAAAAAAAATTGTATATCCTGAATTGTCTTTTCTTACTATTTCATTATTTCGATACAGCCTTATATACATACAGTACCTACTCATTGAATTAGAGACGGTAAAAAGATATAAAAAAATTCTCAGTGTTCCTCAAATAAAATAAGTACCATGAATCTTTTTTTGTTTTTTTTGTTTGAATCATGTATTCTGGATATTTATATAGAGTTTTTAAAAAAAAAAATTAATATTTAGTGTTTCCACCTCTAGACTTAAGCACTTCATTTATTCGGCTCGGCATACTTTATATACAATTAATTATCATTTCTTTTAAAGATGGGTCATTATTCCACACATCAGCAATTTTTCTTTTAATTGAGCCATGGTGTTATTTCGTCGTTCTCAATTCCATTATAGTCCGGCGAATTGCCCGACTATGGCAAAACTTCTAAAATTAGAGAGTTCAGGACATTCATACTGGCTCTGGACGTATGGCGAGGAGCTCCATCTTGTATGAATGTGTATTTATCCTTGGAATGACTTAATGTCTCGATGTAGGGCAGCAAAACATTTTTCAAAATGTTAATGTACTGTTCGGAGCTTATTGTTTTATCAAAAAACTATATCGGTCCTGATCCTTCAGAGGTTATGCGGCTCCACATCATAACAGACGGTGGGGTTTTCGTAGTTGGAACTAGACAGCTGGCTGAATATCTCTCTTGAGGCCTTCTGCCAACAAGTCTGACCCTGTGGGATACTGCTTCCAGCAGGCACTCATCACTTAAAATGAACTTTAAAAAACAAAAAACATTAGAAATTATTCAAAAGAAAATTTCTGAGAATTTTACGTTGACGTCACTGAATTTTACTGAATTAAAGTAAGCCTCCAATACAGCCTCCGTTCGCACATAGCATTTGTAAGTTTTAGCTTTTTTGCAGAGCGTCGGCATATCAAGCCATTTTCTTTAAATCGGCGTTACAATGTATTGAGCGAAATGTCGGCTCCAGTTTCGTTGAGGTCGTTCAATACTGATTGCGTTGATGCATTTCGTTCCATTATATTTTTCTGCACAATTCTTTAGTCATTTTTTGAAGTATTATTTTGTTTTCTTGGACAATTTTGACGATTATTTGGGGGAACATTTGAAAAAACAGTAGCATTTTCACACTCTTAGCGATGTTCATCACAGAGAACTTCGATATTGCAATAATTTTAGATATTACGGTGTAGCTTGACCTTTTTCAACAGCCACCCGTGACCTTTGAACATCATAAATCTCCTTTATTTTACCCATAGTGTCGGTTTTTCAAAAATAACGGTTCTCGCTTATAAAATGGCTGCTTTGGTATCATAATGGTGTAATTTTGAATAAATTATCAAGTGGCTTTTCTTCACCTTGTGCTCTGAATATGTTAAGAATCATTACACATACAAAAAACAAAACCCAAAAGAGAAAAGTGCACAAATGATCAATTATATCAAATTTCAATCCCAACATTATTTTGATACATACTACTTCGGCTGCTGCCACATTCACATAGACGATGTGCAGATACCAAATTTAGGTTTTATAATAACGGTTAATACCCCCAATACATGTTTCAATAAAAAAATAATTAGAAAATTCCGTGGTTTTAATTTTATTCGATACTTAATAGAAAATTTGCAAAATTTTTCCATCGTCCGTAATTCAATGGGTAGATTCTGTATATAACTATTCTCGCATTATTTTTTGTTCCCAGGTGTTTTTATTGATTTTGTTGGAGACGCCACCATATATTATTGTTAGGAAATTAAGAAATTTTTGATATTTAGCGACTGATTATTTTGTAATTAAACATTGTTTAATCGGACTTACAGTCATTCAGCAAAGACCAATATTGTAAATTTTTACTTTATTGATCAATGTTATTTTTTACAACAAATATGACAAAGATAACAAATGGAAAATTTTTTTTTTTTTTTAACCTGGTAATTGGTGACATGTTTCAGCTATTACCAATAGCCTCATCAGCAAGTTTGTCATGTTTGTTGTAAAAAATAGCATTGATCAATAAAGTAAAAATTTACAATATTGGTCTTTGCTGAATGACTGTAAGTCCGATTAAACAATGTTTAATTACAAAATAATCAGTCGCTAAATATCAAAAATTTCTTAATTTATATGGAGGACACGCCGATTTCAGAAACTATGTAGCTGGCAACACTACAAATTTCTAAAAATAGATCATAGCCGTGCAAGACAAGATTCGCGCCGGCTGTGACAACAAGCGAGAAAGTGACAAAGAAATAATAACAAATGTGATATACGCACACTGTGCAGTTCAAGGTCAGTTCCTCAGTAGCTCAAGTGTTAGAGCGGCCGTCACAAAAATATGCAATTGCAATGCATGAACGGTCAGGGGTTCGAGTCCATGTACAGAATTAACCAAACTGGTCTGATGAGGCTATTGGTAATAGCCGAAACATGTCACCAATTACCAGGTTAAAAAAAAAAAAATTTTTTCCATTTGTTATCTTTGTCATGTTTGTTGTAAAAAATAGCATTGATCAATAAAGTAAAAATTTACAATATTGGTCTTTGCTGAATGACTGTAAGTCCGATTAAACAATGTTTAATTGTCAGGAAATAAATGTTTATTTTATGTTTTAAAATAATCGTACCACTCTATTATGCTTCTCTTTATCAATAGTACTAAGGACTGTCCTAGAAAAAACTTACGTTTTTGTTTTTTAAAATTATACTCTACCTTATATTCTTATACGTCTTAAAAGACATACTTGTTCGACATAAAGTGAGGTTTGATACGATGTATAACACTTGAAGATAGCACTTCTAATGACAAAGATACCTAGCAAGCAAGAAAAAGTCCGCGAATTTATTTTGTCCACATACCTTCAAAATCCAGAATTAAAATATTCAGCTATGGCAAAAATAGTTGGTGCATCAGATAAAACTCTGTTTGCGGTTATTTCTAAATATAAGATGGGTCTACCTGTTCCCGAAAAAAAGGTTAAGGCAAAAAACCAGAATTTTCTGTCCCAAAGGTAGCGGCGAAGGTGAATCGTATTTTTAGGCAGAGTTCCAATACCTCAGTGCGAGATATGGTGGCTAGAGCAGGTAGATCAAAATCTACTGTAGTAAGTAAGACATATAGAGTTCAAAAAGTACCAGAGCTTTCTGATGAAAAGCAGTTGATGGATTAGATGCGAGCCCGAAAATTGTATGAAAGGTACCTGACTAAATTTGATTGCTGCGTTATGGACGACGAAATTTACGTTAAAGCAGATTTTAAGCAGCTACTTGGGCACGAATATTATACGTCACCGAAAAAGGGGCATGTGTCTAGTAAATTCAAAAAAAAAAAATTTCCAAATTTCCGAAGCAATATATGGTTTGGCAGGCCATATGCACCTGTGGCCTCAGAAGCAGCTTCTTTGTTACGCAAGGCACAATCAATTCCAAAGTATATATAGACGAGTGCCTCGAAAAATGTGTTCCACCATTTATTCGTACAGATGAGGGTACAATAATCCTCTGGCCTGATTTAGCAATCTCTCATTACTCTAAAGCTACGATAGCAAGGTATCAAAGTAAAAAGATCAATTTTGTACCAAAAATAACAAATTCTTCAACTGCTCAGAGTTTCGCCCAATTATGAGATATTTGGCTCAAATGAAAAGAGATCTTCGAAAGAGTGGTAAGACTGTAAAAAAATTACAAGACTTTAGATTTAAGTGAAAAAGATCGTACCGTACTCTCGATGAAACAACTGTGCAAAATTTAATGAAGGGCATTAGAAAAAAGTAAAATTTTTTTGTAGAAACGAAAAAAATTTTAACTACTTTTTAGTTATTTATATTTTGAACACTAGTCATTATTAATAAAAAAAGAAAAAAGACTAAAAAATTTATTGGGTATTTTTTTATAACTGAAAAACAAAACGTAAGTTTTTTCTGGGACAGCCCTTATGTGCATACTATGTCCATTAGACCGTACCACCTTACAGGCAAATAAAAAAATCCAACGTACACCAGCAAATCCGACGCATTTTTGCTAGGTAATTTCGAAAAAAAATTTTATGTTTTTTGGCCGCAAATAGAGGTCGCGCATTTGAGTTTTTCATCATATCTTCGACATTTACAGTCCGATCTTAAAGTATGATGTTTTTGTCTTGAGTAGACGAACTTTTTGATCCAGTGATCCTTGACATCAAGTACCCCGTTCTTGAACTTACCCACCAGATCTCAGTTCCTACCATCCTAATGTACCACCCTAATATCAGAAAATTAAAGCTGGAAAAAAATCATTAAATTTTTCCAACTGAAGTATTTCGACTACAGTTGTAAAAGCGCTAAGGTTATAAAATTTAGTTGAATGTTTTGTTAACAATGATAACGGACCCAAATTTAGGCCCGGATTTAGAAATTTGCCGCCCCTAGGCAGTTGCTAAAATTACCTTCCCCCCCCCCCCCCCCCTCAAAACTTTTTCAATGGTGGAATAAGTTTAGTACGAAAAGTTTTTCAATCAATAAAATGCATCTTTCTGAGAGCAAATAATTTTTTTTATTACAGCCAGTTGTCTTATAAGCATGAAGTATGTAAGTATATGACCCATGTTATTCAACAATTACCAATATGCGTGCGATTGGTTTTTGTGGAAAAGTTATTGCTTATTGGTATAAATTATTACGTTTTGATTTTTGGGTGGCAGAGTCATTGAAAATATCACCACAATCTGAAGACATGAGGAAATCTGACTCTTGTTAACAAAGCAAGTGCGTTCAATTGTTCTGTAACCAGTTTTGATCTCATGTACTTTTTCACTAGCCGATCGATCACCAATGTTCAGTTGTAATGGCATTTTTCACTTATAATGTTGGTACGCGTGCCAAAGAAATAAACGGGATATTCAATTCCCACCAATGAAAAATTTTTTCAAAGTTTCCGCCAATATTTGCCGCCCTAGGCGCGTGCCTACTCTGCTTATATGGAAAATCCGGGCCTGCCCAAATATGCAAGTACGTCCAGATGGCTATGAGAAGATTTTAGCCGCCCGCAAAGAAGCAACATGATGCATTAGTCAAATGTTCGGTCCACAAATAGATCATTTTATAAATATTGAGAGTGACTCATATTTCAATATGATCAATTGGCTCAAATTCGAAATTACTGAGTCGCCATGCTTGCAGTTGTTCACGCAAGACCAGCTGGAAGCGTTACAATATTCAAAAGAAATAATCAAATTACCAGGTAAATGCAAGAAAATAACTTTATTTGATAGCTTTCTTTGCTATACTTAATTGTTTTCTTAGCTTATCCATGCCATTCTCAAAACACAGAGCGCTTTGTTCAAGTATACTAGTAATACATGACTCTGCCATGGCGGTCACCGATGAACAACGTATGGGCCATATTTTATCCTCGAGAGCTCGAAAGCTGCCAGAAATACAGCCAACTTGAATCACGTCGAAATATGGTCGATTGAAATTCTATGCTTTTTATAGCGAATTCAATGCCACTGTAAAACTACATAAAAAGTCAACAGTAGAGCTTAGAGAAATGTGTATGTGGAAAGTAGCTTAATAAATAAATTAAAGTAGGTTTTTTAACATACATACATAAGTTTTCCCACTATAAAAGCTCCATGTTTTATTGAAATGATAAGAAGAGCGAATGAAATTGTACCGTATGGTGAGCTTCTTCGAGATGCTAGGCAACGGCTCCAATACAATTTATTTGATTTTACTTTACATTTTTTAATTCATGTTGTAGATCTAGTGGGTTCTTAGAGTCAATGACCTTTGGAGCAAAAATAAATTAGTCTCCTGGAGACAAAAATATCATGTTTTAAGATCCGACTCTAAATACCGAAGATATGACGAAAAATTTCATTAGGCGACCCCTATGTTCGGTAATAAACTTTAAAAACCTTTTTAAAAATAGTTTTAATGGAATAATTGAAATAGATACTTCAGTTGGAAAAAAATAATGATTTTTTGTAATCTTTAATTTTTTAACGTTAGGGTGGTACATTAGGGTGGTAGGAACTAAGATCTTGTGGGTAAGTTCAAGAACGGGGTACTTGATGTCAAGGATCATTAGATGGTCTACGCAAGACGAAAACATTGATATATCATACTTTAAGATCGGACTGTAAATGCCGAAGATATGATGAAAAACTCATATGCGCGACCTCTATTTTCGGCCAAAAAAAAAAGTTTTTTTTCGAAATTACTTTGCAAAAATGCTTCGAATTTGCTGGTGCACCCTGAACTTTTTATTTGAGGTATGGTCTAGTGTACATTTATGAAAAAATACAGAAAAATAAGTTGATCAGTGAATTTTTTGAATTGTTTGCACTATAAATAAATAAAATAAATGAGATAAAATGATATTTGGTTGTTATAATCATTTATCGTGAGCCCGTGGTGGTCAAAAATTCATTGTGCCAAATTGACACAATAGGGACACTTTTGTGTATGGAACTGAGGGATGGATGAGGGTTAATTTCAGAATTTATGTCTGAACTTAGGATAAAAGAACACATTTTAAGAACTTTTGCGGACATTAAGGCCTGAAACTTGAGCGCTTAAGCAGTCTTTGAAGTCGATCACAAATAAAAGTTCTTTCTGATCCCGAATCAATGAGTGCTCTTGCTGAGTAAAATGTACCTAAGTGGCAAATGCGTACCACAGCAGAGCCTAAAAGAACACTTTTCGTAATGGAAGCAAATCAAAACTGCACATTTGAAAGAGCGCTAACGGACTGTATTGGAATAGAAGTGAATGCTTTATTTGAAGAAATTGCCCCTGATGAGCTGCCAGTCGAAGTTAAAGCTATATTAGAATTCAAATTGGAATTTGAGTCATCACGGTGTAAAAGCGTATTGTGACGTTTCTTACAGGTAAAACAATTGACAATCCTTTACTGCATGGCCCCGGGCAAAGCAGTTGATACAGATAGTGTACTTTTTGATAACCGTAATTCTTTCTGAAGGATTAATTTTTAGAAACTTAGGACATTGTCGAATAGTATGTCGCTCATTTGAGCAAAGTTTGCAGGAAGGACCTGATAGTTTTGTTTGAAATGTGCTTACTTTTCTAAAATTTTGTTGTGAAACTTGGGAATTGGTTGGCTTTTTGACTTAAGCTTTCAATTGCCCAGAACTTCTCATGTTGAATACTGTTTCAAGTGTCTGATACCGACAGGTCAAAAATGCGTTCAAATCTTCCCACTTTGTAATCTCAGATTTATTTTTTTTGATTGCTCCCATAGTGCCAAAGTCATATCAGGTAACCGCGTTGAGTACAGAAAATAAAAATTCAATGCCAGTTATCTATATGGATATTATATAATTGAAGGGATGGATTACAACTAGCGGCTATTGACTAGTCTAAAGTTATCGTCATAATCTTCAGTGTGTCAATTCACTAAAACCACACAACCTTTTTTTCTTTTTGCACGCCTCCATCTACCCTGGGACTGCGTTAGCATTGCTTTGGGGTTGGACCCATGATTTGTCCTCAAATCAACCTGCGTCCAGGTCCCACTTCTTTTTTTGAGAACGTCCTCAGTAAAACCTGCAACTGCATTCCAGTTTTCTTTGCTCTGCAGCATCTTTTCGATCACGTTGTCAGCGGAGCACTAGCTGATTCCTGTAAGGATGCGCGATCGTTGTCCCATCGACTGCAGTTGAAGAAGGTGTGCTCTGCGTCATCTTTATCCGTCTCCATATATATAGAAGGGGTGCTCTGTTTTGCTCATACGGTGTAGATACTTCTGGAAGTATCCATGTATGGGAGTTAGGCTTAATTATGAAACGTTTTTATTAATTTTGACAAAATTTGTTAATCTTTACAAAAAAAACAGTCCATGCCAAATTTCATTACTCTACGACAACTCCTGTGCACTGTGCGACGGTTAGTGTTGTTAAACTCCGGAACTCCCTGCCAAATGCTATAAAATGCCAAAGAATGATTTTTAACATTTCATCTAAGTTTTCTACTTATTTATCGTTAAATTATACCAATAACTTACAAATGTCAAAGCTTTCAAATACTTTCAGCTTATAATTAAAATTTTCGAAATATGTATTGTTAACCTGTAATTTATGGAAATGTACAAAATAGACCAAAGTGTACTAGTTTAATAATTCAGTAAATCAAATCAAATCAAATTACTGGCCACATAGAAATAAATACGACTGTGGTGCCTACAACAAACTGAATCAGCCACTAGTAAGAGCAGAATCCATTACATTGCTTCCACTTCGCATAAAACTGGATAGCGAAGGATTTAAATATTTCACGGGTTTCCTTCCAATGCTTTCATAAGCAAAATTGAAAAAAGGCATATTTGTAGATCCTTAAATTCGAAAGTTGATAGGTGATTCCGGATTCATCAGAACACTATCCGCAAAAGAAGCAGCAGTATGGAACAGCTTAAAGGAGTCTGTTCACGGATTTTTGGATAACCTCAAGGAAAAAAATAACTGTGAAGTTGTTTTCAACCTATTAAGAAAATACCATGCAATAAAAAACAATTCACTCAAAATTCACTTCCTTCATTTACATTTGGATTTTTTTCCAGCTAATCTGGGAGCCCGTGGTTCCACCAAGACTTGATGACATTAGGGAGACGTTATCGACGAGACATTGATAAGTGAATACTGCTGGACTATAATCAGAGAAATGGATCCAAAAAAATATAAATCTTAAAAAAATCTGTAATATCAAGTTTGTTATAAATAGTATGTATGTGCATTAGACATGTTCAGCAATTTACGAAATATGAATTTTTTAATGGGTTGAAAGCTTATCTGAAAGCTCTATGAATTTAAATAAGATTTGCATAAGAAAAAAATTGAAAAATATTTCTGTTAGATATTGCGCTTTTGGCCGGTAGGTCGAATTCGGGAGTAATCCGATATTTTGTGATGTTTTGATCAAATCGATCAACACCACACATGTACTTATTATACTCCGTAACCGCACATGATCGAGGAACTGTTATTTTTTTCTTTTCTTCTCTTGAAAAGCGAGTGGCGTTTATTTTGGATTCAGACCAAAAACAGTTGACGCAATTGCAACAATATTGTTATCTTTCCATTTGACCAATCGTATGTTTGATAAGTCCATTTTGATAGATTCGCAATACCCACGGTCCTTTTTCTTCAAATCTTGTTTTTTTTAATGCTGGAACAACTTGCTGGAATTCTATTTTCTCTTATCGTTCCAGTTGCATTATAGCCACGTGTTTTCAGATATATCAGCAATGGAAAACTTGTGAATAAGTTATCAAAATAGAAAATAAATGGTAAATTTTTTACTTCATCAGGGAAATCATCTATCATGTTTTTCAAAGGTGCTGCACATTTACCAAATCTTTGTTCAAAAATTGGATTTGAGCGAGGATTCTTACCTTGATAAATTTCAAAACTGACCATTTATCCTGTGCATAAAGACCACGCCTTAAATCCAAAACGTAACGGTTTACCTTTTATAAACTGTTTGCATCCATGTTTTCCGAAATAGGCGATCATGCTTTCGTCGTACGATAGATTTTGTTCCGGATGAAAGTTTTCAATCATTTTGGCCTTGATATGGTCGGTCAAAGGTCTCAGTTTCCACATCTTGTCACGATTTGGATTTTCTTTGGTTCCGGCTTTACCATTATCTTCGAAGTGGAGGAATCGTAATATTTCCTGGAATCTGTTCCGGCGCATGCTATTTGAAACTAAGAGATTCTTCAAATCGTCGTCTTGATTCCACATATATCGCAGTACGCCATGAGTGTATCCAGAGACAATTAACATACCAAGAAATGTTCGGAGCTCGGGAATCGTTAAATTTGGATTCGGTTTATTGCAATAAATTGCGTATCGCCCAGATTCACTAATTATAATTATGTGCTCCAATAAATCGTCGTCAGTGAATTTCTCGAATTGTTGATAAGGCAATAAACTTCTGCAGTCTTCGTAATTTGCAGATGGAAATATCGAAATCATGTCCGATGTGTCATCTTTGGACGTATATGTCGTGTTTCTATTTACTTCAGGGAGCAAAACCTCACTTGCCGTTGGTTCAATACGTCGTAATCGTTTTCGAGGAGATAACTGGGCACTGGAAGTTGATAGCTAATTCAAAACCTCCTGTTCATTCTCAATAAGCGACGCAATAGAAACATCTTCAACTAACAACAAATCATAGCTTTCTTCATCACCAAGTCGATCGCCTCTCTGAGTTACGATTTCACAGGTTGCCTTTAATTGTTGCGGACAAACATTGTCAGGAATTCCACCTTCATCTTCATTGCCATCGTCTTCACCCGAAAGGTTACCATCAAATTCAGGTGGTTCAATATATACAGTATCCGGTACATCAAAGACTTCATCGTCATCTTCTTACTGCTCTAAGAAATCAAGAGCTTCACGCAATGAGATTTTCCTAATTGTTTAAATATATGCAAAAAAACCTATAGCAAATTTCATCAAACAAACAAAATAAGTGTCATAAGGAAAGAAATGTGCGAAGAACTAATAATAAAGATAAAAAAAATCGTTATCGAAATACATCACCCAAACCGTACCACGTTTGCCATATGGCAACCACGCAAAAGATAACAAAAAAAAAAGCATAAAAAATATTTTTTATTTTTAAATAAAGCAAATACTTTAAAACTACAAACTTTCAGCTACAAAATGTACTATATTTCGTTACAATCGCACTTTCACAAAACAAGTTTTCAATCAACTTACTTTTTCAAGTACTCCATTTTGCGAAATTTTTCACTTTTTTCTCTTTCACTGAGTTTGACTTATTGTTAGTTCAACATTCAAAACACGAATGCTACGACTATGTCAATGGAGTTTCTCACAATATTTTTCTTTAAAAGCCTAACGGCAGTTTTTTTGTATGTGCGTTGGATTTGTTTGTTATTTGAATTTTTAGGAAGGCCTACTTCGATTGCCATATGGCAACCGTGGTGCAATTCGGGTTAACTGAAAGAAGCCAGTTATTTTTGACCGTTCGCAAAATTGCGAATTCTGATTTTGAGATATAAACGAATATGCACCAAAAGAGAATCAAATGTAATTTGATTACGAACAGTCAGAGGAACCAAGCACTTCAGGGAAGAAATCTTTTGAAGTCAATTTATGCTTTTCAGTCCTGGATATACATAGCTATCGTATCACTTGACGACAGCTCCATTTTTCATTATTATATTTATTTATTAAACAAAAAAAAGTACATATATTATTTCCTCAAACATGCATATGTGTGCAATCCAATGTTCAATAAACCTTCACTCTATAGTTCACTAAACTAGAGGCGAATGAAGGCTGTTTAAAATTAATACATAAGTAATTCATAAATAATTTGTAAATAATTCGTGGGATTATAACATTTACCATGATGAAAAAAGTAAAAAAAATTAAATTATTAATAAATAAATCAACACTTCAAAAAATATATTAACAATTAAAAAAATATGAACCTAGCTAGTTTACCTAATTATAGAGATAAGAAAATCCAGTTCAGAATAATTTTTTTTTTTTATATATATATTTATTTGGCAAAGTTTGCCATTTAATAAATTCGTTACATTTCGTAAAAAGTACATTTACATAATTAAATAAACCTATTTTTTACATAATCTATTAACAAACGTTTAAATCTTAATAAATTTGTTTAATGCTTTAATGCATCAGGAAGGCTATTAAATATATCTAAACCTCTGTGGAGTGCCATGTTTCTTGTTTTTACATTCCTATATCTAGGCAAATGAATATCATGAGCATTGCGTAACGAGAAGGGTTGCGCATCATTAACGTTTACTCACATGTTCATCTACATATTAATACGTGAACATCGAAACTTATGGTACACTTTTTTAGTATTTATTATAAAAAGAAAGGAATGAAACTTATATCATGTGAAAGGTACTGTTTCGTAGATGTGCACATAAGAAAAATAATTTGAAATATGTGCCGCTAAGGCAGGTAAAATAAAGAAAATAAACACACATGGTTCCCCCATAAAAAACGTTTTAACCAACGCATTTTGATCGCGTTCATGGCTGCATGAAATACAGACAAGGTGAGGTGAGGTGAAATGAGATAAGGTGAAAAGTGAAATTAAATAAAAAAATATTCCATGGATAAAGACGTTTTGTTCGTCAGAGGTCGGTAAAATTCTTCCAAAGTTAAGGCTTGGTGGGTACGGTCGAATTTGGACCACAATACGATACTAGTTTAAATAAATAGGTAATATATTAAATTTAATTTTATACACAAATACTATCACATTATACATAATTCTTTGATTAATACTCATCCACGATAGTCTTATAAGCATTTCCCTTATTGGAGTAAGTCTATTACATCTCAAAATAGCTCTTAAACCTCTACTTTGTAATTTTTGTAATCTATTTATCATCTGATTATTACACATAAACAAAATACTTGAGCAATACTCAAAGTGCAGCATTATTGTTGTGTTATACACATGAATAGATGTTTTGGTCGATACTTTTCTTCTAATTCTATTACAAAAATGCAGTTTTTTAGATATTTTTCTGCATATATAATCTATGTGAGCATCAAAGTTCTATTTATTGTCAATAACAATACCTAAATACTTTATTTCGCTAACAGTATCAATAATTTCGTTATTTATACAAATATTTTTTGATGAATTGCCATTGAAAATCATCGCCTTAGTTTTATAAATATTAAGCTTTAAACGATTTCTATCAAACCAATCTTGCAACCTTTCCAAATCCAAATTAATTTTATCTATGCATTCGTTGACATTACTACCGGAAACAAACAATAATCATCCGCGAAAAGGACTAATTTTGAAAATTCAATAGCCTCCTCCATATCGTTGATATACACTAGGAAAAGTAACACACCAAGCAAAGACCCTTGAGGTACTCCATGTAGCACAGGAACAGCATTGGAAATAACTTCATTTATTTTTGTTCTTTGAGTTCTGTTATCTAGGTATGATTTGAACCAATCTAGCTCGACGTTTCTCACTCCATACACTTTCAGTTTCTGGATTAATATTTTAGGTCTAAAAATACCGCAACCACTTCTTTTTTATCGTCAATCTCAATTTTCCATTTGGTGATTACTAGATTTAATAGCGATTCACAACTATGATTTTTCCGAAACCCTGATTGATGATCAGAAACCAGGTTATACGACTCCAAATATGACTGCAATTGGTTGTAAACAACTTTTTCTATTACTTTACTTTGCAAAGTCATCATGTTTACTGGTCTTAAATCTTCGACTTTTTTAGAGTTGATTACTTTGGGAATCGGTATAATAAGTGATTCCTTACCGCAATTCGGAAAAGTACCATTCGTTAAGGACATATTAATAATTTTTAGCAGCGAATTTCCGCATACATCTATTGCGTGTAAATACATTTGAACACAAATACCATCTATATCCTTTTTATTGTTCATCGAACTTAGTATGATTTTCAAATCACCCATATTTATTTGATTGAATTTAAAATTTAGATAGTAAAAGTCGGCAACTGAGTTTATATAAAGCTTATTTTGTATACTACGTGTTACATCTTCGATGCAAATTACGAAGAAAGAATTTATCACATTCGATATTTCAAAGTCATTTTCATATTTTATATTGTCACAAATCACTTCCTTAATTTTTTTCCTATTTTCTTGAAGTACAAACTTCTTGATTGTTCTCCACATTAGTTTTTGGTCACTGCATCTTTCAATTTTTGTGCTAATATATTTATTTTTAGCTTTTTCAAGTGACATTTTAAAATGATTTCTGCATATTTTATAACTGATCCAGTCTGACACGAAATTCTAGTCCTTTCATATTTCGATAATTTTTCATTTCTTAATGCTCTTTTAATGCAAGTCTTTATTAAACCAAGCGTTATAATTGGTGTTCACTTTTTTAAATGTTCTGAAACTATTAAGTGTTTGTTTGAAGTTATTTGAAAAAATACTTGGTAATTCATCAACCGACGTGCTTATATCTTGAACTGTGAAATTGCAGTTCTGTATTTTAGCGACAAAACGTTCAGAATTGTATTTTATTAATCGAATATTTTTATTTTCATGTTTAATGGTATTTAATACACTTATGCTTATTTTCACCGATTCATGATCACTAATTTTTAATGAATTTTCTGTTTTTGCTTTGATTTTATCGATATTATTAGTAATCAATTAAAGACCGCCATTCCTTCGTAATTCTTTTTGGTTCGGTAACTATTTGACTGTATGAGTTATCTCTGATTATGTCACTTATTTGTTTTTTACATCGATCATTTTTTTGCCAAATTATATTTATATATATAACCCATTAGTATCACATTGTTACAATTATGATCTAGACTTTCAATCCAATTGCTGAACTGATCAAAAAATATGGATTCTGAGTAACTTGGAGATCTATAAATTCCAAATTTAATTAATAAAAACCATTTTTTTTTTTAATTGCAATATTGTCTAATATATCGAATCTCCAACTATCTTTAATGTAAAACATAACTCCACCTGTGTGTGATGATACAGAATCACATCTTATAACATTGTAGTCTTTTAATTCGAATTCTTTATTTTCATTTAAATCAGTGACATGTGTTTCAGTTGCACATATAAAATCAAAATTACTGTCGTAAACCATTGTTTCTAGCTCATTGAAGTTATTTACAAGACCTCCTATGTTCAAACTTAAACATTTTAGTTCTGATAGTTGCTAATATATTATTTTACCGCGTTCATTAAGCAATTGCCTTTTGTAAATTGAGCATTCTACACTGAGGAGATCATGACTTACGTTCATATCATTTATATTAGCTTTAATTTTTAGTCTCATACAATTAACACATTTAAATACTTCACTAGTACATTCTTTAATTTCATGGTCTTTTTCACCACATTTCAAACAAATTTTAGCACTGGTGCAATTCTCATGCTTATGATTATAGCCCAAGCACTTAAAGCAGCGACGAACTCCAATTTTTTCATATACGATGCAACGATCATATTTTATATAAATTTTTTTAACCTTCATTATTTCATGAAACGATTTATTATCAACTTCTAAAATTGCATTATAGCATTTCTTATTTTAAAGGACTGATATACCTATACACACTTTAAACATTCGAAATTAATATTGTTTTGACTTTTCATAGCCTCCACCATTAAATTGCCTTCTAAGTATTCGGACATACCACTAAGGAGTACTGTAGGGTTCTTCATGATTGACATATGCACTTCATATTTATCACTTAATTTTTTTTTTTGATTTCTCCTCCTATTTTTTTTTATGCTTCTTCAGTATCACAACTAATAGCAATCGAACCATCTTTCCTCTCAAACAAGTTGTTTATTTTTATCGACAGCTCTGCTGGACTAATATTCTTTTTTATTTAATTTTTTGTCACTTCAGTGCGTTGATTTTCTTTTGGTTTAACTAACACAGGGGCTATGGTTATAGATCTCTTAAGCAGCTCAGCGTAAGTTGGCTGAGTTTTCTCCTTAACTTCACATTCTCTTTTATTTGACTAAATCAACTCACTCTTACATTCGTCTATTTTGTTAGATAAGCATTGACGAACATCATCTATTTTTTGCATTTGCTCTTTTTTCTCATTTGTATTTTTGTTTGAGTGTACAAGTAAGTCTTCTTTAAATTCTATTATTGATGCTGTAATTGACTGCACATCTTGTTTCTCAGTTACACACTTTTTTATAACTTCATCAATATGAGCCGATAGCAATTTAACACTCGTATTTAAAATGTGTGCAATTTTTTCATATTTTGCTTGTTGAGACTCTAATAAATTTTCGTATTGTTTTAGAATTTTATTTAAAATTATCATACAATCATTACACAGATAATTCAAATTGGCACTGCTCTTTATTTTCCTAACATCATATTCGGTTAATCCGCCTTCACAACACTTTTGATGAAAAATCTTTTTGCATAAACCTCCACAAGCCACCACATTTACATCGCCAAGCGCAAACCGCAAATCACACTTTCCACAAAAATCATCCATTGCTTTGATTAATTTTTATCATAAGTCAACCACTTCATACACCTTTTGAATAAAAAAATAGTTCTTAAGCAAAGACTAGCAGTTAAATTTAAGAAAAATAGATTTATTTTATAAGCACTTGTTAACACGTCTATCACGAACCGAACTCTCTCTTACTTACTTACTTACTAAGGTGGCCATAACAACCCGTTACCGGGTTACGGCCGACCTCAAAAGCTCTCTGCAGGCGCCTGTGCTTCGCGCGCGCCTCTCCAATCAGTCACACCAAGCGTGGATAGGGTTTCCTCGGCTGGGTCTTTCCATCGGAGGCATGGTCTTCCTCTCCGTCGTCGCGCAGCGGCTTCCGCATCAAACACCTTTTTCGCCGGAGCTTCTTCTTCGCACAACATGTCCCAGCCAGCGCAGACGTTGGATAGTGATGCGCTTGACTATGTCAATGTCATCGTAGAGCTCGTACAGTTCATGGTTTATTCGAATACGGTAGCCGTCGTCGACGCGAACAGAACCGAAGATTTTGCGAAGAATTTTTCTCTCAAACACCCCAAGTGTGGCTACATCGGTCTGCGACACAACCCATACTTCTGCACCGTAGAGTAGCACGGGTAAGATGAGCGTCTTGTAGAGTGTCAGTTTTGTCGGGCGAGAGAGGTCTCTTCTACTCAATTGCTTACTGAGACCGTAGTAACACCTATTAGCAAGAGTGAGTCTTCGCTTTATCTCCAAGCTGATATCGTTTTGGGTGTTCACGGCGGTGCCAAGATAGGTGAATTCCTTGACAACTTCGAAAGTATAGCTGTTCGCAGTAATGTTGGATCCAATGCGCCGCGTCTCCCTGCTTGTGGACAGCATATACTTTGTTTTGGCCTCGTTCACCGTCAAACCCACCTTCGCTGACTCTTTTTCCATTGCAGAAAATGCAGCAGTAACATCTCGCTTACAACGTCCAATGATATCAATAGCATCGGCATATGCAAGGAGCTGGACACTTTTGTAGAAAATAGTGCCATTACGATGTACACTGGCTTTTCGCAACACCTCTTCTATCAAAAAGTTGAAGAGGTTGCAGGATAGTGGATCGCCTTGTCTGAAACCTCGTTCGGTATCAAATGGTTCGGAGAGGTCCTTTCCTACCCTGACGGAGCTGGATGTGTTGCTCAACGTCATTCTGCAAAGCCGCACTAGCTTCGCAGGTATACCGAACTCAGACATGGTGGCATACAGGCAATCCCGTATCGGGCTATCGAAAGCAGCCTTAAAATCGATAAAGAGATGATGGGTATCGATCTGTTTTTCGTGGGATTTTTCCAGGATTTGACGTAGTGGGAATATCTGGTATACGGTAGACTTACCAGGTCTAAAGCCGCACTGATAAGGCCCAATCAGTGTGTTGGCGAACGGCTTAAGTCTTTCACACAGTACGGTCGACAGGATCTGGTATGCGATGGCAAGAAGACTGATTCCCCGGTAGTTCGCGCAAATTGTAGGGTCACCTTTCTTCAGTATAGGACAAAGGACACTGAGATTCCAATCGTCGGGTATGCTTTCTGCTAGCCATATTTTGCAGATGAGTTGATGCATATACCCTATCAGCTCATCGCCACCGGTCTTGAAAAATTCAGCAGGCAGACCGACAGCACCGGCCGCTTTGTTGTTCTTAAGTCACTGTATCACAACTCGTAACGCGTCATGGCTAGGTGGTGGTACGTTCACACGATCGTCGTTGATTGGTGACATCGGATTAATTTCTCCAAAGGCGAGATTGGTAGAGTCATCGCCAGCAAGCAGCTTGGAAAAGTGTTCCCTTTATAATCTCAGTGTACCTTGCGTATCCGTAACCAGATTTCCATGTTCATCTCTACAGGTAGTTGCTCCGGGCTTGAAACCTTGGGTCAGACGCTTGACTTGTTGGTAAAATTTTCGAGCATCATTCCTGCCTCGTAACACTTCGAGTTTCTCACGCTCACGCCTTTCCTGCTCTCGTTTCTTGCGTCTGAAAAGGCGCCTCTCTTCCTTTCTCTTTTCCCGGTAGTTTTCGCGCACGGCTCGCGTTGCGGCTGACTGCAGGGTTCTTTTGTATGCGGCGTTTTTCACTGCAGTAGCTTCGCGACACTCCTGGTCATACCATTGATTTCGCGGAGGTGGGCATCGGAAACCAATGACTTCCTCAGCGGCAGAGCGCATGGAGCGGGAAATATGCGCCTAAAGTCCACCGGCATCATCGGGTAGAGAGTCAGGTTGAAGGAGCAGTTCTGAGAGGTGAGCGGAATAGGCTTCGGCCGTCCGATGTGATTGCAGCTTAGCGACGTCCAGCTTTCGTTGCGTACCAGAGCGTACATCCTTTGCATTGCACAGCCGCATGCGTATCTTGGCTGCAACAAGATAGTGATCGGAGTCAATATTGACTTCCCGGAACGTACGAACGTCTAGCACGCTGGAAGCATGCCTTCCGTCGATCACAACATGATCGATTTGGTTTCGTGTTTTCTGATCAGGGGACAGCCAGGTGGCCTTGTGTATGTCGAGGTGTTGAAATCTGGTGCTACTTACTACCATGTTTCGCGCCGCGGCGAAGTCGATCAGCCGTAGACCGTTGTTCGAGGTGGTCTCATGGAGGCTGAACTGACCGACAGTGGGGCCAAATATACCTTCTCTTCCGACCTTTCCGTTGAAATTCCCGAGTACAATCTTAACATCGTGGGCCGGGCAGCGGTCGTATACTTCCTCGAGTCTCGCGTAGAAGGCATCTTTGACAACATCGTCCTTTTCCTCCGTCGGGGCGTGGGCGCAAATCAAGCTGATGTTAAAGAATCGAGCCTTGACGCGGATCGTAGCCAACCTTTCGTTCACAGGTGTAAACCTGGAGATATGGTGGCGAAGTCTCTTGCTTACAACGAATCCGCATCCCAATTCGCGCCTCTCCGCATGGCTGCTGTAGTAGGTATCGCAACTTGTTTGGTGAGAGCAACCTTGTCCTATCCATCTCATTTCCTGGATGGCGGTGATATCAGCCTTAATTTTTTTGAGGGCATCCGCCAATTCGATAGAGGCACCTTCCCTATTGAGGGTCCGGATATTCCAGGTGCATATCCTTAAATCATAGTCCTTTTTTCGTTTGCAGTGGTCGTCAACGTTGAGGGGTTCTTTATCCGAGGCTTTTTTAGTTTTCATTGGATTCTTTTTTATTACGTGGCGGGTACCAAACCCTGCGCACAACCCATTTTACTTCCCGGGTGGACGCGCTGCACACATTCGCTCACTATCTCAGCGGATGCGGAAATAGCTACCCAGATGGAGCCAGCGGGGAAGCTGTGTGTCAACTTGCTAATGGTTGGCTCAGAGATCGCTCTGGCAATCCCCAGGTGGAAAGCAGTCAGAAACTTTATTCTTATCAACCAAAAGTCAATCCAGCCCCGAACTCTCTCTTAATTAAGTTTAAATAGCCAAAGTTTTAGTTCTCTAAGAAAAACATGCTTATTTTGAATTTTAGTTATGTCATTCGGCAATTTATTGAAAAATCTTGGTGTAAAATGTGCTGAATTTTGTGAGGCGGTACAGAAGCTTTATTGAGATTATTGACTCTTAGATTTTAAGTCGTGTTAATTCTTTTCGTAATATACGAGCTGTTAAAAAATACATTTAGAACTTTATGGAAGTAGAGATGCTTAAGTGGCAAGATGTTAAGATCTTTAAACAATTCAAAACAATTTTCTAATCTACCTTTGTTGCAAACTAAGCGAACTATGTGTTTTTGGGCAGTAAGTAGAGAGATTTCATTGTTGTGCGTACCCCCCCCCCCCCTCCAGCAGACTAAGCCATAGTCCAATTTAGAGGGAAACAGACCATAGTAAATATTAAGAAGCAGGTTCTTAGAGCAATAGCTTTTTAATAGATAAAACTGGCGCACGATGCTTATAAAATATCGTTTCAACTCGGCTGTGTGTTGCACCCGAGACATTTTACTATCCATTATAATACCTAAGTATTTAAAGGAATTCACGCAGCCAATGCGAAAACAATTAGGTGAACATGGGTCCTGATTGAAAGCAGTGGTATATTTTGAATTACTACATGCGTCTTCATCAAATAAAAATTTTTTGCAAATTGTGGAATGAAAGATGTATTGGCTATCGCTTAGGTCTTTACCCGAACTACTAAAAAATAATATTTTTGTCTTATTACTAATGATCAATTTGTGAGCCGCAAACCAATGCCTCAGAATACAGAGATCATTATTTATTTTAGCGGTTAATTCAAGAGGTGAGTCACTGGCATATGCACAAGCTATAGTTTTACTCAAGAATTTTTGCATAAAAATTGAGTTTATATAAATAAGAAAAAGTACTGGTCCTAGCACCGAGCCTTGTGGTACACCAGTCACTACCTCTAAGAAAGAACCGTAAGCATTTTTTATTTTGACTCTGCATTCTATTTTTTAAGTATGATGAGAACCATTTAGGCACTATTCCCCGCAGACCACATTTATACAATTTACTAAGAAGAATATTGTGATCCACGGTATTAAAAGCTTTGGTAATATCTATGAAAAGTGCTGCAGCGTCGTGTGCACTAAGGCCGAAGTTGGGCGAGGGCGTTGCACAACTAAGGTTGGCAAACAAAACGTTTCGACGGTGTTGGTTGGACAACCAATTAAGAATGGCAAACATTATTGCTGGAGTTTGCTCAAAGGTTTGAATAGCAAGGCGACGGCTAAATGGCGCTGTCAGAAAAAAAATTTTGTGTGGAAATGATATAAAATATCAGGCGATGGTTTTTTTTCTTTGTTTGCAACCGGTGGAGAGAAAAGTGATATAAGGCGAGGCGTAGAAGGTGGTGGGAGGATTTTTCCTGTGATTTGTGTGGTAAACGGTCGTGCGGGGTCATAAGTTTTAAATAAAAGAATAAAAAGGATATGCCAATCTTAAATTGAAAAGACGAGTTTGTAAATTTGGTAAAGCCAAAGAACAGAAAAGTGTTAAGCGTAAAATTGGAATTATCGCCATAAGTAAATCCAGGCCGTAAAAGAAAAATTAGAGTCGTAGACAATAAAACCGAAAACTGCCGCGCATATCCAAATTTTGGCGTAAAAATCTAAGTTTTTAAGATCAGTGGAACGTAAGGATCGAAAATTGATTAAATAATATTAATTCAGAGGAGAGCACAATAAGCATTTCGTGCAAAAATAATTTGACTGACTCGCTGTGGGACATAAAAGCGCGAATTCGTAGCTGACCACAGCCAAGGAGAACAACACAACTATTTAAATGTAATGGACCGGAAATCTAACACATCAACAACCGTCCTCCAGCCATCTCAAAAAACAACAGTAACGACCACAATTTACACCACCACCTGCAGCAGGCGCAGCAACAGCGATTACTCTGACGAGTCACACCAACATCAGCATCAGCAACAAGAGCCACGACGTTCAACGACAAGCCACCACCAGATCCCAAGATCAGCAGTAACAACCACTTCTCAGCATCAACATCATATTATTGCTTGCATCGTAGTAGTCATCACAACATAGTAAAATCTACATCCACGACAACAACAGCGATCGAGTGTAGCGGGCAGTGCAGCGGCGCGGCGGGAGCGTGAGGGTGACAAGAAGGAGTCCAGGTAGTTTTATTTTGTAATTTAATTTGAAAAAAAATCAAAAAATAAAAAAAGAAAAGAGAGCTTTGAAAACGAAAAAGAAGTGAAAAATAGTACCTAGTTTAGTTTGGTTCTAAACATAAACGTCTATGTGTTTCTTTTTTTTTAGAAAAAGAAAGATAATAGAGAAGAAAAAGTTAAATTGTAATAAAAAGTAAAAATAATGTTTACAAGGAACTAGATACTACTTGGACCTAAATCAAATATTGAAAAGTAATTCCTTGAAAAAAAATGCAAAAAAAAACAATTAACTCCTAAGCAAAATATTAATTTAAAATTAAAACCATCATAACTTTTCAAATGTTAATTATATGCCATTGCTAGAAAATGTATGACTAAAATTAGTTAACCAAATCATTTATTTATAAAAGAAAATAATAACAAGTGTCTAAAAAGAATAAATGAAAGTCAATTTAGCCCCATTCCTAGTCGGTACAAATATTAAAATTAGTTGCGTGTTGGTCTACAAACCAAATATGATTTATTAACGCGAACTTTATCAAAATCATAATCGAATTTACCATGTTCAAAATTTTTTAAATAAAAACTAACTTGACAAGATTTAACAAATACATAAAAACAAGAATTACTATTCCATGCAAAACCACTATAATTTTTGCTCATGAAGAGGAAGGTTATGCTTAGAAGAGCAAACCAGAATCTTAAAGTCATATAGATAAAATCAAACGATAGTATTTGTAATTAATAGAATAAGAAATGGAAAGAAAAATGTGAAGTAGAGAATAATTTAAGGAATATAATAAAACCAATTTAATTGAAGAATACTTGCTAGAAGCGTTTAGTTATTTAAAAAAAACATGGAAGCTTAAGTTAAAACTGGTGGTGTATGTAGCTTTTTTAGGGGTGACCTTAGAATCGGGCACGAGGTCACCAAGGACAGCTGGTATGAACCAGCCGAGGGTGGGCAGCCCAAGGCCGATGCCCAACACCGGAAATCGGCCCAGTCAAAAAAACCGCGGTACCCGGTGCCAGAGATGCAACAAGAATAAGTCTGACGGTAATGTAACACGACAGCAGTCTGATTTTTGTTATTAAAACTTCTAAATATTTCATCACAGAAAGTTACAAGAGCGTCTTCTGTAGACAAAGCTAACCGAAAACCATATTGACACCCACTGAAAAATTTATTTTTATTCAGAGAATTAATGATTCTTGTTTTCATTGCTTTTTCATAGATCTTAGAGGAAATAGGTAAAATTGAAATTGGTTTGTAATTATTTACCGACTGCTTGTCACCTTTTTTGAAGATTTTCCGGAAAAATCCCTTTTTCAAAGCTTTTATTCACTAGATGACAAAGTACATCTACAATGTTATGAACAATTTTCTTAATGAATGTGCTAGAAAAGTTTCCTTCCGTTTTTGCGTTTGACGTTTTTAATGAACAAATAATTTTAAAGATTTCTGAAGATGAAACCGGCTCAATGAAGATACTTGTGTTTTGGGAACCTTCCTTCTCTAAGCACCCACAGACAGAGGAACTCTGTTTCTTATCAGGAACAACATTCTTTACCACGTTCACGAAAAAATTGTTCATTCGATTTGCTTTTTCCACATCGTCACTTAATATTTCATTATTAACTATCACATCAGGAATTTCTAAATACATTTTTGTTAGTTCTATTTAAAAGATCATTTACCACTTTCCATTCTTTCCTCATGTCACTTTAATTGAATTGAGCTTCCCAATATAAAAATTGTCTTTAGCATTCTTAGTTTTAAATAGGATTTCTTTATTTAAAGCTTTATATTTTGTTTTGAAACCATTGTTATTTGGTTTTTTTAGCATTTTCTTGTGTAGGTAATTTTTTGCTTAATTCTATCAAGTAGCTCAGAAGTCATCCATGGTTTTATAATTTTTTCTCTTTGTTTTTATTCCTAAGTAAGCAGGTGAAGTTATTTACATGCGCTGAGAGGATATCAATGAAATAATTATATGCCGCTGATGGTTCAGGTTCACTGTAAACCTTATCCGAAAACTCGTATCTCAGGTTGTTGTTTAAAGAGACGAAATTTATCACACTTTTTAATTCGTTATAAGTATTAATTTTTCTCTACGCTGTTCAATGTTAGTAAGACTCAAGCAGGTCATACAGTGGTCTGAAATGTGTAAATCGGACACGGAGCTGCTTGTTAAAATGGTACTTGTCTTTTTTAGCCTCAGAAAAATATGGTCGATACAAGTTTCAGATAAATTAGATACGTGTTGGCTGGTTTATATAGGACTGTAGCCCATGACATCATAAAAAGGTATTTGTCTGCAAGACTTGAGTCTTGTAAAATATTTAAATTGATATCACCCAAAATTACAAGATTGTCAGATTTATTGGACGATAGAAGATTATTTAAATCACCCAAAAACTCATCCTTCGAACATCTTTCATGCAGGCGGTAAATACTAATAAAGGTAAACATTTCATTATCTATTAAACATTTCACCTTAACTACATCGGATGAATAAAATTCAGCTCTGTAAACTCACAGTTTATAACGGCTTTGACGAATACCGCGACACCCCCTGCCGCATATTCATTATTACAATTTGCAAAAAGGTTGTAGCCTGGTATCTCAAATAGATTTATCTCTCCTTCATAAACCCATATCTCTGTTAGAAAAATAAAACCTAGCTTGTTTTTAAATGACTGTAAGTGCAAAAGAAAGTTGTCAAAATTTTTTCGCATGCTACGAATGATCTGGTGTATAATATAAAAACTTTGAGAGTTGTTTGTGATCGCATTAAGGTTAACATTTGTACAAGTGCACGTAAGAAGGGGCTCATTTAAAATATTCAATCGAAGATTTTCAGTTTCGCTATTCATTCAAAACAAAAGAAATCAAAATTATAAATTAAAACATTATTTTACTCTTTGAAGATCTTCGATTGAATCTATTATGAAACATTTTTCACCCTCTTTCTTACGCATAAAAATCTTCCCATCCGCGATCCAAACAAATTTGAAGCCTTTTTCTTTTTTAAATTTTAGAGCTGCTTTATAAACATTTCTTTTTATAAACGTGAGGCTCTTATTTTACAACCAAAAATTTTAGTGCACAAACTATTTTTGTTTACATATTTTTGTCTTATAATTAATTTTTTTGTATTGAGAGACACAAAATTTACACATACAATAGTCTCATTATTTTCTTTATTTTTACTTTTTTTAATGTAGCAGTTGTCAATCTGTGCTTCGCAAATATTGACATTTAATCCGCCGGAGAAAACTTTCAAAGCTGCAAAAAACACGGTTTTTGGCTATATTTGAGGTTATTTTACTTCGCGAATAAAATTGTATTTCCAAAACTGGTTGTGGCATCTGAAAGTATTGCACTTACCCTTCAAAACCCATTTTAAATTTTGTCGATATCTCTTTTAATCACCGAAATATCATAAATTTAAATTTTCTATGCATCCTGCCATACTAAAATTAATGTACATCTGTATGTAGGCCTATGTATATCCTATCGCCGATGCTGCCATCTGGAACTACTATAATAAATCCACTAAGCTACAAGAACGACGAAATTGGACATTTCTAGCTTAAGATATGGGTTTTAAAGTGAAAGTAGGTCGAAAAAATTAAGAGACCACAATATCTCGAAAACTATACCATTCAAAAAATTTTTATTTTCATTTTCGAACTCAGCAGAAAAAAGTATATAAGAAAAGTTACCTTTCATCAGAGAAACATAAAAAAATCATTTTGTAAACTAGTGTTATTCAAGTAAAATTTTTCTAAATTATTTTTAGATATATCAACACGGGTACTCACTTTTTATCTAGATTAACGTGACCATATGATCCGCGTTTCGCGGAGCAAGTCCGCGTTTTTGATTTTCTACTCCGCGTGGTCCGCGTTTGCATAGGAAATAATAAACCTTATTTTGCTAGGGTTTTCGGTGAAAGTGAGGACTTTTTTCATATACAAATAATAATTGGAGGTAGTAAATATTTGAATTTCCATAAAACCTTAAAGATAATTGCTGAGTCATGTTACCGCGACTGCACTGTACCTTTTTAGTACATACAACTTTTTGCGGTTAAACCAAACGAATCTTTAATAAAGTTTCATCAACTTTTTTCTGCTCCGCGTTTTGATGAAAAATATCTGGTCACGTTAATCTAGATACTTGCCAATTTCTTTTATTAACTTACAACATAAGGTGGTGGGCGCCAAATTAGCTTTTGCCTGCAGCTTAAATTGACCTTCGTCCGCCCCTGCATATAGTACATATGTATATCTTATATTTTATATTAAGATATTAAGAAGAATGTTAAAAAAATAGTGGTGCAAGAAGAAAGTTAGGGAAGTTAAGAGGAAAATCAATCATCCATAGTTAAAAAAGTAATTTAAAACGGACGTTTTTTTTTTGTTTCTGATTTTTCTTATGGTAGTCGGCAAGAAATTCCACAGCTTAGTAGCGACAGTAAAAAACTGACGTTCAGAAGTCAGATTAGCATATTTTGGTTGTCCAAGCCTCCTGGTTTGAAGAAATTTTATCTTTGATGCTAAATAATCTGGGTCGCAAGCTGTTATTACTTCAAAAAGGAAAATAAGCGCCCAATATTTGAGGAAATTGTCGAATGATGATCCGAAAATTTTTTTTGCGTATATTGAAATATGATCTCGGTATTCATACCATATACAAACCGAGCTACACTCGCGCTCAAAATTAAGTGGGTTACCATTTTCTAACTGAATTAGGTATATATCGAATTTAAGTAGTAAATAAAAGACATTTTGATAATTTTTTTGATGTTAAGATGTTTTGTCATATATTCTCAGTCAATTCAATGTTTTCTAAAATACATTTATAAACAAATGAGGGCAAAATAATGTCTCAAAACCAAATATCAGTTTATATGAAAAAACATAAAAAAGAAAATGTTCGAAAATAGTTAACTTATTCAATTTTTTTTTTAAATTTCGTAATTTGTGGAACCACCTTTAGTATTTATTACCACCTGCAATCTTTTTGGCGGGTCAATTTTGTCCCACTCGCTCTGAAGCTACGGAAAGAAAGTTGGTAAATGTTGCCTTTTACTTCTTGGCTCATTGGTACCCTAAATTGTCAAAATATGTTCATAATTTAGCCGCCTCAATGCTTACCATTGTGTTGCTGAAATTAATAATCCAGACCTTAATGCGCCTTTCTCCACACTTTTTTATGTTTTTTTTTTTGCCAATCAATTCAAATTTGCTTTCACCTAACCTACTTACCTTTTTCCAAAATTTCAGAGCCATTGAACCATCCAATCGATGTTTTTAAGATCACGAAAACTAATTGAATTCTGAGAAGTCACAAAATTTGTGAAGTCAAAAGCAATAAGAAGTAAATCATGTCTAGAAAGCCCAGGTGCGGAAAGTAGACCGTATTTCAGTACTTTTTTGGTATCGCTTGCAAAGCAAACATCAATCAAGCTGTATGATTCAATACTATGAAAGTGGGTTTGTTGTATTAAAAGGTAGTAATCGAATTGACTTCATTGTGTTTAGCAAAGGACTGGCTTCTACGTTGTTCATGCAATTCATTTATATGTACAATGGGTGGCCAAATTATTAGGGGCAGTACTCATATTTTTGTATTTTCTAGTTTAAATGATTTTTTTGAGCAAATAATTGGTGCTAGGCTTAATACGTATTTTTTTTTATTATAATATTCTATTTAGATAATAAAAACAACATAATTTGTATTGTACACTCATTTATTTTTTCGTAAGGGTAATATTCATATCCTTAGAAAATTTTATGCAAATAACATTAATAGCTTCAATTACGGCTTCTATGCCTCAGGGCATTCTCTGTATACATTTTTTATTTTTTTTTGATTTGTAGGAGTTCGGTGTTGTGATGTCATTCTCTGGTGAGTGTTTCAATCAATTTCTGCGTAGTGGTAATCAATCCTTTCGCGATCGTCCGTTTGGAGTTTTTCCACATGTTCTCTATGAGCTTCAAGTCAAGTAAGTTCGCCGCCAAGGCAAAACACCTATGTTTTTGTTAGGTAAAAATCCAGTAGCACTTCTGGCTTTGTTGTTAGATACCAAATCGTGCATAAAAACGTACGATAGTCACCAGGGAACCATTCTTCGAGCTGTGGCAGAAGGCGAGTCTCAAGTACTCGCTTGTACTGGTCCTGCCTCATGGTCCTTTTCACAATGTGTAGACGTCCCATGCCTTTGGCTGAGATCACAGATCACACCATGACGCTAGTCGGGTGTTTAACCCTCTCTAGAAAGCAGTCCGGGTGGAACTGCTCACCAGGGTATCAACGGAAAAACTTACTCTTGTCAACCAAAATTTGAAATGTTGACTCGTCAGAGAAGCATGTCTGTAAAGCACGATTAAAATGAAAAAAAAAATTGTTATTCGTGAACTAAACTATTTTAAAATGTAGCATATACTCGATTCTAATCCACAACAGCGTTATTCAAGTGTTGTTTGCGCCATAACAGTCGCTTCTTCTTCATGGCTTCAGTCAGGCCGAGGAGCGGTCAGGTTCTCTTTTGCCAAACGCTACCGGACAATCTGTTTGGAGACGTGAATTCCCCGGCTTTTATCTTCGTAGTCAGAAGAGCAATACTTTTCCTACGATTTATGAGGCAGATGTCCCTATTTTTTTGGTCGGTACGAGGTGAAGTGACTCTTTTTCTACCACATTCTCTTACGCAGTTTGCGTCCAGTGGCTCGTTCTGACCTGTTTTTTTTAATGCGGCTAACAATCGACCTTGAAACACCTTCAAACGTTGCTATGTCTATTTGGGAGTGTGTAGACTGACAAATTAACGTCGGCATTTCTCTACATTTTCTTGGAAACGTGTCTGAAGACTTGCCCATTCTAAAATGAAGCAATTTTGAGGTTATACCTCAGTACCGTTGTCCAAATATAAATTAATTCATGAAACTTAGTAAAACTAATTAAATAAGAAACATTATTTATTTTAAACGACTGTACTACAACAGAAAGTCGTACCAAGTGAGAAGCAAACTCAATTAACCGCGCCTATTTATTATATGACGCTCATACTAACATCGCCGCTTATCAAAAACAACAATGAATAAGTACCAGCTGCAAAAGGGAAGTAAAAAACTTTACGAAAACTAATTTACATGATCAAAAAATTCGGTTAAACTTGAAAATACAAAAATTTGAGTACTGTCCCTAATAATATGGCCACCCATTAAACTAAAGTTTAATCCAGGGTTTAAATTGCTGCAGCAATTTCTAATACTTTGCTTAATGCTCATCATTGCACCAAAAAAGCTCTGCTGTGACATACTGTGCTGCGAAATGCTAATTGCTTTCCACAGAATTTTCTTATTTTACTTCAGCAGCATTGAATACTTCGATAGCATGCTGCTCAAAAGTATTTACTGAAATGCTGCAAAACTGGCCTAAAAAGGGTTGAATGCTGATTGCTTCATACTTGTTTTTGTAAACGCATAAAAGAGAAATAGATAAAAGAATATGCACACGACACGGTTCACTTGAAGCAAGATCAAGATCGATAAAATTGTCAACCAATTCTGACAATGCACAATTATTATATAGTGTCTTGAGATTCCAAATACATAATCCGCGAAATTGGATCTGCTCATTTACTCGTTTTATGACCATTTTAAGGTTAGGACTTTGGCCGACACGGTTCGTTTCAAGCAAAGTCAAGATCGGTAAAAATTGTTAACCAAATCTGACAATACACAATTATTATTTAGTGTTCAGAGGTTCCAAAAACATGATCCGTAAAATCATGCTTGGTCATTTACTGGTTTTATGGGCATTTTAAGGTAAACGCTTTTACCGATAATTTTAATAAAATTATGATGCGACCGTGTAGTTTTTGATGCTTTTAAGATAAGCAATATATGCAATTGAATGGTGCAATGTTCAAATGTAATAAATGTTTGAGTACAAGACGAACGTCCGTCCCGACTCTTCGCTCACCACCTATTTCTCCAGCAGCAGCAGATCCGCTCAAAGAAAATAGAGCTGTTACCAGAGAAAAAATCTCATGCACCTACTCTTCATGCGGTATTGCCAGATCATAGTTCTGAATATGCGGACAATGATGTAACTCAACAACAACAACAACAACTACATCATCAACTACACTCATAGAAGCAGAGACAGCAGGTAAACAGAGCAGATAATAATGCAGCTCTTCAATCGGGTGAGCAAGTGATAACGTTGGAGTTAGTGTTTAATGAGCTTCTTGCAATAAAAAATATGCAAACCACCATGCTCTCTTTAATTACTTCTTTACAAGAGGAAAAAAAGCGCGTTAATTGAGAAGGTCAATTACCTGAAAAACGAAATAAAATTACTCCAACATCAAAATAATGAGAAATGTATTGAGATTGTTGGCGTTCCTGACTTCAGCCAAATAAACGCTCTTGTTTTCTGAAGAGCAAATTGCTGCTATGTGAAGAAAATTAGGAAAGACAGCGGTTCTGATGCGTCGAACGTGACCCTGGATATTTTATGTATTAAATTTGTATCTCGCCTAAGGTTAGGTTAGGTTAAAAGGGTTGCTTGCAAAGCAAGATTCACTCGAAGGCAGTTTGCCCATTGTGATACCCTACATATATATAAAAAAAATGTTCCCCTCCTTCTCCTTTAAAAAGTCCTCGCCTTTTTAACAGAGAACTGCAGCGGTGCACCGCAACCATAAGTATACTCCATACATACTTGGTATTTTTCATATCCAAATATCCAAAAGCAACGCAAAATTATGATGCGGTGTTGTTTGCACCCATGGCTCTTTTGTACCTATCTTAATGCGATTACGCCAATACCTTTCGCTCTTGTCTTTACTCACTTTTGTACTCATGCAGAGAGCGACTGCAAATAGTTTGTGAGAGTAAAAACCACCACCAAATTTTTGCGACACATTGACACTTGGGTAATCTTTTTTTTTGCATATTTTGGTTTTATGTGTGCTCTGCACGATCACTTAAATCGCGGTGGCCGAAATACTTACACTCAAGTTCGGCTTGCGGTGAACTTTTGCCTATGAAAGATGTCAAGCGCAAAGAAAACAAAATACAGTAGACGTTTAATATAACGAACTAATTAATGCACGAGTCAGTCGAAATATCGTAAAATTCGTTATATTGAAGTGTATTTTATTATCGAAACCGGCTTTTATTAACGCATACATTTACTCGTATAAAAGTTAAGTTAGATTTTGGAATGCTATATTGACTTGCGATCAACTTTACTAGTAATAAGAAGTTATTTCAGTTCAACAGCTATTGTTGAATTAAACAATGTTCGTTATTTGAAATAGTGAACATGTTTAGCGTTCCTAATTTTGAAACATCAATGGAAAATTCCAATTTGAAAAACCGTTCATTAGATTACTTTTCGAGTTATTGCGCAAAACTTTTTTTGTCGGCCTCTCACAACTAGGCCCACCACTAGTTTGCTGGCTGACGCTTATTTCGATCATCAGCTATACATAAACTATCATTTACAAAAAAAAAATTAAACGGGAGGAAACTGCTTCGCAAAATTCAACGCTGCCTCCCGTACTAATATGTTTATTGAAAGAATTCGCGAATAGATGTTGCTTCTTGCATTCAGAAATTGATTTTTGGACCGCTTTTTCGCGTAAAAGTAAAAATGTTGGTGTTCACTATATTACTTGATTCACTATATTACTTGATTCACTATAAAGGGTGTTCACTGTATCCAGACACGACTGTATATTGAATAAATAGCAAAATTCATCAGAAAAGATTTACCGTTAATTATGAGCAGCAAGCTTCTACGCACAAACAAGAAAAAACAACGATGTGATCGGCTATCTGCATATGCGGTGTTTTCGGTACTTGATCTTTACTTCGCTAATCATCACATTGCTTTCGACAATATATTCTGATAATTTCTTGTACATGCATTATTTTTGTTGTTCGCGCGAAGTATGAATACGTCTGCCGAAAATGACAAAAAGAATGTGTGATGAAAAGTAAAGCAGAAACCGCATACATCTCACTTGAGTTTAAAAGTAATTCAGTCATTGCAATACAAAAATCTTTATGGGTATATAGACTGCATAGACAAAAAAGTATGCGGTTGCGATCACACCGCAATCGCTTTTAAGGTGAGTATACTTACAGTCACAAAAATAGGCACTCGTGCCGTTCTCTGCTTTTTAAGTAAAAAATAGTGAAGGAAAAATACAAAAATAGAAAGAATCTATCCACTAGAATCTTTGAAAATGCTCATAATAGTAATTATATTTATATTAATGAAAGTCTTTGTGGTGATAGAAGAAACATATTTAATTCATGCCGCAAAATAAAGAGAGAGAAAAACTATAAGTTCCTTTGGATTGGTAGAAATGGAAAAATTTTAATGCGCAAAAGGGAAAATGACAATATTGTTGTAATTGTTTCACTCGAGGATCGATCCAAAATAATATAAACTAAAATTGCTTCTTTTTTTACTTTTGATTTAGTGAAAAAATGAACAATGCTGAAATGAATTCTCGAGTCAGTTATTCAAATTCAAATTTTGCGTGCAGCAAAAATTTTTGACAAAAAATTGTGCAACTTCGAAAATCCGGACATACGCCAGTACGGACACTCCAATAATTCGGACGCTTTTACATTTCGGACAATTTAAAATTTTTACCTCTACAGTCCGGACAAATTTTTTTTTATGCAAGAAAAAAAATTAAATACCGTTGTTTACCGTTTTTACCACGAATATTTTGTTATTCGCACTTTGATTCAAATTTCATACTGTCATTACTTCAGTTTCGGTTCTTTCAATCGTAAGCGTGTTTCTCCAATTTCGTACCAAGTGGCATATTTTTAAATAATAAACGCAAGCATAAAACACTAACTTTATAGAAAAAGTTTGATATTTTACAAAGTCTTAATGAGGGAAACATATGAGTTTTTTTATGAAGGCGCGCATCAGTCTTATTGTATGAATCGTATGATATTCTTCAAAGTTATGTCAGGAATTTTGATTTGAATGCCGTTACATTCTTAGGATTGATTGAAAATGACATCAGAAAAAAATTTTATGTCGAATTTAATGTTTAAATTTAAATAACATGGTGCGTGTCATCAGTAAAAAAATCGTAGTTTCCAAAGTTATGGCGGGAATTTCGTTATGAAAGCACATGCATTCTTAGGATTGATTGAGGAATAACTAAAAAAATCAAAAAAAAAAACATAAGAAAGATATTGAAAATATTTTCAGAAAAATTTTTGTAATTAAAAAAATTAGTGTTCAACAAATTTATTTAAATCTGTTTATTTTTTTTAAAGTTATAGTATTTTTTAACAAATAGGATTAAATAATTTTTCATCCTGTCTTCTATAGTTTTTGAGATACGTATTTCGTTTCAAAAAATGCTCAAAAAGCTAAAAAAATACCAAGTGTGCGGTTATTAAAAGAATGACCGATATATGTACATAAAAATATGAATTCAATCACCCTAATTTTGTAATTCGTCGACGTCTCTCGTCTCGATTTGCTGTCGTCTTCGCTTCGACGTCGCTTCGTCTCAGTTTTGGTATCGTGTAACAAAAGCGAGACGACTCAGAAAAAAATCGATAACTTGAATTGAGAAAAATGTCATCTTTAATTTTGCTAACGTCAAATAATTAAAATAATTGTCAAACTGATGTATTCTTGTTAGTCTCAATAAAGAATTCAATTCAATTCAAATAAAATATTTGAAATAAAAAAAATATGGATTCAATTGAAGTTTGGTTTTCGTCAAGCAGTGATGACGAAAGGCCAAATACTCATATAGAGTGCAGTACTTATTGAAAACGCCACCACCAGTGGCTCTGTTTTCTTTGCTGTTATGAATGACTTTTTTTTGGTTTGAATTTGAAATCTTCTCAAACCTTTTTGAAAAAAATAATAAACAGTTTTATTTTGGTTTTTTAATGATTGAACTTTAAAATTTTACCTATCGCCAACCATCATCACCATCACGAATGGCCATTCTTTTTTAAAATCGACGGTTATGCCTTTTTTAAAACCATTTGCTAGGCCAATATTTGCCTGCATCAACTCGACCAACTTGCTAAACTGGTCTTGATTAGTGCATTTCATTTTTTTATTAAATAAAATATAAAATTTCCACAAAAAACATTCAAAATCACACGAACGAACGGTCGTCGTCTGTAAAAACTTAGGCGACATTTAATCAACGAAAGCGAGAGTCGCTTTCGTCAAAAGGCGACTTCGTAAATACCAAAAATAGGCGAAGATTTCGATAGTTATCGAAAGTCGTTTTAGACGATGCCAATTTATTAGAGACGACAAAAAGCGAAGACGAAGACGACTTACAAAATAAGGGTGTATATAATATTATTTTTGTTTTTGAATATATATATCTGCAGCAAAAGAGTCAATTCATGTTTAAATTCACTTAGATTATTTAAAAAATTTTCACTACTATTGTCCGGAGAACTCGATAATCCGAACGAGCCTAAAACTATATGTGTCCGGATTGTCGAAGTTGCACTGTATAAGGAGTCTCAGAAAAAATTGAGATAGCTTAGTTTGGCAACTTGATACTTTCAACAATAAGCCTGATTTCATCTTTTCAACGGAGATTGATGAAGAAGTATCTCTCTTGACTTACCAGGATATAAGATTTTTGCTAACTGCAATAATAAGTACGCATCCGGTGGTGTAGCAGTTTTTTTTAGGGATAATCACGATTGTATTTGTGATGCTTATCAACTTTGCAGTGCAGATGTGTTGAAAGCCAGATGCTTAATAGGTAACAGATTTTATACTTTTTATTGCATTTATAGGTTTCACAATACTGCAGATAATGAATCCTTTTTGAACGATTTTCATTTATGGTTGTCAGAAGATAGATATGTCAATATTGTGTTACTTGGTAACATGAATTTAAATATATTAGTCAATTCGGATTTTACTGACAAATATTTGATGCATTTGTCCTCTTTCGGGTTAGAGTCATGCATCAATGAAGCCACCAGGATTACTCACACATTTGCGACTTGCATTGATCACATTTTTTTGAGACTAGGTCGTACGAGTAACGTTTCACTAAGAAGTTCTGTGGCTCGCTTTGACATTTCTAACCACTGCATGTCAAGTCTTTTTTTTTTGAAAAAATTCTTAAATTTCTCAAGTTGGCCACTTCTAAACCCAAAATGATAATTTTTTTAATGAAACTTTGTTATTTAGATTGTCGAATGTGCTAGAAATTAAAATGTGAAATGATTTTTTTTTTTGTTTTTGTTGTGGTTGTTGTTATAAGCAATTGAAATTCGGGGACCAAATTTTTTCAAAACCTTATAACTTCTGAACGGATGCATTTAATATATAAACATATCTTAAAAATTGAAAAATACATTATTTAAAATTGAAAAAAGTTTCACGTATACTCTATTTGAATACGAATCGAACACCGTTAATTTTACAAATATCGTCGTATCCGTTAAAAAGTTATAAGGTTTTGAAAACATTTGGTCCTCGAATTTCAATTGCTTATAACAACAACCACAACAAAAACAAAAATCATTTCACATTTTAATTTCTAGCACATACCACAATCTAAATAACAAAGTTTCGTTAAAAAAATTATCATTTTGGGTTTAGAAGTGGCCCACTTGAGAAATTTAAGAATTTTTTCAAAAGGGGATATGATCCGAATTCAAGCAAAGTGATTTCGGTCACTAGTGATGCCGAAGAATAGTTTCGAGGCGGTATCTGTTGTCGTCATTTTTGGCAAACCTGTTCAGTCTTCCTGAACACTGTGGAAACAATGGATCACAAAATTCTTTTGGATAAATTGTATAAATGCGGCTTTAGGGATTCAATGTTTAGTTGGCTCAAGTCATATCTTTCAGGTAGAAAACAAAGAGTAAAAATTGGTAGTCTATTTAGCAGTCATTTAAATGTAGTTGTTTAGGTCCACTACTATTAGTTTTATTCATCAATGATATTGCATCTTTTTTTGTATACTGCAAATGTCTTCTCTATGCAGATGATTTAAAATTTTTTTGTAAAATAAGGGACTTAAATGATATTTCTCTTTTACAATCAGAAGTAGATAAACTTTATAACTGGTGCAATATTAATAACCTTCATCTGAATCTCAAAAAATGTGTTTATATCTCCTTTTCAAAAGCTTTCTCTGTTATTCCTTCTTCCTATAAACTTTCTAATTATCAATTGTTGTCTGTAAGTGAAATTAAAGACCTTGGTATTATTTTTGATTCAAGTTTTTCTTTCCGTTCTCATTTCGATTACATTATCCCAAAAGCTTATGCAATGTTAGCTTTTATTAAACGTAATGCTTCTTCCTTTAAAGATCCCTACACTCTTAAATCTCTTTATACGAGCCTTGTCCGTTCTAGATTAGAATATGGGTCAGTAATTTGGAGCCCTTACTATGAGTTACATAAGTTGAGGTTTGAAAGAGTGCAGAAATCTTTTACAAGATTTGCAGTAAGGTCTCTAAATTATATAGATTTTTCTCCGTCATATAATGCCCGCTGCCTTCTAATAGGTTTAAAATCTCTAGAGAAGAGACGTGATTTGTTATTGCTCTTGTTTCTGTTTGAAAGCTCTTAGCTCTTAGGTCATGCGTTCCTTTCTATTTAGAAACGTTACGCACAAATTATGCACGAAATGCTCCTATTTTTTAGAGGTATGAAGTAATATAATAACTTGAGTTTAAACTATTTAATTCATTTTTCATGTACCAAAAATTGTATGAGGTCTTTCTTAAATTGAATTTTATAATAAAATTAGTTTATTTTGTGATTTTATTTTGATACTCTAGTCTGTAAGAATATTATTCATAGACTGAAATAAATAAATATAGGTGTTCCTCAAGGCTCTGTCCTAAGACCAATATTCTTTGTGATATACATAAATTCAATTTTTATTCAAAAATTTTGTAGCAGTTTTTGCGTTCGCGGATGACATGGCCTGCACTTACGCATGTAATCCATATCCATAATCCGTAATCTAACTGTAGAAATCAACTTCGATCTGAGTATTTTAAGGCACTGGTTTTCAATACAAAAGCTTGTTTTAAGCGAAAAAACAAAACTTATGTACTTGAATAAAAAAAAATACATTGAATTTTCTTGAAATATCAGAAACGCGGTGAAAATATTAGCCTCGTGTTTGCAGAATATTAAAAAGCAATATAAAAATATAAACAAGCAAATCTTTTTTCACTTGAAGTGAAAATATCAATGCACTAAGTTGCAAATCTAAAAAATGGACGAGGAGAGTCCTTTTGGTGCAGAAATCAATATGGCAGATTCAGCTGGCTGGCGTTCGGCGCCAAAAAAATTACGAGTTTCTCCATCCAGCAGCAACAGCGGCGATGTAAATGGCGAAGTCATTAATACCGCCAACAGATTTTCGATACTGGGGGACATATCATTAAAAGTTAACAAAAGGCAGTCGCCAAAACCTTTGATTAATGAAGTGAATGACGAACCCATCAAGGACACCAGCGCTCAGCTCAACTACTTACCATCTTTAATGCTTATTACACCTGCTACACCGACCTTCCCCAGGAGTTCATCTTATCTAGACCACTTTTTGGTCTTAACACATCTGATCAACCTGATTGATATTAACTACTCTATAAGAACTCTTTCTACCTTTTCTGATCATTGCCCCGTGTTCTTTGACTTAAAATTTGAAGCTATGGAATTACCCTTGTCACATTCAGCGTTTGGTAAATCTTTTGCAAATATTGACTGGGTGGCATTTAGAACGGATCTTGATTCCAATCTTTCCCATTGCCTTCCTACTCAACTAAATAACCTTACCAATATTGAGATCGACAGTTCCATTAACACATTCAAAGCTCATGGACACTCTGGACAATCATACAGTCAATGTTGCTGTCAACTTCAAAAAATACATTAATCTTCCGAAAGATATTGAGAAGCTTTTTAAAACAAAACACGTTTGGCAGAAGCAACTAAAGAGAATTTTCCACAGATATTATAACAGAATAAGTAATGAATATAAGGAACTATCCATGAGAATCTCACTACTTTTTTTTTTTTTTTAAGCATAAGCCAACGCTCAGGGGATACCCCCTATAAATGCAAGGCACCGTGTTGGTTTAAGAAAAGGAGAAAAGTTAGAGGGAAGGGGGATAGATGGAGTAGTGTCCGTGAACATTCATCTTGAACTTTCCAATGTCAGAGCTGTCGGGGAAGACAAACGCAGGCAGGCTGTTCCACAACTTAATCGTGCGGCCAAAAAAATAATTATCGCGAAAATGTGATATCCTGTTGAACACCGGTGTAACACAAAAGGGATGGGCCTGATGAGACGCCCGAGTACTGCGAGAAAAAATTCGGACTGAAGGGATCAGTTCATGAATCTCTCTAGAGCACTTCCCCTTAAAGTACCTATAGAAAAGGGTCAAACACCCTACGTTACGTTGGTGGTGAAGGAAATCGATGGAGGAGTTGACAGATTCATTACCTATTAGTTTCATCACACGTCGCTGAACACGATCTAGTAGCTCCAAAGTAGTTTTTGGAGCCCCGGCCCAAATGTGTGAGTTGTACTCCAGTTTGGGTCTAATATAGGTGAAGTAGACAATACGATGATCAACAGGAGTGAAGTATTTCTTACACCGTTTCAAAAAACCAATACATTTGGCCGCTTTTTTCGACACATCGAATACATGATCTGTCCACCTAAGGTCTGATTGAACCGATATGCCCAGATCGTCAAGAGTTGTTGACCTCGCAATATCTAAGTCAGCCATATTAAGGGAAGGAAGGGGGTAATCCATTCGTCTGTGAGACATGAGCCAACACTGGGTTTTAGCAGCATTAAAATTGACTCGGTTAATATGACCCCAATCGGTGATTTTGTTGAGGTCACAGGCTAGTGAGTCATACATATGCCAGCGTTTACTCTTAACCTCTGTAGAGCTTGGGCGCTTTTTGAAGCAAAAAGAATGACAAATGTTGCTGTCGTCCGCAAAGGAATGGATTGCGTTGGTAGTCAATGACAGAAGGTCATCGATAAAAACCAGGAAGAGGGTCGGGGATAGGACTGAGCTCTGGGGAACTCCAGCATTAATGAAGTGCTCATTGGAGATGAATCCGTCCACCACAACACGGATAGAGCGATTACTGCAGAAGCTCGTAATCCAACGAGCGAAAGAATCACCAACACCAAAGGCAATTAGTTTTGATACAAGGGAGCGATGCCACACTCGATCAAACGCCTTAGAAATATCCAGAGCGACAGCCATACTTTCACCGAAAAGGTGAACACTTTGGTTCCATTTCTCAGTGAGAAGCGACATAAGATGACCAGTAGAACGAGACCTACGAAAACCATATTGGCGATCACTAAGTAATTCGTTGCGCTCCAGATATTTCACAAGGTGGAAGTTTATTACGCTTTCCATAACTTTGGAGAGCGCAGAGCATATCGCAATGGTTCGGTAATTATTTGGGTTGGAACCCTCGTCTTTTTTGGAAACTGGCTGGACATTAGCAACCTTCCAACATGGTGGGAATATCCCACCAATGTAGGACAAATAAAAAAGATTGCGTAATGGACGAGCCAGTGTCGAGGCACACTTTCTCAATACATGGGCTGATATGCCATCGAGACCTGAGGCTTTACTTATGTTGAGGTTTGAAAGGACTTTTTTTACTGCCCTGGTTCGAAAAAAAAAATAGGCGGCATTGACGTAGACCTACTCTGAACAGAGTGCAAAGGCTGACAGCTACTTGGGAGTGTAGCATTTTTTGCAAAGATGCTAGCCAATAGATTAGCTTTATCAACAGGGTCAGTAAATATTTGATCATTCATTAAGAGAGTTGGAATAGTTGATGAGGACTGATTTTTCACTCTCTTAACAAATGACCAAAAACTCTTGCTACCTTTGGGTAATGAAAGGATTCTTTTGCGTACGTTTTGTTCGTAAAGAAAGTTTTCGCGCTGAATTGTGGCATTACAGCAGTTTCTAGCTTCGATGCGAAGCCTTTCATTATCGGCATTCCGAATAAGCCGCCAATTCCGAAATGCTTCCTCTTTGGACCTGACTGCCGATCTACTTACATGTCTCATTAAACCAAGAGTGGACTTTGGGTTTAAGGTTAACCCTTTTAAAAGGTATGAATGACCGCATACCTAATAAAATAATTTCTTGCACCATTAAGGCCGCGGCATTTGTGTCCCTATTAACGAAACAGAATTTCCAATTAAAATTACGAAAAAAATTGTTCAACGCAACCCAATTTGCTTTATCATAAAGCCATATAATCCTCTTCGGGGCTTTGGGCGAGACTGTATGTAAATTACTATATTGAAAGGCAGCGGAAATAATACAATGGTCCGAGTTACTAAGAGGTGCAAGGACAGACAAGTCATATTTTTCATGATGGGACGTCAGGAAGAGGTCCAGTGTATTTAAGCTATGACCTTCAACGCGAGGAATATACGTGGGGTCGTGCACTAGTTGAGTCAGTAAATAAGATTCGTCAATCTTTTCAAAGGTAGGAATCCTCCCCAAATTCGGGCTTCTATACAGGAAACAGAAATGTAAAATGTCCGATTGAACTTTGAACTTAATCCACATGGAACTAAATTCGGCATCCATCGTGTTCAGTTGTTGTTCACACTGGTACGCTACATTGTTACGTATATATATTGCGAGGCCCCTATGAGGAGAGAATAGTGGTAGAAGGTGATAATCAGGTATGTGAAAATCCAGTGGATCAGCATCCCCACACACCTGAGTCTCACCAACTGCAAATACATGGGGATGGAAACTGGAGACATGGGCATAAACCGAAAAAAATTTCGACCTAAGGCCGCAGATGTTGCAGGAGTCAAAGCGAAATGCGTCCGACATTTGTGACACCACAAAAACCCAAGACAAAAATCACTGCCAATTGCTAGTGGAGACTAGGTCAATACTAAAGAGCTAAAGAGAATTAAGTGAGCAAGTGTTATGCCTTTGACCACTCAAGACTCAGGCTCCCAGCACAACCCAACCACAACCAACAATTAGCTTAGGATGAGGATAAGGAGAAAAATATACTAACAAACAACAGCAATTGTAAAGGGGAGGCCATAGAAAAGCTCTTTACGTTGACATTAGCTCTATCGTCGACTAATCCCAAAATTAAGGGAAAAACTTCCCAATCTGGGAAAACTGCTTGCGACTTGGCAGCGACGTCGGTAATGCAATTGTTATTGTTGTATGCTGTAGTTTATGTTGTTTTGCAAGTTGTTTTTGTTCAAAATTTCAGAACTTTATTTTGTTTTGTTAAAGCGTCGGTTGAACAGCTTGTCAGTTGTTGTTGCGATAGGTATTTATTATTTGTGTTAAGTAACTTATTTTGTTATTGTTTAGTGGTAATTTATTTTTATTTTATTTTTTGCTTTAGATTGAGGTTTCTTGTTGTTGTTTTAGTTAATGTAAGAACTCGCGACGAAAAACTTTTGTTATTGTTTAGTGGCAATTTATTTTCATTTTTTTGCTTTAGTTTGAGGTTTCATGTAATCTTGTTGATATTAGTTAATGTAGGAACTCGCGACGAAAACAAAAACACGGGCCACAATATTAAAACACAACGAGAAAATAACATTGAAACAAAACACAACAGAACAATGAAGGGGACCGCGCGACACGTCTTCTCACCAATAGATGAGAACAACTACTCAAAAAAATAATCAAGGATGGAGTCAGGATTTGGACAAATAAACAATTTGGCGAAAGATTGGCAAAAATAGTACCAGGACCAGGCTTTCAAAGAAATATTCAAAATCATGGGCAAAAGAAAAAAATTTTCGTGTAACAAAGTTACATCAAACGGGATTACGTTCACTGATGAGCGAGAGGTGGTTCTTGCTCTTGAAAACCATTTCAATGACATTTTTAGGGGGCTTAATCCTTTCATTGACGTTGCGTCAGAAGTGAATTCCGCAATTTTATCGATGCAACTGCAGAAACCACCCAGTATATTTTGTTTTGGCCCGGAAAGTACAGCTTTGATCCATCAGGTCACTGAATTTTAAAAATCACAAGAGGAAGTATCAGACATAATAAAGTGTCTAAAGCCCAAAAAGTCAAGTGGACCTGACGGTATTTCCAATTTCGTCCTCAAAAAAATTTCAAACACTGCTATAGAATTCTTAACTATAATCTTCAATAATTGCGTCAATAATGGATATTTCCCATCAATTTGGAAAAAAGCCAGAATTCTTCCGTTAGCCAAAAAACCTAATGATTCAAACGTCAACAATTTTCGTCCAATCTCGCTGCTCTCTAATGTGGGCAAGCTATTGGAAAGGACTATAATGCGTAAAATTGATACTCCAGAAGTAGTGCCTATAGAATTTATTTCTGAATATCAATTTGGATTCAAAAAAAGACACTCCACGGTTCATGCCTTATTGAAAATACACAATGATGCAACTATGGGACTGAGGTGGAAAAAATGCACTGTAGTGTGTTCGTTGGACTTGGAAAAGGCCTTTGATAGCGTTTGTAGGGAGGGTTTGCTTTTTAAATTGCTTCAATTAAATTTCCCAACACATATTTTTTATTTGCTAGAAAGCTTCTTGACGGGTAGAACCTTTTTTATTCAAATTCAACAGTCCATATCTAACCTTTGTGAAACTTCCAGTGGTGTTGCCCAAGGATCAGCTCTGAGCCCTTGCTTATTCAACATAATGCTGTCTGATTTTCCACACATTGATGATAATTCCACAGGAATTCTCTTCGCGGATGACACCCTTGTTTACGCAAATGATTTTTATCCTCAATGCACTCAGGAAGGTGCAAAATCATGTCAACAAATATACTAATATACTAATACTTTTAACAAAAAATGGGGTGTGAAAATGAACCTGCTGAAATCTAATTGAATTTGTTTTAGAAATGCGAGTGGCAAAGGGAAAGAAGGGGTGGTAAGAGAAATCTTAAATTAGTCATTGATGGGCCGGAAATACCCTTTAAGAAAAGTATGAAATACTTGGGAGTCAACTTTAATTGAATTTTTAAATTAAATCAACATGCCATGTCTAGTATTGAAAAAGCCGGGAAAATTACTAACATTCTTACTTGGTTGCTATGCAACAAAGAAATGATGAAAAAAACTAAATTGTTGCTCTACAAAACACTTATCAGGCCAATATTACTATATGCTTTCCCTTCGTGGTTTACTATCTCACCTGTGGAAGCATCTGAAATGGAGCGCTTGTAAAGGAGAATACTTAGACTGTGCATTAATAAAAACTTTGAAACACGAGCAAAAAGATACTCAAATGAGACGGTTTATGGTGATGCTAATGTTATTCCAATTATGAAATATGCTGTTCTCACGAAAAAATTCATCACCAGTCTGAATGATTCCGATAATGATATCATCAAAGAAATTTTCACCTTGCAGTTCAAGGATCGTGGTCCAGTACAGCATACCATTCTCCGGTAGGAATTCTTAGTGAAGATCTTGGGTTGTGTAACGAACCTTTCAGCCAGGGTTTCGGCTCGCCGGTATCCGGGGTTCGTGTACAAAAATTTATATTTTGCAGGTGGCTAACAAAGGTCGAATTTCCGGGAGTTTAAATAAGAACAAGACCTTCCATGTATATTTCTTTGACAATCCACTTTATTTTTATCTTAATACAATATTTGAGGTAAATATTATATATACATTCATATCTAAGACTAAGTTATAAAATATGATTCGGATACTTAGTACTTATCCTATCCGGCAGCGTACTTTCACGCCGCGCCGATACCGTGCAAAGGCGACGATAGCTGTGTCGAATTTTATATTACTCGGCGTCTGCTCTGACTACGAAGGACTAATTTTCTGTACGGCGTTTGGGTTTAATTTCTCCGACGGCGTTTATTGCCGCATACAAATACAGCGCAAAAGCGACCTGAAACTTGTATGCGTCAATTCGACGTATCCGGGGGCCTACTTTCGGTGACGGCGTTTTATCACCGTACACAAGTACAACGCAAAAGCGACTTGCTACCTGTGTACGTTAATCCAACGTACCCGTTGAACTATGAATGCGACGGATGCGCTGACTACGATGACCCGATTTCCGTGACGATGTTTTATTACCGCACACAAGTACAACGCAAAAGCGACTTGCCACCTGTGTACGCCAATACAACGTATCCGCCGACCTAATTCCTATGACGGTGTTTTATTACCGCACACAAGTACAACGCAAAAGCGACTTGCCACTTGTGTACGTTAATTCAACGTACCCGCCGACCTAATTTCTATGATGACGCTATATATTGAGCTAAGATTACGACGGATGCACTGACTACGATGACCTGATTTCCGTGACGGTGTCTTATCACCGCACACAAGTACAACGCAAAAGCGACTTGCCACTTGTGTACGTCAATTCAACGTACCCGCCGACCTAATCCCTATGACGGCGTTTTATTACCGCACACAAGTGCAACGCAAAAGCGACTTGCTACTTGTGTACGTCAATTCGACGTACCCGCCGACCTAATTTCTATGACGGCGTTTTATTACCGCACACAAGTACAACGCAAAAGCGACTTGCCACCTGTGTACGTCAACACAACGTACCCGCCGACCTAATTTCTATGACGGCGTTTTATTACCGCACACAAGTGCAACGCAAAAGTGACTTGCTACTTGTGTACGTCAATTCAACGTACCCGCCGACCTAATTTCTATGACGGCGTTTTATTACCGCACACAAGTGCAACGCAAAAGCGACTTGCCACTTGCGTACGTCAACTCAACGTACCCGTCGACCTAATTCCTATGACGGTGTTTTATTACCGCACACAAGTACAACGCAAAAGCGACTTGTAGCTTGTCGGCGTTAATTCGACGTACCCGTCGACCTAATTTCTATGACGGCGTTTTATTACCGCACACAAGTGCAACGCAAAAGCGACTTGCCACTTGCGTACGTCAATTCAACGTCTCCGCCGACCTAATTCCTATGACGGTGTTTTATTACCGCACACAAGTACAACGCAAAAGCGACTTGCCACTTGTGTACGTCAATTCAACGTACCCGCCGACCTAGTTCCTATGACGGTGTTTTATTAGCGCACGCAAGTACAACGCAAAAGCGACTTGTAACTTGCCGGCGTCAATACAACGTGTTCGTCAACCTCCTCTTGCGATGGACGCACTGACTACGGCGACCTATTACTTATGACGGTGTTTCCCTATCGTATACAAGTACAACGCAAGAGCGACTTGTAACTTGTATACGAGCTGCAACCTAAGAGAAAATGGGGAAAGAAGTTATGGTTAGTGCTTATCTTACGGCTGCTGCTGTTGTCCGGAGCTGTTGACCTGTTGCTGGCTGTGATCCTCAGAAGAATGACTAACTAAAACCAAAACCTTTGCCAAGTCACCTTTCTTTTCTAATATTCTAGCTTTTCCCACACTAAAGCTCTAACAGCTGTTTTACTGTGGATCGTGGAGACAGCTGTGGGGCAGGGCTACCGTATGCCAATTCTTCGCGTTTTGCTTGTGTCTATTCTACTAATATGGCGTTTTTTACGCGTCGCCCCGCGCTAACGTAATGAACTTAACTAAAGGTTTTAACTTATGTTATACATATTTATGATTAATAATTCATACAAATGGATTTAGATAAATAAACGAAATGATATTAAGAAATAAATACATAATTCGTGAAGTTAAATAAAACCAATAAATACGTTTGCTTATGTTTTCGGGCGTTTCGACGCGCTGCTATGAAAATTGTGGGTGGAAACGAAGCCCACTGACTTCCATCCTCACATTTCCCGCTTACTCCCGCGGCGAAACGGATTTTACTTGAACAAATGCAGTGCGGAGGCTCTGCAATCTAGAAGACTGGCATTTAAAAACGCAGGTCCAGGTGATATATTTTTCCATCAGAAACGGTGCTCGAGGCTATAGCATCACTGTAGGCAGTTTTTCTTCGCGATACTCAAGATATATATAGGTTCAGTGATTAACCATCGGAGGTATCCTCACTATTAGAAGTGACACACCCATCGCTGTTATTAGAGTTTGTGATGTCTGCATCGCTACTCTCAGAACTTATTGTTGCAGTGATAATAATGTTCGTGTTGTATGCTTCGCCACCTTAATTCTCGTCGTTGTCACACTTGAAGCAGATTCTGTTGATTATCGGGATGTAACTTGCTGTAGCGATCGTGGTGCCTCTAATTATTGCTCGTCCAGGCTTAGTTTTTGTTGCTTTGTGGGTTTGTTGACGACTAAAAATTGTAGAAAAGTAAGGAATTAGTTTTGTAACAGAACAGACTCCCTTGAGATTACAAATTACAGGAGAAATGTAACTTGCAATTGTGTACGGGCCCTCATACTTGGGCGCGAGCTTGGCTGCGAAACTATCGATGGCCTTGGATAGTGCGTGCTGTTTCACTAACACCAGTTCTCCGACGTTAGGTTTCCACTGTCGTCTCCTCAGGTTGTAGTGCCTGGCTTGGTCCTGCGATGCTTTAGACAGATTGTGCCTGACGATCTTGAAGATTTCTTGCAGCTGTGCAGCTCTTGCCTCCGGTTGTTGGCTTGGCGTGCCGGTACCTTGGGTCACTTCGTCGTACAGTGCTCTTGGTAAGCGGGGCTCCCGTCCTTGGGTGAGAAATGCTGGACTGTAGCCGGTTGACTCCGATGTGCTGGTATTGATGGCTAGCGAAATCTCTGGTAGGTTGTCGTCCCATACTCTGTGATTATTGTTGACCAATTGCGCCATCATCGTTTTGATTGTCCGATTCGCTCGCTCCGTAGGGTTTTCTTGGGGAGTGTAGGGTGCTGTAAATTGCTGTCGTACTCCAATCTCATCCATGTAGTTCTTCACTACCCTGCTCCTAAACTGAGTCCCGTTATCCGTGACGAAAGTTTTGGGAGCGCCGTACCTTGCCACGATCCTTTCTCGAAATGCTTTGACGACCCCTTCTGCCGTCGCCCTTCTAAGGGGTATTAATTCGGTCCATTTTGAGAATTTATCAAAGAACACTAGCAACGTAGTGTTTCCATGTTTAGATCGTGGTAATGGCCCGATAAAGTCTGCACATACGGTGGACCATGGCTCGTTTGGAATGGTTGTCAACATTTCCCCCGCTGGTGCTTGTTGGCTTGCTTTGTATCGTTGACAGGAGTCACAGCTTCGCACATACCGACTTATATCCCGGAACATGCCAGGCCAATAATACCGGTTGGCTATGCGGGAGATGGTTTTCCGGATGCCTAGATGACCAGCGTTCGGGCTGTCATGATTTTCTTCCATGACGCGCTTCCGGAGCGGCGTTGCTACGCAAAGTTTCCACTGAGCACAATCCTCGTCACCTGTGTGCCCTGGTAGATGACGGTATAAGTGCCCTGCTACTTCGGAGAAATCTGGATACTTTGCGGGTTCGTTTCGAACTTCGTCCTTCTTCTTCTCCAACCAGGTGCAGGTTTCGTCGGATCTGTTATTCGCTGTTGCCATTTGAATAATCTCTCTAGGTTGTCTGGACAGGACGTCGGCTACTACGTTGTTCTTCCCCTTCCGGTATTGAATTGTGAACTGATACTGCTGGAGCTCTAGGGCCCATCGGGCTACTCGTCCGGTGGGACTCTCGATTGAGTTCAACCATTTGAGCGAAAGATGGTCCGTGACTACTATGAATTTATACCCTTCTAGGTAGGGCCGCATTTTCCTGATTCCCCATACAATGGCCAGACATTCCTTCTCTGTTGGCGAGTAATTTTTCTCAGCGTTGTTTAGGCTTCGGCTAGCGTAAGCGATCACCCGCTCTTCTCCTTCTATGACTTGGGTTAAAACTGCGCCTAGGCCCAAATCACTGGCGTCGGTCTGGAGGGTGAATGTCTGGCTGAAATCTGGGCATAAGAGTATGGGTGCCTCCGTTAGTTTCTTTTTCATGGTCTCGAATGCCCTCTGCTGGTCATCGCCCCATCTCCAGTGCTTGCCCTTTCTCAACAAGGCCGTCAGCGGCTGCACTATTGCTGCGAAATCTGGAACGAATCGTCTGTACCATGAAGCAACGCCTAGAAACCGCCGCACTCCTCTAATGTTTTCTGGGGGTACCAAGTCCTGGATAGCCGCCACTTTCTCTGGATCGGTCTGGATGCCTTCGCTGCCGACGACGTGCCCTAAGTATTTTAACTTGGTCCGGAAGAATTCGCACTTTTCCGGATTAATTCTCAGATTAGCTGCACGTAGTCGTCGGAATACCTCCTGCAAGTTTTGCATGTGTTCGTCTAGGGTGGAGCCCGTTACAACTATGTCATCCAGATAGGCGAAGGCATGAGGCTCCATTTTTGCTCCGATAACTTGATCTAGGGCCCGCTGGAATGTTGCTGGTGCCGAATGGAGTCCGAAAGGCATGACCTTCCACTGATAAAGGCCACGGCCCGGTACGGTAAAGGCCGTAAATTGCTTGCTATTGGCCTCCATTGGTATTTGCCAATATCCATCCTTCAAGTCCAGACTACTAATAAATTTCGCGTTTCGTAATCGGTCCAAGATGTGCGTTATTCTAGGCAGAGGATCGGCGTCCGGTACTGATCTGGCGTTGAGTTGGCGATAATCTATACAGAGTCGCCATGCACCCGTCTTCTTTCGCACTAAAACAATCGGTGCGCTATAAGGACTGCGAGATGGTTCGATGCATCCTTTGGTCAATAATTTATCAATTTCCTCGTCAATGATCGCCTGCATGGCCGGGTTTCGCGGGATGTATCGCTGCTTGATCGGTCAATCGTCAGACATGGTTATCGCGTGTTTGGTGATATGTGTGACCCCTTCTAGCCTATCAAATTTTGGAAGTTCTTGGATTAAAAATCGATTTATTACCTCTTCTGAGTAAGATTGTTGCTCTGCTGTAGGCTCTGCCGCTGCTGTGGGTGAGGGCTCTGCCGATGATTTAGGTGTGGGCTCTGTCGCTGATGCATGTGTGGGCTCTGCCGCTGATTCGAGTGTGGGCTCTGCCGCTGATTCGAGTGTGGGCTCTGCCGAGATGACTGGAAGTGGCTCTGTCGCTGCGTTAACTAGTTGAGTTTCTGTGCTGCTTCTCCGGACTGGATTTATTTGTTGGGCGTAGGGTCGGTTTATATGGTGTTTCTTTCGACTTCTCTGCTGCTGTGGGCGTAGTTGTGGGTTCTGTTGGTGACGTTGTCGAAGATGTTGACTGCGTGGCTGCTCTGGATTGGACCCTAGGCCTTCTTGTTGTTTTACACCGGGTCTTTTGTTATGTATCGAGCTGACCATGCACCTTTCCGTTTGGTGCAGTATGCCTTCTCTTATCGTAATTATTTCGCCTCTGATATTTAGCGAGGCGCCACACCGTTTGAGGAAATCTATCCCCAGAACGACGTCTTCGGTAGCGTCAGGCATGACTACGAACAGAAATTTCAATTTCAGGTCCCTGAATTCTAATTCGGTTTCCACCGCGTGTTCGAGAGGCCTAATTGAGCCATCCGCTAACGCTACTTCACCTCCATACGATATCCTTTTGGCCTGGTGACCCAATTCCGCAGCGAATGCTTCCCTAACGAAGCTTATGGTTGCCCCTGTGTCGATGGTGGCAGCTATGTTTCTCTGCCCAACGATAACGTTGGCGAAAACTCGACTGCAGGGGCGTTGGAGGTGATGTTGTTCTATGCCGGCCGAGGGGGATCTTCTGGAGTACCTGCCCCCCCTCGCTCTGGGCGGTCTCCGTTGTCGTTTCCCGATGTACGGCAACAAGCTATGGTACGTGTTCCAATTCGGCCACAGACCCAGCAGAACAACCGCTGAGGATGCTGACAGTTCCCGGCAAAATGACCCTCTTGGCCACAGCGTCGGCAAGCAGTTCGAGTGTTGATTCTTTCTTCACCTTGAGTGGGGCCCACCATCCGGTGCTGTTCGGTGCGACTTCTAATCACTGCTGGTCGCTCGGGCTCCCGTTGTTGAATTCCTTCCAAATCCTCCGCTAATTGAATTAGTTCCTCTAGTGTCGAGAAATCTTTCCGTTTAATGTACCATTGGTACTCCGGCCGACAATTCCTAAAAATCCGTTCTAACATTTGTTGTTCGGTAAAATTCGCGTGACGCATCATCGTCTGTAGTGGTAGCAAAAATTCTTTGAATTTCTCTCGAGGCTGTTGACATCGCTTTCGTATTTCGTCGTCCAAAGTTTCAAAGTAACGTGGCGGAAGGAAAACCTTAGGAAATTTCCCTTAAATTTGGTCCACGAAATTTCTTGTTGACGGTTGTTCCGGTACCATGCTAAGGCCTTGTCCTTTAATAGTTCAGGCATTGCCCGGGGAAGATGGTTGGTGGCTACTCCATAGGCTGCAGCCAGTTCCTCAACTCTTTCTATAAAGGCCAGTGGCTCTTTGGCTCCGTCGTACTTTAGGGACCACTTCCGAACTTGTTCCATTATTATAGGGTTGTAAGGGCTGGTTCCGTCATTTGGTACGTTAAACCCTTGGGTAGAAAACCGATAGCTGGTTTCGTCAGGCTTGTGTACTGGCTGCGCAGTTGCGGCCGTTGTCACGATTTGCTCCTCACCACCACCTGGTCTGAGATAGGGCCCGGCTTTGTCGTCCGTCTGTGATGATTCTTCCGTGCCGTCTGTCTGGGTTCTATGCTGTGATGAAGATCTCTTGTGACGAGTCTGGAGCTCAAGCAAGCGTTGCTTCACTTCCGGTGTATGGTCTTCTGCCACGAAAACTTTGAACCTCTTCCGTAGGTCATCAACTGTTCCTGTTACCTCGAGGCCGAATTCTTCACCATACGTGACCAACTCCTCCTTTCTTAGACCATGGCACCACGACACGTTCAACATGGTTTTTTTTTTCTTATTATTATTTATTATTTATGTTTATTATTTTTTTTTTCACTAAAGTTTATTATTATTTCGCTTTTTTTTTCTATCGTTTGATTTCACTGGGTATTGTTTTGTTTTTCACTTCGCGCACTCAGGATGGGATAGGTACACTTTCACTGTATCTGCTGTATGCTGCTGGGGCTGCTGCTGTTGAATTTACGGCTGGGCTGTTGCTGTAGAATTTACGGCTGGGCTGTTGCTGTAGAGTTTACGGGGGGCTGCTGCTGTAGAATTTACGGCTAAAATATTTGGGGGGGGGGCTATTGCCTTGATTAATTGATATTTATAATTAATATAGTGTCTTTGATCCTCGAGGAACCGCGTATTCTCGTAAATGTATATACTCTCGTTTGAAAAACAGTGGATTTGCAAACACATGGAAGGAAACTCATCCGGTCGTATTTTATAAATTTTCATATGTCAGCCTAGTGTCCCTGCTCGGGCGCCATTGTAACGAACCTTTCAGAAAGGGTTTCGGCTCGCCGGTATCCGGGGTTCGTGTACAAAAATTTATATTTTGCAGGTGGCTAACAAAGGTCGAATTTCCGGGAGTTTAAATAAGAACAAGACCTTCCATGTATATTTCTTTGACAATCCACTTTATTTTTATCTTAATACAATATTTGAGGTAAATATTATATATACATTCATATCTAAGACTAAGTTATAAAATATGATTCGGATACTTAGTACTTATCCTATCCGGCAGCGTACTTTCACGCCGCGCCGATACCGTGCAAAGGCGACGATAGCTGTGTCGAATTTTATATTACTCGGCGTCTGCTCTGACTACGAAGGACTAATTTTCTGTACGGCGTTTGGGTTTAATTTCTCCGACGGCGTTTATTGCCGCATACAAATACAGCGCAAAAGCGACCTGAAACTTGTATGCGTCAATTCGACGTATCCGGGGGCCTACTTTCGGTGACGGCGTTTTATCACCGTACACAAGTACAACGCAAAAGCGACTTGCTACCTGTGTACGTTAATCCAACGTACCCGTTGAACTATGAATGCGACGGATGCGCTGACTACGATGACCCGATTTCCGTGACGATGTTTTATTACCGCACACAAGTACAACGCAAAAGCGACTTGCCACCTGTGTACGCCAATACAACGTATCCGCCGACCTAATTCCTATGACGGTGTTTTATTACCGCACACAAGTACAACGCAAAAGCGACTTGCCACTTGTGTACGTCAATTCAACGTACCCGCCGACCTAATCCCTATGACGGCGTTTTATTACCGCACACAAGTACAACGCAACAGCGACTTGTAGCTTGTCGGCGTTAATTCGACGTACCCGCCGACCTAATTTCTATGACGGCGTTTTATTACCGCACACAAGTACAACGCAAAAGCGACTTGCCACCTGTGTACGTCAACACAACGTACCCGCCGACCTAATTTCTATGACGGCGTTTTATTACCGCACACAAGTGCAACGCAAAAGCGACTTGCTACTTGTGTACGTCAATTCAACGTACCCGCCGACCTAATTTCTATGACGGCGTTTTATTACCGCACACAAGTGCAACGCAAAAGCGACTTGCCACTTGCGTACGTCAACTCAACGTACCCGTCGACCTAATTCCTATGACGGTGTTTTATTACCGCACACAAGTACAACGCAAAAGCGACTTGTAGCTTGTCGGCGTTAATTCGACGTACCCGTCGACCTAATTTCTATGACGGCGTTTTATTACCGCACACAAGTGCAACGCAAAAGCGACTTGCCACTTGCGTACGTCAATTCAACGTCTCCGCCGACCTAATTCCTATGACGGTGTTTTATTACCGCACACAAGTACAACGCAAAAGCGACTTGCCACTTGTGTACGTCAATTCAACGTACCCGCCGACCTAGTTCCTATGACGGTGTTTTATTAGCGCACGCAAGTACAACGCAAAAGCGACTTGTAACTTGCCGGCGTCAATACAACGTGTTCGTCAACCTCCTCTTGCGATGGACGCACTGACTACGGCGACCTATTACTTATGACGGTGTTTCCCTATCGTATACAAGTACAACGCAAGAGCGACTTGTAACTTGTATACGAGCTGCAACCTAAGAGAAAATGGGGAAAGAAGTTATGGTTAGTGCTTATCTTACGGCTGCTGCTATTGTCCGGAGCTGTTGACCTGTTGCTGGCTGTGATCCTCAGAAGAATGACTAACTAAAACCAAAACCTTTGCCAAGTCACCTTTCTTTTCTAATATTCTAGCTTTTCCCACACTAAAGCTCTAACAGCTGTTTTACTGTGGATCGTGGAGACAGCTGTGGGGCAGGGCTACCGTATGCCAATTCTTCGCGTTTTGCTTGTGTCTATTCTACTACTATGGCGTTTTTTACGCGTCGCCCCGCGCTAACGTAATGAACTTAACTAAAGGTTTTAACTTATGTTATACATATTTATGATTAATAATTCATACAAATGGATTTAGATAAATAAACGAAATGATATTAAGAAATAAATACATAATTCGTGAAGTTAAATAAAACCAATAAATACGTTTGCTTATGTTTTCGGGCGTTTCGACGCGCTGCTATGAAAATTGTGGGTGGAAACGAAGCCCACTGACTTCCATCCTCACATTTCCCGCTTACTCCCGCGGCGAAACGGATTTTACTTGAACAAATGCAGTGCGGAGGCTCTGCAATCTAGAAGACTGGCATTTAAAAACGCAGGTCCAGGTGATATATTTTTCCATCAGAAACGGTGCTCGAGGCTATAGCATCACTGTAGGCAGTTTTTCTTCGCGATACTCAAGATATATATAGGTTCAGTGATTAACCATCGGAGGTATCCTCACTATTAGAAGTGACACACCCATCGCTGTTATTAGAGTTTGTGATGTCTGCATCGCTACTCTCAGAACTTATTGTTGCAGTGATGATAATGTTCGTGTTGTATGCTTCGCCACCTTAATTCTCGTCGTTGTCACACTTGAAGCAGATTCTGTTGATTATCGGGATGTAACTTGCTGTAGCGATCGTGGTGCCTCTAATTATTGCTCGTCCAGGCTTAGTTTTTGTTGCTTTGTGGGTTTGTTGACGACTAAAAATTGTAGAAAAGTAAGGAATTAGTTTTGTAACAGAACAGACTCCCTTGAGATTACAAATTACAGGAGAAATGTAACTTGCAATTGTGTACGGGCCCTCATACTTGGGCGCGAGCTTGGCTGTGAAACTATCGATGGCCTTGGATAGTGCGTGCTGTTTCACTAACACCAGTTCTCCGACGTTAGGTTTCCACTGTCGTCTCCTCAGGTTGTAGTGCCTGGCTTGGTCCTGCGATGCTTTAGACAGATTGTGCCTGACGATCTTGAAGATTTCTTGCAGCTGTGCAGCTCTTGCCTCCGGTTGTTGGCTTGGCGTGCCGGTACCTTGGGTCACTTCGTCGTACAGTGCTCTTGGTAAGCGGGGCTCCCGTCCTTGGGTGAGAAATGCTGGACTGTAGCCGGTTGACTCCGATGTGCTGGTATTGATGGCTAGCGAAATCTCTGGTAGGTTGTCGTCCCATACTCTGTGATTATTGTTGACCAATTGCGCCATCATCGTTTTGATTGTCCGATTCGCTCGCTCCGTAGGGTTTTCTTGGGGAGTGTAGGGTGCTGTAAATTGCTGTCGTACTCCAATCTCATCCATGTAGTTCTTCACTACCCTGCTCCTAAACTGAGTCCCGTTATCCGTGACGAAAGTTTTGGGAGCGCCGTACCTTGCCACGATCCTTTTTCGAAATGCTTTGACGACCCCTTCTGCCGTCGCCCTTCTAAGGGGTATTAATTCGGTCCATTTTGAGAATTTATCAAAGAACACTAGCAACGTAGTGTTTCCATGTTTAGATCGTGGTAATGGCCCGATAAAGTCTGCACATACGGTGGACCATGGCTCGTTTGGAATGGTTGTCAACATTTCCCCCGCTGGTGCTTGTTGGCTTGCTTTGTATCGTTGACAGGAGTCACAGCTTCGCACATACCGACTTATATCCCGGAACATGCCAGGCCAATAATACCGGTTGGCTATGCGGGAGATGGTTTTCCGGATGCCTAGATGACCAGCGTTCGGGCTGTCATGATTTTCTTCCATGACGCGCTTCCGGAGCGGCGTTGCTACGCAAAGTTTCCACTGAGCACAATCCTCGTCACCTGTGTGCCCTGGTAGATGACGGTATAAGTGCCCTGCTACTTCGGAGAAATCTGGATACTTTGCGGGTTCGTTTCGAACTTCGTCCTTCTTCTTCTCCAACCAGGTGCAGGTTTCGTCGGATCTGTTATTCGCTGTTGCCATTTGAATAATCTCTCTAGGTTGTCTGGACAGGACGTCGGCTACTACGTTGTTCTTCCCCTTCCGGTATTGAATTGTGAACTGATACTGCTGGAGCTCTAGGGCCCATCGGGCTACTCGTCCGGTGGGACTCTCGATTGAGTTCAACCATTTGAGCGAAAGATGGTCCGTGACTACTATGAATTTATACCCTTCTAGGTAGGGCCGCATTTTCCTGATTCCCCATACAATGGCCAGACATTCCTTCTCTGTTGGCGAGTAATTTTTCTCAGCGTTGTTTAGGCTTCGGCTAGCGTAAGCGATCACCCGCTCTTCTCCTTCTATGACTTGGGTTAAAACTGCGCCTAGGCCCAAATCACTGGCGTCGGTCTGGAGGGTGAATGTCTGGCTGAAATCTGGGCATAAGAGTATGGGTGCCTCCGTTAGTTTCTTTTTCATGGTCTCGAATGCCCTCTGCTGGTCATCGCCCCATCTCCAGTGCTTGCCCTTTCTCAACAAGGCCGTCAGCGGCTGCACTATTGCTGCGAAATCTGGAACGAATCGTCTGTACCATGAAGCAACGCCTAGAAACCGCCGCACTCCTCTAATGTTTTCTGGGGGTACCAAGTCCTGGATAGCCGCCACTTTCTCTGGATCGGTCTGGATGCCTTCGCTGCCGACGACGTGCCCTAAGTATTTTAACTTGGTCCGGAAGAATTCGCACTTTTCCGGATTAATTCTCAGATTAGCTGCACGTAGTCGTCGGAATACCTCCTGCAAGTTTTGCATGTGTTCGTCTAGGGTGGAGCCCGTTACAACTATGTCATCCAGATAGGCGAAGGCATGAGGCTCCATTTTTGCTCCGATAACTTGATCTAGGGCCCGCTGGAATGTTGCTGGTGCCGAATGGAGTCCGAAAGGCATGACCTTCCACTGATAAAGGCCACGGCCCGGTACGGTAAAGGCCGTAAATTGCTTGCTATTGGCCTCCATTGGTATTTGCCAATATCCATCCTTCAAGTCCAGACTACTAATAAATTTCGCGTTTCGTAATCGGTCCAAGATGTGCGTTATTCTAGGCAGAGGATCGGCGTCCGGTACTGATCTGGCGTTGAGTTGGCGATAATCTATACAGAGTCGCCATGCACCCGTCTTCTTTCGCACTAAAACAATCGGTGCGCTATAAGGACTGCGAGATGGTTCGATGCATCCTTTGGTCAATAATTTATCAATTTCCTCGTCAATGATCGCCTGCATGGCCGGGTTTCGCGGGATGTATCGCTGCTTGATCGGTCAATCGTCAGACATGGTTATCGCGTGTTTGGTGATATGTGTGACCCCTTCTAGCCTATCAAATTTTGGAAGTTCTTGGATTAAAAATCGATTTATTACCTCTTCTGAGTAAGATTGTTGCTCTGCTGTAGGCTCTGCCGCTGCTGTGGGTGAGGGCTCTGCCGATGATTTAGGTGTGGGCTCTGTCGCTGATGCATGTGTGGGCTCTGCCGCTGATTCGAGTGTGGGCCCTGCCGCTGATTCGAGTGTGGGCTCTGCCGAGATGACTGGAAGTGGCTCTGTCGCTGCGTTAACTAGTTGAGTTTCTGTGCTGCTTCTCCGGACTGGATTTATTTGTTGGGCGTAGGGTCGGTTTATATGGTGTTTCTTTCGACTTCTCTGCTGCTGTGGACGTAGTTGTGGGTTCTGTTGGTGACGTTGTCGAAGATGTTGACTGCGTGGCTGCTCTGGATTGGACCCTAGGCCTTCTTGTTGTTTTACACCGGGTCTTTTGTTATGTATCGAGCTGACCATGCACCTTTCCGTTTGGTGCAGTATGCCTTCTCTTATCGTAATTATTTCGCCTCTGATATTTAGCGAGGCGCCACACCGTTTGAGGAAATCTATCCCCAGAACGACGTCTTCGGTAGCGTCAGGCATGACTACGAACAGAAATTTCAATTTCAGGTCCCTGAATTCTAATTCGGTTTCCACCGCGTGTTCGAGAGGCCTAATTGAGCCATCCGCTAACGCTACTTCACCTCCATACGATATCCTTTTGGCCTGGTGACCCAATTCCGCAGCGAATGCTTCCCTAACGAAGCTTATGGTTGCCCCTGTGTCGATGGTGGCAGCTATGTTTCTCTGCCCAACGATAACGTTGGCGAAAACTCGACTGCAGGGGCGTTGGAGGTGATGTTGTTCTATGCCGGCCGAGGGGGATCTTCTGGAGTACCTGCCCCCCCTCGCTCTGGGCGGTCTCCGTTGTCGTTTCCCGATGTACAAGCTATGGTACGTGTTCCAATTCGGCCACAGACCCAGCAGAACAACCGCTGAGGATGCTGACAGTTCCCGGCAAAATGGCCCTCTTGGCCACAGCGTCGGAAAGCAGTTCGAGTGTTGATTCTTTCTTCACCTTGAGTGGGGCCCACCATCCGGTGCTGTTCGGTGCGACTTCTAATCACTGCTGGTCGCTCGGGCTCCCGTTGTTGAATTCCTTCCAAATCCTCCGCTAATTGAATTAGTTCCTCTAGTGTCGAGAAATCTTTCCGTTTAATGTACCATTGGTACTCCGGCCGACAATTCCTAAAAATCCGTTCTAACATTTGTTGTTCGGTAAAATTCGCGTGACGCATCATCGTCTGTAGTGGTAGCAAAAATTCTTTGAATTTCTCTCGAGGCTGTTGACATCGCTTTCGTATTTCGTCGTCCAAAGTTTCAAAGTAACGTGGCGGAAGGAAAAACCTTAGGAAATTTCCCTTAAATTTGGTCCACGAAATTTCTTGTTGACGGTTGTTCCGGTACCATGCTAAGGCCTTGTCCTTTAATAGTTCAGGCATTGCCCGGGGAAGATGGTTGGTGGCTACTCCATAGGCTGCAGCCAGTTCCTCAACTCTTTCTATAAAGGCCAGTGGCTCTTTGGCTCCGTCGTACTTTAGGGACCACTTCCGAACTTGTTCCATTATTATAGGGTTGTAAGGGCTGGTTCCGTCATTTGGTACGTTAAACCCTTGGGTAGAAAACCGATAGCTGGTTTCGTCAGGCTTGTGTACTGGCTGCGCAGTTGCGGCCGTTGTCACGATTTGCTCCTCACCACCACCTGGTCTGAGATAGGGCCCGGCTTTGTCGTCCGTCTGTGATGATTCTTCCGTGCCGTCTGTCTGGGTTCTATGCTGTGATGAAGATCTCTTGTGACGAGTCTGGAGCTCAAGCAAGCGTTGCTTCACTTCCGGTGTATGGTCTTCTGCCACGAAAACTTTGAACCTCTTCCGTAGGTCATCAACTGTTCCTGTTACCTCGAGGCCGAATTCTTCACCATACGTGACCAACTCCTCCTTTCTTAGACCATGGCACCACGACACGTTCAACATGGTTTTTTTTTTCTTATTATTATTTATTATTTATGTTTATTATTTTTTTTTTCACTAAAGTTTATTATTATTTCGCTTTTTTTTTCTATCGTTTGATTTCACTGGGTATTGTTTTGTTTTTCACTTCGCGCACTAAGGATGGGATAGGTACACTTTCACTGTATCTGCTGTATGCTGCTGGGGCTGCTGCTGTTGAATTTACGGCTGGGCTGTTGCTGTAGAATTTACGGCTGGGCTGTTGCTGTAGAGTTTACGGGGGGCTGCTGCTGTAGAATTTACGGCTAAAATATTTGGGGGGGGGGCTATTGCCTTGATTAATTGATATTTATAATTAATATAGTGTCTTTGATCCTCGAGGAACCGCGTATTCTCGTAAATGTATATACTCTCGTTTGAAAAACAGTGGATTTGCAAACACATGGAAGGAAACTCATCCGGTCGTATTTTATAAATTTTCATATGTCAGCCTAGTGTCCCTGCTCGGGCGCCATTGTAACGAACCTTTCAGAAAGGGTTTCGGCTCGCCGGTATCCGGGGTTCGTGTACAAAAATTTATATTTTGCAGGTGGCTAACAAAGGTCGAATTTCCGGGAGTTTAAATAAGAACAAGACCTTCCATGTATATTTCTTTGACAATCCACTTTATTTTTATCTTAATACAATATTTGAGGTAAATATTATATATACATTCATATCTAAGACTAAGTTATAAAATATGATTCGGATACTTAGTACTTATCCTATCCGGCAGCGTACTTTCACGCCGCGCCGATACCGTGCAAAGGCGACGATAGCTGTGTCGAATTTTATATTACTCGGCGTCTGCTCTGACTACGAAGGACTAATTTTCTGTACGGCGTTTGGGTTTAATTTCTCCGACGGCGTTTATTGCCGCATACAAATACAGCGCAAAAGCGACCTGAAACTTGTATGCGTCAATTCGACGTATCCGGGGGCCTACTTTCGGTGACGGCGTTTTATCACCGTACACAAGTACAACGCAAAAGCGACTTGCTACCTGTGTACGTTAATCCAACGTACCCGTTGAACTATGAATGCGACGGATGCGCTGACTACGATGACCCGATTTCCGTGACGATGTTTTATTACCGCACACAAGTACAACGCAAAAGCGACTTGCCACCTGTGTACGCCAATACAACGTATCCGCCGACCTAATTCCTATGACGGTGTTTTATTACCGCACACAAGTACAACGCAAAAGCGACTTGCCACTTGTGTACGTCAATTCAACGTACCCGCCGACCTAATCCCTATGACGGCGTTTTATTACCGCACACAAGTACAACGCAACAGCGACTTGTAGCTTGTCGGCGTTAATTCGACGTACCCGCCGACCTAATTTCTATGACGGCGTTTTATTACCGCACACAAGTACAACGCAAAAGCGACTTGCCACCTGTGTACGTCAACACAACGTACCCGCCGACCTAATTTCTATGACGGCGTTTTATTACCGCACACAAGTGCAACGCAAAAGCGACTTGCTACTTGTGTACGTCAATTCAACGTACCCGCCGACCTAATTTCTATGACGGCGTTTTATTACCGCACACAAGTGCAACGCAAAAGCGACTTGCCACTTGCGTACGTCAACTCAACGTACCCGTCGACCTAATTCCTATGACGGTGTTTTATTACCGCACACAAGTACAACGCAAAAGCGACTTGTAGCTTGTCGGCGTTAATTCGACGTACCCGTCGACCTAATTTCTATGACGGCGTTTTATTACCGCACACAAGTGCAACGCAAAAGCGACTTGCCACTTGCGTACGTCAATTCAACGTCTCCGCCGACCTAATTCCTATGACGGTGTTTTATTACCGCACACAAGTACAACGCAAAAGCGACTTGCCACTTGTGTACGTCAATTCAACGTACCCGCGGACCTAGTTCCTATGACGGTGTTTTATTAGCGCACGCAAGTACAACGCAAAAGCGACTTGTAACTTGCCGGCGTCAATACAACGTGTTCGTCAACCTCCTCTCGCGATGGACGCACTGACTACGGCGACCTATTACTTATGACGGTGTTTCCCTATCGTATACAAGTACAACGCAAGAGCGACTTGTAACTTGTATACGAGCTGCAACCTAAGAGAAAATGGGGAAAGAAGTTATGGTTAGTGCTTATCTTACGGCTGCTGCTGTTGTCCGGAGCTGTTGACCTGTTGCTGGCTGTGATCCTCAGAAGAATGACTAACTAAAACCAAAACCTTTGCCAAGTCACCTTTCTTTTCTAATATTCTAGCTTTTCCCACACTAAAGCTCTAACAGCTGTTTTACTGTGGATCGTGGAGACAGCTGTGGGGCAGGGCTACCGTATGCCAATTCTTCGCGTTTTGCTTGTGTCTATTCTACTACTATGGCGTTTTTTACGCGTCGCCTCGCGCTAACGTAATGAACTTAACTAAAGGTTTTAACTTATGTTATACATATTTATTATTAATAATTCATACAAATGGATTTAGATAAATAAACGAAATGATATTAAGAAATAAATACATAATTCGTGAAGTTAAATAAAACCAATAAATACGTTTGCTTATGTTTTCGGGCGTTTCGACGCGCTGCTATGAAAATTGTGGGTGGAAACGAAGCCCACTGACTTCCATCCTCACAGTTGTTTTCCGGTAGGTCTCCCATCCCTTATTATTCTAAAGCCATACCCGGGCATAACCGTGGTTAATTTATTGCACTTAGTGTTGCTAATTTCAACTCATTTTGTATTGAAGAGCAAAACTTATCCTTTTTATATTATAATTTTATGTTTTAATCTATATTAAATTTGAGTTAATGTCAAAGCTTTGTTTTAATTTTTCTCATCTGCTTCCTTCTCAAACTACCTTGTAACTAAAGCTGAGAAGGGGATGGGACAAGTAAAAATAGTCTTTGTCATCAAATGTAATGTTGTCTAGTTTTGCTGGTAGAAGTGAGAATCCTACCGGCTGACTAGTATTTTTGTACTAGTAATTTTCCCGTCCTGGGAAAACACTTAGTACTGTGTGACAATTGTATCTGGAAGGAGAAACAAGTTTAAGGATTATCAGATTTAAATATACTTACCAGTATATTTTCCCTTCTAAATGATTAACACCGTAGTCTTCCGTTTAACACCAGAACAAATTCTGTTTTTAATGTTTCATTTCATTTTGCTTAACACCTATGATACAGATAATTACAATAACAAATTACATGCTAAAATAATTACACATAATTACAATAACAAAACTTATTCAACTTTGTTGACCAAATTTAGTGGGGCGAAATGTTTTCCGGGTTTCACAAGTTGGCTTTTGCTTTGGGTTTTGTTGTTGCATTTAAGTTCATGGTGTTCTCATTCTTGTTAATTGCTAACAAACAGAATTTGCCCATGGTAACATAAATGACCAACAAAACGACAACAGCCCGCAAGTATGCTGCACTTTTGCAACAATAATTTACTATTATTGGATAAATTGCATTATTCAATAATGCAGTTTTAATGTTATAGAATGATCTTAATCATCATCCTAAAAGTATATATAATATGCTATTTATGTTAATAACATATTATATTGTGCGGTAAGAACCCACAACATTCCTCCCCCCTTGGGATAAGAAAAAATTATGATTAAGAATAATTTTTTCTTAACATATTACTATATATTATAATTTCTATCTTTAATGTTTTCCTTAGTGGAAATTCATGTATAGTGTTTGAAGTGTGAAAAATATTGATAAAAATAAATAAGTTAAATTGTAAAGTAATCTCTTGTTTTTTTTTTTTTCTCTCAAATAACCTACATACTTCATGGCCCTACTCTCCTCCGTTACTGCTTGTCCCCCTTGGTCGGAACTGCTTCAGCTCAATGCTCAACTTTAACTGACTTCTTAGGCCGTACTTAAGATTCGGTGGGCGAGGTTACTGGTTATTCTGTTTTCCGGTCTTGTGCGACTTGGCACATCGTAATTCGGCATCCTATCGTATTCCGCTTGTTATACCTGTGGTTACCGTTATTGGTGAAACGGCTTATGCCACAGTTTTCATTTCATCAAGGGAGGCTTTACGCTTTACTTGTTGCCCCCTCCCTTCCTTTATTTTGGTTGTTTCCATATACGGATTGACAACCATAATTCTTTAGCTAATAATGCTGGATATTTCGGTTATAATTCTTGAAATATTCTTCAGCTTAGCTTTAGTAAAAATATGCTTTTCTCTTGTCTTCTCTGCCTGAATCTTTGAATTTATGAAGCGTGGATTAAAGTTTGTTTCCCGCTTTTGTATAAAATATAATAGCCCGTATGCCTTGTTAGGTTGTTTGAATCGGCAACGTGGAGTGTATTTAGTCAATTCCGACTCTGCTACTGCTTAACTGCCTCAGTATAGGACCATGATTATAAATTGAAATTAAATTAAAAATCTATTTTTCCCTATCACCAAAAATATACTTGTTCATTAAATTTTACAATAAATTTTAATTTTGATATTATTAAAGAAAATTTTTTCAATATATTCATACCTTATTTAATATATGAAATTAAGTGTAAATGTTATATATGTGCATGCATTCTTATGTAATGCATACAAATATATATGTATTTACGGCATTTACTCCGTTTTGTTTATTTAAATTTATTTAAGTTTGTGTAAATGTTATATATGTGTATGCATTTTTATAATGCATATATATATATATATATATATATACGGCATTTACTCCGTTTTGTTTTAAAGTTTATTGGCCTAGTTTACCAATATTAAATTTTGCAATTAGGCAAAAACATTTAAGTCTTAAAATTTAAACATGTCAACAAACTGACTTGTTTTGCTTACGATGCAAAAATGTGCAACGTAAATTATAAATTTATATATGTATATATGTACATACGTCTCAAGCGTATAAATACAAATATATATTATTATTCTATAGTAACTAATTTCTTGCTTTTATTTTAAAGCTATTTATTTTATCAGAACAAAATAGTTTTGCTCTGTTTTTTGTTTTTAAATCAATTCTAATTTCAAAGTACCCAACATTATTATTTTTAATTCTTTTGAGATTTAATTTTTAAAATTTTAGTTTTTCTTAAATTTGTAACTAAAATTCAAATGTATGCTATATATGTGTATACATCTCTTGAATGTATACAAATACACATTTCGCTGTTTTGAGTTCAAATTTTATTTTTTCTTATCTTTCCCAGCCTTCTATTTCAAAACAATATACTTAAAGTTATCTTCATATACATTTCAGCCAAATGCTGTTATTTATTAATACAAAGCTGAGCTCTAGTTGCATTTGCTTTTTATTATTTGCATTTCGTTCTATTTGATCAAAATGCATTGCTTTATATTTCTTTTACGTTTTACGTTATTAAGAATTTTTTTGTTTCTTTACCTACTTTAATGTAAAGAAGTTATATACGAGGCGTGTGCTTATTGCGGCACGCGTCGTCTCATATTTCTTGTTAACAAGCACGTATTAATGTTTGTGTATGTAGTACAAGTATCTTGCGTTTATTTTATATTTTGTTTATTTTGATTTCATTTGATCAAATTTCATATGCTCAAATTTGCATAGCCGAATGCAATGCAATGCATTATGTTTTTAGTATTATGTTTTTTATCTTCAAAATTTTTCCCTTTACCTACTGTTGAGGTAGGTAAGTTATATGCGACCATGTGCGCTTATTTCGGCACACGTCGTTTCATATTTATTGTTTACAAACAAGTATTTATGTAGCAATTTTTTTTATATTTAATTTTGCTGTATCATATTTCTTGTTTACAAACAAGTATTTATGTAGCAATTTTTTTTTTATATTTAATTTTGCTGTATCAAATAATATGAGCAAATTATTCTAACTTTAAAGAAAAAGATTTTAATTTTTATTTTGGTTCATTAAATAATTTTAATAAATTATTATGTAACTTCTTTTTCTTTCCTTTTATGACAACTTCTGTTGTAACAGGCCCCTTAACATTTGAAACTTCAAATGGGCCTATCCATATGGGAGAAAATTTATTTTTTCGAGTTTGATTTTTCATCAAAACTTTATCCCCTTGTTTAAATATAACGGGGTTTACTGAACCGTCATATTGTTTTTTAGACAATTCTTTTGCCTTTTCTTGGTTTTTTCTCACTAACTCGTGAGTTCTTTGTATTTGAAACTTTAATACTTTTGATTGGTCCTCCGCGTTATAGAGCGGTGAACACTTACGTTTTAAATTCGTGAGCATTTCGAATTCAAAACCGTACAAAGTTCGGAAAGGAGTTTGCTTAGTAGAAGTATATATCGTATTGTTATGGACATGCATGGCTGCCGTCAGCCATTGGTCCCAATTCGAACCATCTTCTTTAGCAAAACTTCTCAAGTATTCTGCTAGTGGTCTGTGGCTTCTTTCCAAAGAACCATTAGCCTGCGGATGATATGGCGTTATATGCAATTTTCTAATACCCAACATTTTGCAAGTATCTAAGAATAATTTTGCGATAAAATTTGTACCATTATCAGTAATCAATACTTTCGGTATATTGTATCTAGCAATAATTTCGTCATAAAATTTTTTCGAAACTGTACTTGCTTCCGCGTCGGGCATTGCAGCACATGCCATATATTTTGAAAAATCATCCTGAAATGTTAGTATATACTTATTTCCTGATACAGTTTCAGGTAAGGGACCGACAATGTCCATATATACTTTATCAAAAGGCCTGCTTGGTGTATCTGTTACCACCATCGGCATTTTTGTAAGTCTTGAGCTCTTGTTGGTCTGACATTTGGTACATTTTTTAATATATTCTTTTATATCCCTTTGCATACCTGGCTATCTATACTGCTTTCTTATCCTTAGAAGTGTTTTCATAGCCCCTTGATGCCCACCAAGTGGTGTCCTATGAAAGTCCCTTAATATTGTTTCTATTTCTTTAGGATCTTTCAGTATGACCACTGTTTTTCCGGTGTTGTTTTCAACCACCGTGTCCTTATCCACCTCTTTTGAAATGTTCCCTTTTCCTTTTCAGAATTTTTAGATTTTGATCTGGTTTGTACCACTGTTATTTGTTTATTTGTTTGTGGTAATCTACTTAAAGCGTCTGCATTTAAGTTTCTTTTCCCAGGCTTGTAAATGATTTCAAAATCATATTCCGATAGTTTATGCCGGAAACGCGCCAAGCGTGACGTTTGATCCTTAAGGTTTGATATTCCACGTAGTGGTTGATGATCGGTGTAAATTTTAAAATGTCTGCCAAGCAAATATGCTCTAAAATTTTTTGTTGCCCACACTATAGCGAGAAATTCCTTTTCAATGGTCGAATACCTTTTCTCGGTATCGCTTAGTGCTCTACTGGCAAATGCTATTGGATTATCTTTACCGACTTCTCCTTGAGATAATATTGCACCAATTGCATCATTACTGGCATCCGTAGTTAACAAAAATTGTTGACTAAAATCTGGATATGCCAATACAGGTGGTGTCATTATTGCCTTTTTTAATTCCTCGAATGAATTTTGGCATTCTGTTGACCATACGAACTTTGCGTCTTTTCTCAATAATTTATTTATTGGTAAAGCTAATCTTGCCGTATCTTTAATGAATTTCCGGTAATAGTTTACCAGACCTAAAAATGCTTGTACTTCTTTTTTGTTTTTAGGTACTGGTATGTTTTTTACACATTCTACCTTTTCCGGGTCTGGCAGGGCTCCGTGTTCTGAACATTTATGACCTAAATACACAACTTCACGACGCAAAAAATTGCATTTTTTCGTGTTTAATTTCAGATTATGTTGTCTTAATACCGTGAACACATTACGTAGCCTTTCTTCATGCTCTCGTATGTTTTTCCCGTATATGACAATGTCATCTAAATAAACAAAACACTCTAGACCTTGTAGTCCTGTGAGTATGTGATTCATGATGCGTTGAAATGTTGCTGGGGCTCCTGTTAGACCAAACGGCATTCGGTTGACCTCAAAATGACCCAATCCTGTACTAAATGCTGTTTTTTCTCTATCATCTTCATTCACCAATACTTGGTGATATCCACTTGCTAGATCTAGCGTGGAAAAATATCTGCTATGTCCCAATTGATCTAAAATTTCATCAATTCGTGGTATGGGGAAAACTTGCTTGATTGTAGCTTCATTTAATTTTCTGAAGTCTATAACTAATCTCCACTTTTTCTCGCCATCTTTACCACTTTTCTTTGGGACAAGCAATAGTGGTGAATTCCAAGGTGAGGTGCTTGGTGAAATAATCCCTTCATCTAACAGTTCACCTACCTGTTTATTAATTTCCATTCTATGAGAATGGGGTAGTCTGTACTGTTTTTGGTTTATTGGTGGTTGACCCACCAAAGTAGGGATATCATGCTTCAATACTGGAGTATATGATAAGCAATCTCCTTCTAACAAAAATATGTCATGGAAGGATGCACATATATTTTCCATGGAAGCCTTCTCTTCTTTGCTTATGTGAGGATCTAAATTAATAGATCCAAATAGCTTATCTAATCTTCCCCTCACGTTTTGTTCCGATATTATATTTATTGCGGAACTTATGTTTATTTTAAAATCATTGTAATTTGAAAATTCCGGTTTGAACTTTCTATCAATGATAAATTTGTCTTCTGACGAATTTAAAATTGGCACATAAACTATGCCATCTTTCACTTCGCTGAGTACTTCACCTAAGTAAACTCCTTGTGAAAGTTCTTGTTTGTGTATAACAACTTCTTTTAATGTTGTTTTAACACATAAAGGTACTATTTTTACAGTTCGAGCTTCTATTGCTGTTTCTGTATTGTATAGTACTCTGTTAAAGTCATTCATCGGCTTAAGCGTGAATGCTATTATTTTCTGACGTTTTTCATTGAAAAACGTTAATTTTTTATCTATAGCGTTTATGACAGTTCGGTTCCACATATTATCCCTACCTACTATTCCATCAGCTGGAACTCCTTGATCTAGTGACACTATGTGTAACCTTAAACTTAGATCTGGGTTCTGCTGGTGTTTAATAGTGGTTGTACCTAATGTGGTAACCTGTCCGCCAAATGCTCCACTTAAATCTTTTCGATTTTGTGTATCTGATTCTGGGAAATGCAACATTGCACTTTCTTTGACCAAACTTGTGTCAGCACCGGAATCTACCAACAAAATAAGTTTTCCATATCTGGCCTCTTTACAGGGCACTTCTATGAACACGTCATTTTGATTTGCTTGGTAGAAATTCTCGTTATGCCTGCCATACAAGATGTGTCTCCCAGTTTCAGTATCTTGTGCGTTTGATACGCATTCTATGGGTTTTGCGAGGGACGCCTCAACTACAGTATTCTGTGTATGATTTGTTTTCCCCGCATTACCTTGCTTTAAGTTATTACTCAAAACTTTATAATTTTTACTACTAGTAGGTAACGTATCAACTGCACTTTGTTGTGGTTGATTTACTGTTACTACTACTTTGTCAAAATTATTTATGATTTCAGATGTAGTTAACGTATCAGCTGCATTTTCTTGTAGCTGATTTACTGTTACTAATTCATCTGAAATATTTTCTGAAACTTCATTTGTTTCATAATTAGTAGATAACGTACCAACCGCACTTTGTTGTGGTTGGTTTACTGTTACCACTTTATTAAAATTATTTGTGATTTTAGATGTAGTTAACGCATCAGCTGCACTTTCTTGTAGCTGATTTACTGTTACTACTTCTTGTGGCCCTAATTTACTAAGTTTTATGGGTCCCCAGACTATTGGCCGGTCTTGGGCCCCCCTTAGTTTCCCTGAGCCTTTTCGTAGTCTCTTTTGGCAAAACAATTTCCAATTTCATGTCCAATTCTCTTACACCAACCACATTTACTGGAGGACTGTTTTCCCCCTTGATGCCGCTGTGAATTTGAACTATTATTTTTTAATTGTTTCCCTGTGTCCGTTTTGTTTTGAGAGCACTTTATGTTGGGCATGTGTCCGTATTCTGAACACTTATCACAGAAAGGTGTGTTTTTCCTAACATAGCAGTCTTCTCTTGTGTGACCCTTTTTATCACAAAATGAACAAACAATATTTGGTTTTTTGTTACTAGTGCTATTTTTCATAAATCTTCCTGAGTTTTGCTGGAATGATTTATTTTGCCTCTCTTGGTTTTGTTTATTCCAATTTTGTGCTTGCGTATCATTTCTATATGAAATACCCGGACTAGGTTGAACTATATTTGATTGGTAGGCGTTGATTCCTAGTACTTGTTCTGAATCCTCTCGCTAGTCCTCTTCTGCAGAGATTGCTTCTTTAAGTAATTCTTCTAAAGTACACGTATTCTTACTCATCATTAATACTTTGAGAGTTGGATTCCTTAATCCCAATCTGAATGCTCTTACCACGGAATTTAACAGTTCCTGTCTGTATACTCTGTCTTCTGGAGCTGAATATCTCTTACTGAGGTTATCCATAATGGATGTCTCTAGTGATTTCAATCTCCTAGCGTATGCACGCAAATCCTCAAAGGCTCCCTGCCGAGCATTAATTAGTTCCTTTTGGACTGCTTCTAAGGGTTTTTCTCTTATATAGGTTTCTTTTAAAATATTGTATAGGTCTTGCATTTTTAAAAATTGAGTCGCCCTGATTAACTCGTATGCATCTCCATTGAGATGAAGTCTCACTTTAGAAATTAATTCCATTTCATCAGAAGGGTCAGTGGTTCTCCTCACCGATTCGCAAGCCTCTATGAACCTATATAAATCCGCCTTGATAGTTGGTGACTCTACACCGGAAAAATATGGTACTGTGTCCCGTACCCATTTGGCTATTTGTTCATGACTTCTTGATCTTCCTAGACTGGGTGTGTTTTCAAGCTGGCGCGTTTGTTGTTCATTGTGAACATCTGCGCTTATGGTAAAAACATTATTGTTTATCGCCTCTCTTTGTTGGCTTGCATACGTATGTCCTTGTTGCGATGCCCTAATCTCCTCTAATTTGGCCAGTTTTTCATTATAACATTTCGATAGATCGCCATAACTATCTTCTATTCTGCTGTAGAAATTCTTTGTGAAATATTCATGAGTAGAGAACGCTGATCGGTACTCCTCAATAGCGTCGTTGTTTACGGAAAAACTTGACCATGACCTTTCTAATTCTTCAATCCTTTTTGAGTAATATTCCACTCTCTCTCTGTGTTGGAGTTTTCTTATAGTTGATGATCATCTTCTCCAACTGTTTTGAAAAGTCCACTTGTCTGTTGCAAAGATCAAGGAATTTTTGTTGTTCTCCCATAGTGTTTGATGTTCTGTTAGTTAAATCACAAATCACTTTTTGTTCTTTTCCCCTTAATCTCTCGGCTTTAAGCTCCTTTGTCAAATGTTTATTTGCGTTTTCCAGGTCCTGAACGCGATTTTTTAATTCTATTGAGGACTGATTTTCCTCTTCCAATTCCTGACTCACTGGTAGTGAAAAATTTAATTTTGATAAATTCCTTTCACTCAGTGTATCGTTTAATATAGAATTTTCTTCTTCCAGATCCTTTATTTGCTCAGCGTTTAGTTTCAACTGAGTAATATGTTGGTCGTATCTCCTTTTAAGGGCGTGGAATTCCTTCTTCCAGGTCTCTGTTTTTTCTTCGTCACTGCGATTCTTTTGTTCTATACTGTTTAAAATTTCCTCTAAAATTATGTCCGCTTTTTCGACCGCTGATAAATTATGGAAATTTTCAACTTTTCTTTGTATTAGAATAAGTTGTTCTTTATTGTCAATTGTAACTTCTAAATATTTCCACAATTTATCTGTAAATCTACACAACTCTCCTAACAATTTTCCGTGGGCGTATTTGTTAAACTCTAAATCGCTCATTACCTCACATAAAATACATAAAAAGCTAAGTCAGCAACTTTAAACGGTTGTTAACTCCTACAAAAAGCAAGCGTTTATTGCTACGTGCTTTTTATTTGTTTCTTCTTGCTGTATATATAGGTATGTTCAAGGTTTCAAATTTCCATAAGTGAATGAACGACCTATTGTCTTAATAAATTTTTGCCCACAAATATGTATATCGAGTTTTGTGAATTTACACGACCTATCCCAATTTTTTGTTTACAATTTTGCGTATATACCACTCATTAATTAGTGATATGAAATGCAAATTATTAAACTTTAATTATTCCTTTTTTGGAATAATTTTTATTTAATGCCCCACGGACCTCTGCAGAACACGAATCTTTGGAATATTTGAAAGTATTCCTCAGAACCAACAATAAAATTCCGCAAGGTTACATACGATTTAAAAGGAAGTTAAAATTATTCACGAATACGCTAGTCTATGTAGAATAAACGGATCCTCAGAATTTGAAATATTCCTCGGAACCAAAAATTAGTTCTACAAGACTTTCACTAAAACAAACAAATAACAAACGTTTTCCCGCGAAAATAACGTTTTTACAAAAATAAGCAAAACAAACGTTCTAAATTGGGTATAAACTTGTTTTTGTACAAGTTAAAAAAAAATAAAAAGTTTGTTTACTTTCCCAGTACAATTGTTATGAATTTGTATTAACCTTCAATAAACAATCGGACCTTCTTTCAACAAAATTTAAATTTTCTCATAAAATTTCAACAATTGAGAAAAATACTAAAAAAAAAAATTATTATCTTGGTAAATTATTTATAAAAACGCGAGTCTATGTTGAATAACTGATCCTTAAGACACAAAATCTTTTTGGAACCCGATATACATTCAACAAGACAGAACCAAACTTTTATCGCGAAAATAAAATCAAATTTCTCCCTAAAGATTCAATGGAGAAAAATAAAACAAACAACAATGTTGTGCTCGTAATTTTCCCAAAAAATTACTATTTTGTAAACTTCCTATAAGTTTACAAAATTATTTCAACAATCCTATCCATTCAATTTGAAGACAAATTAATTTTTAATTAAAATGAATTTTTATTTAATTAAAAAAAAAAAAAATTATTATTTCAACAATCCTATCCATTTAATTTGAAGAAAAATTACAAAAAAAAAAAATATTATTTTGTGAACTTCCAATAAGTTCACAAAATTATTTCAATGAAACCTACTTCCCTAATCAATGATGCAGAACATGGACTATGAGGATCGCTCATAGTTCATGCTCCCAAGTTCGTGTGGATAATGCCTACAAATAGGCTGTACTGAAATTGTGATAGGCCTAAGCCGAAATGTTTTTTTTTTTTTTAAAGAAATTTATGATTAGTAATATGTTTCTACAAGGATATTACCAATTTATTTTCCAATTCCAATGTTGTACTGCTACTGCTGTTTTGGTCCCTTAATCCGGCTGCTGTTGCTGTACTTCCTTTGTGGTTCGGTAAACCGGCTGCTGTTGCTGTACTTCCTTTGTGGTTCGGTAAACCGGCTGCTGTTGCTGTACTTCCTTTGTGGTTCGGTAAACCGGCTGCTGTTGCTGTACTTCCTTTGTGGTTCGGTAAACCGGCTGCGCCAATGTTGTCTAGTTTTGCTGGTAGAAGTGAGAATCCTACCGGCTGACTAGTATTTTTGTACTAGTAATTTTCCCGTCCTGGGAAAACACTTAGTACTGTGTGACAATTGTATCTGGAAGGAGAAACAAGTTTAAGGATTATCAGATTTAAATATACTTACCAGTATATTTTCCCTTCTAAATGATTAACACCGTAGTCTTCCGTTTAACACCAGAACAAATTCTGTTTTTAATTTGTAATTTCATTTTGCTTAACACCTATGATACAGATAATTACAATAACAAATTACATGCTAAAATAATTACACATAATTACAATAACAAAACTTATTCTACTTAATTCAACTTTGTTGACCAAATTTAGTGGGGCGAAATGTTTTCCGGGTTTCACAAGTTGGCTTTTGCTTTGGGTTTTGTTGTTGCATTTAAGTTCATGGTGTTCTCATTCTTGTTAATTGCTAACAAACAGAATTTGCCCATGGTAACATAAATGACCAACAAAACGACAACAGCCCGCAAGTATGCTGCACTTTTGCAACAATAATTTACTATTATTGGATAAATTGCATTATTCAATAATGCAGTTTTAATGTTATAGAATGATCTTAATCATCATCCTAAAAGTATATATAATATGCTATTTATGTTAATAACATATTATATTGTGCGGTAAGAACCCACAACAGTAACTTCTCCTGTTTCTAACTGAACATTTTCATATGTCAACGTAATTCTTTTTTTTATAGTTGTGGACAGGGGGAGAGATAGCGAGGGACCGTCGGCATCTGCGAAATGTAGCAGTATTGTATAGTACTGTTTTACCTCGTGGTTGCGCGTCTGCTCGTTTTATCTCTCCTCATGTATATTGTTAATGTTAGAGCAGGCCATACATTACAGCCGCAAAATGTAAAAACAAAAAAAACTGTTGTAAATTTATTATTTATATACTCGATATAAAAGTCTCAATAAAGAATTCAATTCAATTCAATTTGATTGACAGTGCTACCTGCAGTTCACCTGTTTTGGTTGAAACTTATCACGGCAATCGTGCATGCGCAGACAAATGCTTTAAAATTGACTTTGTTAAGTCTTATAAATAACTTGGACTGATAGTAGATTGGAAACTGTCATGGCATGAGCATACAATTGCTTTAAAGAAATATATATTGGCCGCCAGTAGGCAACTTTATCTTTTAAAAAAATACTGTGATACAAAATTACTGTCAAGCATTTACTATGGCATTTTCCATTCGAAACTTGAATATGGCATAGTATGTTGGGGTGGCACAAACCTCAGCAAAATAGTTTCGTTGTTAACTGCCCAAAAACACCATTCGCATAATTTGTAACAAAGGCCGTTATGTAAATAGTCTTCCTCTATTTCGGAACTTAAAGATACTTCCATTAAAACATATGTACTTTTTAAAAGTGGTTATTTTACAAACATAAATTATTTGAACTATGAATTAAGGACGAATAGTAGAAATTTTGCACCTGTACCTAGTAATCCTTCACAACATTACCTTCGATACATGTACTGATTTTTACTAATTTTCTTTAAAAATACTGATTTTTGAAGATTCTGAAATCAGTACGCAAATGTACTGATTTTTAGCAATTGGTACTGATTTTAAGATTTTATTTGAATTACTAAATAACACAGGTTTACAAAAAAAAAAGTTGCTGTCCATTTGACCAGACCATATTTTCCTAGGTAATTTGATGCCCTGCACTCGAATTTGAGGTCTACATTACGGATGTTATAGATGTCCGTATCCGTAACCGAAACCACCGGATATCCGAAAGAAACACTATCCGTAACCGCAACCGAAACCGAAATAAAGATTTTTTAATATCCGTATCCGTAACCGAAATATCATATCCAGATATAAACAGTTGTGCAATCATATTTGTAACAATTTCGCTACAGCACAGCTCTTCTGAGTTTACCCAATAATCGATTTTGTAAATCAATAAAATGTCATATTTTGTAAAATCAAAATTCGCGTTTTCTTTTGTATTCCTTTCAAAATTAAAAGCCTGCGTTTACTTTACTACGGTTTAATATTTAATTATTATTTATTATATAAATTTTATTTATTTATTTATTTATTGATTTTTTGAATATCCTTAGACTGCAAGATAATATAGCTATCCTGAATTTGACAAGCTTAAGTCACAGCTACGTAATATTTAATAAAGTAAATTTGATAAATAATTATTAAAACTAAAAAACTAATTATTAAACTAATAAGACGATACAATGAAAATTTTACAAAACATAATAAAATAAAAGGTTTTGGGCAAGCTAATACTAAAATAAAAAACAATAAAAATATTTTAGTGAGTTCCTTCACAAAAATGTTTGAAAATATAAAACTTGAACTGTTTTGCGTTACTTAAATTAAGTAATCGTGTTGGTGACGCATTCCAAAGATGAATTGCATGAACATAAAATTGTCGATCCGATATTAAAAACCTATGTTCAAACTGAACAATTTGTCTCGATCGAGCAGAACGAGAAAACTTGAGACGCAAATAAGGATATTCTGGCTCTTTAGTAAAAATAATTTTATGCAACTGCAGCACAGTTCGAATATTCAATAAATCATCAAAAGAGACACCGAAAATTTTTGTTGGAATAGGCAGATATTCGATCTGAACACTTTAAGCCATAAATATACCTTGCTATATTGTTAAAGATAACGTCTGCAATGACTGTCACAGTTGGCGAACAATTCACAGTCATAAAGCAATGTTGGAATGAGGTACTTTTCGCTAACAATAGACGTATTTTAAATGGCGTGTAATACTGCGTAACCCATAATACCCGTAGCATGCTATATACCTTACCGATAGTTTTGAGTATATGATCGTTCAAAGTTAGCGTTTTAATTAAAACTATACCAAGATTATTAGCGTTACGTACGAGCTGAAGTTCAGAACCGTTAAGCAATATTTTAGGCAAAATATCATGGTCAAGAGATGTTTTGCAAATCAGTAAACTTTTTGATTTACTGGGATTTAGGGTGAGGTAATTTGTTTCTGCCCAAATCTGAATGCGACTTAAGTCCTTGTTGAGCTCAGCAACACAGGTATTAAGGCATTTGAGTTTACTACCTAAGTAGAGCTGAACGTCATCCGCATATAAGTGGATTTCACAACTTTTTAAGACATTTGTTAGGTCATTGACACACATTACAAAAATCAAAGGCCCTAACACAGACCCTTGAGGAACGCCTTTAGGCACTAGCAGGAAATCAATAATTATACCTTCTACACTTACTGCTTGCGTCCTGTCTGTAAGATATGATTTTAAGAGATCTATTGCTGTTTTTGAAAAATTGAATTGATTTTTAAGCTTAGAAAATAGAATAGCATGATTGACAGAATCGAACGCCTTCGAGTGATATAAAAGTGTTAAGATAGATGCCTTATACGTATCCAATTATTTCATATGATTGGTGTGAAACCTAAAACGAGCAAGGTTTGGAAATATTTCACTGAAATTTATAGTGATTTAGCAAAGTGCAAGCAGTGTGAAAAAAAATTTTCATGTAAAGGTTGCGGGACCAGTGGGACCACTACCACTTCCCTTTATTCCACAAAAATATCCGTATCCGAAACCGAAATAAAATTATATCCTTATCCGTATCCGATACAAAAATATTTAAATATCCGTATCCGTAACCGAATCCGAAACTTTTTCATTTTTTTTTTTTTTTTTTTATTTATTCATTAATTTCGAAAACCGGCACAACAAAGTTTACAACCTTAATAACAGTACCGGTAGCGTAGAAGTATAAACATCGAATGTATATAGAGCTTAAATACCTTAATATATAATAATTAGCAAAGAATACAAAGAAAAGATATAGCATTAAACATTTATAAGTAAATTTCAACTATTTAACATAATTAACATAATTTTTAAGAATATTTATTTATTTATTATATTCAATTATTACAACTATAACAACTATTACAGCGAAGAAAAGTGTAAAGCTAATTTATATTTGAATTGCACAACGTTATTGCACGATCTTAAACTAATAGGCAGCGCGTTCCAAAGACGTACAGAATGAATGAAAAACTGTCTTTCAGACGTCAAACAAGTAAAACGCAAACAATTAAGCTTATTTGTTCGACTGGATCGAGAAAAGTTTAATCTCGAAATCAAATAACTTGGTGCAACATTATTGATGATCTTATGCAACAATAGAAGCGTTCGATAGCTAAGCAAGTTATCAAAGGTTAAGCCACAGACTCTTTTTGCATATTGGGAAACATGGTCTCTTCTTTTTAATCCAAACACATATCGAACAATATTGTTAAATAGTGCGTTCAATTTGGTTTTACTTGAACTATCACAATTAGCATAAATTTCACAGCCGAATAGCATTGTTGGGACAAGATATGTTTTAACAAGCAGCATACGTATATGAAGAGGAGTAAAGTACTGAGTCGCCCATAGTACACGAAGCATACCATAGACCTTCCCGCCAGTGTTACTAATATGGTTATTCCAAGTCAGCGTTCTATTGAAGGTTAAACCCAAATTTTTCGCAGAGGCAACATATTCGATAATACCACCATTTAATGAAAGGTGAGGGGCAGTGGAAATATCAATAACTTTTTTCGCAATTACAAGACATTTAGATTTTTTAGGATTGAGGCTCAAACCATTTTTGAGTGCCCACTCACCAATGTTTTCAAGAATATTATTTAGATGAAATACACTGTCATAAAGATGCTCTCGTTTACAGTTAACATATACTTGGACATCATCAGCATACATATGAACCTTATAATTTTCTAAAACACTAGGTAGGTCATTTATGTATAAAGAGAAAAAAAGAGGACCTAAAACAGACCCTTGAGGAACACCTCTTTTAATGGGAAGAAATACTGATGAAATATTATTAGCGTAAACGGCTTGTGACCTTTCAGAAAGGTAAGACGCTATCAGATTGACAGCTGATGATGTAAAATTGAACATTTTAAGAAGTTTAGTCACTAAAATATTATGATCGACTGTGTCGAAAGCCTTAGAGTGGTCCAAGAGAACTAAGTATCCAACTTTATTGTCATCTAAGCTAGCACGTAAGTCTTCCGAAACATCAATTAGGGCAGTGATGCAACTGTACTTGGCCCTAAAACCCGATTGCCTATCTGTTATGAAACCATATCTGTGTAGGTGAGAGTTGATTTGTTGACTTATTAACAGTTCTAACGATTTGGATAAAAATGGCAGGATTGCTATTGGGCGGTGCTCATTACAAGACTTCAGAACTGTGATAATTTTAGCTTTCTTCCACTGAATTGGGTAAATTGACTTCATGAGCACAGTGTTAAAAATGTAAGTTAGGTATGGGAGTACCTTTGGAAGCAAAATTTTCAGGAAAATAGGGTTAATTTCATCATACCCAATAGCATTCGACTTGATTGACAAGATACTTTTTAGTACATCAGCCTGACAGACGCACGAGAAACTGAAGCTTGATTCGACATTGAAAGAACTGTTGACATTTTCATAAACATTATGGCTAACCAAAGACATGGGAATGTCAACAAATTTTTTATTTAAATTTTCAACGTCCACATTATCACTGGATCGGAAAGTTTTTTGACAAAGACCAATATTGCGTATCTCACGCCACTTTTGCTTACTGTTGACCACAGAGCCAAACTTATTACCATAGTAATTGCTTTTTGCCGCTTTCACCTCTTTCACAACCCTCAAACGTAGGATTTTGAACTCCTCGTATAATAGTGGAGTTTTGAAACGTTTCCAGCGATTATATGCCTTATTTCGCAACAATATTAGGTTTTGAATTGTTCTATTGAACCAGGGCCGTTGTTGATGATTAGTTTTTTTATGCTTTAGTGGGACGAACTGATTAAAAAGTTTTTTGAAATTGCCTTGAAAGAATTCAACTTGATCAGAAACTGAGTTCATATGGAAAATTAATTCCCAGTTTATATTTAATGTAGCAGTTTCAAGTCGAGCATAGTCGATGTTTTTGAAGTCACGGTAGCAGTTAACAGTCTCAATAACTTGAAAGTCATACGCTAAAAAAATTAGGTCATGCTTTGAAAAATGAGAAACGGAAAATTGATCGTAAAGAAGGATTCTAGTTTTAGTACTTACAAAGAATAAGTCCAGTAAAGTATTTGTAGTTTTTGTGTAGTGAGTAGGCATAGCAGTATTCACAGGAACGAGACCTAAACTATTCATTTCCTGCACCAGACTATTTTCTACCAGGAGGTTACTATTAAAATCACCAGCTATAATTATTTCAGTGAAAGAGAGTGCAATGTTTTCCAGTGTGTTATATCCATAACATCCCTAGTTTACATAGATCTATCACGACAAGATTTTTTCATAATGCTCCTCACGAGCCCTGCAGTCCCATTCGCATAAAAAACATGGAAATTTTGTAAAATCACTTTGTTGTCCCAGTATAATGGTTACGACTTTCAAATCTGTAATTTGAGTTTAAGGCATCTACAACTGCTGTATTAAAGCACGGGTTTGGATTGAGTAACCCTAAAAACATATATAAACTTTTCCGTTGTATATATTGCATTATTCTCAATTTGACCTTGAATTGACTTTAATTTTGAAGTGACAGAGGTATGTAGACCCCAAATTCGAATTCATGGCATCAAATTACCTAGGAAAAATATGGGCTGGTCAAAGTGACAGCAACTTTTTTTTTTTTTGTAAATCTGTGTAATTTTTACATTTAATATTTAATTATTACCAGTAGCGTACCTAGAAGTCTGTAAAATCATCCTTGTTTTGTAACATATTTAATTAATTATTGTTTTTTTTTTTGCTAGAGCATTGTGCAATCCGAAAAGTTCTGACTTTTTCTTTTAAGTAGTAAATAAAAACAATTAATGAGGTAAAAAATTTTGTACTGATTTTTTGCGTTGAATATACTTAAATGTACTGATTTTACGTTTCAAAAATCTGACAGCCTTAATTTTATCTGTAAGTTGCACCAAGATTTTTTCATATACTTCCTAAACCTATAAGACGTCCACCGCTTTTTGCGCTCGATATTGAGGCCCCACACCTAAACCTAAAATTTATTTGAATTAGGTTAACTTTGTCTTTAAGCATGACGGCATTCGTCACTTAATCTTATGATTAATAGAATGTAGTCTTATTATTGTAACTTTGTATGAACTTTTATTAATGAATTATTATGTTTTTGTAAATTTTATTAAAATTTGATACAAATCATCTTGATAAATAAAAAAAAAAATATGAATACGAAAAGATGATGAAGTGAAGTTTTAAAATATGCTATGATAACTATTGTTTATGTAGTTTGAGTTGCTGAACACGATGAAGTCACTAATTTTTGGAAACATGTAATTCATCATTTTCCATGGAGAAGAATTGAAAATTTCAAAAAAAAAATCCTTTGGGCCTTAAATCTAGTGAAAAATATTTTAAATTATAATTTTGTTTTATGGATATTAGAGGTATTTTCGACTGAAAAGCTCACCACTAACAATAAATAAAAAAACTTTTATATTTGTTGTGTTATTCACCGATTTTCATGAAAAAAAAAATTTAACAAACTTTTGGCCTAAAAACTAATGAAAAATAATTTTTTTATATTTTTATTCTATGGGTTTTAAAAGTATATTTGATTACAAAGTTTACAAAGAAAAGCAAAATAAAAAAATTTTAATTTTTAATGACTTATTCACAATTTTTCCTAGAACACATTTTCATCAATATTATCGGTAAAAGCGTTTACCTTAAAACGAGTAAGTGATTAGGTACGATTTTGCGGATCATGGTTTCGGAACCTCCGAACACTAAATAATAATTGTGCATTGTCAGATTTGGTTGACAATTTTTACCGATTTTGATCTTGCTTAGAATGAACCTTGTCGGGCAAAGTAAAGCCTTTAAATGGCCATAAAACGAGTAAATGTGCAGATCCGAATTCGTGGATTATGTATTTGGAATCTCAAGACACTATATAGTAATTGTGCATTGTCAGATTTGGTTGGCAATTTTATCGATCTTGATCTTGCTTCAAGCGAACGTTGACGACAGATCCGTGTTGTCATCGATTGAAAAATCAACCCTCTTAGAAGATTCTGTGCAAGCGAAAATTATATATAAGGAAGAAAGTAACAAAAAGATTCCATGACAACACTTAGCATGATTGGCTTTTTCTTGTCGGCTTACTTCGTATCAGAACGTGTTTGTATGTATGTATGCATGTGTAGTGACTTAACCAACAACATAAACAACAATACATAAGAAACACTATACACAAAAACAACTTATAAAATTATAAAATTTTTAAGATTTCAAAAATTTTTTTTAGATGTTAAGAAAATTAAAATTAAATTCAAAAAAAATAAATATTCATAAATTGTAAAGACATAAATTTTAAATAAATAATAAAAATAGATAAGGATCTATACTGGCGATCCCACCAGGCAACAAAAAAAACGCTCAACGACAGCATCTAACAACATCTTAAAAAAGTAAAAATCCAATTCCAACAGAATTGATTTCACCTTTATGTAGCGACATTTTCAAAACAATTTCGATCCACCAAACAGTAAAACCCCATTTAAAGTAACAGCATCAAGAAGCACCGAAGTTACCAACAATAATATTTACGTAATATTGCGTAACACAACGAACACGTTCAAAAATTATTACACCCGGACAGCAGCAATCCAATACAAGTACCAGCAGTAATAGCAACAGTACCACTAAATCCATTGGTAAAACCAACAATCGCATCAACATCAACAGGAACATCAACAACATCAACAACAGCGTCAACAACAGCAACATCAACAGCAACGTCAACAACAGCAGATCATAACAACCACAATCGGTGACACCAAGACAGCAACAACAACAGAATAAGTATTTAGTTTCTTAAAGCGAATGTCAAACGATAAAGAGGGAAGAAACTTATCGTTTGCATCTCGTAGGCACTACACTTCACATAAGTACACAATATTGTTAGATACATATTAAAAGTTTACACATACATTTTCAAATAGAATCATCACAACAACCAACCCCTCCTCACACTACAATGATTTTAAGTCGTACCCCCTATAAGGCTTTATAGTTGAAAACGTGTTGTACATTGAACCATGTACATATACATACATACATACATACATACATATACATACATACATACAAATGTAGTGTGTCTCCGTCTCCATGGTGAGAGAAGTGGGTGGAATGGGTTGGGGTTTGTCCAGAGTGAGGGGGGCTACGACTTAAACTTATCGTTTTCATCTCGTAGGCACTACACTTCACATAGGTACACAATATTGTTAGATACATATTAAAAGTTTACACATACATTTTCAAATAGAATCATCACAACAACCAACCCCTCCTCACACTACAATGAGTTTAAGTCGTACCCCCCCCTCACTGTGAACAAACCCCAACCCATTCCACCCACTCCTCTCACCATGGAGACGGAGACACACTACATTTGTATGTATGTATGTATATGTATGTATGTATTTATGTATATGTACATTGTTCAATGTACAACACGTTTTCAAATATAAAGCCTTATGATACTCGATACTTAGCAAACGCGGTTTCGTTATCAAGTAATTTATTAATTAAGGAACATTTTTCCTAAAATGTATTACATAAGTATTAAATGATTCAACGTTCGGCAACACTGTAAGTGGTGACAGTTCTTTTCGCGAAGAAAATTTTGTAATTTTAATTTCGGTAATTAATGTAAAGTTCAAAGCGCGTTTTACGAAACTTATCGTCCGCGGTGACTGCGGTTGGCAGAAAAGCTGAAAGTTGGCTGATTCTGTGGTGCTAAAATAGCAAACAAGCAGGTAATTTCTACTTTCAAGATACAAAAACAATATTAGTAGAATATCGCGAGTTGGCGTTACGTCAAAAACAGCTGGTACTTTGGGGGATAAAAGCTCCAGGTAACGCCAGGGAAACCAATATTTTGTTGACAGACCCTAAAAGTCGGCAACAGATTGTGTGGATGACAGTAGTGTCTAATAAAAATGCCTGTTTAAATCACATAGTGTTGGGTACTGGAATTATAAAATTCCTATTATTTTGTATTACATATAATAAACTAATATCATTATTATTTTAAGCAATTTGTTAGTCTTTAAATCGTTTCATGCTGATGATGACTCAAATAAGAGTTGAAATGCATACAAATATATAAAATTAAAAATAAATAATTTGTTTTTATTTTTGTTAAAAAAAAGCGCAGTCAATTAAGGCGGTTAAGATTTAAAAATTTTTAAATTGCTTAAGATTAATTAAGACTTCGCGGTAGTGTCCAAATTATTATTGGTTTCAAACTAATAATAAATTCAAATCATTATTATTATTACATAATGACTTTGGGCCGCTCCCCTCCATCCGGAGGGAGCCAAGGACCACTACCACAGAAACAACAACAGTTGCTACAACATCAACAGTTCCCACAACAACAACAGATTTTACAACAACAACAGCAGTCGCTACAGCTACAAGAACAGCAGCAACAGAAAAGAAAAAAAGTTGGAAAAAATAGCTCTCCTGCCATGAATGTCTCAGCATTACAACCAACTTCTACCGGCGCTATTCCTAAGGCACGAGCAAACGAAGAAAATAAAAAAGTTCAAACAGGTATAGATCGTTATATAACTTTGAACTCAAAGAGAAAGCTCAGCCCTCAAAAAGGGAATATAGGAATGTCAAAGTTAAACAAAACTAACAAATTCACAACACCTTTAAAAATTTTATCTAGCAATCGATTTGCAGCGTTAAGCGAACTTAACGAAAACAACGCTAGTGAACCACCCAAAACTTTTAAACCGCCTCCAATTTATTTGCGTGAGCGAAGTTCAAATGCTTTGGTAACAAAGCTAACACAGCTTAAGTAGAGGTAATCTTCATGAAACGAAGATTCAAGTAAAAAGTGAGGAATATTTCCGCATTGTTGCAAAAAACTTTAACGACAGTAAAAAATCTTATTATACATACCAGCTTAAAAGCAGCAAAGGTATTACTGTTGTTATTAAGGGAATTGAATCCACTGTTGACCCTGCTGAAATCAAAGAAGCTTTGGAGCTGAAAGCAGTAATAAATATAGTTAACAAGGATAAGGTTCCCCAACCTATGTTTAAGGTTGACCTTGATCCTGATTCAACTAAATTAAAAAAGAATGAGGTTCACCCTATTTATAAACTAGAATTCTTGCTTCACCGTCGTGTGGTAGTAGAGGAACCCCATAAACGGAACGGTTCGGTACAGTGCACTAACTGCCAAGAGTATGGGCACACAAAAGCTTACTGTACCCTACAACCTGTATGTGTTGCTTGTGGAGAACTTCACCACATTTCTAAATGCATTAACAAGTTGAAAAAAGATATTAATTTAAAAAAGTGCGCTAACTGTCAAGGGGATCAAACTGCTAACTACAGGGGTTGTCCCATTTATAAAGAGCTCAAAGCTAAGATCTCTGAAAAAAGGCAAGTAAACCGAAACCCAAATCAAAATATATTTGCAACCCAAAACTTTGTCCAGCAACTAAGCAAAGCATATCTAGTAAATCCAACTATTTCATATGCAAGTGCGCTCAAATCAGGAACAACAAATTCTCAACAAAATAGCAAAATCACATAAGACCAATTGGCTAAAGTACAAAAAATACATTCAGTGGCTCACAGCTTATTTCATGCAGTGCATACTTTTAATTTCAATGCTCTTGCATGTCAGCTGCTGGTACTGGAAATTTGTTTTTTATTGAAAATATCATGAGCATGGACATTTGTCTTCAGATTATGAGTGTCAATTAGTTGCAGAGTGCCGAAAATATTGCCATGCAGACAAATTTACGGTTTTACTAACATAAAAACCCGAAATACAAAGCGGGCTTAGCTCAATTCTGGTTAATATAATAATGCCCTTATTTGATGGCACCGCCAGCATAGTCACCTGACCTAAGGGTGCTTGTAAATTCATGGACGATTTTGGAAAAAAATATCCGAATATACAACATTTCAAGCAAAAACGACCTAAAAAAGGCACTTAAAATTGAGTGGTGCTATAACTCGCCAGATACCAATAAAAAATTTGCAGCTTCGATGCCAAGCCGTCTTAAAGCTGTAGTTGACCAAAGTGGCTACCACACTACATACTTAAAATTATGAAATCATTATTTTAAACAATGGTTTTTCAATTTATACATGTCTGCATGAAATAAGCTGTGACATGAAATTCAGTAGTATTCTTCGATTTTTTATTATAAAAATTCCAGGTAATATTTTTTTACATTAAATAAGCATTTCTTTAAAACTACAATTTTTGTTCTTTCAAATGGTATCAAAACTTTTTTCATATTCCTTTTCGATTGAAAGTTACAGAGAGTCTAAATTTCAAGTATGCACTGCATGAAATAAGCTGTGAGCCACTGTAAGTTCACACATCCACTCAAACTATTCGATAGAACACAACGAGCATATTGACGATGCTGTTGCTGCTTTTAACTCAATACTGTATTCAGCAGCAGAGCACTCAACTTCTGATCAGGCTGTGAAAAATGCAAAAGCCGTTTCCTTACTAATAGTGAAATCGAAATCCTCGTAGCCGAAAAGCGTAGGTTAAGGCGAGAGCTTCTAAAGCAATCCTAAAAATTGCTACACATAAACTTAGGTCTGCGTTAAAAAACGAAGAAGACTTGGAGCAGCAAAAGTATGTCTCGAAACTCGCCCCCAATGCTAATCAGTTTAATATCAAGAAATGTGTCCTAAAAAAGCCCCAGGATGTGATAACATCATTCCAAAAATGATTAAGGGATTGCCTTATTCAGGCATTATCTTTTTGACCCGACTTTTAAATGCTATAATTCATTACGGATATTACCCAAAAGAATGGAAAAACTCCTTGATAACCATGATACCAAAACTTTGGAAAGATCGTACATTACCATCATCGTACAGAACCATAAGTCTTTTACCTTGCTTGTCAAAATTATTTGAGAAATTAATTCTTGCAAAATTAATTCCTTATGTTACCGATAGCAATTTATTTCCGCCTCACCAATTCGGCTTCCGAAAACAACACGGCACAATCGAACAAGTTAATAGGATCACAAATGAAATAAGAAAGGCTTATGAGCGCAGTGAATACTGCACTGCAATATTTTTCGATGTCGCACAGGCGTTTGATAAAGTATGGCACGAAGGTCTTATCAATAAAATTAAACACTTATTACCTCTCAATGTTCACAAAACATTTACTTCTTACCTCGAAAGCAGGCTATTTAAAATAAAACACAGAGATTTTATTTCAACTCACTTCAATATAAGAGCAGGTGTCCCTCAAGGTAGCGTACTAGGACCGTTTTATTATGTATTGTATACCTCAGACTTACCAATTATTGCTAACACGACCATCTCAACATTCGCAGATGATACTGCAGTTTTAAGTTGTAACCGTTGCCCATTAGAAGCTTCTCGAAAGCTCCAGCTTCATTTAAAATCAAAAGAAGAATGGTTGTCGATATAGCGCAAAAAAATAAATGACCAAAAATGTAAGCAAGATACTTTTACCCTTAGGCGTGGTGAAACCCTCCAATTGTTCTAAATAATACTTCAGTCCACAAAGTGAAATTGTAGCATATCTATGTATTCAATTAGATCGACGAATAACTATGCGTAGGCATATTGAAGACAAAGTAACTCAGTTAAATTTAAAAACCTCCAGTTTTCACTGGCTTATCGTTCCCCTTTGAAGCTTGAATATAAAATCCTTTTATACAAAATAATTTTTAAGCCAATTCGGTTATATGGTGTCCAACTTTGGGGTAACGCCAGCTCTTCAAACATAGAATTAATACAAAGGGCTTAGTACAAAATATTAAGAATAATTACAGGTGCACCATGGTACATAAGGAATGAAAATATTCACCGAGATGTATGCATTCCATTGGTAAACGATGAAATAAATAAAAATAAACAAACTTACGCCATAAGGTTGATGCATCATCCTAACCCATTGGCTCGTAATTTAATAAACATAGAGAATCACTCCAGACTGAAAAGAAAGGATCGTCCTTCTATGGAAGTTGTGCATACTGCACAGCACTGAACCGAACTTATCAGCTCTAACGTCATCGCGCAATCATCGTGAAGCAGATGAGGACTCTGTACCGGGATTTAGTTCGTCTCGGGCACAGTCCTCCAATGCAATCCGACCTCGGCAACTCATCGCAGCCAGCTCCTCTTCCGATGAGAATGCGTGAACGAGACCTAGTTCGTCTCTGCCGCTGTCCGATGAATTGGAGAGTGCAGCAGCAAGAGACCTAGTTCGTCTCGGCTACCACCCCAAGAATGCCCTGGAAACTCTTAGTACCCCCAACGTGGTCTTCGCAGCCAGCTGCTCTTCCGATGAGGACACGTGAGCGAGACCTAGTTCGTCTCAGCCGCTGTCCGATGAATTGGAGAGTGCAGCAACAAGAGACCTAGTTCGTCTCGGCTACCACCAAAATACAAAAAGTATAAGTCTCTGCTAACTTTTTGTTTCTGGAGACGAGTTTCATTATTAAATTACATATTAATTATACATAATATTAGTCTATAATAATGTTACTTAGTATAAGATTTTAAAACTTATTGTTAGTCTCTAAAGAGAAGATTCAATAAAAAGAAATGAAGTTAAAAAAAAAACTTGTACAACGGCCCCAATTGACATTATTATTATTAATTCATTATTATTTTATTATTATCATAAATCAATTCATTAGGTATAAGTAATTCACAAAATAATTTAAAACTAAACTGATTAATAATAACAAATTCTACATTCTATAGTTTACTAGAAAACTAGAGGCGAATGCAGATTACAATAGTCTAAGTGTATGGGGTCTTAATACATATGTACATATAATATATATAATATAATTTCATATTTTATAAAATATGAAATTAAAAAATTTAAATAAAAGTTAAAATTGAAAAATTCAAATTAAATTCAGATTAAAAAAAGAAAACAATTGAATGTTAAATAAATGAATTTTGAAATTATATTATTACATCGTTTAGTGTGTATATCGGGCTTGCACAAACCATTTTCGATGAGGGGCCACAAAAATTAAAAAGTATCATGCCGGGGGCCAAAGTAACGTTGTAAACATGAAATTATATTCTATCACTATTGCTATTTTGCAATTACACAGTAAGCATGCGTTTGCTCTTCGTCTTGCTTCCGCTTGTGCCGTGAAAGGGTGAGAAAAGAAAGAGTAAACAGATTGAAAGGTGCATAGGAGACAGTTTTAATAACTACACTGGCGGGCCACTTTTAAAGGCTGCTCGGGCCAATTTGGCACGCGGGTCATAGTTTGTGCATCCCTGGTGTATATATTTTCGTTTGAAAAATTTAAAAGCCTTGATTTAACCCTTTTAATAAAAACATGTTTATTTCTAAGACATCTTATATCATTTGGAAGACGGTTAAAAGCCGAGGAGCTACGGAACTATAAAAATCTAAGAAAAATGTTGCAAGCTATGCGGAGGAACCAAAGCTAAGTTTTGGTTATTAACTCTTAAGTTGTGAATAGAATCATATCTATTTAATATGTAACCAGATCTCATGAAAAACAATTTTAAAACTTTGAAACAATACAAATGTTTCAAAGACAAAATATTTAAACCTTTGGAAAGTGGCAAGCTATTAACATAAAATTCTAATCACATGTTTCTGTGCAGTTAACAACTGACTTAACTTAACTTAACTTAACTTCTATGAGTACCGCCCCAACACGTCAAACCATATTGTAATTTGAAATGGAAAATACATTAAGCAGTTTAACTGAGCAAAGCGGTTTTAAATAATATATTTGCATAGTAGCAGCCATTAAGTACTTTTTTAATGCTATAGAGTGCTCAGACCAATTCACCTTCCAATCCAGTAAAAGACTAAGGTACTTAAACGTTTTAGCTGAACAGGGAGCAGAAGCGATATATGATTCAATTGGATTAGGTGATTCGCAGATAATATTAGCGAGAGGGTATCTATCGCAATTCGCACAATGAAAAGTAAAATCAGGAATTTTAATTTCCTTCCCTGTCGCAATAAAAAAAATAATTTTTGTTTTATTGCTCAAGACTAATTTATGAGTAGAAAACCAGTGCCTTAACACTTCCAAATCATGGCTAATTTCAACCACAGCTCCAAAAATAATATTACATGAAAACGTGCACGCCATATCATCGGCAAATGCTATTTTTTTACATAAGAAATTTGAGAAAAAAGCGAATTTATAAATATGTATCAGAAAAAAATAGGGCCTAAAACTGAGCCTTGGGGACCTTCAATTTCCACACCACAAATATTGCTAGTGTTTATCAATTTTAACTCTTTGTACTCTGTTTGACAAGTAAGACGAAAACCAGTTGTAGATGGAACCACTGAAACAGCATTTGAAAAGTTTATCCAGCAAGATTTGATAATCAACTGTAACGAACGCCTTAGTTATGTCCACAAAGTTATGTCAGTCTTCGACTAACACTTGTTGCTAACGGTCGTCGTGATTTTATAATGCCTGAATCGTTTTGTGTTAATTGTAAAAACAATTGCTTAAACTGTGTGGATGATAATATTATTGCCTTAATTTTAAAATTGTCAGAAGATATAAAAGAAGTGAAATCTAAGTTATTTTCTTTAAATGTAGTAAAAGATGATAAAAAACGAAATTTGATCTTTGAACATACTAATAATGCTACTAAGAAAGATAAGAAAAGAACTCTATCAGCTGTCTCGAAATTAGCTTCAGAAAACATCGTCTCGATAAACACATCAGAATATTCTCTTCATTCTTGTACTTGCACTCCCGAAAATCTTGCACTCCCGAAAATTTCTCGCCAAAAAATACTTCTGATTCTGATCCACGCATGAACTCCCATTCTGCTTCGAGTGTTGTTGCTACTGCTGTTGTTGATGATGATGTTCACACAATTCTGTCGCTGTTGCCGAGGCCGCTTGTTTAAATCGTCTATCTGTGCTTAGTTCCCATGTTGCTGTTGATGATGTTGACGTCACAAACCGGTTATCATTACGTGCACATACGACACCTTCATCTACATATGTTTCTGCTGCTGCCGCTGCGAGTGTAATGAGTGATGCTGATACTCTTTCATCTGCTTTATCGCCTGCATTTTCTTTTGATGTTCGTAAAGCGTTGCATAATAACAATCATATAAATAATGCAAACATTGTTGTAGGCAATATCAATAATAAAGAGCTTGTTGTCGCTACAACAAAGAGAACATTATATCTCTCTTCTTTTAAGCCAACTGTTACTGCTGATATGATTATTAATTATGTTTCATCCCATGCTAAAATTCATAAAGATACAATGTGCTGTACTTGTACTTGTCAAGAGAGGTACTAATTTATCAAGTTTAAGGAAGGAAAGTTGTAAGTTAGAAATTGATGAAAGTGATTATGCTAAGGTTTTTAACCCAACGTTGTGGCCATCTGACGTGAAAGTTCGTGATTTTTCTTTTTTATCAAAAGTAGATACGAATCAAATAGTTCCTTAATTCAATGTTTGCAATCTGATCTGGTCCCTGAGCTCGTACCGCAAGCCCAACCAGTTATAAGTGGAGGTTTAGATAGGAGTATAGTTTGCAATTGTAGGTCATATTCTTCATATTATCACAATGCAGGTGGCATTCGCACTAAATGTTCTCAGTTTTTACTAGCGATGTCACTGCAAGAGTATTTTTTTTTTTTTTAAATTATTATTTTATTTATTGTAACAACTCACTTGGAGACTAACAATAAGTATACAGCTCTTAAAAACTAATGGAGTTGAACTTTTCTAAGCCATTGCTAAGAAATGTTTCTTTTTTCAATTTAAACTCTGTCTTGAGTTGTTGAAGGAGGAGCCAGTATACATAATGGCTGCAGTGGTGGTAAGTCTTGTCTCTTTAGGCAAGATGTATTCGATGTTAGTAGGTTCCTAGTCAGCGTGTTTGGATGTTGCTGCAGTTTAAGTTGATATGATCCCTTTTTGATTTCCTGTAGCTGCTTAATAAAAGGTATACCAAGGTCTTGGTGTATGTTTATATTCTTGACATACCAAGGTGCGCCGGAAATAGTTCGAAGTATTTTTGACTGAGACCTCTGCAATAGTTCTATATTTGATAAGCTTGCGTTGCCCCATAGTTGAATTCCGTACGACCAAATAGGTATTATAATAGCTTTATACAAAAGTACTTTATATTCAAGATTAAGTTTTGAGTGTTTATGTAAAAGCCAATTAATGCTTGATGCTTTCAACTTCATTTGAATTTTTTTCTTTTCAATATGAGCTTTCCAAGTAAGCCGTCTATCAAGGTGCATACCTAAGTATTTGACTTCAGCGCTCTGAGGTATTACGGTGTTATTTAGGTGAACTGTAGGGCAAGTCTTTTTATTAAGTGTAAAAGTTACATGAGTACTTTTTTGCTCATTTACATTTATTCGCCAGTTTAAAAGCCATGTTTCAACTAGGCGCATATGTTCATCGAGTGTATGTGACGCACTATTAGGGTCTGCGTGACAAGACAAAATTGCAGTGTCATCAGCAAAAGTAGATGTAAGCATGGAGTTGTTTGTTGGCAAGTCATAAGTATATATTAAAAGGTAAAGAATTGGGCCAAGAACGCTACCTTGCGGCACGCCTGCAAAAATTTCCACATCATCAGAAATGTAATTTTTACATTTTACACCAAACTTTCGCCCAGTAAGGTAGGACCCTAGTAAAACATGTGTATTTTTAGGGAGTAATTTTTTTATTTTGTATAAAAGTCACACCTTATCAAAAGCTTGCGCTACATCAAGGAACACTGCAGAGCAGTATTTTTTATCTTCGTATGTCTTTCGAATTTGTGCTACTATCCTGTGAACTTGCTCTATAGTTCCATGTTTTCTGCGGAAGCCAAATTGGTGTTGAGGTATTATGCTCATTTGGGTTACGTGGGGCATAATTTTCGAAAGTGGCAACTTTTCGAAGAGTTTTGATGTGGTGGGCAGCAAGCTTATTGGCCAATATGACGAAACTTGTGTGGGATTTTTCCCAGGTTTAGGAATCATTGTAATTTGAGACATTTTCCACACTGCTGGGTAGTGGCCCAATCGAGTAATACCATTGAAAAGTATGGTTAAATGTTTGACTGCACAACAAGGTAATTCGATCAGCATATTAGTAGTTATAAGATCATGACCAGGTGCTTTCTTCTTGTTAAGTTGCGTTTGTTTGAAAGATTAGTTGTGAAGCGCAAGTGCTTGCATTAATAAACCACCTTGGTTTAATGCTAAACTTTTGCACTTAAAAAATGTAAAAAATAAAGTTTAAAAAGGTTTAAAAGGACAAACTGTAGACTGGATTATTTGCGATATCAACAATTGCATAAATAGTTTGATTTCCTACATAAATTCCTATATAATAAATATATTTCAATAGTAGAATCAAAATTAAAATTAAATCCGAAATCTTTTTAGCAGTACATAAATGATAAGAGGAAAACAAATGGCTTTCCAGCATGTATGAAATTTGGTGATTCAGTATCAACTGATACATTGCAATCATGTAATCTTTTTGCAAAATTTTTCCAAGAAGTTTATGAGACTTATGGGAACACTACTTGGAGTCGGAGAGACGTTTTTGAATCCAATTCAGATTTGATTAATATCTTTACTGTTAATGAGGTGGATGTCTTAAATGCTATTGCTTGCTTAAAACCTAGTTTTAAGCATGAAAAGGATGGTTTTCCACCCATGTTTTATAAAAACTGTGCTAGTAATATTATTAAGCCCACGGTGCGTTTTAAATGTTTTAAATGAAAATCATTTGTCATCGAAAATTTTCTTTTGGATATTGTTTGTTATTCCAAAAGAAACATTTTCGCGTGAAAATGAAAATCATTTAACGTAGTTTTTATCTCAATTTAAAGAAAAATTAACTTTTTTTACGTTTTAAGGCACTTTTTTGATAAAAAAGTTAGGTAAATAGTCATATATATATATATAAGAAAATTAAAATATATTTTACATAATTAATAATGAGTAGGAGAACCTTTTTGTTTCATAAATGATGAGAATCGGTTTGGCATGCTGCCTACCAGCCGTGCACATTGGTCTGGAGTAATTTTATGCCAATTATCTTGATTAACTTGCCACAAGCTGCTTTTCTCGCGGGTTTTCGTGCGGCTACGACCCGTCTGATTATGCCTCATAAGTTCTCTATAGAATTTAAGTCGGAACTTTGAGGTGGCCAGTTCAGAATCTTGGTGGATTGTGTGTCGAGCCAAGATTTGACAAGTGGAGATTACAATTTTGGACCATTATCAAGCTGGAAAATCCATCTAATCGGAAAATTTTTGGTGTAATCGGTGGCCAAATGTTTCTTTAATATATTCCTATATAAAAAATTTGAATGTATGCGTTGCCAGGGCAACAAACAAAAGAACAAATAAAAAAAACATCAAAAAAAGTCTTCGGTTCGCAAACGGAACACTTTTTCAAAGGACTGACTTTTAGAATATGATTTATTCTTTGAGTGAAGTATATTGCACATAGATACTAACATCACTCCCAAGTACACCGAAAAAAAAACTTACTCCGTTTAAGGAAAAATGCCTAAATGTAAGGAAAAAATGTCCTTCAATACGAGCTAAAGCCATGGGTTCCTCCAAATAAGTAAGTTGGATTCCTTAGTACAAGTAAATGCTGCTGCTTTGAAATAAGGAAAAGTTTACTCAATGTGAGGACAAGGTTATAAAACTGAGGAAAATTTTACTTTTTCTAAGGATGAAGGTGTCCTTAAATGAAAGAAATTTACTTAAAATAAATTCGTTGATTTCAAAAAAAATTTGTTAATTTTCTATTTCCTCTATTTATTATTTGTTGGTTACTTATTGTCAGTCATTCTTATTTTAATTGTAATACGTTTTTAAAACTTCAAAGAACTTAAATTTTTTTTTTACCTGTCACACGATCAGAGAATTGAACCTGTGTTCTGCGCCATGCCACTGTTCAAAGATGATCGTCTTACCCAACTCAGCCACCGACAGCATTTTTAAGACATACTAAAATGATGTTGTTAAACTGCGCATGTAGCAACCATTGTCTGATCAGGAAAGCTTCGGTTCAAATTCCGGCGACGACATAATTTTTTTTTTTAATTTTTTTTATTTTTTTATTTAAAAAACAAGTAGAGAACTATAAATATACAGACAAAAACAGAATACTTACGAGAAGAACAGATATTAGTTTCAGCGAGTGTTGCCACTCATTTATTAAGGAAAATTTTCCTACGTTATAGTACATTTTTTGAAGAAACTAACTAAAACTGAGTACGATTTTCCTTAAACAAAACATTCCATTAGATTGAGGAAATTTTTACTCAAATGAGGAACAAGTTGTCCTCAAAAATTCTTCCCAAAGAAAAATTTTCTTTATCAAAGGAAAATTTTACTAAACCCACAAACTCTATATTTGAGGAAGAGCTTTGACTTGCTTTAATGAAACATGAACTCATTTCAAAGGACTCAATTACTAAATGAAACGATATTTTCATCAATATGAGGAAAAATAACTTAGATTAAGGAACATTTTGCAGTAAATCGGAGGAAAGCAGTTCTTTAAATTTAGTACGGTCTTTTTTTTCGGTGTACGTTGAACTTGGATTCATCGTTTTAAATAATCATACTCCAAAAATTCCGGCCTTTGAAAAAGTGTTCCGTTTGCGAACCGAAGACTTTTTTTGATGTTTTTTTTTGTTTTTTTTTTTGTTTGTTTGTTGCCCGGGCAACCCATACATTCAAAATTTTTATATAGGAATATATTAAGGGAACATTTGGCCACCGATTACACCAAAAAATTTTCCGCTTAGATGGATTTTCCAGCTTGATAATGATCCAAAACATTAATCTCCACTTGTCAAATCTTGGCTCGACACACAATCCACCAAGATTCTGTCAAATCGGCCAGTTTATGCCAATTTTTGAATAAGTTTCACAAAATTAATGAAGGCACAACAATGGGAAATTCTTTATCTCCGTTTTTGGCTGAATTGTTCATGGCAAGATTCGAGCACGATTTAGAGTCTCAAGGAATACTACCAAAGGTATGGTTTAGATATGTTGACGATATTTTCGCTACCATTAATGTAAATAAGCTATATGATTTTTTGAATCTTCTAAACTCAAAGTGGCCAACAATTAAATTTACATATGAACTTGAAAAAGATAGAAAATTACCTTTTTTAGACGTTATGGTCAACAGAGATGCGGATAATAAATTGTATTTTTCGATTTATAGAAAACGTACCAAGATTTATGCCCATTGATTCGCATTGTCCAGCACAATATAAAAAAGATGCGTTCAATTCAATATAAATAGTTACATGACAGAACTAAAATATATTAAAAATGTAGCAGAATTAAATGGGTTCGACAGCCAAATTATCAAGAGAATGGTTGAAATGGTTGATTTCCTACATAAATTCCTATATAATAAATATATTTCAATAGTAGAATCAAAATTAAAATTAAATCCGAAATCTTTTTAGCAGTACATAAATGATAAGAGGAAAACAAATGGCTTTCCAGCATGTATGAAATTTGGTGATTCAGTATCAACTGATACATTGCAATCATGTAATCTTTTTGCAAAATTTTTCCAAGAAGTTTATGAGACTTATGGGAACACTACTTGGAGTCGGAGAGACGTTTTTGAATCCAATTCAGATTTGATTAATATCTTTACTGTTAATGAGGTGGATGTCTTAAATGCTATTGCTTGCTTAAAACCTAGTTTTAAGCATGAAAAGGATGGTTTTCCACCCATGTTTTATAAAAACTGTGCTAGTGATATTATTAAGCCCACGGTGCGTTTTAAATGTTTTAAATGAAAATCATTTGTCATCGAAAATTTTCTTTTGGATATTGTTTGTTATTCCAAAAGAAACATTTTCGCGTGAAAATGAAAATCATTTAACGTAGTTTTTATCTCAATTTAAAGAAAAATTAACTTTTTTTACGTTTTAAGGCACTTTTTTGATAAAAAAGTTAGGTAAATAGTCATATATATATATATAAGAAAATTAAAATATATTTTACATAATTAATAATGAGTAGGAGAACCTTTTTGTTTCATAAATGATGAGAATCGGTTTGGCATGCTGCCTACCAGCCGTGCACATTGGTCTGGAGTAATTTTATGCCAATTATCTTGATTAACTTGCCACAAGCTGCTTTTCTCGCGGGTTTTCGTGCGGCTACGACCCGTCTGATTATGCCTCATAAGTTCTCTATAGAATTTAAGTCGGAACTTTGAGGTGGCCAGTTCAGAATCTTGGTGGATTGTGTGTCGAGCCAAGATTTGACAAGTGGAGATTACAATTTTGGACCATTATCAAGCTGGAAAATCCATCTAATCGGAAAATTTTTGGTGTAATCGGTGGCCAAATGTTTCTTTAATATATTCCTATATAAAAAATTTGAATGTATGCGTTGCCAGGGCAACAAACAAAAGAACAAATAAAAAAAACATCAAAAAAAGTCTTCGGTTCGCAAACGGAACACTTTTTCAAAGGACTGACTTTTAGAATATGATTTATTCTTTGAGTGAAGTATATTGCACATAGATACTAACATCACTCCCAAGTACACCGAAAAAAAAACTTACTCCGTTTAAGGAAAAATGCCTAAATGTAAGGAAAAAATGTCCTTCAATACGAGCTAAAGCCATGGGTTCCTCCAAATAAGTAAGTTGGATTCCTTAGTACAAGTAAATGCTGCTGCTTTGAAATAAGGAAAAGTTTACTCAATGTGAGGACAAGGTTATAAAACTGAGGAAAATTTTACTTTTTCTAAGGATGAAGGTGTCCTTAAATGAAAGAAATTTACTTAAAATAAATTCGTTGATTTCAAAAAAAATTTGTTAATTTTCTATTTCCTCTATTTTCTTATTTGTTGGTTACTTATTGTCAGTCATTCTTATTTTAATTGTAATACGTTTTTAAAACTTCAAAGAACTTAAATTTTTTTTTTACCTGTCACACGATCAGAGAATTGAACCTGTGTTCTGCGCCATGCCACTGTTCAAAGATGATCGTCTTACCCAACTCAGCCACCGACAGCATTTTTAAGACATACTAAAATGATGTTGTTAAACTGCGCATGTAGCAACCATTGTCTGATCAGGAAAGCTTCGGTTCAAATTCCGGCGACGACATAATTTTTTTTATTTTTTTATTTAAAAAACAAGTAGAGAACTATAAATATACAGACAAAAACAGAATACTTACGAGAAGAACAGATATTAGTTTCAGCGAGTGTTGCCACTCATTTATTAAGGAAAATTTTCCTACGTTATAGTACATTTTTTGAAGAAACTAACTAAAACTGAGTACGATTTTCCTTAAACAAAACATTCCATTAGATTGAGGAAATTTTTACTCAAATGAGGAACAAGTTGTCCTCAAAAATTCTTCCCAAAGAAAAATTTTCTTTATCAAAGGAAAATTTTACTAAACCCACAAACTCTATATTTGAGGAAGAGCTTTGACTTGCTTTAATGAAACATGAATTCATTTCAAAGGACTCAATTACTAAATGAAACGATATTTTCATCAATATGAGGAAAAATAACTTAGATTAAGGAACATTTTGCAGTAAATCGGAGGAAAGCAGTTCTTTAAATTTAGTACGGTCTTTTTTTTCGGTGTACGTTGAACTTGGATTCATCGTTTTAAATAATCATACTCCAAAAATTCCGGCCTTTGAAAAAGTGTTCCGTTTGCGAACCGAAGACTTTTTTTGATGTTTTTTTTTGTTTTTTTTTTTGTTTGTTTGTTGCCCGGGCAACCCATACATTCAAAATTTTTATATAGGAATATATTAAGGGAACATTTGGCCACCGATTACACCAAAAAATTTTCCGCTTAGATGGATTTTCCAGCTTGATAATGATCCAAAACATTAATCTCCACTTGTCAAATCTTGGCTCGACACACAATCCACCAAGATTCTGTCAAATCGGCCAGTTTATGCCAATTTTTGAATAAGTTTCACAAAATTAATGAAGGCACAACAATGGGAAATTCTTTATCTCCGTTTTTGGCTGAATTGTTCATGGCAAGATTCGAGCACGATTTAGAGTCTCAAGGAATACTACCAAAGGTATGGTTTAGATATGTTGACGATATTTTCGCTACCATTAATGTAAATAAGCTATATGATTTTTTGAATCTTCTAAACTCAAAGTGGCCAACAATTAAATTTACATATGAACTTGAAAAAGATAGAAAATTACCTTTTTTAGACGTTATGGTCAACAGAGATGCGGATAATAAATTGTATTTTTCGATTTATAGAAAACGTACCAAGATTTATGCCCATTGATTCGCATTGTCCAGCACAATATAAAAAAGATGCGTTCAATTCAATATAAATAGTTACATGACAGAACTAAAATATATTAAAAATGTAGCAGAATTAAATGGGTTCGACAGCCAAATTATCAAGAGAATGGTTGAAAAACAAACAAAAATAATCAGAAGACTTAATTTAACAACTTTAAAATCTTCGGCTGCTACTGACAATAAATGTATTAAAATGCATTTTGCACCTTTAATTACAAATAAATTAAAAAAAGTTTTTAAAAAACAAAATATGAATTTAGTTTTCGCTTCAAATGAAAAACTAAAGAACAAATTGGGATCAACTAAAGACACAACAGAAATCTTGAAAACATCGGGCATTTACGAAATTAGCTGCAATGAGTGTGAACAAAAATATTATGGACAACGCACACATAGCGAACGTCCAAATAAGTCAGCTGTTGCTTTGCATGCTGTTGAAAATTTACATAGTTTTAGCAAAGAAAAACTAAAATTAGTAAAACACATCAGAGAAGAAAAAAGCTTGGATGCCTATGAAAGCATTTACATTTATAAGAACAACAACATAATTATGAACACGATGGAAGCTCCTATCAGTAAAACACATCAGAAAAGAAAAAAGCTTGGATGCCTATGAAAGCATTTACATTTATAAGAACAACAACATAATTATGAACACGATGGAAGCTCCTATCAAGTCTTCCCTTTTTGGTTTACTTAAAAAGTAAAGCTTTACTCAGCTTTTATGGTTCGCGGTGTTTTGTTTTTGCATAATATGTTGTATTTACTTTGTCTTTATTTATTTATTGCATCTATTGTATTTGCTTTTCATACATAGCAGGTGTTTTCAATTTCCAATTTTTAACTTTGCTTTCCACCACCGTAGGTCATTAGCTTTTAGTTATTTGTTTTTATGCTTTTTTTGTACATGAAATAACTTTTAATAAGAACTAAGCTATAACTTAACTTTGTACTTTTATGTTTTGTTAGTCTTTAAATCGTTTCATGCTGATGATGACTCAAATAAGTGTTGAAATGCATACAAATATATAAAATTAAAAATAAATAATCTGTTTTTATTTTTGTTAAAAAAAGCGCAGTCAATTAAGGCGGTTAAGATTTAAAAATTTTTAAATTGCTTAAGACTATATGTGAAGCTCAACATGGCTTTCTCCCTGGTAAATCTACTTGCACAAATCTGACATTGATTTCAAAATATATTGTTGCAGCAATGGTAGATCATAAGCAACTTGATGTTATATATACAGATTTCTCGAAAGCTTTCGATAAAGTTGATCATTTGATTCTATTAAAAAAATTACAAATATATGGTCTTTCAGACTTACTGTTAAAATTTTTTCAGAGTTTTTTGACAAAGCGAAAATTATTTGTTAAAATTGGGAACACTATTTCTGATACTGCAATTGATGCGTCGTCTGGCATTCCGCAGGGTACTCATTGTGGTCCACTTTTATTTATTATATTTATCAACGACGTACCAAGAGTCATTAAACACTCCACTTGTCTACTTTATGCTGATGATGTTAAATTATTTCGTAAGATATCTTGTGTTTCTGACTCCAGGTTGCTTCAGAGTGATTTATCCTCTTTTAATCAGTGGTGCTTATGCAATAACCTAGCATTGAATTTAAGTAAATGTTGTATTGTTTCTTTTGAAAAGTGTGTTCAACCAATAATTTTCGATTACTGTATTAACAATAACTTATTACTGCGCAAACAAGAAATTAAGGACCTTGGAGTAATCTTTGATTCAAGCTTCACATTTAAATCTCATTATGATTAAGTTGTTTCTAAATCGTATGCAATGTTGGGCTTTGTTAAAAGAAACTCATTACATTTTAAAGATCCCATGACAGTTAAAGCTCTTTATGTATCCCTGGTTAGAAGCATATTGGAGTATTGTTCAATCATATGGGATCCATTCTATACCGATAGTTCAAATCGTATCGAAAAAGTTCAAAGGAACTTTACTAGGTTCGCATTATATAAGCTACAGTGGCCAGACGGTGTTCCCGGTTATGACGCAAGACGTAAACTCTTAGGGCTACAGTCTTTAAGAGATCGTCGAACATCCTCTTCTTTGTTATTCGTTTATAATATTTTGTCTAGTAAAATTAATTGTGTTGAGATCTCTAATTCATTTGCGCTATATGTACCAAATAGGAATTTAAGACATAATCGTATGTTTGAAGATCAAGTCCATAGGACAAATTATGCTCTTAATGAACCAATTGCAAAATGTATTCGTATTTGTAATAATTATTCGCAATTGTTAAATTTTAATCTAAGTTTAAACTTATTTAAGCTAAATTTATTTGTTTTATTTAATTAAGTTAAGATTATAGTCTGTAAGATTTATTCTGTAGACCATATTCAGAACATTTTTATCCTCTTTCTTAAAAAGAGGAATTACTTCAGCATTTTTTAATTCTTCAGGAAAAATACCAAAATTAACACTCGTGTTAAATAAATGACAAAGAACATCAGCAATATTGTAAACTATCTTCTTCTTATGAAATTGTGTGTATTTAATAGGTCTGAGAATAGGAGGTAAACTATTTTTCATACCCCTATATGGACAATTTAGGGTGGCCCTCATACAAAAATATTTTAAAAATAGCATTTTCACAAAGACCACTTAATCGATTTACATGGAATTTACACCACGTGTCATTTATATTAAGTGGAATAGCTTAGGCCATAAATCTTTTATTTAAGATGCATATTTAGGGTGGCCCTCATACAAACATATTTTTAAAATAGCATTATCACAAAGACCAGTTAATCAACTGATTTGGAATTGACACCGCGTGTCTTTTATATTAAGAGTCATAGCTTAGGCTACAAAACTTTTGCGTACGGTGCATATTTTTAAAATGGAATTTTCACAAAGACCGGTCAATCGATACATATGATATTTACACCACGTAGCTTTTATAGTAATAGGCAAAACTTAAGTTACAAAACTTTTGCTTAGGGTGCATATTCAGGGTGGCTTTCAACAAACATTTTTTTAAAACAGCATTTTCACATTTCACAAAGACCGGTCAATCGATTCACATGGAATGTACACCACGTATCTCTTATATTAAGAGGCATGGCTTAGGTTATAAAACTTTTATTTAGGGTCGCCCTCATACAAACATATATATTAACTATTATTTTCACGAAGAGCGGTCAATCGATTCACATGGAATTTACACCACGCGCCTTTTATATTGAACTATTTTATGTAGGGTGAATATTTAGGGTGGCCCTTAAACAAACATATATTTAAATACAAATTTCTCGAAGATCGCTCAATCGATTCCCATGGAATTTACACCACGTGGCGAAGATTTCATAATTATTTTTTAAATGTTTCTAATGGTCTATGGAAGGTTCGGTTTAGGAAAATGGGCAGTGACACGCCTTCCAAAATCAAATTAATTTATATTTATATTTATTTATTTTAATATTATCACTAAACAATTCATTAGGTATAACTAATTCACAAAATAATTTAAAACTAAACTGACTAATAATAAAAAATTCTACATTCTATAGTTTACTAGGAAACTAGAGGCGAATGCAGATTACAATAGTCTAAGTATATGGAGTCTTAATACATACATATTTTACAAAATATGAAATTAAAAAATTTAAATAAAAATTAAAATTAAAAAATTCAAATTAAATTCAGATTAAAAAGAAGAAAACAATTTAAGTTTCACAGAAAAAAAACATTAAAAGGGCTCAAAAAGAATGAAATTGGAGATTTTAAACAAACAGAATTTACACAAACGAAATTAAATTATTACATCGATTAGTGTGTATAATTTAACACAATCACACAGGAAAACGAAATTCCAAAATAAACAAATTTCGCAACAACACAATTCTGCAATAAATGAATTTCGCAACAACAGCTCAATGTGGAACAGCAGGCACGAGGCGCAGAGTCAGCATCGCCGTCTCGATATGGGACACCAACACGAGGCGCATTGTCAGCAGGTTTATGGTATAGGGCTAAGCTAGGTTTTAAGTTAAATATTTTCAAGCAGTCAGTTGACAATTAGAGTTTAAACAGTGAACAATAAATTTTATTAAAATATAAATATTCTTCATCTTTATAATTGGCGCCCAACTGGCTGAGAACAGCAGCACGTCAACACCGACGGCAGCAAGGAAAAAAGGGAAACATTAAGCTCCAAATAAAACTCAAGTCAACTCAACTCAACGCCGATGACAGCGGTGGAAAAACGAACAACAACAAGAACAACTGTAGCAACAGTCATTAAAAAATAAAAAAGCAGTACGTCAACACCGACGGCAGCAAGAAAAAACCGAAATATAAAACCACAAGCACAGCTCAAGACGGCAGCGGTGGAAAAACGAACAACAACAAGAACAACTGTAGCAAAAGTCAATTAAAAATAAAAAAGGAAATAATAACATGTAAGTAGAACGTTCATTGATATCGAAATTTTTTTTGGTGAGATTTTTTTTTGCAAAATTTGCATTGGAAGCATTTTTGTGAATCAAAATTATATCTTACAAACAAACCTTGTACGGTGGAATTTATATCATAAGAATTTTATAAAATCAAATTTTGGTAAATTCCAAATCTTTGTGTGCTGATCAGATAAAAAAAAGAGAAATATAGTGAGATAAAATACGTTCTATATGAGTGATAGTGAAATAGAAGAATTGGATAGTGATATAGAAGACTTGTTGTTAAAATTCAGAAAAGACTGCAAAGTATTAGAATCTGAGTAAGATAAAGTAGAAATGGCAGTGACTCCGGAACAATTAAAGTCAATAATGGAAGTCGCTGTTAACAGTGCGCTTGCCATACAGGAAGAAATATTTAATAAAAAATTACAAGATATTGACAGTCGTTTGAGAAAGTTCGATGTCAGTACCCCCGAAGTAGAAACTTACAAAGAGGCAGAAATACGCCCAGACGTCGCGTGCACTGAAACGTTAGACATAGTTAAATCTCTACCGGAATTCGAGGGTAAACATGAGACATACGTCTCATGGAGGAAGGCGGCACATACCGCTTATAAGATTTTCGAAAAATATGAGGGAAGCTCAAGGCATTACCAAGCTTTGGGAATTATGAGAAATAAAATTAGGGGCCCAGCCGACATGGTATTGGCATCGTTTAATACCCCTTTAAATTTTAAAGCGATAATAAATCGACTTGATTTTACGTATGCGGACAAACGTCCAATATACCTAATCGAACAAGAAATGTCAACATTGAAACAAGGAAATATGACATTACTACAATATTATGACGAAGTAGAGAAAAAACTCACCTTACTGACAAACAAGACAATCATGACATACGAAAATACCGTGGCTGCTTCACTTAACGAAAAGTACAGAATGGATGCGTTGCGCGTATTCATTTCGGGGACAAAAAAGTCATTAAGTCACGTCCTTTTCTCAGCTAGGCCAGATGGCCTTCCTTCCGCTCTAGCCCTGGCCCAAGAAGTAGAGGCAAATCACGAACGGTATAACTTTGCCAGCAATTTTGCTAGGAGTATAGAGGAAAGAAATCAGAAAATTGACCATAGGCAACAAGTCAGAGACAGAAATATGACAGTAGATAATGGTAACAACCAACAGGGAAAGAGTCCTTATTTTAAAAAGCGGCAAGGATTCCCTAACAAGGCTTCACCTAAACAGGAGCCAGTGGAAAAGATGGACGTAGACACTTCATCTCGTTTTAGACAACCCACACAGTATCAACAACAAGACGACCAAGGTCATGCAAACAATAACCAAGGACAGACGATGAAGAGGCCAATCAGCGGTACAGCTAGGTTTACAGGTCCAAAACACCAACGAGTTAATCATTTAGCTCAGGATGAAACCCCACAAAGTGAGGAAAGTTTGGAATATCATACTTAGGCGGGCCAAGAGGTAGAAGACATTGACGACGACCTTTCCGAATACGATCAGGTTAATTTTTTAGGCACAACTCCCTGCTCCCGTTCATGGAAAAAACAATAGCAGGGAGAAAAATAAAACTTTTGATAGATACGGGAGCCTCAAAAAATTATATTAGACCCTTACAAGAGCTAAAAAACATCGTACTAGTAAATGAGCCCTTTCGAGTAAAATCAATTCATGGGGTTAATAGTGTCGATCAGAAATGCGTTATGCGCCTTTTTAATACAAATACGATTTTTTTTATATTACCAAATTTAACGACATTTGATGGCATCATTGGACTAGACTTACTAAAACAAACTGATGTGCGGTTAGATTTCAAAAATAAAGAATTAATAACTAACACTGGGTCTGAAACCATACAATTTTTTAAATGCTCAAGCGTAAATTTCACAAAAATTTAAGATATAGAAGTACCTCATGAAATTACAGAAAAATTTCGAGATATGATAAGAAACCGAACAGGTGTCTTTGCAGAACCCAATAAGGCACTCCCCTACAACACCAATATCAACACTATCCGAACTATCAACGAACAACCGATATACTCAAAATTATACCCTTATCCCATAGGCGTAGCGGATTTTGTGAATACCGAAACACGAGACTTGTTGAAGGATGGCATAATCAGACCATCTAGGTCACCCTACAATAACCCCGTCTGGGAACTGAAAGGAACTGACGAGCAAGGAAATACAAAAAAAACGTTTAATCATAGATTTCAGGAAGTTAAACTTAAAAACAATAGACGACAAGTACCCCATTCCAAATGTGACTGCTATTTTGACAAACTTAGGAAAAGCAAGATATTTTACTACACTAGATCTGAAGTCAGGATTCCACCAAATCCTACTCGCGGAAAAGGATAGGGATAAAACAGCCTTTTCAGTAAGAAATGGCAAATATGAATTCTGTAGACTCCCCTTTGGTTTGAAAAATGCGCCAAGCATTTTTCAGAGAGCCATTGACGATGTGCTCAGGGAGCAGATTGGGAAATCATGTTACGTTTACGTTGATGACGTAATAATTTTCTCGGATGACCATGTCAAGCACATTTCTTGGGTTTTCGATAAATTATACGAAGCCAATATGAGGGTATCGCGTGAAAAATCTAACTTCTTTAAAAAGAATGTTGAATATTTAGGTTTCGTTGTGCCACGTGGTGGTATTAAAACGTGTCCAAGTAAAGTGGAGGCTATTCGTAACTATGAACAACCGACCACATTGTTCAATGTTAGGTCTTTTCTAGGGTTAGCTAGTTATTATAGGTGCTTCATCAAAGACTTTGCGTCGATCGCAAAACCACTGACTGACATTTTAAAAGGCGAAAACGACAAGGTGAGCGCTGGACAATCAAAGAAAATGCCAATAAACTTTGGCGAAGAACAATGCAGGGCATTCGAAAAGCTTAAAGAGGTTCTCGCATCCGAAAACGTAATATTACTCTATCCAGACTATAAGAAACCGTTTGACCTTACGACAGACGCGTCTTCATTTGGCTTAGGGGCGGTCTTATCCCAAGAAGGAAAGCCCATAACTATGATATCGATGACATTGAGAGATAGAGAGCTAAACTTCGCAACGAACGAGAGGGAGCTTCTTGCAATTGTCTGGGCTTTAAAGAATCTTAGGAACTACTTATATGGAGTGAAAAATCTAAATATTTTCACAGATCATCAACCTTTAACGTTTGCAGTTTCGGATCGAAATCCTAATGCAAAAATTAAACATTGGAAGGCGTTCATTGACGAACATAACGCTCAAATATTTTACAAACCCGGTAAAGAGAATTACGTAGCCGACGCGTTATCGCGTCGGAAAACATTCATACCCTAGAAGATGACGCACAGTCCGACATTGTCACAATACATAGCGAGGTATCACTTACCTACACTATCGAATCGACAGACAAGCCTGTCAACTGCTTTCGAAATCTGATAATATTTGAAGAAAGTGAAACTGCCTCAAATCGAACTGTTATTATGTTTGGTAAAAAAAACCCGTCACCTCATACATTTCTCGGATAGAGAAATGCTAGTTGAAAGGATATATGATGTGGTAAATAGTGATGTGGTAAACGCAATTTGCTGTGAGTTACCAATATTAGCATTCGTGCAGCATAAATTGGTAGAAACGTTCCCAACGACAACATTTCGTTACACAAAGCGAATGGTAACCGACATTTTAAACAAAAGCGAACAGAGAGAAATAGTTGTAGCAGAGCACAATAGAGCCCATAGGGCTGCCCAGGAAAACGTGAAACAAATCTTGCAGGACTATTTTTTCCCAAAGATGACCCAATTAGCAAACGAGGTTACCGCGAATTGTAAGATTTCCCAAAGGGCAAAGTACGATCGCCATCCACAAAAACAGGTACGTGGAGAAACGCCTATTCCTTCACATGTAGGTGATATGTTACATATAGATATTTTTTCAACCGATAAGAAATATTTCCTAACTTGTGTGGACAAGTTCTCAAAGTTTGCAATTGTCCAACCTATTGCCTCCAGAACAATAGCTGATATTCAACCAGCAATTTTACAGCTTATGAATTTTTACCATCGAACTAAAACAATATATTGCGATAATGAACCCTCCATAAAGTCAGAAACAATAAAATCACTGTTAGGCAATCGATTTAAAGTCCAAGTTGCAAACGCTCCACCACTTCATAGTACTTCGAACGGACAAGTTGAAAGATTCCACAGCACTCTTGTAGAGATCGCACGATGTCTGAAGTTTGAAAGGAATATCAATGACACAATTGAAGTGATACTTCAAGCAACTATTGAGTACAACAAGACCATCCACTCGGTCACAAATAAACGACCCATTGACATAATTCATTCATCCCCTCCAGAGCTCGATGCAGAAATAAAAAGTAAGGTTCTTAAGGCTCAAAATATTCAAAGGCAAAGGTTAAATGACGAAAGGCAAAACAGAAATTTCCAGATAGGAGACAAAGTGCTTGTAAAATCTAATAAAAGACTGGGAAATAAACTTACACCTTTGTATGTTGAGAAAACGATAGATGCCGACTTGGGGACAACGGTCTTAATAAAAGGAAGGGTGGTCCATAAGGACAATTTGAGATAAATTTTAATTTTTGTTTTTTTTTAATTTTAGGATCGTGATTACGTTATTCCTTGCCTCGGTAGCGACAGCTAAACTTACTGATTATTCTAATGCGGACTATATTCCAGTTGTGGACGGAGATGTGACTATTTGGAAGGAATACCAATACTTAAAGCATACGACAAATTTAACAATTTACTCAGAGATAGCAGGGGAAACAGAAAAATTAAGGGACCATTTTCCTCGGTCACACATGAGACAAATACTGGACTCCGACATACGACACATAAAAACACTTTTGACAACAATAAATATCCACCACCGCCACGCTAGGTACTGCTTTGAAGATAGTAGCTGGAACTCCAGACTTCGATGATTTCGAGAAACTAAAGTTTACGCAATAGGAGCTCGTTGAATCGGAAAACAGACAGATAAATATAAATACCAAAACACATGAACAATTAAATAAGTTAACTGACGCGGTAAATCTCTTGTTAGAAAATTCAAAAGAAAAGCAGATAAATACAGAACATTTATATGAAACTTTACTCTCAAGAAATAGGATACTAATTTCAGAGCTCGAAACCTTGATGTTATCGGTCACGCTCACAAAGATTGGAATAATTAATCCCGCAATCCTAGATTCCAACGATTTGAAAGAAATTATCAATGAGCGCTCTACAAATATTACTATTACAGACTTAATGGAAGTAGCCCATATAAAAGTTTTATTGAATGCTAATTATTTCCATTTTCTTATTAGATATCCTAAGCCTAGTTTAGTATGTAGGAAATTAACTTTATATCCAGTTCAACATAATAATACCATTCTTAGTTTTGCTGATGAGAATTATATAGCTGACTGCAGTAACCAAGTAATACCAATTGGAAATTGCAGTGCTACGCTTACGACGACATTCTGCAGACAACTGACACATACAACATGCGCGCAACGACTTCATTCTGGTGGCATCGCACACCGCACTACTCGTCCCAGCCACCTTGAACCTCTGATGGTCATCGACGAAGGTGTTGTCATTATCAATGATGAAACCGTTACAATCAAAACTAGTGAAAGCATTGAGCAGACTGTGACTGGAACGTTTCTTCTCACCTTTGACGACGAGGTCAAGATAAACAGCTCTCTATACAAAAACCTGAAGAGCCATGTAGGAAAATTTCCAGGAGCAGCAGCGTCAACACTCATCAACATAACTAGTCATCAAGAAATACTGAGCTTACCCTACTTACAAAGGTTGAACATAGAAAATTTGCGGTACATTGGAGAAGTCAAGAAGGAATTGGTAAAGCGACCTCTAATATCTGGATTGGCAGCAACTATTTTCGTGGTCTTTTATTACACCTTGCTCAAGCTTTATAGGAAGCGTCAGAACACTAGGTGCCAACGCGACATTCAAGTTTTCATTGACAGTCTCAAGAAGTCCGAGGACGTCCTTCACTTAAACAGGGGAGGAGTTAACACAATCACACAGGAAAACGAAATTCCACAATAAACGAATTTCGCAACAACACAATTCTGCAATAAATGAATTTCGCAACAACAGCTCAATGTGGAACAGCAGGCACGAGGCGCAGAGTCAGCATCGCCGTCTCGATATGGGACACCAACACGAGGCGCATTGTCAGCAGGTTTATGGTATAGGGCTAAGCTAGGTTTTAAGTTAAATATTTTCAAGCAGTCAGTTGACAATTAGAGTTTAAACAGTGAACAATAAATTTTATTAAAATATAAATATTCTTCATCTTTATAATTTATTTTCGTATTATAAATTAAAAGCCTTGATTTAACCCTTTTATTACAAACATGTTTATTTCTAAGACATCTTATATCATTTGGAAGGCGGTTAAAAAGCCGAGAAGCTACGGAACTATAAATATTAAAAAAATGTTGCAAGCTATTCGGAGGAACTAAAGCTTAGTTGTGGTTACTAACTCTTAAGTTGTGAATAGAATCAAATTTATTTAATATGTATCCATATCTCAGGAAAAACCATTTTAAAATTTTGAAACAATACAAATGTTTCAAAGGCAAAATATTTAAATCTTTAAAAAGTGGCAAGCTACTAACAAAACCTCTCTTTCTGCATAATATTGTAATCACATGTTTCTGTGCAGTTAACAATGGACTTAACTTATTTCTATGAGTACCACTCCATCACGTCAAACCATATTGTAATTTGGAAAGGAAAATACTAAAAAAAATACATTTAAGCAGTTTAACTGAGCAAAGCGGTATTAAATAGTATATTTGCATAGTAGCTGCCATTAAGTACTTTTTTAGTGCTATAGAATGCTCAGACCAATTCATCTTCCAATCGAGTAAAAGACTAATGCACTTAAACGTTTTAACACAATCAATTGAAAAACAATTAGCTGAAAAGGATATATATCATTCAATTGAATTAGGCGATTCGCATTCAATTGAATTAGGCGATTTACAACCAAAATGAACTTTGAATTCATTTTATATGTAAAATCTGAAAATCACATTATCTTTTTTTTCTTTCACGTCGTTTTCGAGATATCGGTCATTTTCGGTTTTAGGACCAAAAAAAAAAGTTGGTTTCACTTACTTACAATTATCAAAAGAACCAATATCTGTATATAAATTTACTATATGCTAAAGTGAAGGTAATTAAATTTCCTATAAACAATGCCCACTTTACTTTATGGTTGGCTTGTTAGTTTCGGTGAAATAAATTGATTTCTAGAAAAATATTTTTTTTTTTTCGAAAAAATGAGAAAAAAGTCAAATCAACTGCAAATTTATAAAAGGAAAAATAAATGGGAAAAATCATTTTATTTTTTTATATCATAGTTTGTATATCTATGAAGAAAATAAGATACTATTTAAGAACAGGGGTTAAGAAATGGAAAAGTTATATAATATTGAAAAAATTGCCTACAAGCTAGTAAACATCTTATAATTAATAACCCTAGTGTACAAATAATTAAAAAATTTATGAACTTTATGTACCACTATGCATTCCTTATGTAAAGTCGGCTGCTGATTCTGAAAATCAAATTGTTTTTTTTTTTCTTTCACGTCGTTTTCGAGATATCGGTCACTTCCGGTTTTTGGACCAAAGAAAAAAGATGGAATCGCATTTTCCTTCAGTAAAACTTTTGTCAGCCCCTGTTTTCGAAGATGCTGAATACGACAGCAGTATTCAAAATTCTTATGGAGTTGGCCCCACCCCTCAAAATGGACAAAAACCGCCCCCAAAATGACGAAATCGCATATTCCGCATCTTCTATCGGTTTTATCACCCCCCGTTTTAGAGGATGCTGAGCACGATGGCGGTGTTTAAAATTCTTTCGGAACTGGCCCCACGCCCCAAAATGGCCAAAAATTGGCATTTGGGTCCGTTATGGGAGTTTTTGCCCACTTCGGGGGGTGGAGCCAATATTTTAATTTCTAGCATATACCAGTATCTACATATCAAAATATCATTAAAAATTTTGCATTTTGGGGTTAAAAAAATTCTTAGCCACATAAAAAAACGGAAAAATAGGCAAAAATGAAATTCGGCCATTTCATTCAATTTTATATAACTTTTCTATTTCTTAATCGATTTTCATAAATAGTATCTTATTTTTTTCATAAATATATAGGCTATGATATAAAAAAACAAAATGATTTTTCCAATTTTTTTTTCTTTTAAAAATTTGCAGTTGATTTTTACTTTGTTCTCATTTTTTCGAAAAAAAAAAATTTTTTTTTATAAATCAATTTTTTTCGCCGAAACTATCATGCCAACGAAAAAGTAATGTGAGCATTATATCTAGGAAATTTAATTAACTTTAATTTGGCATATAATATGTTTACATATACGTATTTTTTCTTGAGATATTTGTAATTAAGTTGAACCAACTTTTTTTTTTTGTGCAAAAACCGAAAGTGACCGATATCTCGAAAACGACGTGAAAGAAATAAAAAAATAATTTGATTTTCAGAATCAGCAGCCGATTTTTCATAAGGAATGAATAGTGGCACCTAAAGTTCATAAATTTTTTAATTATTTGTAAACTAGTGTAATATTAACGAGAAAGTATCTATCGCAATTCCCTCAATGAAAAGTAAAATCAGGAAGTTTAATTTCCTTCCCTGTCACGTTAAAAAACATAATTTTTGTTTTATTGCTCAAGACTATTTATGAGTAGAAAACCAGTGCCTTAACACTTCCAAATCATGGTTAATTTCAACCACAGCTTCAAAAATATTAGTACATGAAAACGTGCACGCCATATCATCGGCAAATGCTATTTTTTTACACAAAAAGTTTTGAGAAAAAAGCGAATTTATAAATATCAGAAACAAAAAAAAAGGCTTAAAACTGATCCTACACCACAAATATTGCTATATTGTTTATCAATTTTAACTCTTTGTACTCTGTTTGACAAGTAAGACGAAAACCAGTTGTAGATGGAACCACGGAAACCGCATTTAAAAAGTTTATCCAGCAAGATTTGAACTATATCGAACGCCTTAGTTATGTCCACAAAAAGGGCTGCGGCAATTTTCTTACAATTTAAGCTATCGTTTTCGTTTAAAAGTGCATCTTAGGTTGAAAGACCTGATCTAAAGCCGAATTGACAGTTACTGAAGTATTTAGCTTTATTTAAAAAACATCCATACAGCCGGAAGTTAAGACTTTTGAAGAATTACGCTGTGTTAAACCAAACTAAAATATCACAGTTCTGTCAACGGATTCTTGAAGCTAGTCAAAAATAAGTAAACATGTGTGTCAACATTTTGAAAATTGACGTCTACAAACTTTTAAAAAGGAGTTCTAAGTGGGAATATTTAACCGAAATCTATATAAATAAAATGATAACTTCGTTACTGCATCACGCTAAAACTACTGCATGGATTTTAAAAAAAGTATTTTTTAATTCCTTAGACGATTGGTAATTTTTTCAATAAAAATATATGCATAAAAATCAATATATGTATGTTTGTTATGTATAGACCTGGAAACTACTGAGCCGACTGAGGTCAAATTAACAGTCTATATTTGCTTTGCTATCAAAAAGGCTTAGAGCATATGTAGTTTTAAATTTTTTGGACAACGGAGGGTGGCGCCTCTATACAACAAAAACACTTTAGCGCTATGCCTTGGCACCTATGGTAGTCCAGCAAGTACTAAATGATCATAAGAAAAAACTAGAGTAATTCAATATTCAAAGTATGTAAGTTTTCATCTTGAAGGTTTAAAGCTTATATACATAAGTATGTATAGTATGTACTTACTCATTCCAGACATGCTTACTTGGGAATTATATCACTTTTTTCAGATTTTTCACACGAAATTTAATATGCACAAAAGTAAAGACTACAGAATCTAGTGCAGCAACAGATATAAGTTCACCGTTTTTTTCAATTTATTGAATTTTTTCAATTATTTCTTGCGAATTCAACGCATGCTAGATTCAGATCATATTCATATTTGTATTGATCGTATGTATAGATGTGATCATGGCAGCAAGTAAGCAAGGTTATTTTTAGCCGTTAGGTTAGTTAAAAACTGTTAATGAGTTGGTCGCATAATTATTAAAAAAGCTATATAAGCTTTGAATTGATTGAAAAAAAAATATTTACTATACAAAAAATTTTTTTTTAATTTTTTCATAAATATACTTACTTGAGTCGAAATCTTAAAATTGATAAATCTGAAGCTACTGCAAACGACTGCAGCTCACTTTGATACCATCATTTAGGTAATTGATTCTACTATTCAGTACCGAGGAAATTTAGTTGATCCATGTGGAACCTCAAAAGTTCTAATCCATAAAAAACTTCTTATTTTTTTAGAATCTCAAAAAAATACACCTAACCTTATTTACCCATATCTGCGTAAATAAGTACAACTGAAATAAAATTTTATTAAAAAATCAATTACGGGAAAGTTTTTATTTCACCCATAAAAAATGGTAAAATTCCCTGCTTAAATGTCGATTCTACTGTGATCTACACAAAGCATTAATAATGATACTTTTTTCTAAAAAAAAAAAAATCATTTGAAGCTCAACTTCAGATGGTTGTTCTGCAAAGGCTCTTCGGTCAAATAAGTTGCAAAATTGTTTTTTGACATACTAGATGTCTCTAAATTACAAAAAGTGAGAAAAAAAATTCATCACTGCAACTTTTGAAATACCTCCAATGCGCGCGTTTTGCCTATGATTTTCCCAACGTGCGGCCCTAGTAGATTCAGTAATACAAGATTCGAAACCATAGGATGAGAGCAAAAGTAAATAGTTATCAGTAAACACCGAATCTTGCAAAATATTTATGTTAATATCACCTAGTAATGCCTTGTTATCAGATTTATAATTTTTTTAACAATTCGTTCAAGTCACCTAAAAATTTTTCATGAGAACTTTTCTTAAGGAATCTATAAATACAGATAAAAGTGAAGTTCTGGTTACCTATCAAGCACTTAACCTAATCACATCTGAACTTTCGAGGGTGAAACTATTAAACTCGCAATTTATATCTGATGTGATAAAAGCAGCAACACCACCAGTAGCATATTGATTGTTACAATTTGCGTAGAACTTGTAGCCCGGAATGTCAAACAAAGACTGTTCATAGTCACAAATCCATGTTTCAATCAAAAAAATTATATATGGCTTAATAAAAAAAAAAGAATCAAGATGTAAAAGAAAACCATCAAAATTCTTACGCATGCTTCTAATATTTTGAGAAATTATGTATAAACTGTTTAAATGATTTGGGTTAAAAGTAATGTTTTGAAAATTTACTTTTTTGCAATTTGCTAAAGGAACATCAATTAAACTGCCTGGATGATCAAAGTTAGTCTCATTTGAATTTGATATCAAACTAGTTTTTAGGCCAAACTAGTTCCGTTAAGCCTAAAAATGTGCAATGAAATTTTAATGCAAGAGCACTGTGGTTAGTGAAGTCTACGACAGCAGCAATGTCAGACAACAAAATTTGGAAATTTGATTGTATACTTGGCATGTGGTAAGTGAGGGTAATTGGGCGGTCTACGGCCGCGGTTCAGGATTTACTTCCTCTTATATGTCCAACAGCGGCTTCGCCGCGGTTCAGTCTATAATATGTGCAACACTGGCTTCGCTGTTCACAGTGCTTTTACATTAAAATTAAATTGCATACTCTTAGGCATTCAATTAAACTAGTTTGGCCTAGGAAAAACTAGTTTATCCTAAGAACAAGTTTGGCCGGTGACATATATACTAAAAATGGATTTTATTCAAATCATTCAAACAATTTATTGCGATCGCATTATCGCCTTCCTTCTTACGCAGTAAAATTTTGCCATAACAAACCCAAACAAATTTGAAATCATTTCACTCTTAAACTGTTTAGCAATTTTAAAAAAGAGTTCTATTAAATGATGACAAGCAATCATTTATATAAATTTTCCGTTTTCCATCTCCGCCAAATAGATAAGCGCATAACTTATTTTTATTAATAATCTTCTTGTCAGTAATTTCCCTTTTTTTGTAGGCAGATAAGAGCTTAACGCATAAAATATTTGAAGTTACATTAGAATCAGCATTATCCCTGGCTTTAATACTCTTAACATAGCAATCTTCGATTTGAGCTTCTAAAATATTTGTGTTCAAACCCTCAGAGAATATGGTTAAAGCTGATTTAAGAGCATTGCTATTGTTTACATTGGGGATGCCAACAATTTCAATTCATTTATCTTTATTTCTCTGATGCAAATAATTGACTTCCTTTTGTAATGCATCAACCTTACTCATTAATAATTGTTTCACTTCTTGCAGAGAAGCAATAAGAGATAACGCAATAGCATTTAAAGTTACCGAACTCTCTATGTTGATGTTCTTGTTGTCGAATTGCGATAGAATACAGGGAATGATCTCTTCAGAGATTTTGTTGTTGTCACCGATAACCTGTTTTTGTAGTATCTGTGACTGCTGGTGTATGTTTTGATGCATCAGTTGTTGTTGTTTATGTTGAATTTGTAACTGCTGCTGCACTCTTGGAACAACTGTTTGTGATGAGCAAGAAGGCAAATTCTCTTTTGATATTTTGGCGGGCATTAACTCATCTGCTGTAGCCGAAGCTACGGATGGTGATGAAGCACGCGGTGGAGAATGGAGGGAAGCACGTCTCACAGCTGAACAGGCATTACACATGAACTTTTTATTGCTTTTTTGCATAAACACTATGTCATTTGGTTTAATTTTCATGCAGCTACAATGATATCATAGCAACCGCCACACTTTATCTTGTCTTGGTGACGCTCCACCTTTTGTTTGCAAATGCATTATATATATCGGTCATTCTTTTATTAAACGCACACTTTGTAGTTTTTGACATTTTTGAATATTTTTTGAAACAAAATATCTCAAAACTATAGGAGATAGGATGAAAAATCATTAATCATTTTTGTTTAGAAATACTATAACTTTATACAAAAAATCAAAAACATTTAAACATTAATTTTTGTAATTAAAAAAATTTTTCTCAAAATATTTTCAATATAACACCTTTTGTTTTTTTTTTATTTTTTATATGTTATTCCTCAATCAATCCTAAGAATGCATGTGCTTTCACATCGAAATTCCCACCATAACTTTAGAAACTACGAATTTTTTACTGATGACGTTTTTCAACATAAGATTCAATATAAAAATTTTTTTTTGTTTATTTTTTTTTTTTTTTTTGTAATGTTATTTGCAATCAATCCTAAGAATGTATCTGCATTCAAAATTAAATTCCCGACGTAACTTTGGGGAATATGATACTATTCATACAATTATAATTCATAGAATTAGCCTTCATAAAACGCTCATATTTTCCAAAGTCCATTGTGTGAGTCGGAAAAATATACAAATATTTTAAGCAGCAACCAGACTACTTTCTCCCCATGTTTTCGGGGACGCTGAACACGATGGTGGTATTTAAAATTCTTTTCGAGCATGCCACACCCCCCAAAATGGCCAAAAACCGCCCCCAAAAGGGGAAAATCGCATATTGCGCGCCTTCCATCGGTATAATATTTGTCACCCCCCGTTTTTGAGGAAGCCGAGCACGATAGCGCTGCTTAAAATTTTTTTGGAGTTAGCCACACCCCCAAAAATGACCAAAAACCGCCCCCAAAATAGAGAAAAAGTATATTTCGCATCTTTCATCTGTAAAATATTTGTCGCCCCCCATTTTCGAGGATGCGGAACACTATGGCGGTATTTAAAACGTTTTTGGAGTGTGCCACACCCCCCAAAAAAACCAAAAACCGCCCCAAAATTGGGGAATCGCATATTCCCTACAGTTTATCGGTATAATATTCGTCACCCCCCGTTTTCGAGGATGCTGAGCACGATGGTGATGTTTAAAATTTTTTTGTAGTTCGCCACACCCCCAAAAAATGCAAAAAACCGCCCCAAATATGGGAAAATTGCACATTCCGCACCGTCTATAGGTATACTTGTCACCCCCCATTTTCGAGAATACTGAACACAATGGTGGTGTTTAAAATTTTTTTGCAGTATGCCACACCCCTTAAATGGGCAATTCACATATAATATATATTGGTCACCCCCCATTTTCGACGAAGCTGAACACGATGGCGGTGTTCAAATTTTTTTCGAGTATGCCACACCCCCTCAATGGCCAAAAATCACCCTATACAGGGTGAACAATTTTTTTTTGGTGTAAACAAGAAAACCCACGTCACCTTCTGTATTCGAGGATACTGAGCACATGGTGGTGTTATATCTTCACACTGACTTGCCCGCACCCCCCCAAACGGCCAACAACCACCACAAAGGACCCAAATTACCTCTTTGGCGCGCGGTTTTATCAAGTAAAGTATAGGGTGATTTTTGGCCATTAAGGGGGTGTGGCATACTCGAAAAAAAATTTGAAACCGCCATCGTGTTCAGCATCGTTGAAAATGGGGGTGGCCAATATTATACCGATAAACGGTGCGATATATGTAAATTGCCCATTTAGGGGGTGTGGCATAATCAAAAACAAACTTAAACATCGCCATCGTGTTCAGCATCGTTGAAAATGGGGGGTGACCAATATTATACCGATAAACGGTGCGATATATGTGAATTGCCCACTTAGGGGGTGTGGCATACTCGAAAAAAAATTTGAACACCACCATCGTGTTCAGTATCCTCGAAAATGGGGGGTGACAAATATACCGATAGACGGTGCGGAATATGCAATTTCCCCATATTTGGGGCGGTTTTCGCATTTTTTGGGGATGTGGCAAACTCCAAAAAAATTTTAGACATCACTATCGTGCTCAGCATCCTCGAAATCGGGGGGTGACAAATATACCGATAGACAGTGCGGAATATGCAATTTCCCCATATTTGGGGCGGTTTTTGCATTTTTTGGGGATGTGGCAAACTCCAAAAAAATTTTAGACATCACTATCGTGCTCAGCATCCTCGAAAACGGGGGGTGACAAATATTATACCGATAGACGGTGGGGAATATGCGATTCCCCAATTTTGGGGGCGGTTTTTGGTCTTTTTGGGGGGTGTGGCACACTCGAAAAAAATTTTAGATACCGCCATAGTGTTCCGCATCCTCGAAAATGGGGGGCGACAAATATTTTACAGATGAAAGATGCGAAATATGCTTTTTCCCTATTTTGGGGGCGGTTTTTGGTCATTTTTGGAGGTGTGGCAAAAACCAAAAAAATTTTAGACATCACCATCGTGCTCAGCATCCTCGAAAACGGGGGGTGACAAATATTATACCGATGGAAGGCTCGCAATATGCGATTTTCTTCTTTTGGGGGCGGTTTTTGGCCATTTTGGGGGGTGTGGCATGCTCGAAAAGAATTTTAAATACCACCATCGTGTTCAGCGTCCTCGAAGACAGGGGGGGAAGTGGTCTGGTTGCTGCTTAAAATATTTGTATTTTTCGAGGTTTTTTCCGACTCACACAATGCACTATATTGAAGGGTGTTATATTGAAAATAATTTGAGAAAAAATTTTTTAATTAAAAAAATTAATGTTTTAACAAATTTATTTAAATTTTTTTAATTTTTTTTATAAAGTTTTAGTATTTCTTAACAAAAATGATTAAATGGTTTTTCATCTTATCTCTTATAGTTTTTGAGATATTTCGTTTCAAAAAATGTTCAAATCGTCAAAAAAACAAAGTGTGCGTTTATTAAAAGAATGACCGATATGTAATATAACAAGATAAATTAAAATACGAATTTAAATCAAAATTTATAAGAGCTCGAAAAAATACGTGTTGACTCCACGACGACGCGAATTCTATGATTTTTGGTTACCGTTCCAATTTTTTGGGTGAAGGTGTATTTGAGATTGGTCTTCAGGAATATGTAATAAAATGGATTTAAAAAAATGTCAATTATAGCCGTTGTACAAGTCAGCGACAATATGTATGTACATAAGTTCATTTTAAAAACAGTCATTAGGTAAGTATAACTACATTCCGAAGTTCTCATAATAGTTTTAGCGATGAGTAACGGTGTTATAGATTAAAAATTAAAAATAATTAATTTTAATAAAATTAAAAATAATTAATTTTAATAAAATTAATTATTAATTAATAATCACTCACCACGTTCTTCAATACTTTACTCTAGAACTTGAATACTAGTATTGAATAAATATTAATAAAACCAATATTTTAAATAGAAATTTTGGAACTCAACCTAACTAATGTGACGTGAGTCCTATAAAATACTAGTTTTTCTAGAATATTACATCGGCGTTTTACGAGGACTGCCTGTAATGAAAATATAATGAATAGCATTTTCAGCAAGCAAATTTAGCTCAGCATTTTTTTCACAAGCTTAAAACAGAATTCAACAGTGTAGCATATTGGATTTGAAATGCATGCTGAAGGCTTCGACATTTAGCATTTCAGCAACAGTTTCGTATGCCTTCCCAGCATGTTTAATTTTTTGCTGACTTAGTTTTCAAACCCTGGTGCAATCATCTCGGAAACTAGATATGCTGGAACAAAACCGATTGATTCGTGTTCAATTTACATCAAAAACGATACATCGCAACCTTGGATCAGTTTTGTGTAAACTAGTGAAATTCGGGACTTTCAGTGAAATACAAAAATATGGGTCCCCTAAAATTGAACGTAGAATGATATCTGTAAATTTCAATCAAATCGATGAAGTTTAAGGGGTCTATCTTCATCGATTTGAAAAATAATGTGCCATATGCAATATCAAAGTGCCAATATTGGCTGATTGGAAGTAATTGGAAATTTCTTTATTGACGTTTGAAAAACGTTGGTACGTTGGAAAAAGAAAACCGGGAGGAACGTTTTTCTGCGAATATTCATGATAGTGGTGATGGTCAACTGAAAAGTGATGCCAACTGATTTAAAATGGGATTTTAGAATATCATAATTTTATGACGTATTTCTAACTATTTTCGATTTATGGTCTCAACTGTTGGTACATTTTAAGCTTCGGTGTTATTTGAGAGTACAAATTAGACCTTAACAGTAATACGATCCACGTCATAGCATAGAACATACATCACTTTACTTATTTCCTTAAATATTTGGCATTTTTGGTCAAAATTTCGAATTTTTGATCCCAAGCTTGAGACAGAAAATATTGCCTATTGGCTTATGCTTATAAATAAATTAAAATTTACCGGACAAAAATAAAAAAATTCCGATTTTCTACTTTCAAGTTGCAAAATCACCCCATAATATTTTACCGCCGATCTAGTGGTACATTATTTTTAATGTACCTTTATTTGCATATCAAAACCGAGATATCTGCATTTTTCTAAATTAACATATCAGACTAAATTTGAAATTTTTGAAAATCGTAGAAAAATCTATGGAATAGTTAAATTATGCCAGGTCTGTTAATTTAGAAAAATGTAGATATCTTGGTTTTGAAATGAGATAATGATATGCGGTTTACGGCATTCTTTTAAGAAAATAAAAATACGTTAATAATGATGTCTAACGGGATCGGCAGGCTGTCGACGGCAGCAAAATAATATGGGCCGATTAAGCAACTTGACAGCAGAAAATCGGTATTTTTTCATTTTTGTCCGGTCAATTTTAAATTTTTTTATACGAAAAAAAGAAGAAGAAAAACTTATCACGGATTCAAGTTCTTCAATCGATAATAGCTGTTTGAAACAAAAAAATATTTTGAATATTATGTACATATATGTATGTATGTATGTCAACGCCGTATCAAAGAATGTCAGATCTATTAATTTAGAAAAATGAAGATATCTCGGTTTTGAAACAAGATATTGATATGCGGCTTACGGTATTCTCTTAAAAGATTATGGGTCGAGTTTGCAATTTGAATGTAGAAAATCGGTATTTTTTTAATTTTTGTCCGGTAAATTTTTATTTTTTTATAAGAAAAAAAAAAAACGAAAAACTGAACACGGATTCGAATTCCTAGATCGATAATATCCCGAAAAGCATACCCACTTTGTTGAAAAATTTGATAACCTCTTTAGCTTGTACTATTTTTTAAATCAATATTTTCTTAAATGGGTAGGCAACTTAAAACAGGGCGCGACAACCCAGTTTTCAATATTGATGAAAATTCTTATAAGCAGCTTTGTCTAGACATATAAGGCTATTGTAATCCACTAACACATCGTGAAAAAAAACAAAACGCTTTTTTTTAGCATGTCTAATGTACACATACCAAAGTAATTATTACTCATACCTATATTTATTTAATAGAAAACTGAACGGTTGACTCTAAACCTCTAAAACTGCGTCTGGAATACCATCAGAAACGGCAATAAAACCATCATCAATAAATGCAATATATTTTTCGACAAATTTTGGTTAAAAAAAGCCATTGCTTATTACATGGACATAACAGGGAAAGTCGGACCGCTAGCATGTATAATATCTGCAATATTTTTTTTTGACTACTTCAAAGTGTTTTTTTTAAATCACCTTCGACGTCTTACTTATAAAATTTCTAGAGTTCAAAGGTCACTTTAAAAGATCTTAAGTCCTTTGAACCAATCATGGACCTCACCAAGACCAACAACATTGCAGGAAACTGTAAGTGATTATCTATTACCGATTAGGACAATTTTTGTTCAATGAGTCAAAATCCAGTTCTATTTTCATACAATCCTAAAGTTAGGACACGGTTGCGTGTAGAAGAAAACTTATTGATCTTTAGATAGGTATTAAAGTGAACTACTTAAATAAATAATTAAAACTTGAACAAATTGTAACAAACACAAGCAGTCGAAAACTGCTTCACTTCTTTTTTGATATGTGCAAAATTCGTTTCGTTTCGTTATTCAATTAAAAAATTATGGGGCTAAAAACTTTTGAATTCAAAAAAATTGCACCCAAACTTAAAATAAATTGCCGAAAGTCTTGTCATTTGATCCAGAAAAACCAGTATACAAAATATATGGTAATATATACATATCTATAAATATATATATATTTTTAAACTTCCAAAACGACTTACTTCACTTCAATTCATCCTTTAATATGCCAAAGTTTGATTCAGATCGGTTCATTTTCTCAAGAGCAACACGGTTTTGATAAAATCTTATTTTGAATTTTATTAAAGTAAAAGCCAGTCAGAAAATGTGCGATATGTATACTATTATTTGAAAAACAAAAATCAGAAGTAAAGTGAAAACAAATTATGTATGCTTCAAGCGCCCTGTGATTTGGAGTAGCCATTTTCACGTTTCTTTTTTTTTCAAATTTGTGAGATCAATTAATAATCATAAAATATGTTTTTGATATACGTTAAAAAATGCATGAAGCAAGTAATCGAAATAAAAGAAGGCTGGTTACTCAAGACTACCCCCTTAAAGCACATATTTCTTTTATTTATAGCATATTTTTGGTTGCCCTAATAATAATTTTTATTTTGCCATTTTTTTAAAACTTTGAGTTTTACTTTTTCTATTTTTTGGCATTGAACACTATCTTTGTGTCTGATATATTTGAAACGAGATTCAAAGGTACAGTAAAATCTTCATCTTCCTGGGAACTACTTTCGCTATCTGTAGCTGCAAGTTTTGCATTTGCTTGAATTTTTTTCTTAAGCTCCTTTGCAACTTGTCGATCTATAGTAGCCATTTGTGTAGCACCAACATAATTTGAATATTTCTGAAATTAAACAAAAAAAAAAAAATTATTTTATGACAATGTATGTATATGATACACAAATAAAGGACAGATTTTTATTTTAAAAATTTACCTGAAACACGCATTTATAAAAATAATTTATATTCTTATATGTAATACAACTTAGTATAAACTTATTTTTATTGTGTTCGGTTTTTGAGATAAGCAGGGTTAAGTATGTCGAAAACACCGATTTTGACGTTAACGGGTAGTTTAATTTAATTAAATGTGTTTAATTTATAGATCAATTTAAAACAAAAATATAATAACTTCCTTGATGTGCTGCAGCCATTTTTATAATTTTAAAATTCCAATTACAAAACTGCAAGAAACAATTATGTCAGTGCGAAACCTACACGATTTATATGAAAAACGGGCTGTTTAGATGACAGTTTTATCTATCTATTCGTTCTAATATGTCGTTGATACTCTCAAATACAAAGTGCTTTTATCAAAAAATCAAATAGGGCACCTCAAGAAAATAATTTTTCTGTTGCAAATAGCTTCACATACAATTATAATGATTAGCTCCTGAGAGATTATGATCCCAACGGGAAATCTGGAAACAGCTTCCAAGGGGAGTTCGTCCGATGTGCTTCTCCGGAAGCATTTAGTTCAAAATTGTATTTAATTCAAAAAAAACTTTAATTTCATCCACTCAGGTTTTTTGTACCAAGGCATTCCGTGCTGTTACATGCGCAGTTTAACGTCATCAGCCAACTCTCTTGATATATGGTATTTAAGCTTGCTAAAAGTATATTATATAAATTATCAAGTGGCAACAATAGAAATCAAAAACTCAAAATTTCATTTTGACAGAAAACTAATATACAGTTTTAGTCTCAATGAAATTATTAATAAGAGTAGCTCAGTTGGTTAAAATGTGAGCATCTCAGAACAATGGCATAACGCAGGAGGCCTATGTTCGAGTCCGATCGGAGACAAAAAATTAAGTGAGTTTTTTTTCAATTTAAGCTCAATGTGTTTCTACTCAACATCCACGGAAGAGCATTTCATATGCCTCCTAAGATATGTTTCTACTCAGCATCCAAGGAAGCGCATTTCATATGCTTCCGAAGATGTGCTTCTATTCAGCATCCAATATGCTTCCAAAGATGTGCATCCCCGCAACGACATTGTGTGTTAAAAAAGATAAGCAGTGAAAAGCTCATTGGGAGCAGCTTTTGCTTTCCTTGATGCACATCCGAAGCGCTTTGGACGCGCTTCCGTTTCCCGTTGGGATATTAAAAATATTTCATCGAAAAAGTTACCAAGATTTTTACACAGGATGAAATGAGTTCGAAAACTAAAAATTTTGCTCTACTTCTTATTTTTTGTTCTATTTCTTAAATATGTTTTCTACGCCCGAAAATAGAAAAAATATTGTAAAAAGGTGTTTCAGATTATTGGAGGCATTTCTAATTTTGGGAATTACGTTCAAAAACAGACAAAAGAATATCAAATTAAGAATTATGCCCATGGGAGTTGGATTTTCCGATTTTAATTATATTAATATAATTAGTTAAGATTGGATTGGAACAAACTTTTTATGAGTTTGCAAATTATTGCCTCGGACAAACTTTTTAAAAAGTTTTTTTCAAAGTACGAGTCCAGTTTTCTTAAATTAACTATCGTTTTTATACTATTGCACCTTTTAATGATGTATCACTAGGGTTGTAACGGAGCTTCGTATCCGCAGGCGCGGAGCTTCCGCTTCAAATCGTACCTGCGCTTCCGCACATTTTGATACGGTAAAACGGAGGCATAACGGAAGTTACAAAATCCACTTTAGAGCTTACAAAAACTGTTTTTTAGCTTTTTAGTTGTTTCAAATCTTAAAATAACTTAGTAACACCATTACAAATTTTTTTACATGTGTGCATTCATATGTATGTAAACTTGAGTTCTTGCCATCCACTAAGGAATCGATTAGAAGGAGATACAGCAGCAAAACTATTATTTATTAAATATAATTTGCCACTTATTAATATCAACTATTAAAATGCTGCAGTAAGGCCTAAGATAAAGGAGAGGTTTCTTGTTTAGGCTAAGTTACATATTATTGTTCTGCTAATGCTGGTAGGTGGATAAAATCAGATTAGCTCGACCATAGCTAGAAACTTAGTTAACTTACAATTAGTTGCAACATCACCGATTTGGTTATAATTTTTCCAGATGGTAGTTCACCTGAAATAAGAAAAACAATTTTCACCGTTTTTCAAAATGCGCAAGGAAAAGCGAGAAAAACGGGTTTAAAGTTTTCCCCTAGTTGTCTTATACAAAAAAAGATAACATCTTTTCAAGCAGCAGCGTGGCATAGTGTGGAGTAAGTAAGCGTATAAACTGGGCGGTTACTGGTTCGAGCAATGGTTCATGCAACTTTTTTTTAACTTTATTTTACGTTTTTTTACTTTTTTTAATTTTTTTTATTGTAAGTTATATTATTATATAAAACTTTATATACATATACATTAGGGTGGTTCAAAATGCAATACATGTTCCGATTTTTGGTGCTCAGGCCGAAAATATATCTTTAGTCCATGGAGCTATTGTACCAAAATTTAAACCGAATCGAACCACGGGAAGGCGTGTCAGTGAGTCGATTTGTATGATTTTTGTGCATTTTCGAAACGATTTTTTAGTATTATTTCTTTTAATTAAAAAAAATATCAACTTCGAGGTATATTCGTGGCTATCATTTTTTATGGACTCAGTATGATGTGAAATATGTGTGAAAATTGTAAATCAAAAAATCGCCGCAAATGTGAGTATTGATTCATTGAATCGAATGTGAAAAATGCTAAAAAATCTGACATACTTCCACTTTGCCCGTTCGAAACCATACCTATTTTATATTTTTCGGCCACGGCACTATGCGCAATCGATTGGGAATCTCTTTTTACACAGAAAACGATATGTCAAAGATTTTTTGTACCAACGATGCGATCTGGAGAAATATTTGATTAATAAAAGCAAGCATTTTCGTCATACGAAAATAAAGATTTTCAGTTTATTTTTGTTCAATAAACGTTAATATTTCACATTTGTTCATTTTGTAGATTTTTTCTGATTTTCGGCGGCCACTTAAAGTAATTTTTTAAACTGATCTTCGTCCTTTACTATCCGTTTGTTGAAATTTTGCAAAGACCAATAGCTCTTTCCGCGGTATCATTCACAATATGGATTTTCTGGAAAAAGGCCCCATTTGCTGGCCAAATAACGAATCGTGCAAGTGTTCGAAGACTGTGGCCCAAAAATTACATATTGTGAACGACACCGCAAAAAGAGTGATTACTCTTGCGCAAAATTTCAACAAACAGATAACGAAGGACGAAGATCAGTTTCACAAATTACTAAGTGGCCGCCAAAAACCGGAAAAATCTACATTTATTAATCAAATATTTCTCCAGATCGCATCGTTGGTACAAAAAATCTTTGACGTATCGTTTTCTATGTAAAAAAAGATTCCCAATCGATTGCGCATAATGCCGTGGCCGAAAAATATAAAATAGGTATGGTTTCGAACGGGCAAAGTGGAAGTATGTCAAATTTTTTAGCATTTTTCACATTCGATTCAATGAATCAATACTCACATTTGCGGCGATTTTCTGATTTACAATTTTCACACATATTTCACATCATACTGAGTCCATAAAAAATGATAGCCACAAATATACCTCGAAGTTGATATTTATTTTAATTAAAAGAAATAATACTAAAAAATCGTCTTGAAAATACACAAAAATCATAAAAATCGACCTACTGACACGCCTTCCCGTGGTCCGATTCGGGTGAAATTTTGGTACAAGGGCTTCATAGGCTCAATGTATGTTTTCAGGCCTGAGCACCAGAAATTTGACGGCATTTAATTTTTCCATACGATTTCGAACCAGCCTAATATACATACAGTACCTACTCATTGAATTAGAGACGGTAAAAAAATATAAAAAAATTCTCAGTGTTCCTCAAATAAAATAAGTACCATGAATTTTTTTTTGTTTTTTTTTTTTTTGAATCATGTATTCTGGATATTTTTATAGTTTTTAAAAAAAAAATTAATGTTTAGTGTTTCCACCTCTAGACTTAAGCACTTCATTTATTCGGCTCGGCATACTTTATATACAATTAATTATCATTTCTTTTAAAGATGGGTCATTATTCCACACATCAGCAATTTTTCTTTTAATTGAGCCATGGTGTTATTTCGTCGTTCTCAATTCCATTATAGTCCGGCGAATCGCCCGACTATGGCAAAACTTCTAAATTTAGAGAGTTCAGGACATTCATACTGGCTCTGGACGTATGGCGAGGAGCTCCATCTTGTATGAATGTGTATTTATCCTTGGAATGACTTAATGTCTCGATGTAGGGCAGCAAAACATTTTTCAAAATGTTAATGTACTGTTCGGAGCTTATTGTTTTATCAAAAAACTATATCGGCCCTGATCCTTCAGAGGTTATGCGGCTCCACATCATAACAGACGGTGGGGTTTTCGTAGTTGGAACTAGACAGCTGGCTGAATATCTCTCTTGAGGCCTTCTACCAACAAGTCTGACCCTGTGGGATACTGCTTCCAGCAGGCACTCATCACTTAAAATGAACTTTAAAAAACAAAAAACATAAGAAATTATTCAAAAGAAAATTTCTGAGAATTTTACGTTGACGTCACTGAATTTTACTGAATTAAAGTAAGCCTCCAATACAGCCTCCGTTCGCACATAGCATTTGTAAGTTTTAGCTTTTTTGCAGAGCGTCGGCATATCAAGCCATTTTCTTTAAATCGGCGTTACAATGTATTGAGCGAAATGTCGACTCCAGTTTCGTTGAGGTCGTTCAATTCTGATTGCGTTGATGCATTTCGTTCCATTATGTTTTTCTGCACAATTCTTTAGTCATTTTTTGAAGTATTATTTTGTTTTCTTGGACAATTTTGACGATTATTTGGGGGAACATTTAAAAACAGTAGACATATTCACACTTTTAGCGATGTTCATCACAGAGAACTTCGATATTGCAATAATTTTAGATATTACGGTGTAGCTTGACCTTTTTCAACAGCCACCCGTGACCTTTGAACATCATAAATATCCTTTATTTTACCCATAGTGTCGGTTTTTCAAAAATAACGGTTCTCGCTTATAAAATGGCTGCTTTGGTATCATAATGGTGTAATTTTGAACAAATTATCAAGTGGCTTTTCTTCACCTTGTGCTCTGAATATGTTAAGAATCATTACACATACAAAAAACAAAACCCAAAAGAGAAAAGTGCACAAATGATCAATTATATCAAATTTCAACCCCAACATTATTTTGATACATACTACTTCGGCTGCTGCCACATTCACATAGACGATGTGCAGATACCAAATTTAGGTTTTATAATAACGGTTAATACCCCCAATACATGTTTCAATAAAAAAATAATTAGAAAATTCCGTGGTTTTAATTTTATTCGATACTTAATAGAAAATTTGCAAAATTTTTCCATCGTCCGTAATTCAATGGGTAGATTCTGTATATAACTATTCTCGCATTATTTTTTGTTCCCAGGTGTTTTTATTGATTTTGTTGGAGACGCTACCATATATTATTGTTAGGAAATTAAGAAATTTTTGATATTTAGCGACTGATTATTTTGTAATTTAACATGATCTGACTGTAAGTCCGATTAAACAATTTTTAATTACAAAATAATCAGTCGCTAAATATCAAAAATTTCTTAATTTATACGGAGGACACGCCAATTTCAGAAACTATGTAGCTGGCAACACTACAAATTTCTAAAAATAGATCATAGCCGTGCAAGACAAGATCTGCGCCGGCTGTGACAACAAGCGAGAAAGTGACAAAGAAATAATAACAAATGTGATATACGCACACTGTGCAGTTCAAGGTCAGTTCCTCAGTAGCTCAAGTGTTAGAGCGGCCGTCGCAAAAATATGCAATTGCAATGCATGAACGGTCAGGGGTTCGAGTCCATGTACAGAATTAACCAAACTGGTCTGATGAGGCTATTGGTAATAGCCGAAACATGTCACCAATTACCAGGTTAAAAAAAAAAAAAAATTTTTCCATTTGTTATCTTTGTCATGTTTGTTGTAAAAATTAGCATTGATCAATAAAGTAAAAATTTACAATATTGGTCTTTGCTGAATGACTGTAAGTCCGATTAAACAATGTTTAATTACAAAATAATCAGTCGCTAAATATCAAAAATTTCTTAATTTATACGGAGGACACGCCGATTTCAGAAACTATGTAGCTGGCAACACTACAAGTTTCTAAAAATAGATCATAGCCGTGCAAAACAAGATTCGCGCCGGCTGTGACAACAAGCGAGAAAGTGACAAAGAAATAATAACAAATGTGATATACGCACACTGTGCAGTTCAAGGTCAGTTCCTCAGTAGCTCAAGTGTTAGAGCGGCCGTCACAAAAATATGCAATTGCAATGCATGAACGGTCAGGGGTTCGAGTCCATGTACAGAATTAACCAAACTGGTCTGATGAGGCTATTGGTAATAGCCGAAACATGTCACCAATTACCAGGTTAAAAAAAAAAAAATTTTTTCCATTTGTTATCTTTGTCATGTTTGTTGTAAAAAATAGCATTGATCAATAAAGTAAATATTTACAATATTGGTCTTTGCTGAATGACTGTAAGTCCGATTAAACAATGTTTAATTGTTAGGAAATAAATGTTTATTTTATGTTTTAAAATAATCGTACCACTCTATTATGCTTCTCTTTATCAATAGTACTAAGGACTGTCCCAGAAAAAACTTACGTTTTTGTTTTTTAAAGTTATACTCTACCTGATATTCTTATACGTCTTAAAAGACATATTTGTTCGACATAAAGTGAGGTTTGATATGATGTATAACACTTGAAGATAGCACTTCTAATGACAAAGATACCTAGCAAGCAAGAAAAATTCCGCGAATTTATTTTGTCCACATACCTTCAAAATCCAGAATTAAAATATTCAGCTATGGCAAAAATAGTTGGTGCATCAGATAAAACTCTGTTTGCGGTTATTTCTAAATATAAGATGGGTCTACCTGTTCCCGAAAAAAAGGTTAAGGCAAAAAACCAGAATTTTCTGTCCCAAAGGTAGCGGCGAAGGTGAATCGTATTTTTAGGCAGAGTTCCAATACCTCAGTGCGAGATATGGTGGCTAGAGCAGGTAGATCAAAATCTACTGTAGTAAGTAAGACATATAGAGTTCAAAAAGTACCAGAGCTTTCTGATGAAAAGCAGTTGATGGATTAGATGCGAGCCCGAAAATTGTATGAAAGGTACATGACTAAATTTGATTGCTGCGTTATGGACGACGAAACTTACGTTAAAGCAGATTTTAAGCAGCTACTTGGGCACGAATATTATACGTCACCGAAGAAGGGGCATGTGTCTAGTAAATTCAAAAAAAAAAAATTTCGAAATTTCCGAAGCAATATATGGTTTGGCAGGCCATATGCACCTGTGGCCTCAGAAGCAGAAGGCACAATCAATTCCAAAGTATATATAGACGAGTGCCTCGAAAAACGTGTTCCACCATTTATTCGTACAGATGAGGGTACAGTAATGGTCTGGCCTGATTTAGCAACCTCTCATTACTCTAAAGCTACGATAGCAAGGTATCAAAGTAAAAAGATCAATTTTGTACCAAAAATAACAAATTCTTCAACTGCTCAGAGAAAAGAGATCTTCGAAAGAGTGGTAAGACTGTAAAAAAATTACAAGACTTCAGATTTAAGTGGAAAAGATCGTACCGTGCTCTCGATGAAACAACTGTGCAAAATTTATTGAAGGGCCTTAAGAAAAAAGTAAAATTTTTTTATAGAAACGAAAAAAATGTTAATTACTTTTTAGTTATTTATATTCTGAACACTAGTCATTATTAATAAAAAAAGAAAAAAGACTAAAAAATTTATTGGGTATTTTTTTATAACTGAAAAACAAAACGTAAGTTTTTTCTGGGACAGTCCTTATGTGCATATTATGTCCATTAGACCGTACCACCTTACAGGCAAATAAAAAAATTCAACGTACACCAGCAAATCCGACGCATTTTTGCTAGGTAATTTCGAAAAAAAATTTTATGTTTTTTGGCCGAAAGTAGAGGTCACGCATTTGAGTTTTTCTTCGTATCTTCGACATTTACAGTCCGATCTTAAAGTATAATACATATATCAATGTACATATTTGTCTTGAGTAGACGAACTTTTTGATCCAATGATCCTTGACATCAAGTACCTCGTTCTTGAACTTACCCACCAGATCTCAGTTCCTACCATCCTAATGTACCACCCTAATATCAGAAAATTAAAGCTGGAAAAAAATTATTAAATTTTTCCAACTGAAGTATTTCGAGTACAGTTGTAATAGCGCTAACGTTATAAAATTTAGTTGAATGTTTTGTTAACAATGAGAACGGACCCAAATCCAGGCTCGGATTTAGAAATTTGCCGCCCCTAGGCAGTTGCTAAAATTACCGCAAGAAAAATTCCGCGAATTTATTTTGTCCACATACCTTCAAAATCCAGAATTAAAATATTCAGCTATGGCAAAAATAGTTGGTGCATCAGATAAAACTCTGTTTGCGGTTATTTCTAAATATAAGATGGGTCTACCTGTTCCCGAAAAAAAGGTTAAGGCAAAAAACCAGAATTTTCTGTCCCAAAGGTAGCGGCGAAGGTGAATCGTATTTTTAGGCAGAGTTCCAATACCTCAGTGCGAGATATGGTGGCTAGAGCAGGTAGATCAAAATCTACTGTAGTAAGTAAGACATATAGAGTTCAAAAAGTACCAGAGCTTTCTGATGAAAAGCAGTTGATGGATTAGATGCGAGCCCGAAAATTGTATGAAAGGTACATGACTAAATTTGATTGCTGCGTTATGGACGACGAAACTTACGTTAAAGCAGATTTTAAGCAGCTACTTGGGCACGAATATTATACGTCACCGAAGAAGGGGCATGTGTCTAGTAAATTCAAAAAAAAAAAATTTCGAAATTTCCGAAGCAATATATGGTTTGGCAGGCCATATGCACCTGTGGCCTCAGAAGCAGAAGGCACAATCAATTCCAAAGTATATATAGACGAGTGCCTCGAAAAACGTGTTCCACCATTTATTCGTACAGATGAGGGTACAGTAATGGTCTGGCCTGATTTAGCAACCTCTCATTACTCTAAAGCTACGATAGCAAGGTATCAAAGTAAAAAGATCAATTTTGTACCAAAAATAACAAATTCTTCAACTGCTCAGAGAAAAGAGATCTTCGAAAGAGTGGTAAGACTGTAAAAAAATTACAAGACTTCAGATTTAAGTGGAAAAGATCGTACCGTGCTCTCGATGAAACAACTGTGCAAAATTTATTGAAGGGCCTTAAGAAAAAAGTAAAATTTTTTTATAGAAACGAAAAAAATGTTAATTACTTTTTAGTTATTTATATTCTGAACACTAGTCATTATTAATAAAAAAAGAAAAAAGACTAAAAAATTTATTGGGTATTTTTTTATAACTGAAAAACAAAACGTAAGTTTTTTCTGGGACAGTCCTTATGTGCATATTATGTCCATTAGACCGTACCACCTTACAGGCAAATAAAAAAATTCAACGTACACCAGCAAATCCGACGCATTTTTGCTAGGTAATTTCGAAAAAAAATTTTATGTTTTTTGGCCGAAAGTAGAGGTCACGCATTTGAGTTTTTCTTCGTATCTTCGACATTTACAGTCCGATCTTAAAGTATAATACATATATCAATGTACATATTTGTCTTGAGTAGACGAACTTTTTGATCCAATGATCCTTGACATCAAGTACCTCGTTCTTGAACTTACCCACCAGATCTCAGTTCCTACCATCCTAATGTACCACCCTAATATCAGAAAATTAAAGCTGGAAAAAAATTATTAAATTTTTCCAACTGAAGTATTTCGAGTACAGTTGTAATAGCGCTAACGTTATAAAATTTAGTTGAATGTTTTGTTAACAATGAGAACGGACCCAAATCCAGGCTCGGATTTAGAAATTTGCCGCCCCTAGGCAGTTGCTAAAATTACCGCTCCCCCCCCCCTCCCCCTCGAAACTTCTTCAATGGTGGAATAAGTTTGGTAGGAAAAGTTTTTCAATCAATAAAATGCACCTTTCTGAGAGCAAATAATTTATTTTATTACAGCCAGTTGTCTTATAAGCAGGAAGTATTTAAGTATATGACCTATGTATGTTATTCAACAATTACCATTACGTATGCGATTGGTTTTTGTGGAAAAATTATTGCTTATTGGTTTAAATTTTTACGTTTTGATTTTCGGATGGCAGAGTCATTGATAATGTCATCACAACCTGAATACATAAGCAAATCTGACTCTATTGTTAACAAAGGAAGTGCGTTCAATCGTTCTGCAACCAGTTTTGATCTCAAGTAGTTTTTCACTAGCCGATCGATCACCAATGTTCAGTTATAATGGCATTTTTCACATATAACGTTGGTACGCGTGCCAACGAAATAGGCATAGGAAATAGGAAATTCAATTCCCACCAATGATAATTTTTTTTAAAGTTTCCGCCAATATTTGCCACCCTATAATTCTTGCCGCCCTAGGCACGTGCCTACTCTGCTTGTGTGGTAAATCCGGGCCTATCCAAATCCGCAAGTACGTTCAGATGGCTAAGAGAAGATTTTAGCTGCCCGCAAAGAAGCAACAGCATGAATTCGTCAAATGTTCGGTCCACAAATAGATCATTTTATAAATTTTGAGAGAAATTTTCAATATGATCAATTGGCTCAAATTCGAAATGACTGAGTCGCCATGCTTGCAGTTCTTTACGCAAGACCAGCTGGAAGCATTACAATATTCAAAAGAAATAATTAAGGTAGCAGGTTAGTGTAAGAAAATAACTTCATTTGATAGGTTTCTTTGCTAAACTTAATTGATTTGATTTAATTAATTTGATTTAATTAATTTTCACAGCTTATCCATGCCATTCTCGAAACACAGAGCGTTGTGTTCAAGTAGTACATGAATCTACCATGGCGGTCACCGATGAACAACGCATGGGCCATATTTTATCTAAGCTCGAGAACCGCCAGAAATACAGCCAACTTGAATCACGTCGAAATATGGTCGATTGAAATTCTATGCTTTTTATAGCGAATTCGATGCCACTATAAAACTACATAAAAAGACAACAGTAGAGCTTAGAGAAAGGTGCATGTGAAAAGTAGCTTAATAAATAAATTAAAGTAGGTATTTTAACATACATATAGTTGTGTTCATGAAAATAGTAGGACATGACCTTTAAATCTCTTTTCTAAAATATTTTGCCTTAAAAATTGAACGCCTTTGTAAAATTTTTGTAGGATTGAATAAAAAGAACAGAAAAGCAAAAAAATCCCGTTTCTTTTGTTTTGTGTTGTCTTGTTTGTGATGCATTTACATATTTGCACCAAAAATCTGTTATTCATTAAAATAGTAGTGCCTTATGTAACACTAGTTTACAAAATGATTTTTTTTATTTGTTCCATTGATAAAAAGTTACTTTTCTTATGTAGTTTTTCTTGCTGAGTTCGGAAATGAAAATAAAAATTTTTTGAATGGTACAGTTTTCGAGATATTGTGGTTTTTTCATTTTTTCGACCTTCTTTCACTTTAAAATTCATATCTTCAGCTATAAATGTTCAATTTCATCATTTTATTTCTATTTTTCCGTGGCCATAGAATCAAATGTGAAATTTGATTTTTTTTTAAATCTGGCCTATTTTCTTCGATATCTTTTGAACCGCTTACTCAATAGAATATGTAGTTATACATGTTTATTTTTCATTTTAATACCTTTAATTTGGTGCTAAGCACGATGAAATTGGACATTTATAGCTCAAGATATGAATTTTAAAGTGAAAGAGGGTCGAAAAAATGAAAAAATCACAATATCTCGAAAACTGTACCATTCAAAAAATTTTTATTTTCATTTCCGAACTCAGCAGGAGAAACTACATAAGAAAAGTAACTTTTAATCAATGGAATATTTTGAGTGTAAACTAGTGTAATTAGTTGAAAAAAATTAAAAATTGTTGAAAAACGCCATAAGTAAGTGTAATTAAGTAATTCAATAATGTGCTTATATGAATTTATTGCAATTGCGGTACTCTTCTTTTTTTAGTGGGTAGAGGAAAGAATTGCTGAATCGAAAAGATAGAATCAATAATTAGGCTAAGGAATCAGGGCAAGACCTTCAAGGAAACTGAAAATATGGTTGGATACACTGCCCCTGATATTTAATGCTAATTGTAACTAATTGTAAGAAACCTGAAAATCGTGGTGGTAAGTGCTAGATTTCGTTATTAGACGACAGAAGAACTGCACGATATTGCAAGACTAAGCCCTCGGCGTCCTCAAAAATGATTAAAAATAAGCCAAATCTGTCCATCAGTGCTGTGACAATTCGTCCGAAAGTAGAGGTCACGCATTTGAGTTTTTCTTCGTATCTTCGGCATTTACAGTCCGATCTTAAAGTATAATACATACATATATCAATGTACATATTTGTCTTGAGTAGACGAACTTTTTGATCCAATGATCCTTGACATCAAGTACCCCGTTCTTGAACTTACCCACCAGATCTCAGTTCCTACCATCCTAATGTACCACCCTAATATCAGAAAATTAAAGCTGGAAAAAAATTATTAAATTTTTCCAACTGAAGTATTTCGAGTACAGTTGTAATAGCGCTAACGTTATAAAATTTAGTTGAATGTTTTGTTAACAATGAGAACGGACCCAAATCCAGGCTCGGATTTAGAAATTTGCCGCCCCTAGGCAGTTGCTAAAATTACCGCTCCCCCTCGAAACTTCTTCAATGGTGGAATAAGTTTGGTACGAAAAGTTTTTCAATCAATAAAATGCACCTTTCTGAGAGCAAATAATTTATTTTATTACAGCCAGTTGTCTTATAAGCAGGAAGTATTTAAGTATATGACCTATGTATGTTATTCAACAATTACCATTACGTATGCGATTGGTTTTTGTGGAAAAATTATTGCTTATTGGTTTAAATTTTTACGTTTTGATTTTCGGATGGCAGAGTCATTGATAATGTCATCACAACCTGAATACATAAGCAAATCTGACTCTATTGTTAACAAAGGAAGTGCGTTCAATCGTTCTGCAACCAGTTTTGATCTCAAGTAGTTTTTCACTAGCCGATCGATCACCAATGTTCAGTTATAATGGCATTTTTCACATATAACGTTGGTACGCGTGCCAACGAAATAGGCATAGGAAATAGGAAATTCAATTCCCACCAATGATAATTTTTTTTAAAGTTTCCGCCAATATTTGCCACCCTATAATTCTTGCCGCCCTAGGCACGTGCCTACTCTGCTTGTGTGGTAAATCCGGGCCTATCCAAATCCGCAAGTACGTTCAGATGGCTAAGAGAAGATTTTAGCTGCCCGCAAAGAAGCAACAGCATGAATTCGTCAAATGTTCGGTCCACAAATAGATCATTTTATAAATTTTGAGAGAAATTTTCAATATGATCAATTGGCTCAAATTCGAAATGACTGAGTCGCCATGCTTGCAGTTCTTTACGCAAGACCAGCTGGAAGCATTACAATATTCAAAAGAAATAATTAAGGTAGCAGGTCAGTGTAAGAAAATAACTTCATTTGATAGGTTTCTTTGCTAAACTTAATTGATTTGATTTAATTAATTTGATTTAATTAATTTTCACAGCTTATCCATGCCATTCTCGAAACACAGAGCGTTGTGTTCAAGTAGTACATGAATCTACCATGGCGGTCACCGATGAACAACGCATGGGCCATATTTTATCTAAGCTCGAGAACCGCCAGAAATACAGCCAACTTGAATCACGTCGAAATATGGTCGATTGAAATTCTATGCTTTTTATAGCGAATTCGATGCCACTATAAAACTACATAAAAAGACAACAGTAGAGCTTAGAGAAATGTGCATGTGAAAAGTAGCTTAATAAATAAATTAAAGTAGGTATTTTAACATACATATAGTTGTGTTCATGAAAATAGTAGGACATGACCTTTAAATCTCTTTTCTAAAATATTTTGCCTTAAAAATTGAACGCCTTTGTAAAATTTTTGTAGGATTGAATAAAAAGAACAGAAAAGCAAAAAAATCCCGTTTCTTTTGTTTTGTGTTGTCTTGTTTGTGATGCATTTACATATTTGCACCAAAAATCTGTTATTCATTAAAATAGTAGTGCCTTATGTAACACTAGTTTACAAAATGATTTTTTTTATTTGTTCCATTGATAAAAAGTTACTTTTCTTATGTAGTTTTTCTTGCTGAGTTCGGAAATGAAAATAAAAATTTTTTGAATGGTACAGTTTTCGAGATATTGTGGTTTTTTCATTTTTTCGACCTTCTTTCACTTTAAAATTCATATCTTCAGCTATAAATGTTCAATTTCATCATTTTATTTCTATTTTTCCGTGGCCATAGAATCAAATGTGAAATTTGATTTTTTTTTAAATCTGGCCTATTTTCTTCGATATCTTTTGAACCGCTTACTCAATAGAATATGTAGTTATACATGTTTATTTTTCATTTTAATACCTTTAATTTGGTGCTAAGCACGATGAAATTGGACATTTATAGCTCAAGATATGAATTTTAAAGTGAAAGAGGGTCGAAAAAATGAAAAAATCACAATATCTCGAAAACTGTACCATTCAAAAAATTTTTATTTTCATTTCCGAACTCAGCAGAAGAAACTACATAAGAAAAGTAACTTTTAATCAATGGAATATTTTGAGTGTAAACTAGTGTAATTAGTTGAAAAAAATTAAAAATTGTTGAAAAACGCCATAAGTAAGTGTAATTAAGTAATTCAATAATGTGCTTATATGAATTTATTGCAATTGCGGTACTCTTCTTTTTTTAGTGGGTAGAGGAAAGAATTGCTGAATCGAAAAGATAGAATCAATAATTAGGCTAAGGAATCAGGGCAAGACCTTCAAGGAAACTGAAAATATGGTTGGATGCACTGCCCCTGATATTTAATGCTAATTGTAACTAATTGTAAGAAACCTGAAAATCGTGGTGGTAAGTGCTAGATTTCGTTATTAGACGACAGAAGAACTGCACGATATTGCAAGACTAAGCCCTCGGCGTCCTCAAAAATGATTAAAAATAAGCCAAATCTGTCCATCAGTGCTGTGACAATTCGTCCGAAAGTAGAGGTCACGCATTTGAGTTTTTCTTCGTATCTTCGGCATTTACAGTCCGATCTTAAAGTATAATACATACATATATCAATGTACATATTTGTCTTGAGTAGACGAACTTTTTGATCCAATGATCCTTGACATCAAGTACCCCGTTCTTGAACTTACCCACCAGATCTCAGTTCCTACCATCCTAATGTACCACCCTAATATCAGAAAATTAAAGCTGGAAAAAAATTATTAAATTTTTCCAACTGAAGTATTTCGAGTACAGTTGTAATAGCGCTAACGTTATAAAATTTAGTTGAATGTTTTGTTAACAATGAGAACGGACCCAAATCCAGGCTCGGATTTAGAAATTTGCCGCCCCTAGGCAGTTGCTAAAATTACCGCTCCCCCCCCCCCCTCCCCCTCGAAACTTCTTCAATGGTGGAATAAGTTTGGTACGAAAAGTTTTTCAATCAATAAAATGCACCTTTCTGAGAGCAAATAATTTATTTTATTACAGCCAGTTGTCTTATAAGCAGGAAGTATTTAAGTATATGACCTATGTATGTTATTCAACAATTACCATTACGTATGCGATTGGTTTTTGTGGAAAAATTATTGCTTATTGGTTTAAATTTTTACGTTTTGATTTTCGGATGGCAGAGTCATTGATAATGTCATCACAACCTGAATACATAAGCAAATCTGACTCTATTGTTAACAAAGGAAGTGCGTTCAATCGTTCTGCAACCAGTTTTGATCTCAAGTAGTTTTTCACTAGCCGATCGATCACCAATGTTCAGTTATAATGGCATTTTTCACATATAACGTTGGTACGCGTGCCAACGAAATAGGCATAGGAAATAGGAAATTCAATTCCCACCAATGATAATTTTTTTTAAAGTTTCCGCCAATATTTGCCACCCTATAATTCTTGCCGCCCTAGGCACGTGCCTACTCTGCTTGTGTGGTAAATCCGGGCCTATCCAAATCCGCAAGTACGTTCAGATGGCTAAGAGAAGATTTTAGCTGCCCGCAAAGAAGCAACAGCATGCATTCGTCAAATGTTCGGTCCACAAATAGATCATTTTATAAATTTTGAGAGTGACTCATATTTCAATATGATCAATTGGCTCAAATTCGAAATGACTGAGTCGCCATGCTTGCAGTTCTTTACGCAAGACCAGCTGGAAGCATTACAATATTCAAAAGAAATAATTAAGGTAGCAGGTTAGTGCAAGAAAATAACTTTATTTGATAGGTTTCTTTGCTAAACTTAATTGATTTGATTTAATTAATTTGATTTAATTAATTTTCACAGCTTATCCATGCCATTCTCGAAACACAGAGCGTTTTGTTCAAGTAGTACATGAATCTACCATGGCGGTCACCGATGAACAACGCATGGGCCATATTTTATCTAAGCTCGAGAACCGCCAGAAATACAGCCAACTTGAATCACGTCGAAATATGGTCGATTGAAATTCTATGCTTTTTATAGCGAATTCGATGCCACTATAAAACTACATAAAAAGACAACAGTAGAGCTTAGAGAAATGTGCATGTGAAAAGTAGCTTAATAAATAAATTAAAGTAGGTATTTTAACATACATATAGTTGTGTTCATGAAAATAGTAGGACATGACCTTTAAATCTCTTTTCTAAAATATTTTGCCTTAAAAATTGAACGCCTTTGTAAAATTTTTGTAGGATTGAATAAAAAGAACAGAAAAGCAAAAAAATCCTGTTTCTTTTGTTTTGTGTTGTCTTGTTTGTGATGCATTTACATATTTGCACCAAAAATCTGTTGTTCATTAAAATAGTAGTGCCTTATGTAACACTAGTTTACAAAATGATTTTTTTTATTTGTTCCATTGATAAAAAGTTACTTTTCTTATGTAGTTTTTCTTGCTGAGTTCGGAAATGAAAATAAAAATTTTTTGAATGGTACAGTTTTCGAGATATTGTGGTTTTTTCATTTTTTCGACCTTCTTTCACTTTAAAATTCATATCTTCAGCTATAAATATTCAATTTCATCATTTTATTTCTATTTTTCCGTTTCTATTGATTCTATAAATGTGAAATTTGATTTTTTTTTAAATCTGGCCTATTTTCATCGATATCTTTTGAACCGCTTACTCAATAGAATATGTAGTTATACATGTTTATTTTTCATTTTAATACCTTTAATTTGGTGCTAAGCACGATGAAATTGGACATTTATAGCTCAAGATATGAATTTTAAAGTGAAAGAGGGTCGAAAAAATGAAAAAATCACAATATCTCGAAAACTGTACCATTCAAAAAATTTTTATTTTCATTTCCGAACTCAGCAGGAGAAACTACATAAGAAAAGTAACTTTTAATCAATGGAATATTTTGAGTGTAAACTAGTGTAATTAGTTGAAAAAAATTAAAAATTGTTGAAAAACGCCATAAGTAAGTGTAATTAAGTAATTCAATAATGTGCTTATATGAATTTATTGCAATTGCGGTACTCTTCTTTTTTTAGTGGGTAGAGGGAAGAATTGCTGAATCGAAAAGATAGAATCAATAATTAGGCTAAGGAATCAGGGCAAGACCTTCAAGGAAACTGAAAATATGGTTGGATGCACTGCCCCTGATATTTAATGCTAATTGTAACTAATTGTAAGAAACCTGAAAATCGTGGTGGTAAGCGCTAGATTTCGTTATTAGACGACAGAAGAATTGCACGATATTGCAAGACTAAGCCCTCGGCGTCCTCAAAAATGATTAAAAATAAGCCAAATGTGTCCATCAGTGCTGTGACAATTCGTCGTCGACTAATGGAAAATAATTTGAGTACAAGAAGTTCCACGAAGGTATACCTTTAGACGAAGAAGCACGTCGTTGCAAGAATACAATTTGCAAAAGATTATATGAAATGGAAGGCCGAAGAGTGCCGTAACGTATTATAGTCAGATAATAGCAAAGTATTTTTTTTTTTGGAACAGGCTCCATGCAGTATGTTCGTTGTCAATCAAACACAGAATACCACCCCAAATACACTACCAAGACGGTTAAACATGGTGGACTGACCATTATATCACGAAATATTAGACCCAAACAATTATGTATGTTTAAATTAAGTTGTGTCGCTTTTTTTAATTTTAGTAACCACTACTATTTTCGTGAACAGCATTATTTTTGAATTAAGCCGTTTGCGTTAAAATAAATAAAAGTTTATAACAAAAGAAACTGTAAATATTCTCGGAAATGAATATACACCTAATTCTGTCACGGTCTTTCTTTACTCGGTTTAGATTTAACACGGTTTGAAAATAAACAAATTTAAAATTTTTTTACACGATTTTATTCCATTTAGCACGATTCAAAATCTGTTGGGCTTAAATTTTTTTTTGCACGGTTTTCCCTGGAACCAGAATTAGGTGTACATCAGAGATGTGCAATGAGCGGCTATTTTTAATTTACCATTCGTTTATTCATTGCTATTGCCGTGCTTTCATTCGGCAACATAAAAAACGAATGCTGCAGTGCATTGCCTTTTAATTTTATTGCCATTGCTTGTCTCTGCTTTCTGTGAACATACACGAAAGACAAGCACCATTCACTCAAACATCATCATTCATTTCTATTTCTATGCAACGAATTATATGGCTATGCAACGAATGCTATGGCTATGCAGCAGTGAATGCTATTGCGCAGCTAATTTGGTTCGTATGCTATTGCGCAGCTAATTTGCTTCGTATGCAATGAACGATTTGAGCTCGTGCGTTCGAAACTATTGCTCTCAAGTAGTGTAGTACTTTTCTTGGTATAATTTCTCTTATAAAAAAGTTTTGAAACTAAAATCAATAGCAATAGCATTCAATGCTGCGCAATAACATTCGTTGCATAGCTATACAATTCATTGCATAGAAATAGAAGTGAACGATTGATGTTTGAGAGAATAGTGCTTGTCTTTTGTAGTGTGTTCGTTGCCTTCAAAGAAAACAAAGACAAGCAACGGCAATGCGATAAAAAGTACAGCACGGCAGCATTCGTATTCGTTTTGAGTGAGAAGTGTTTTTATTCTTTTCACACGTTTGATGCATAGTGTTGATTCACAATTCGTTTTATGTGAGTGTTTCACAACTGCGTTAGAATGCATTCGTGCACATCTCTGGTGTACATTAGTATTTTTCAAAACTTTAAATGAAAATTGTACTTATCATTTAATTTGATAGTAAAACACCCAGGACCCAACGGCACTACTATTTTCGTGAACACAGCTGTACATACATATGTACAGTGGTGTTCGCAACAATAAGGACACTTAAACACACCAGATTTTGGATTTGGTCTCATCCAACCACAGGATATTGCGCCATTTCTTCGCAGACCAAATGACATGCTCCTCAGTGAAAAGTAACCATTTAGGGACGTCCGGTTTGGACAGGAGAGATACTTTTTCGGATCTCTTTGCTTTTAAAGTAGTATTAATTAGCTTTCCCGAATAGTCGAAGTGCTGACATCCATGGAAAGCTTTAGTCTTACTTCATCAGAAGATGCAAAGGGGTTCTGTCTCACAAATCTCAACATAGTCCTCTCAAGAATTGGCGATATTTTTGACTTTCGTCCACTCGCTTCCTTTTGTGGAGTATATTTTATTGCATTTTCTATCATTCTCTTGGAGCAATTCAACGTTGTGGCTATTTTTCGTTATGAAAATTCGTTATCGTGAAGGTCTTTTATGTCTCTACGAAGCTGGACGGTGCAATGTCGACCTCTCGCCATTCTGAATCACTAAATTACATTATTTGGTTATTTTTTCAAATTATTATTTCAGATCATCTCATATGCAATACCGTTATAACTTATAAATGTTTAAAACCCACAAAGTTTCAAAAATATAACTTACTTTATATTCGTGCCCTTATTATTTCGTACAGGGTAAAACTGAGCTCTCTTCACAATACGACCAACAGCTTCGAAACGACAAAAAATATTTTTACTTTAATAACGGTTCTTTACTTCAAGTAAGCAAGTATTGTAATGTAACATTTTATCTCAATTTATTCAAACAGAAGCAGAGGTGTGTTTGAACTATTTTAATGTAAGTGTCGTTATTATTGCGCACACCACTGTACATAAGTTTTCCCACTATAAAAGCTCCATGTTATATTTAAATTATAAGAAGAGTTAATGAAATTGTACCGTATGGTGCGCTTCTTCGAGATGCTGGGCAACGGCTGCAATAAACTTTATTTGGTTTTACTTTAAATTTTTTAATTGATGTTGTAGATCTGGTGGGTTCTTAAAGTCAATGACCTTTGGAGCAAAAAAAAAAAAATGGTTTCCTCGAGACAAAGACATCATGTTTTAAGATCCGACTGTAAATACCCAAGATATGACGAAAGGGGACCCCTACGTTCGGTAAAAAACTTTAAAAAAATTTTTAAAAATAGTTCTAATGTAGTATTCGATATTCTTCAGTTGGAAAAATTTAATGATTTTTTCCAAGCTTTAATTTTCTGACGTTAGGGTGGTACATTAGGATGGTAGGAACTGAGATCTGGTGGGTAACTTCAAGAGTGGGGTACTTGATGTCAAGGATCATTGGATCAAAAAGTTGGTCTGCTCAAGACAAAAACATTGATATATCATACTTTAAATACAGCTTTTTTAGAAGTAGTCGATGACTTACGCAGTCAAAAGCTTTGCTGAAATCCGTGCATATAACATCCGTTTGGTGAACTCCAAAATATTTCTTGATGTAGATCTACCTTTTAGAAAGCCGTGAGATACTGTCATCATGGACGAAACGAAGTTTGATAGTTGATCATTAATTATTTTTTCAAAAAGTTTTGGGATTGCACTGAGCTTAGATATGCCTCTGTAATTTCCAATATATGCCTTACTTCCAGATTTGTGAAGTGGAATAATGTAAGATTCTTTCCATAATTTAGGAAAATAACCCAAAATCAAGGAAATATAAAAAGTTTTTGAAAGAGGATAACAAAGACTAGTTGCGCAATACTTCAGGATGTTTGTAGGAATATTATCTGGTCCAGTAGAAAAAGACCATTTTAATATTTTTAATTCATTATTGACTAAATCAGCACCAATTCGTGGGAATATGTATGGATAGCTGATGCTAGAATCATAAGTTGAAGATGAATAAGTTGACTTAAAGAAGTTTGCAAACAAATTAGATATTTCATTTATATTGGATGATGTTATAGGACATCTGAAGAGGATACGCAGATGATTTACGTTTAATGTTTATCAATTTGTAAAAAAGCTTAGGATTTTTCTTAACTTTGAGTTTTAAATATGAGATGTAGTTTAAATAAGACCGTTTATTAATATTTTGATAACTATACCGAGCACGGGAATAACTTATGTAATCGATGGATTTACCAGATATTCTGAATTTTTTAAACCGGCGATTTTTTATATTTTTAAGATACTTTAATTCATTTGTTACCCATGGAGGAACGCATGAAAATACAGACTTATTAAACTTCGGCACAGATTTGGAAATACAATTATGCAAGCGTTGATTAAATGATTGAACATAACACTCAATATCAGCCACAGAGTAATATTGTTTATCCGGTAATATAACTAACCAGTCGATATTGTTTAACAGGGAGTTAGGTCCAACATAATTTGTTTTTTTGAAGTTAACACATGAGTTCGGAAATGTTACACGTTTTTTTTTCCAGTGAGCTACATGCTAAAACATGCTTCATTAGAAAAGATGGATGATGTTTGTCCTCCGGTAATACTAAATGATCAATGCGACCAATATTAATATTGACAAATTCATCAACAAACGCAAGATCATGGTTTTTATTGTTCGTATTAAGAATACAGTAGACGACAGAAAAACACTTCTATAAGAAACATATTTTGACGTAAAACTATATTATTTTCATAGAAAATTAAACGTGTATAAGAAAGTGTTCTCCGAAATAAGTTTATTGTTAATTTAGGAGAAATATAATTTTTTGGGGATGTTTACAAAATTGTAAACACATCTTGGAACACTGAACCGTCATTAAATAAAAATGAAAGCGAATGTCAAATGAGAAGTCAAAAAAAAGAACAAAAACATTAGACGCGTGCGAAATTAGCCGGCTAATTTTTTTTATTTGTGTTGCAAATTGTTCAGCCGCTGCTCAGGATTTACATCCTCCAATATATCCAACACCGGCTATGTCCATCCTTAGAAGTTGTCATAAGCCCAAAACAAGTTGGGATTATGACCGAAAAAAAATCATACATAAGGCCAAAAACTGTTTACATTAGTTAAAATTTTTGGTCATAACCCCCATACCAAAAATGGGGATTATGTTCCCACTTCGGTATGGGAAATTTCGGAAATAAGCCCCATTTACGAAATGGGGATTATGCTCGTTGGGGCTATGTCCGATAACCCTTGCTACTGATGTATATAAGAAAATATCTTTCTTACATCCGTTTTATTGTTCATAAGAAAACACGGACATAAGAAAGAAATTCTGTGAATTTTCGGACTTTCTTATATCTGACATCTACTGTATTATTAATTTGATGAAGACAACAATCAGAAAGTATATCCAGAAATTCAATTATTTCATTATTGGATGAAGTTGGTGTGAGAAAGCAGCAATCGCCCGTTATATTCTATGCAACGTATGGTAAATTAAAATCTCCAAGTATAATTATGAAATCATTTACAGTGTGACGATTATTTATTCCTTTAAATTCGTCTGCATGTCGTAAATATATAGTGTGATCAGCATTTGGTTTTATGATACTTTTAAAGTTTTGAGAGAAAAGTGAATTGATGAAAATCAAAAAAAGAATCGGACCAAGCACCGAACCTTGAGGAACACCTAGAACTGTGGACAGAGAAGAGCTTAACTGGCTATTAATCATAACTTTTTGTTGCTATTAGCCAAATAGGAACTGAGCCAACAATGTATCGAGCCTCTAAATCCAAAGTTGTACAATTTATGTAGTAGTATATTATGGTCGACGGTATCGAATGCCTTTGTGATGTCAACGAATAGCGTCGCAGTTAAACTCCTATTATTTAGGCCAGAATATACATTTGAGCAGAATTTTAGAAGGGCGTCTTCAGTTGACAACCCTGTTCTTAAACCAAACTGCCATTTATTAAAAAGATTATTTTTTCAAGGAATTTGACGATACGAGCCTTCATAACTTTCTTAAACACTTTAGCGAAGATGGGAAGTGCGATTGAACTTATTTATATTTGAACGCTCACCTTTTTTATTGCAAATACGTATTTCATCTAACTTGTTCCTATTCAGTTTATTGCCATTTTCTACATAGACTAAATCACCTTTTTCGAACTTATATTTTTTTCTATTTTTATCAAATAAAGATTTGTTATAACTATGTGGTTTTTTTGTTCTAAGTAGTGCTGTTTTTCTATCTTCTTCCAAGTCTTGAATTCTCTTTTAGTTATTTAGGTGAAAAATTTGTAATCGAATGTTTTGTCTCATTATATTTTTTTGTGCATTCTTCTGCTACTCTGGACCATGCTGATTTGTTTTATTTTTCATTTATCTTACACCTAATTTTATTTACTAAGGTCTGATTCAATCTTTCATTCAAGCCGTTTGAGAAAGCTGCATTTACAGCTGTAAAAATTAGTTGTATTTGTTGGTTACCTAGAAAAACTTTGAATTCTCTCCAATTCAAACCTGGATACTGGTCAGTTAACAGGATTCCAATTCTATTGTTTTCTGTTACTTTTATTATTAGTTTAATAAGTTCATTTGTACTTTGGCCTTTTGAACACAAGATATAGGCGTACCTTGTAAAATGGTCTACGAGTAAATGCTGGTAAATTTTCGTTGATCTTGAACCACCGAATCCGCCTATTGTGTCTAGGGACATTATTTGATGTGGCTTTGTTGCTGGGCCCAGTTGTGACCAGTGCTGCCACTTTGGATAAAATTTCCGTAGTAAAATTGCGTAGCAAAACGGTGAGCAGCGTAGCAAAACTCAATAATTGGCTGAACTATTTATTATTGCAACAGTAAATTAAACATAAATTTTTTTATTAAGCGAAAATATCATATTGAACTCATTACAATTTACATAAATAAAAATAAAGATTATTATTTGAGATCAAACATTTTGCAGCCATTATGTGAGGAGTGGGCGAACAGAACGGCACATGTTCATGGTCGGTCGTTTTGTTTTTTGATGAAATCGTGTCCATTATACGAATTTTCAACTAATTTCAATCTCAGCCAGTTCAAAAAAGCAATAGATGTCATACTTTTTTGATAGCAAATTGAAGATGTTCTTGCAAAAAAGCACATGTCTTTCGAATATTTATATTTTTAGCCAGTCGTGAGTGTGTATTTTCAAAAGGGCACGTATTTCATTTAAAAAGGCTTATGGTCGAACAAAAGGGCACATATTTCATATAAAAAAGTGTAAAGGGTCGAATAAAAAGACACATGTCCAGTTTGTCCCAGCAAAAGGGCACATCTCCATTTTTCCCCCAGTTTTCAGAATGAGTAAAAATAGTAGCGCGAATTGACATAATCGTTTTAAGTTAATGTGATCAGTTCAGAGACATAATCAGTTTTTTGCGATTTCTGAACATTTTTAGCAATTGGACATGTGCCGTTTTGTTCGTCCACTCCTCATGTAAACTATGGTATTTATTTTGAATAAGTTATTTTTTTATCAAATTGAGATCTAAAAAACTTGGCTCTGCAGATGCACTGCTATGTGGCAAATTAAGAAGTTTTTTCATAAAAGAGGAAAGTGTTTAGTTGACAATTCAGCTGGTGCTGATAGAAAGTTGCCAATTAAGTGAAAAATGTGTTTAATAAAAATCATAATAGGTAAAGTAAGAAAAATTATATAAATACATAATACAAAATTATATAGAGATGGGAATAATGTAGCAAAATTGATATATTTGATGAGAGTGGGTAGCAAAATTGCAAATGTGTTATTTTTTGCTTTAGCGTAGCAAATTTCCTAGGATGGTAGCAAAGTGGCAGCGCTGGTTTTGACATGAGGTCAGGCCCGGATTTAGAAATCCGCCGTCCTTAGGCCAGTCAGAAATTGCCGCCCCTCTTCACTAGTAAATATGGAAAAAAAATTTTGTAATATCAAAAGTGAGGATCTTTTTTTTTTTTGCTTGTTAACATTTTTAAGTAATTTTAGTGCACACAATACCAGTATTTGCACTTTTCTCCCCTGTATAAATAAATTTAAAAAAAGAAAATTTCAAAGTTCCCAATATTTGCCGCCCCTAAAATCGAGCCGCCCTAGGCACTGGCGTAGTGTGCCTCTAAGGTAAGTCCGGCCCTGCATGAGGCCATATTTTCCATTCAGTCTCGTTTTAGTTTTTATACAAACAGCACAGTTTTTACAAATTGATTTTATATTTTCTGTTAAGTTCGGTGCTGTGTAGAATGGCTTAATTATAGATTCTATTTGGTTTATTCCAATGTGACAATAATTGTTATGGGTTTTTTTAATTAAAATTTTGCTGTATTCTTCACTCAAAAAGATTTTTTTCTTGTTTTTTATAGTAAATTTTATCTTCTTTGACAAAGTCGTCTGGTCTATTTATTATATTCGGATTTTTGAAATGATCATGTTTTATATCTTGCAAGCTGACAAAATTTGTTGTTTTAATTTTCTCTTCTGTATTGTCATGGCTTTCAAATACAGGGTTTCTGCTGAGACTATCTGCTTCCGTATTTTCTTTTCCCGGTTTATAGATTATTCACCCTTATTATAGTTGTCGTCTTCGACGTCGTTGTCAATTCTTTCTCCTGCATCATGTCAAGCTTTTCTAATATTCTCTGGCGACTTCCATCGTCTCGCTTTCTTTTTCTACTGGCGGAAGTTTCCATTTCTTGCATAGGCTGAACAAGAGGCGGAGCTGATGAAGTTGAAGGCTGCTAGTCCATGTCGATTTTAAAAACATGTGGTGAAGCATTTTCATCATTTATTTTTTCTGTAAGAGGTGCCACTTCCTGTACTATACCTTCAGGGTTGAGCTGTTTCTCAAACTGCAGCAAATTAGCGACAGCTTCCTCCAGTGGACAGTGCTCCACCGCGTGTTGCACGACACTCAGCCTTGTTGTGGGTAATTTTTCTTTGGTCTTGCACTTCAGGTCTCTCCACACCTACAAATTAAATTAGTTATTATTGAAATAGAATACTATTATGCACTTTTGTTTGTTACCCTTTGCCAATCATCACCATAACTCATTGGTGGACATGAAGCATTAAAGTTTTCTGAAATATTTCCTCTGTGAAAACCTTTTGCAAGGCTCGCGTTTTTTTCAGTTCTGAAACTAATGTTTCAAACTGCTTTGCATTAGTTATTTTCACTTTCACTGCATTTTTTAATGTTAATGAAGTTCAAAATAACAAATACATCAAGGTTTACTTACAAAATTTTGCACTAGTCGTCGCCTACAACTGTGTCGACTGAAATCTCGTCGTTTTTACTCAACATCAAAGTCAATAATTTTTAGCCGATACCAAACATACATATGTCAATAGTTGTCAATTGTTATCGATATTGACAACGAAGATGCCAATTAGGCGCAGTCAATATTATTCGTATCGACGACGACAACTATAATAAGGGTGATTTTAAAATTATATAAAAAAATAAATCAAAAAATAAATCATATCTCCCAGCTATTTTCTTAACTACTAGGCATTCCAAGAATATTGCTTTTTTCCGTTTCTGCAAGTCGTTTAGCTTCTTTGAAAAGTAGGCCACTGGTTTTTGTTTTCCATCTAATTGCGTTTGTTTCAAAACAGCTCCTAGGCCATCCAAACTAGCGTCCGTGTAAATGAATATTGGCAGCTTAGGATCGAATATTGTGAGGATCGGTTGTGAGCATAAAGCTTTTTTTATTATCTCAAATGCCGTATGACAATCATTTGACCGGATAAATTCTGTGTTTTCGTCAGTAAATTATGCAAAGGTGTATTTTCCATAGAAATTAACTTTTCCTAGGAATTGCCTTATATTTTTCTGATTTTGCGGAGTTGGAAAATTTTTAATAGATTTTATATTGCATTTTAAATGTGTTATTGTATTATTAGCAATTATATGCCCTTAGTATTTTACTGAATTTGATGCAAAAACACATTTTGTAAATTTTGTCTTAGTCCTTCCTCTTTTATTGCCTTCAGTAATTTTCTTAAATGCTCAATATGTTGATCAAAATTTTCAGAGAAAACCAATATGTCATCAATGTAGTTTACAGCAAATTGTAATAACAAATTTTTTTTTTTATAAAATTTTATAAATTCTTTGAAAGATTGCTGGAGAGGTTTTCAAACCGAAAGGAATGCATGTCCATTGGTAGTGGCCTTCTTGTATTACGAATCCTGTTTTCGGCCTGTCTTGAATTTTAAGTGTGTAACGAACCTTTTCGCCAGGGTCTTGACTCGCCGGTGCCAAGGTTCCTTTTTACAAATAACTTATCATTTGCAGATGACTGCCTAACTTCCTTTTAAATTAATAGGTTTTCGCAGGTTCGTTTCTAAATTCACTTTTATTTATAAATATAGTTATTTTAAGAAATATATATTTGCACTTAACGTTAAAACAGCGGTTTATAAAGAAATAAAGTAAAAATCTAGATCCATTGTTACGATCGCGAGGTCTGCGCTGAAGTGATGTCGGTATCGTACCAGTCTTTCGGTGGTTGCACGGGTGGATTTCAGTCGTGTCCTAACACATAATTATTCACGCTCAGAGCGAAGTGTTGACGTTTTGAATATAAGCAACGCACAAGCGGCGTAGGAGGAAAAGATATGACACTATCCTGTTACGATTGAGTGAAATGAATTTACCTGAGTTGAGTAATCTACAAACGTAAAATTCCTCACGCTCACAGCGAAGTTTTGTTGATTCGGATACGCCAGTAAAGCACAAGCGTCCCTTGACGTATGCGTATGACAGAAAGAAACAACGCTTTACTATCACGATTGAGTGAAATGATTTTGACCTGAGTTGAGTAATCTACAAACGTAAAATTACTCGTACTCAGTAGAATTTCGTCGACGCCGAAAGAAAAAGGGAAAACGACGCTACTATGCTATACTAATAATTCGCCCGAGTCGAGTAATCTACAAGCGTAAAGTTACTAGTGCTCAGTAGAACTTCCACTAACTTACTACGTTGTATGTCAAATGTACCTGCGTTTCCTTGGCTGCTAGTTGATGACTTAGTTGAACGGCTGCCTGCTACGACTGAGAGAGAATGTACGTTGTCTGCTGGTTTTGTACTTGTGTTCTTTCTTTCAGATCGTACCGCATGGTCGCATTGTTCCATTCCAACAGCTGTTTGTTATGACCAGCTGTGTTCAAGTGATCAAGTGTTGCCATTTAATAAAATAGCGAATTAGGGCAAAATAAATACTTAAGATTATATGACAATAATAAAATAAATATAATCCCATGTAGATGTGGGCATAAACAAGGCTAGCCGACTTTTGTCCTCACAAGTGGAATAGACCAAAAAGCTGAATTTATATCTAGGGTTGTAAAGTATTTACAATCTCTTGTCTTCAGCATCAAATCTATCAAGGGAAATTGGTGACACTGAGGAATGACTATTTTATTCAAACCTCTAAATCTACGCATAGGCGATTTTTCTTTTCTTCATCTTTTTTATATGCTAGTGTTATAGGGGCCGCAAAAGGGCTATACGACTCTTCTATCAGACCATATTTTAAAAGGTCGGAAATTTGATTTTCTATTTCATTTCTGTCTGCAATCGAACACCTGTATAGTCTTTTAAAGCAATATTTATCAATTTGTAAATCAATATGTGCTTCATAATCCTTAACTTTACCAACATCAAATTTATCTTTTGCAAAGATTGATCCGAATTCATTTATCAAATCATATATTTTATTTTTTTCTTCTTCACAGTTAAGTGTTTCAATGTTAATGTCAAATTTATCAACATTTATTCCTTCATTAAAGTTTACTTCAAATTTATTGATTTCACACTCACCTTAATCATTCTCATAATTATTTGATTGTTGGTGTATATTTAAATATTAATTTTGAATCAGTCCAAATTTTTTTATTGTTTCCAATCCTAATAGAAGGAGTCATATTTAAAGTTCTTGTTTTGAATTACATATGTATTTATATCTTTTTCAACATTCATTATGTTGACTTTTAAAACAACTGGTCCAATTGATTTATATTAACCATTAATCGTTTCTAAAATATTTCGTTTTGAATTTTCTAGTCCATTTTTTGTTGTTATTGTTATCAATCTAGAATTGATTAAAGTTACATTCGAACCAGAATCATATACTCCTGTAACCTCAATTTGATTATTCAACATTATCTTAAGTTCGATTAATGGTGGGAGGACAAGTTTTTTTGGTCCTGTGTATGAAGCCCTACTTCTAATCTTGCATTATTTACATTGCTTGTCAACTTTTCTTTATACCAACATAAATCATCCGGATGAAAGCGTTTACCTTTTCCTGCATTTTCACAAGTTTTACACGATTTATCTTTGTAGTCATATTTTTTCTGATTTGTAAAATTTTTTTTCAATTTTGTTATCATAATTTTTCTTTTCTGGTCTTTTTTGTTCATAATATTTTCATATCTCCTAATTTCATTGTATAAGTCTTGTAACTCATTTAATTTTTGCCTATCAATCTTTTCTCTTTCAAAACTTGGTAGTCCTGCAGCTATCAAATCAATTAGAGCTATTAACATATAAACATATTTTATCAATTTTCTTATTTATTTCCAGCAACAGACGTTCTTTTTTTAAAGCGTTGTCCGAAAGAGAACCCGATAAAAACCGAAAAGTCCAAGCGTACATTATGTGAGATCATCCTTTATTTGCAAAGGTTTCTTGGAGATTTTCCATTCCGAGGTTAAAGTATTTTTTATTAACATAGAACCGTACCAATCCTTACATGCATCTTCTAAAAAGAGCCTTAAAAGTTCAATTTTTTCCAAATCTTTTGTGATATTTAATCTTTCACATTATAATGCGTATGTTGCTACCCATTGGTTTATGTTTCCATTTTTCGCATCAAATTTATCGATTACAAATTTTTCCGAAATTTTTGTTAGGTTATGATTCTGGGTTATTTCGCTTGCATTTTCTTCTTTTTCAACTAATTTCGATGTGTTTTAATTTTTTCCGATAGTTTTTGTAGAATTTCCAACATATTGTCATCCGTTTGCGACAAAGGAACAACTGGAATCTCTTCTAACAAATAGTCCTTAAATACCATGATCCGATCAATGTCAGATTTTTTTTATTCAATAGTCTATAACGTTAGCTTCTGCAATAAATTTACAAAAAAATGCATGTTGCAACAAATAAAAAATAATAACAATTTAATTGTTTAAATAGTTTTAACATGATGTCCCCCCAACTAGAATACATTTAAAAAAATAACATTTTGTTTCTTATTCATTTATCTACAAAACCCATTTTACAAAAAAGTGGAGTCTCTGTTAGATCGGAAGTTATTAAATATTTTCGACTGCAAGTCATGAATTCCTGAAGGAATCCAAGAATGCAGCGTGCGATGAATCAAAATTTAATAACGAGTGTCAGATAATCGTTCCTTTGTTGTGACAACATGGGTCAAGTAATTTTATGTATATAAGCTGTAAAAAAAAAAAATTCGGGCGATTCTAAAATACCAAGTCCAAAATGCTGTGCGGTTTGTAAAAGAATGACCAATATACTATGTGATCGTGATCAGCTACGCACGTAAAAGAAGTGAGTTCCAGAATTTTTTATTAAAAATACAATTTAGAAAAATTATCAAACATTTTCTCAGTACTTAATCTATTTATTAAAGTGCGCTGTTTAATTTGGGTTGATTTACAGGGAAAACCAACTTATAGTTGTTCCTTAAAAGCAAAAATATTACTTTTTTTTTTGATCTTTGCACATAAAAAATTACAAAGATTTTGTTTTCGCATAGCTAAAACAATAACGAAAAAAATAAAATAAAACCGAATAAACAGAAACACGAACATGAGCAAAAACAAAAACTGTGATCGATCTTCGCCAATTAAGCGCACTTCAAGCGATCGTGATATCGATACTGACTCTCTAATTCCGACAAACGAGCATAAAAGACCGATGATCTCTGACTATGGTTCGTCTTCGCGCCTATTTCAGCTTATTAACAAGAGCGTCAATAAGCAGAATGAGCTCTTAAAAGAAAGATTCGAGAAACAGAATGAGTATTTGTTGTGAATTGAACGAAAAACTTATCACTGCTATAAAAGAGAGTGAAATGAGAATCCTCGAAGTGCTTCGCCAAAATGAAGAATCAGTGAAAGAAAAAATATTAACTGTGAAAAGTGATCTGGATGCTTTAGCTGAAAGTGTTACTCTCTTGGAAAATAACGAGTCTAAAACTAAGTTACTCTAAATGCAAATTGAGAATTTAAAATCCCGGTTAGAAAAACAGGTGCATGGAATTCTGTTTTATTTTACGTTTAACTTCACCGTATGGCAAAAATGTGGTTCTGAAATCCATTTATGACTTTCGACGTGCAAACAATTACAATCCTCTGCGCTTAATGCATGCATGCATTCTGATGTCCCCATCTATGTTAATGAGAGCTTAACAAAAACCAACCACTTTATACTTAAATCTGCAATAAAATGTAAGAAAGAAAAAAGACTCTAAGCAGTTTTTGTTAGACGCGGGTTCGTTTATGTAAAGAGAAATGATCATGACACTAGTACACGCATTGAATCCCACCTTATGTTGGATCAACATATTCGATCATTAAATGAAGAGAATGAAACAAATGCATTTCGATCGTGTGCTTAAATACAATCTCTACAATAGCAACAACAACAGCAGTTGTTTCAGAGTGAACCAAATTTTTAAAGATCAACTTAACCAAAGCACCAACAACAGTGACATTGCCGTCATTATCAACAAAAAACACCGCTGGACGGAATGATTTTAACTAGCGAGTTGTTCGCAAAAAGCCGTTCATCAGTCAAAGTGCGATTAACCGTCTGATTTACACCAAAGAATATGTTTTGAAGACCACTAATGACTGGAATTCAGTAATATTCGCGGATGAATTAAAATTCAACTTATTTGGCTCAGATGGCATTTCGCGAAAGCCGAATACAAAAAACAACAGGGAGAACCTACACGCGATATAAAACATGTTGGTGGCAGCGCCATATGGTTTGGGCTTGCATGTCAGCTGCTGGGACCCAAAATTTGGATTTTAACTATAGAGTGTTGAAGTTAAAAGTATGCAGTGCATAAAATAAGCTGTGAGCCACTATAGCAAACAAAAATGGCAATATATGGCATATACGCGATACTGGAATATGTAAACATACTGCCCATGCCGCCGAAACAATCGACGTCGATACGTTAAATGAAAAATTCTGCAACTTAGCTTTTCCGATAATGACATCAAATTATTATGAAAATTCTTACTCTGTTCTAAATTCAGGAAACTATTTTGATTTTGCTTGCGTTAGTCAGCCAGATGTATTAAACTGTTTTTATAAAGTAATATCTGATGCGATGGGTTTTAATGAAGTAAATCCGAAATTCTTTAAAATTATACTCCCAAGGTTGTTGCCATATGTAACTCATATTTTCAATACCGTTTTGACTACTTCGACGTTTCCAATCAGCTGGAAATCGGCAAAAATAATACCAATTCCAAAATCTACTAACGAGTTCAGGCCGATTGCGATACTTTCATACTTTTTGAAAGTGTTCGAAATAGTGCTACAAAAACAAATAAATAAATTTTTTATTCACGAAAAATTATTAACACAATTTCAATCTGTATATAGGCCAAATAGAAGTTGCGTCATCGCATTATTAAGGAGATTCGCTCAAGATTAGATAACAACGAAGCTACATTGCTTACTCTCCGTGATCATTCGAAAGCCTATCTACCCTATGTACTAAACTTAAAAAAATGTATAATTTTTCGACCACTGCAACAAAACTTTTTTTCACCTATTTAAGCGGACAACGGACGAGGCTCTGGCGACCGAGCAAATGGCGGGATAACCATTCACCTGGCTGGGCAACCGGTTGGAATAGGCTAGTGGCCTTGGGATTTAAATAAGGCAAGGGGAAACCACTGCATAACAAATTCCCAAGAAAGTCATCAAGAAGCTACAGTCAAATACACAGAGGAAGCTATGCGATCCGCTTAGCAACCGGCACCGTACTGCGTCCGGGGCAGACGGTGGGAAATTAGCTACAAGCCGTACGGTTGTAGAAGACCAAGCAACGTATGAAAAACATGCTACTGGAGACCCCATGAAGACGCATCATATCCAAAGGACAAGGAATGTTCGCGGTCTACTTCAAGCAGGCAAGCTAAACATCCTTCTGAAGGAGTTAACGAGGTGTGGCATTAATATCTGCGGCATTAGTGAAACTCACTGAAAGAACAGGTCTTTTTCTCACAGAGACTCATGCCATATACTTCTCTGGAAATGACGATATCAGCAGAAATGAAGTTGCCTTCCTTATTTCAAAAATTCTAAGGAATAGTGTAATGGGGTATGAACCTGTTAGTGACAGGATAATAAGGATAAAGTTTAAAGCGACACCTGTGAATTTTAACCTCATTCAGGTATATGATGAGATAGAGAACTTTTACACAGAACTGGAAAATACCATCGAAAAGATCGCCAATAGAGAAGTTCTGATCATCTTGGGTGATCTCAATGCAAAGGTGGGAGCTAATCAGCTAATCAGCTGAGTCACTGTGCTGGTAAATTTGGCTTAGGGCAACGCAACGAGCGAGGGGACCGGCTCATTCGATTCGCGGCTGATAACAGCTTGGTGATATCCAATACATTCTTTGAACATATCGACGCAGACTATGCACTTGAATATCGCCAGAATCAAGAATGCCCATACTCTACCGGGAGCAAACAGCGGGTCACATCATCAATTGCTAATATCGAAAATGCAAATAAAGTTAAGAGCAGTTAGAAAACTTGAAATACGACGAAAGATTGAAGTAACTGACAATGCGAAGTTTTTAAGTACACTGGAGCAAGTGGTGATACCGTGGACGAGCGTGGACTCCAACACAGAGACTCCAGATCAGTTGTGGTATCGGGCTAAAAACGTTTTGGTGAGCTCGGTCAAAGAGCATAGTATAAACGTACGAAAACGGAAAGGGCAACAATGAGCGATGCAACTTTAAGTCTTGTGGTGGAAAGGCGAAACATGAAAGCATCTTGAGCTGGTGTAAGATATTATATTCCTCTCTTTTCTTCCATTGGTGTTTTGTCTTTCGTTGAGGCTAGCGCTGAAATGAGTTTGTTGCAACTGATGTGTATAGCGTTGAAATTATGCTCTTTGAAAATATTTGATAAATTGTTGGTTATGTTGGGGAAATACGGCATTGTAACATATCGTTAATTTTTTGATGATAAAGTATTATTTTATGAGAAAATGATCGAGCAATCATCTTTTCTTATTTTCTCTGCATGTTTTTTAACTAAATGATTAATGAGAGAATGTTTGAAACCGTTTATTTTTGTTATGATGTGTTCATATACATTTTTGTAATCATAAACAGAGAGTGGTAAAAGGCATAAAGGAAAAGTCATAGAATTTAACGATGCAGTTTTGTTTTTTTGTGAGCAAAAGGAATCGTTTGTTATTATATATCTATCTGTCGTTGTTACTTTTTTTATTTTTTATTCATCAATTAACATTTTCTAACATTACTTTAGGCAAACATATAACAAAATAAGAATATAATAGTTATTATGATGATATTACTACATTCTGTTGTTACAAACAAGTGTCGAATGTAGTGGACTTAAATTTAGAAATCAAATTCAATTAAATAGAAGCGTGGGGCTTTATTGGAGCGGTTCAAAATAAAAACTTTTTGATTTTTTTACGATGTATTAGTGGATTACAATAGCTCTATATGTCTGGAAAAAAACCCATAAGGATTTTCATCAATTTTGAAAACTGGATTGCCGCCGCCTGTTTTAAGTTGCCTACCCATTTTCGAGGTTATCAAATTTTGCAACAAAGTGGATATGCTTTTCGAACTATTATCGATCGAGGAATTCGAATCCATGATCAGTTTTTCTTCTTCTTCTTTTTTTCTTCTAAAAAAATTTAAAATTGTCCGGACAAAAATTAAAAAATGCCGATTTTCACCTTTCAAGTTGCAAAATCTTGATATAATACTTTACCGCCGATCTAGTGGAACATTATTTTTAATGTACATACCTTTATTTGCTTAAGAGAAAACCGTAAACCGCATATCAATATCTTCTTTCAAAACCAAGATATCTGCATTTTTCTAAATTAATAGACCTGAAATTCTTCGATTCGGCGTTGACATACTATATACATATTAAGCTGATTAAAATTTTTTTTTGTTCTAAACAGCTATTATCAATCGAGAAACTTGAATTCGTGATTAGTTTTTCTTCTTCTTTTTTTCTTATAAAAAAATTTAAAATTGTGTTGTGGGTTTTTACCACACATGATATGTTATTTAAACAAAAAAAACATATTATGGCATATTTTTGGGATGATGCTTAACATCATCCAATAATAATTGCAGCACACTTTTGGATATTTGTTGTTTTGTTGATAAATTTAAGTTGCTATGTGCAAGTTCTGCTTGTTAAGAATTAACAAGAATGAGAATAAGGTATACTGGTAAGTATCCTAATATTCTAAATAAACTTTTATATATTTCCAGATACGATTTTCAACCAGATTACAAAGTGTTATCCTAGGAAGAGAAAATTACTTGTAACAATTGGCGCAGCCGGTAGGATTCGCACTTCTACGCAGCAGTGTAACAATTGGCGCAGCCGGTTTACCGAACCACAGAAGCAGTACAACAACAACATTGGAGTCTAGAGGATTAGACATTTACAACATCAAGGAATTGTACGACAGCGTTGGAAATAAAATTGGTGAGTATCCTTGCAACATATAACTAACCATAAATTTCTTAAAATATTTTGGCTCTCAGCCAATCCCAAATCCAGTACAGCCAATTTGTTGGCAACATCGAAACGAACTTAGGAGCATCATAATTTAGGGAAGTAGGTTTCATTGAAATAATTTTGTGAACTTATTGGAAGTTCACAAAATAATATCTTTTTTTTTATCTCTCTTCTAATTCTAATTGAATTGATAGGATTGTTGAAAAAATTTTTTTTTTGATAGTACTTTAAAATACTTTTGACAACTCAATTGTTGAATACTTTATTGGAAAGTTTAAATTCTGAAAGAATTTTTAAGTTTCAGTTATCAATAGAATTTTGAAAATAGAATTTGTAAAAAATAATTTGGAAACAATAAAAAATTTTTTTTTTTAACTTTGAAATTTTGTACAACATTTTTGATAACAGTTGGCATTTTTGTAAGAATTTAAATTTTGTAAATCTTAAACGTTATTTTCGCGGGAAAACGTTTGTTATATTCAGTAATAAAAGTCTTTATTTTTTTTCTCCATTGAAGGTCTTGTAGAACTTATTTTTGGCTCCGAAAGATATTTCAAATTCTGAGGATCCGTTTATTCTGCATAGGCTCGCGTTTTCATAAATAATTTTAACTTCCTTTTTAAATCGTGAATAAACCTTGCAGAATTTGTTTTGGGTTCCAAGGAATATTTTCAACTATTCCAAGGATTCGTGTTCTGCAAAGGTCCGCGGCCTATGATTAGAAACTGTTCCCACTGAGGGCAATAAAGTTTTCGTACCAATAAACTTGGTATATTAGCAAAATCAAGCTAAGTTTGCGTTGAGTCGTTTGAGTGTACAATAATTCTACAAGTTTTGGCGGCAATTTATTAGTGCAGTAGGTTGTTCATACACAAATAAGATTCAAATTTGAATATAAGGTGATGAACGATTTACAACAAAGTAAATACGCCCATGAAAAACTGTTAGGAGAATTGAACAGATTCACGGATAAATTGTGGAACGCTTTAGAAGAAATAGTTGATGATAATAAACAATTTACCCAAATAAAGGGAAAAATTGAAGGATTCCACAATTTATCAACAGTTGAATTAGCCGACTCAATAGTAGACGAAATTATAAGTTTTTCTGAACAAAAACAATTCAGTACTGCAGGAATAGCCGAGGGTTGGGAAAACGATTTTAAAGCCCTAAAGAAAAGGTACTACCAACATATCACTCAGCTTAACCTTAACGCTGAGCAGATAAAGGGCCTAGAGGATGAAATTATAGGCTTCACGATACACTGGACGAAAGGAATGTTTCGAAATTAAATTTTTCTTTGCCAGTGGGACAAGACTCGGAAGACAATAATCAGTCTATCAAAGAGTTTAAAAATTGTGTTCAAGACATAGAGCACAGAAACAAGAGGTTGAGCGAGCAACTTAAGACCGCACAACTAAATTCAGAAAAACTAATATCTAAAGAAAGACGCATTTCTACTAACACAATGGACCGACAAACAAGTCGTACTTGGGGAAAAAATTAAAAATATGCAAACAAATTTCCAGTCCAGAGATGCACCATTGTCCATTTTACAAAAAGGAGTGAGGAATTAGAAAAAATATGGGCGGATTTCTGGGATAATAACAATATTATAGGGGAATTTCGAACAGATTTTCCCACAAATGAGTATTTCACTAAAAATTACTTCATTTATATAGAACAAAAGTATAGTGAATTACTTCAATGTTATCAAAATAAAATGGATAATGCAGCGCAACCACCGTTGCATCCAGTACAGTTACAAACAGGCCAGCAAGAAGTATTACAAACTGTAAGCATAAACATAATAAATGCAGAGAATCCTCAATCTGATAACACAAAAACTTCGTCTAGTACAAGAAGCTATAGCCATATTGCGAAATGGGTACGAGATACAGTACCTTATTTTTCCGGGATTGAGTCACCTACCAGAAAAGCAGACCTATATAGATTTATAGAGGCATGCGAGTCGGTGAGGAGAACCACCGATCCTGCAGATGAAGGAGAATTGATCTCAAAAGTGCGACTTCATCTGAATGGTGACGCATACGAGTTAGTCAGGTCGACTCGTTTTACAAGAATGCAGGATTTGTATGAAACCTTAATGGAAACATACATAAGAGAAAAACCCTTGGAAGCAGTCCAAAAAGAATTAATTAATGCTCGGCAAGGAGCCTTTGAGGATTTGCGTGCATACGCTAGGTGATTGAAACCACTACAGACATCCATTATGGATAACCTCAGTAAGAGGTATTCAGCTCCGGAAGATCGAGTATACAGACAAGAACTGTTAAATTCTGTAGTAAGAGCATTCAGATTGGGATTAAGGAATCCAACTCTCAAAATGTTAATGATGAGTAAGAATACGGGAACTTTAGAAGAATTACTCAAAGAAGCAATCTCTGCGGAAGATGATCTGCGAGAGGATATAGAACCAGTACTAGGAATCAACGCCTATCAATCGAATATGTTTCAACCAAGTCCAGATAGTTGATATAGAAATGATACACAAGCACAAAATTGGAGTAAACAAAACCAAGAAAGGCAAAATAAATCATTCCAACAAAACTCAGGAAGATTTATGAAAAATAGTACTCATAACAAAAAACCAAATATTGTTTGTTCATTTTGTAATAAAAAGGGTCACACAAGAGAAGACTGCTATGTTAGGAAAAACACACCTTTCTGTGACAAGTGTTCAGAATATGGACACATGACCAACATAAAATGCTCACAAAACAAAACGGACATAGGGAAACAAGTAAAAAATAATAATTCAAATTCACAGCGGCAACAAGGGGGACAACAGTCCTCCAGTAAATGTAGTTGGTGTAAGAGAATTGGACATGAAATTGGAAATTGTTTTGCTAAAAGAGACTACGAACAAGCTCAGGGAAACTAAGAGGGGCCCAAGACCGGCCAATAGTCTGGGGACCCAAAAAACTTAGTAAATTAGGGCCAAAAGGAGTAGAAACAGTAAGCCAACCACAACAAATTGCAATGGGTACGTTATCTACTAATTATGAAACGAATAAAGTTTCAAAAAATATTTTAGATGAAATAGTAACAGTAAATCAGATACAAGAAAGTGCAGTTGATACGTTAACTACATCTGAAATTACAAATAATTTTAATAAAGTAGTAACAGTAAACCAACCACAAAAAAGTGCAGTTGGTACGTTATCTACTAATTATGAAACAAATAAAGTTTCAGAAAATATTTTGGATGAAATAGTAACAGTAAATCAGCTACAAGAAAGTGCAGTTGATAAGTTAACTACATCTGAAATCATAAATAATTTTAACAAAGTAGTAACAGTAAATCAACCACAACAAAGTGCAGTTGATACGTTAAGTACTAGAAGCAAAAATTTTAATGTTTTGAGTAATAACTTAAAGCAATATAATGCGGGGAAAACAAATCATACACAGAATACTGTAGTTGAGGCGTCCCTCGCAAAACCCATAGAATGCGTATCAAACGCAAAAGATAATGAAACTGGGAGACACATCTTGTATGGCAGGCATAACGAGAATTCTACCAAGCAAATCAAAATAACGTGTTCATAGAAGTGCCCTGGAAAGAGGCCAGATATGGAAAACTTATTTTGTTGGTAGATTCTGATGCCGACACAAGTTTGGTCAAAGAAAGTGCAATGTTGCATTTCCCAGAATTAGATACAAATAATCGAAAGGATTTAAGTGGAGCATTTGGCGGACAGGTTACCACATTAGGTACAACCACTATTCAACACAAGCAGAACCCAGATCTAAGTTTAAAGTTACACATAGTGTCACTAGATCAAGGAGTTCCAGCTGATGGAATAGTAGGTAGGGACAATTTGTGGAACCGAACTGTCATAAACGCTATAGATAAAAAATTAACGTTTTTCAATGAAAAACGTCAGAAAATAATAGCATTCACGCTTAAGCCGATGAATGACTTTAACAGAGTACTAATCAATACAGAAACAGCAATAGAAGCTCGAACTGTAAAAATAGTACCTTTCTATGTTAAAACAACATTAAAAGAAGTTGTTATACACAAGAAAGAACTTTAACAAGGAGTTTACTTAGGAGAAGTACTCAGCAAAGTGAAAGATGGCATAGTTTATGTGCCAATTTTAAACTCGTCAGAAGACGAATTTATCATTGATAGAAATTTTAGACCGGAATTTTCAAATTACAATGAATTCAAAATAAATGCAAGTTCCGCAATAAATATGATATCGGAACAAAACGTGAGGGGAAGATTAGAGAAGCTATTTGGAGATATTAATTTAGATCCCCACATGAGCAAGGAAGAAAAAGCTTCCATGGAAATTATATGTGCATCATTTCATGACATATTTTTATTAGAAGGGGATTGCCTATCATATACCCCAGTATTAAAACATGATATCCCTACTTTGGTGGGCCAACCACCAATAAATCAAAAACAGTATAGACTACCCCATTCCCATAGAATGGAAATTAATAAACAGGTAGGAGAACTGTTAAATGAAGGGATTATTTCACCAAGCACCTCACCTTGGAGTTCACCATTATTACTTGTCCCAAAGAAAAGTGGTAAAGATGGCGAGAAAAAGTGGAGATTAGTTATAGACTTCAAAAAATTAAATGAAGCTACAATCAAGCAAGTTTTTCCCATACCACGAATTGATGAAATTTTAGATCAATTAGGACATAGCAGATATTTTTCCACGCTGAATCTAGCAAGTGGATACCACCAAGTATTGGTAAATGAAGATGATAGAGAAAAAACCGCATTTAGTACAGGGTTGGGACATTTTGAGTTCAACCGACTGCCGTTTGGTCTAACAGGAGCTCCAGCAATATTTCAACGAATTATGAGTCATATACTCACAGGACTACAGGGTCTAGAGTGTTTTGTTTATGTAGATGACATTGTCATATACGGGAAAAACTTACGAGAGCATGAAGAAAGGCTACGTAATGTGTTCACGGTATTAAGACAACATAATCTGAAATTAAACACGAAAAAATGCAATTTTTTGCGTCGTGAAGTTGTGTATTTAGGTCATAAATGTTCAGAACACGGAGCCCTGCCAGACCCAGAAAAGGTAGAATGTGTAAAAAACATACCAGTACCTAAAAACAAAAAAGAAGTACAAGCATTTTTAGGTCTGGTAAACTATTACCGGAAGTTCATTAAAGATACGGCAAGATTAGCTTTACCAATAAATAAATTATTGAGAAAAGACGCAAAGTTCGTATGGTCAACGGAATGCCAAAATTCATTCGAGGAATTAAAAAATGCAATAATGACACCACCTGTATTGGCATATCCAGATTTTATTCTACAATTTTTGTTAACTACGGATGCCAGTAATGATGCAATTGGTGCAATATTATCTCAAGGAGAAGTCGGTAAAGATAATCCAATAGCATTTGCCAGTAGAGCACTAAGCGATACCGAGAAAAGGTATTCGACCATTGAAAAGGAATTTCTCGCTATAGTGTGGGCAACAAAACATTTTAGAGCATATTTGCTTGGCAGACATTTCAAAATTTACACCGATCATCAACCACTACGTGGTATATCAAACCTTAAGGATCAAACGTCACGCTTGGCGCGCTTCCGACATAAACTATGGGTATATGATTTTGAAATCAGTTACAATCACTTAAATGCAGACGCTTTAAGAAGATTACCACAAACAAATAAACAAATAACAGTGGTACAAACCAGATCAAAATCTAAAAATTCTGAAAAGGAAAAAGTGAACATTTCAAACGAGGTGGATAAAGACACGGTGGTTGAAAAAAACACCGAAAAAACAGTTTTCATACTGAAAGATCCTAAAGAAATAAAAATAATACTAAGGGATTTTCATAGTACACCACTAGGTGGGCATCAAGGGGCTATCAAAACACTTCTAAGGATAAGAAAGCAGTATAGATGGCCAGGGATGCAAAGAGATGTAAAAGAGTACATTAAAAATTGTACCAAATGTCAGACTAATAAGAGCTCAAAACTTACAAAAATGCCGATGGTTGTAACAGATACACCAAGCAGGCCTTTTGATAAAGTATACATGGACATAGTCGGTCCATTACCTGAAACTGTGTCAGGAAATAAGTATATATTAACATTTCAGGATGATTTTTCAAAATATATGGCATGTGCTGCAATGCCCGACGCAGAAGCAAGTACAGTATCAAAAAAATTTTATGACGAAATCATTGCCAGGTACAATATCCCGAAAGTATTGATTACTGATAATGGTACAAATTTTATTGAAAAATTATTTTCAGATACTTGCAAAATGTTGGGTATTAGGAAATTGCATATAACGCCATATCATCCGCAGGCTAATGGTTCTTTGGAAAGAAGCCATAGACCACTACCAGAATACTTGAGAAGTTTTGCTAAAGAAGATGGTTCGAATTGGGACCAATGGCTGACGGCAGCCATGCATGTCCATAACAATACGATACATACTTCTACTAAGCAAACTCCTTTCCGAACTTTGTACGGTTTTGAATTCGAAATGCCTACGAATTTGAAACGAAAATGTTCACCGCTCTATAACGCGGAGGACCAATCAAAAGTATTAAAGTTTCAAATACAAAGAACTCACGAGTTAGTAAGAAAAAACCAGGAAAAGGCAAAATTGTCTAAAAAACAATATGACGGTTCAGTAAACCCCGTTATATTTAAACGAGGAGATAAAGTTTTGATGAAAAATCAAACTATGAAAAATAAATTTTCTTCCATATGGATAGGCCCATTTGAAGTTTCAAATGTCAAGGGGCCTGTTACAACAGAAGTTGTAATAAAAGGAAAGAAAAAGAAGTTACATAATAATTTATTAAAATTATTTAAAGAACCGAAATAAAAATTACAATCTTTTTCTTTTAAATTAGAATAATTTGCTCATATTATTTGATACAGCAAAATTAAATAAAAAAAAATGGTAAAAAAAAGCATATGTACATAAATACCTGTTTGTAAACAAGAAATATGAAACGACGTATGCCGAAATAAGCGCACATGGTCGCATATAACTTACCTACCTCAACAGTAGGTAAAGAAAAAATAATAACAATAAAAACACAAAGCATTGCAATGCATAAAGCAATGCAAACTTGAGCAAAAACTTGAGCTCAGCTTTAATTAATAAATAACAACATTGCCTTATTTCTGCATAATGCAATGAAACAATTTAACAGCAACTTAAGCTGAAGATAACTTTGGAAAATTAAAGATATCGCTGGGGCGATACAATAAAAATTGCAAAATATATGATTGTATGGATTTAACAAATGCATACACACATATAGCAAACCAAAATTTAAATGAAAAATCAGAATTTTGATTTTGGAAAACGGGAATTTTCAAACTGGTAAAAATTTGAAAAAAATAATGCGAAATATGTATTTGTATACACATAAATAGCAGACAAAAAGAATTATAGTTAAAAATAAAAATTTTTAAAAATAAACCCAAAAAATGGGCAATAGATAATAAACAGAACAAAACTTTTTGTTCTAATAGATTTTTATTAAACATATATATTTGTATTATTGTATTGTACTTATATACATATATAGTTTTATGATTTACGTTGCACATTTTTGCATCGTACGCTAAAATGAGTCAGTTTATTGACATGCTTAATGTGTAAAGCTTAATGTTTTTGCCTAATTGCAAAAAATTACACATTAAGTAAACTAGGCCAATAAACTTTAAAAGTAAATAAATAAAATAAAACGGAGTAAATGCCGTAAACATATATATATGTTTATGCATTATAAAATGCATACACATATATAGCATTTACATAATATAGAAAATAAAACGGTATAAATGCCGTATATATATATATATATATATTTATATATGCTAACACACATATAACATTTAGGTACACTAAATTACATATTAAATTTCACTAAATAAATTTATCAAGCAATAAGCTTTTAAAAAAAAAAAAAAAATTTTAATTCTATTGATTTTATAATCATGGTCCTATACTGGAACAGTGTAACAGTAGATGAGGCAGTAAATGACTTAAATACTCCATTTTCCTGATTCAAGGTAGCGAATACCACAGCAAATAAGATGAATACAGATAATCAAAAAGCTAGCTGAAGAATATTTCACAAACAATAAATGAAATATCCAGCGTTAGTAGCTATACGTAAAGGGTTGTCAATCCCTACGAGGTGACAACCAAGCCAGAAGAAGGGAGGGGGCGACAGTTTTCAGCGTAACGCCTCCCTTGTCGAGAAAACATTATTCATCATGAATCTGAAATGATGATAGCCAATAAGAACCAGCATCGCTCCTTGAATAAAATCAGAAATAATGTTTTTGGAGTAATAATTCAAGCAGAGCCATAAAACCAAGCAGCTTCTAACCAAGGGGGACAAGCGGCAATGGAGAAAAGTAGGACCATGAATTAGGTAGGGTTATTCGGAAAAAAAATAAGTTATACTTACCCTTAAATTTAACCTTCAAAACAAAAAATTATTGTAAGACACAATAATGTGTTATTAAGAAAAAATTATTCTTAGCCATAATTTTTTTCTTATTCGAAGGGGTGAGGAATGTTGTGGGTTTTTACCACACATGATATGTTATTTAAACAAATAACATATTATGGCATATTTTGGGGATGATGCTTAACATCATCCAATAATAATTGCAGCACACTTTTGGGTATTTGTTTTTTTGTTGATAAATTTAAGTTGCTATGTGCAAGTTCTGCTTGTTAAGAATTCACAAGAATGAGAACGTCAAGCACTTAAATGCAACAACAAAACAGCAAGCAAAAACCAGGTGTGAAACCCGGAAATATGCCGACCTCACTAATTTGGTGAGTTAAATAAAACTTATGCAATTTCTGCATGAGTCAAATAAATATTTGTAGGCCAAAATTTTGTAGGCCAACTATTTGTGGGCCAAGATTTGCTAAAGTAAAATAAGTTTTTGTTATTGTATTCCTAAGTAATTATTTTAGCATGTAATTTGTTATTGTAATTATCTCTATCATAGGTGTAAAGTAAAATGAAATTAAGGATTGAAAACAGAGTTAGTTCTGGTGATGTAAAGTAAACGCAGTTGTTTTATTTTTGGTAAAAGACACAAAGGAATAAGGTATACTGGTAAGTATCCTAATATTCTAAATAAACTTTATATATTTTCAGATACGATTTTCAACCAGATTACAAAGTGTTTTCCCAGGACGGGAAAATTACTTGTAACAATTGACTAGAAAAAAAAACAAAAAATACCGATTTTCTGCTTTCAAGTTGCAAAATCGGCCCATATTATTTAACCAGCAATCCCGTTGTACAATATTTTTAATGTAATTTTATTTTCTTAAAAGAATGCCGTAGACCATGGGTGGCCAACCCAAATGATCTTGCGGGCCACTTCGAAAATGTATCATAAATCCGCGGGCCACATATAAAATTATATATCCCATATTCGATTTAGATATATGTATGTACATATGTACTATAGAAATATTTTGGCGTGAAAAACTGAAACATGAGTTTTTATAGTGTTTATTATTCTTCTTATAAATGAAATAAAAAAAAATTAAATTAATAAATTCTTATAGACCAAGAGCCAGCGACGAACAGACCTTCGTCATTTTATAAAAGCTGAAAGTTTCTCTGTGTTTGTCACTAATGGAGGTAACAACGATCCCCGACTACGAAGTTTGGATAACGGTTACTTTGGAAGACAACAGGTAGCAAAGGCAAAAAAAATTTTATATGTTACTTGAGGAGCTATCAAAAGATGTTTTTTTCAGTTGGCAGACACTTCCGATGGTTATTTTAGTCTGCCAGACACCTTAAAGGTCTACAGTAGTACAGTATAGTTATATGGTAGAGAGTGTCATATATACTTCTACAATAAATATCGGTTTGAAACTTAGGTCGAGTTACAGGAGATATGAATATGATATCATGTAAAAATGGGCGTGGTCTGAAGTCTCCTACGCCCTCTTCCCATATAAAAAATTATAAAATATATGATATAAGGCTATTATAAAAATGGAAAATAAATCAGAATTACGGCATCACTAGCCAACCAGGGTAACCTTGCCAAAGCCTGTCCCGATGCCCGAATTTTAGCCAATTTTGTTGTTTTAATTAAAACTGTAGTATCCCTGCCGGAGTGAAAAAGTCAATTGCCAAAAAACAACTAATTTAAAAGTAGTTGAAAACAATTACTTTAAAAGTAGTTTAAAATACATGCGGAATGCGTCACTACGATATTTTTTGATTTTTGTTGTACTTTTGATTTCGTGTATGAATTCTAAAATATTTAAATTTTCCAATTTAGTCAAATAATTTTTTAATTTTCAATTTTTCAAATATGTATGTACATATATTAAAATGTTATAAAAATTTTTAAACCAGAGACCAGACCTATCATACCCGAAGGACTTTGATGCGCTGAATCCGAATCCGAGCTCAGATTTTCTCCTATACGTCAGGTTTTCGAGATATTCTAACGTAAAAGTGCAAAAACATGCTAGTAAAACACACACAAGCTATATTTAAGCTTATTTTACATCGCGAATGAATTTTTCGAGGCACTCGTTTATATAAACTTCGGAATTGATTGTGCCTTGCGTAACAAAGAAGCTGCTTCTGAGGCCACAGGTGCATATGGCCTGCCAAACCATAAAAAATAAAGCACGGAGGAAGTTGTGTGATGTGGGGTTGTGTAGCTTCAAGTGGTTGTGGAAATTTTGAGTTCTTTGAAAGTGAGATGGACAAAGTGATGTACCTTAATATTCTGCAGAGAAATATGAGGAGCTCCGCCATAAAATTAAAGTTACTTGGGAATTATTACTTTCAACAGGATAACGATTCGAAGCACACATCTCATTTAGTGCGCGAATGGTTGATATATAATGCCTCGAAGCAGCTTAAAACTCCTCCGCAATCGCCCGATCTTATCCCAATCGAGCATTAATGGCATGAAGTTAAAATGAGACCTAGAGAAAGGCATTGTTCGAACAAAAAAGTGCTTAAATCAAAAATCAAAAAGTTTGAATCAGTATTTCGTCGTATTTCACAGATAAACTGGTAAAATATATGCCCCGGCGGTTGCAAACTATCGTAACTGCTCAAGGAGGCAGCACAAAATACTAGAGCTTGAGTTTGCATTGATTTTGTTGTATTTTGGCAAGATTTAGAATGCTATTTATCTATTTTCTTTCATATGTATGCTCAATTTTGTGCCTTAAAATTAAGTATATTTTTTATTTTGCTATAAGAAAAAAGTTTATTTGTGAATTAAGTTTTTGTATTGTTACTTATTATTGTGAATGAAATGTCTACGTTTCGAACTAAATTTTCTTTTTAATAAAATTTAATTTTTTTTGCCTAAACAAACAATAATGTGTTTTAATGAAGCCTGTATGCTCAATTTTGTGAGCAACTGTATATATTTAGTGTCATTGATGGCGCGTTCTTAAGATATATAAAAAAAAACTGTCTGAAACGGACTTTTCTTTGAACTCGTATATTTTCCAAACTACTAAAGCTAGGAAAGTTAACTCAAATCGAGGTGTAATCTAGAGTTTATAAAAATATTTATTTGATAATTTTATCCGTTGTATATGAGCATTAAAATTGTCAGTAAAAAGTTTATTTAATATTTTCTGTAATTTGCTTTTGAGTTACCACTTTAGAAAAAATACTAAATAATGCTCTATATGCTCCTTTAGTAGTGTGCCAAGTTTCATTAAAATCGGAATGGTGCAACATATAAAAAATATGTTTATATCGAACGACCTGCGACAAAATCCCATACGCGCCATGCATCTGAACATAAAATACGCAAATGGGACGGTCTTTTACAAACCGAACACTTTTCGGACGACGCATTTTTGATTTGGCCGAACATTTTTTTATGTATTGAAAAAGAAGAGATACGTATTCGAGGATTTTGAAAAAAAATTTTTTTTTAGAAAAAACATTTTTTTCAAAATAGAGCGAATTCAAATTTTGAGAATTTCGTGATATTTTTCTTGGAAGCTCACTTTCAAAAATTCATAACTCCGGATCTGTTAAAGCTAGAAAATTGATTTTAATGTCATTTTAAAGCTAAGAAAATTATATTGAATAAAAAAATATTTTTTTAAATTTTTTTTTTAAATTATTAACAAACATTTGTTTATTGTTATAAACAATTAAATGATTTAAATTGATTTTTAAGAATTTCCCCCACCCTGTATCAAATTTTTAATATGACCATCGCATTCTACGTCAAATTTCCTATCGAAAACGTATTTTTTTAATGGGCAAACTATTATTTCTCTTAAGTTTTGAGAATTTTTCGATTTTTGGCTTGGAGACTCACTTTTAAAAATTCATATCTCCGGTTGTGTTAAAGCTATAAAATTGAAATTAATTTCATTGTAAAGGTAAAAATATGAACTTAAATAAAAAAATAATGTTTTAAAAAAATTACTAACAAATTAATATTGTTATAAACAATTTAAATGTTTAAATCAATTTTTAACAATTGCTCCCACCCTGTATCAAATTTTTAATTGCAAAATTGCAAACACACAACATATTTGTCGTTCGATAATCAAATTGTTTTTTATCATGAGTGCAATGTGTAACAAATTTTATAATTTTATGTTAAGAACTTTAAGAGGAATTCATTTTTCAATTAAACTTGTCGAAAATGTTCATTGCATAAAAAAAGATGTGTCGTAGCATTTGAAATTTTGATTAATCCTTTGAGACAAAATGTTATATTGGTAACTACTTTAGATTTATACATGTGGCTTAAAATAAATGAAACGGAACACCTTTGACCCGACTACTTGGAATTTAGTAAAAAATATCAAATGCGTAGTATCCGTAGTACACGTTATACACACATCATGCAATCGTCTACGTACAGTTAGTTATGTGTACGCATTTGATATTTTTTACTATGCAATCGCACTGCGACCGCTCGGAAAAACTGATGCCATTTGAACATCAATTGAGTGCACTAAGAAAATTTTTTTTAGCTTACACAGAATACATCTGCGCATTTATGATATAAATCACACGTCAAAAAGAAGTAGAGGACTTTAGAAAAATCGAATTTATTTGTAACAAAGTGATGATTCAAAATTGATTCAAAAAAATGGTTTCATGATGTAATATTTTTTACCTAACAATTCATAATAGGGGTTTTCACACGCAACGTTGTTATTCGTTATTCGTTATTCGTTAAATTTGTTAAAGCTTGCCAACTGTGAAGACTCGTTTTTTACGTCAGTTGTTAATCGTTAAAATATTTTCAACACTGCTTTCCACTTAAAACAAAAGCTTTTATTAATAAAAAGGAAATAAACAAAACTCATACCATATTTAATACCTACTTTCAATCAATTATTTACAACACAACTGACAAAACACAAAGCACAAAACAGCTGATTAATGTTTCACCGAATAACGAGTAATTTGTCGGGGTTGCCAGCTCGTTAAAGTGTTATTCGTTAAGCCGGCATTTTGTTAAATTTACAAAAACAAAATACATGTAGAACTTTAACGAATAACGAATAACAACGTTGCGTGTGAAAACCCCTAATGTTTTTACCAATTATTGTATCATACCAAGTTGTCGAAAAAATTTTTTTTCCGAGATATGATTTTCCAAAAAAAGTTTAAAACTTAAATTGCACATTATTTTTCAAATCGAATAAGAAGTCAAATCATGGTCATCGATTTGATTGAAATTTACAGACATTATTGTGCATTCAATTTTAGGGGCTTATATTTTTTTATTTCGTTGAAAGGACCTAATTTTCAAAGTTATGGTCACTTGAACTTTGTACTTTAAAATTATAAAAAAAAAAATTCTGAAAGGACTTTTTCCAAATTGTCGATATTTCCTTAATAAATAACGGAATTTCATAATTTTTTTTTTCAAACTTTTAATAATTTAATGGATCTTATGAAAAGATGGCATTTAGTGTAAAGTAAACTGTTTTGTGGAAAATATTGCAAATATCGTAATCCAGAGACATTTTTTTTTAATTTAAAAAATTTTTATGTGCATCAGTTTTTTTCTCCTTGAATTTTTTTTATCAACACAGAAAGGTTTAAACTACATTTGATAAAAGTCCCAACTGTCGAAAACGGCTTAATCTCAATTCAGAGCATTTTTCTTAAAAATTAACAGCTCAACCATTTTAATTAAGTAGTTGTGTGGATTAGGGGCACTTTTGCGGAAGTGTCCTTTATCCAGTACTAGAGATACAGTAGAGCAAAACGTTTCACTTACGTACTTGCCGAGCATTGAAATATTATTTATATTTCGTTTCAATGAACTGTAAATTTTAATGTAGCAACGAAACAAAAAAAAAAAATATTTGAATTTTCGACAAATTTAATTGTTTAATTCTAATTTCAATATAAAAAAAAATTTATATCGAACGACGAATATTTTGTGTGTTTGCAATTTTGCAAACGCAATACGATTTGCGTATTTTATGTTCAGATGCATGGCGCGTATAGGATTTTGTCGCAGGTATAAAAAAGCAGAAAAACCAAAGACAGTTTTTTTTGCGTTTTCATATGAATTATTACAGGAAACAAACTGATTGCGCCGTTCACAGGTATGATCTAGATAGCTGAAATTTTGGGAGTGCTCACTTCGGATCCAATGCTAAAACATAGGCTAATATGTCCACAAATTTTTAAAAAAACTCCCCTTTAGGTGTATTTTGTCCGCATTTTCAGCTATGCACATGAAAATGTGGATGTAGTTTGACAACAGTGGGTGGCATCTCCCATACAAATAAAATACCTAAAACCCTATATCTTCGCACCTAAGTCAGACTTTTTCTACGTTTTAGCAAGCCGCTTTTTTCGTATAATTTCAACGAAATCGGACGTAAGCTATGTACGCGCCGTTTACAGGTTTGTGATAGGAAGCTCAAATATTGAGACAACTATTTTTATTCCTCAAGCTAAAACATAGGCAAAAAATAAAAAATAAAATCAATCTCCAAAACTTTGAAAATAAACACCCTAATGCACATACTCAAGTGATTCGGTGCTTGATGTAGTTGCTGATATCAATAACGATCTCTGCTTATTGAGACATTGGTTTACATATCATAAGTGGGTTTTAAGTGACAAGAATAAAATTATGCTATTTAGTGTAGCGGGTATTTATTTCAATGTTAGTAATTTTTTTTTTCACCACGCGCTTTGTGATAAATTTTTGATTGAAAATTATATTTGTAAATCTGCATATCAATTATATTCGTAAGATGCCAGCAAAACGTATTACAATACATGTTTCCGCATTGATTGCGTTAGAACCTTTAAGTATCTTGGCGTTATGGTAGATTGGAAACTAAGTTGGATTGATCATACTAGTTCACTAAAAATGTATGCGTTGGCTGTTGTTAGACAGATATGTATATTTCCTAAGGTCATTTTGTTCGATTTAATTACTTACATGTATTTATTATGGTCTTCTTCATTCCAAGCTAGAATATGAACTAGTATGTTGGGGTGGAACTCACAAAAATAAAATGAACCCTTTACTCATTATTCAAAAGCATATCATTCGTATTATATGTAAAAGAAACGGTATGGAAAGCAGCTTGCATTTGTTTAAAAACTTAAAGATACTCCCACTTAAGCACTTAAACTTTTATAAAGTATTAAAAGTGTTTTTTAATAACTGTGGCTACCTCTTAAATAGAAACCATACCAATTAAAATCTAAGGGCTAACAACCAAAACCTAGGGCTGATACCTTCTCATTCGTTACAGCATTTTTTTATTTCTACTGTTCAATAGCTCCTAGAATATTCAACAAACTTTCAGACGATATTAGATGCCTTTGTAACATTATGTTTTCCTCGATAGAATTAAGTCGTGGTTTTTTAATTTGCAAAAGTGTGCTATCCGGTTATTATGTAATAAACCCAGGTATCATAGTAGTTTTTGTCTTTTTGAAGTGTGGTCAATGTTGCCGCTCAAGCATTTGTATTATTACAAAGTTCTCAGGCTATTTTTCTGTAATTCTGGTTATTTATTTAACAGATTCTCAACGCATTATAACCTAAGAATCAATTTACAAAATCTAGTTGAAGTTCCACACCATAATTTGCAAATATATCGAAACTGCTATTCCTCTGTGTCACCCAGAATTTTTAACCGATTACCGGAAGATATTCGGCAAATTCGCATTAAGGTCCTATTTCTCAAAAGAGTAAAATCTTTGCTATTTAACTTTAGCTATGACGATTTAGACAGAATTTTGCACGTAATGCAATAAATTATTTGATAAGATTCTGATATTTGATATTATATCTTATTATTGATGCACATATATGTTACTTTTACTTTTTTTTTCATTTTTTATAGAAAATATTATTTATAACGGTGACCCCTCACCACTAATTTGAAATTTGTAATTTAACAATTTAGTATTATTATAATATGGTATGTTTATTTTGTATATTATTTTATAGTGTATTACGCCTGCGATCGCTACTAGCTCCTATGAGATACAGATCGTAGTCATTATTCAATATTAATATATAAGTTATTAGTAATTTAAAATATTAAGTTGAAATTTGTGATATATAACATTGAATAAATTGAATTGAATTGACTTGAAAAAATATAATGAAGTTATCTCTTTGCTTTCGATTCAAAGTTAACTCTTGTTTTTCGCTCGTTAGTATCCTTTAATTAAAAACAAAAATATACTTAATAAAAAATAAATAAAATAAACATGTAAAAAATTTAACTCTAAGCATTTTTTAAATACTTAAATTGTATTAATTTTATATTGTGGTTTGACCCCATAATTCAAATTCAACATGTTCTTTAGAGCGGTTCAAAAAAAAAACTTTTTGATTTTTTCACGATGTGTCAGTGGATTACAATAGCCCTATATGTTTGGACTAGGGATGCCAATTTTCGGGATTTTTTTTGATCCCGGAATTTTTGGGATTTGAAAATTCGATCCTGGGATTTAAGAATTTTGGAATCAATAAATTAACCTATACATCAGGAAAAATTAAAATAATTTGACTATTTATAACGTGGCAATAATACTTATTTAAAACAATAAATAGAAAGACTAAAAACTTCTTCATAACACCAAAAAAAATAAAATATAATCACCCCTATCATGAATGTCCGAAGGAACTCTGTTGTTTCGGATTTTTTTTTCCTGATAGCAAACTTTTGCAATCATGAATAATTTCGGATTGGAAATCTTCATATCCAGTCAGTGCTGCCAAAATATTTCCAATTACTTCCAATCAGCCAGTAATGCAACTGTGATTTTGCATATTTGACATTAGCTTATCTGTATTTCGCATATTTGACATTAGCTTGTCTGTCAGCTAAACAAGTTTATAAATAAAAATCAAATGCAAAGAAGGGTCTTTCGTTTTGTTCGTTGGCGAGTACGGACGTGTTTTGTGTGTAGGCGTTCGCGCCTTAACGTCGGACCCGTTTCACATGCTTTTTTAAAAGCAGTGAATCGTATAGGGTATTTGGAGCATTGAAACTGGAGATGTCCCCTGAGCGTTTTTAATATCGGAGCAGTATCGTGTGGATTTCCGTCCTTTTCCGGAGCAGTGCCATAGTTTTTTTTTATATTTGGAGGATTAGAAAGTGTATTCGTACCCCCGAGCGTTTTTTTGAAGAGTCAAAATTTTCGTCATTTTTTTACCTTTTTTTTGAACTTTTGCCCGTTTTCTACTCCTTTCTTTGAGAGATTTAATGCAGCTTTATAATGGTTAAATACAAAAAACAATAGCACACGAGTTGAAAACTAACAATGTGTAAACAAAAAAAACAATTAAATAAGAGTGGAATTCTAAAAGAAATAAAATATAATAAAAGTGTCCATGTGTATACAAAAAACATATATAAACAAGAGTGGAAAACTAACAACGTGTGGATTAAAAAACAACTAATTACGAGTGAAAAATTGTTTCAAATACAAAATATAACTAAATAAAAGTGGGAAAAATTTTAAGTTAAATACAAAAAACATTGTGGGTACTAACTGCAAATAATTAATTTGACACAAAAAACTAAATGTTTTAAAGTAAAGAAAATATATATATGCTCCTGACATAAAAGACTTAATTTACTAAGGTTTACTTAAACTTGAACAATTCAGAATCACGCCATAACTGTTCTATAACACCTATGTATACTTATGTACATATGTACATAAAAAAGAAACTGTTTTAAAACATCAGACCATATCCATAAACAAGATGGTGGTTACATAGTTATGAACAATTAAATAAAATATGTTTTCGTGTTGTTGAATTAAAACAACAAAAATAAACTTATTTAAATAAAGGCCTTCGTATTTACATTTATATGTCAACGATAGGGGCTACATAGAAAACTTCGTGTTTATGGTAGCCCTTTCCCTCATCATCATATGCCTTTCGTAATGTTTGGCATATTATTATAAGAAGAAGAAGACAAATGCAAAGAATAAATTCAAATAATTAAAAAAATGTGTACTGAAAAATTGTGAAATTTTATTTACAATACAAAAAAATAACCTAAAATACAGAATAGAATAGCATAGCTTCATAGTTTATCATCTATTTTTTTTTTGTGAAGCCTTTGGCGATATTCGAATTGAACTCCATTTACTGGACCAATATCTATAATTGCTCTTTATTTGTGTTGTTAGATCTTGTAAATCTGTCCTCAAATATTATTGCCGATAGCTAATTTTCCAGGGAATTTTTTCTTATTCCCCAAAAATTTCCACGATTGCAAAACAGGGAATTGGAGAAAAATTTCGAAGGAATGTTTATTCATGATAGGGATGTTAAGTATCACAAACTTTTTTAAACACATTCATTATACGTTAAAGTAATCAGGAAATATTTTTATAAAATTGAATTGCAAAACTTCATATTCTCTTTTAAAATATAACCTTAAAAATATTAAAGCATTCAAAGTATCATCCGCCAAACGTGACCTAAATTTGTTACAAATATACCCGGCAGATCAGAAGCACCTTTCTGCTTCAACACTTGTCGTCTGAATTTTGGCCAGGAAATGAAAAGTTTTTTTGTAAATAGAAACCCCTGTCCCCACCATTACAAAATATATCTATTTCTTTATTTAGAGCATCAACTAAGGAATAAGTTGCCCTATTAAAGGAATTTGGCGAAAAGTTATTTAAAGCAAAACGTAATTTTTCTTTTAAACTTGCGGATGGATTTAAGTTTTTTATTTCACTGTTATCGTTATCATCGGTATTGGAGTTAGTCTCGTTTTCGAATTTGACCAATATTTCATATAACTTTGGAAAAGTCAAACTTACGTTTGCTACGTGCTCGCTTAGTCGGTCGATGCTAGGTAAAACGCCGTTTTTTACGATATTAATATAAGCTGCGGAGTTCACATAACCTTCTGGAAGAAGAATCTCTCCCACCCCACATCTTGTTATTGCCCCCATTTGACCAAAGCAAAAGTCATATTTCAAGACGATTCTGCACCTTGTCATCGCTATAAATCGGTAAGTGTCCCACTCACAATAATTATTTTTTAAATTTTTTTTTGATAGATTTACAATAATGAACTATTTATTTTTGCATAGGTAAAGGAATTTTAAAACTTTTTGGGAATTGAGTCAGTCCATGGCCCGGTAACAGCCCCGACCTCAATCCCATTGTAAATGTTTAGGCCATTTTAAAACGCAAAGTGCGCCAACAAAACCCTAATAATATTCCAAAGTTAAAGGAAATAATTGAATCCACTTGATACAACGATATTTTAATGGAATTAATACGGAAACTCTATGAGAGCATGCCTTCTCGAATGGAAAGCGTCATCAAGGCAAAAATAGGTCCTACGCGGTATTAAAATCAATTTTACCGTATTATTTAAAATAATTAAATAATAAATAATTAAAGAATATGTGAGAAATTAAAAATGCGTAAAAAAAAACTACAAAAAACAATGTATTTTTTCATATAAATAAGTTGTAATTTCTGATTATAAAACTAGCAATTATGTGTTTATTTGGAAAAGGTTCCTAGAATTTATTATTGTTAGGTGGACAGTTTTGAAAATACTCAAAACTTGTCCCTAGTAACAGTATCGAACAAACTTAAAACCGTTAAACAAGAGTAGATATTATTTTACGCATCAAAATTTAAGACTTCTTGCAAAATTCAAATCGGCGTTTTTTTTTGACCGTGAGTGTATGTACATATGTATAGAAAAAGGTATGAATTTTATGATATTTCCCAAACTTATGTCGGGAATTTCGACATGAAAGTACATGCATTCTTAGGTTTGGTTGAGGAATAACTCATAAAAAAAACAAGATTATATTAAAGTTGTTTCGAGAAACATTTTTTAATTAAAAAAATTAATGTTTCAATAAATTTATTTAAATATTTTTAATTTTTTTTATAAAGTTATAGTATTTCTTAACAAAAAAGACTGTTATTTTTAACCTATCTCCTATAGTTTTTGAGATATTTCGTTTCAAAAAATGCTCAAAAAGGTAATAAAAACACAAAGTGTGCAGTTATTAAAAGAATGGCCGATATGCACATATGTATATACTATACACACATAAGCATATATATGTACATACATACACTGCGTTCATAAACTATAGCACAATTTATGTATTTCAAGAAAACGTGCTATAGCATGTTGGATTTTACACCTCTGACTCTCATATTGACAAATTTTGTGCTTAAATATGTTCTCTTTAAGCTGACATTATCAAATGTTACATTCACTTGACTCTCGCCATAAACAGTTAACAATATATCCAACATTGCATTTTTTCTGCCTAAGAATCGTTCATTTAGTATAGCACAAATGATTTAAAGTCAATTTTTTTCAACGAAAACCACTAATTTTTATGATAACTTGTATAATATGAGTTCACTGCGTCATTAGTATGCAAAATGCCACGTGAAAATATTTTGAATGATTTTGAAAAGGTGAAATTATTCGTTTAAATGAAAAAGGTGCACCAATTGTCGAAATCGCTGACAAAATATGCCGTAACAGAAAAAATTGAAAGAAGCGAGCAACAGTAATAAAAGCTGCAACCAACTTGCAGCTTGTGTTCCAACAAAAGTGTGCAAAACAACGATTTGGAATATGCTCAAGCGCTCCAAACATATTTGCAGGCAAAAATTGAAGCTTATGCCACGTCTGCTCAAGCGTCATAAGGATGCACGGTTAGAGTTTTGCCGGAATAATATGGACTGAGACTTCACAAATGTAAGCTTTTTTTATATGACCATTTTTACCTTCATAAATGGTTGTTAATTTTAACAGGTAATTTTTTCTGATGAAAAGAAGTTCAGCTTGGACGGTCCAGATGACAATAGAGGATATTGGCGTGATTTACGAAAAGAAATTAAAAAAGCTTACATTTGTATACATTCATAAAACAATTTTTGTATATTTATCTTCTTTAGTATGCTTTGTAGTCAAAAATACTTTTTTTACGAACTTTATAACCTGACATGAAATATCCGAGTAAACCCAGCAATACCCAGCATATGAAATTTCATACAATGTTTGAATTCTGCAGATCGCTATTTTTTACCAACAACCAAGGTAGTCGGTGATGACATTTTTGAATTTTTTGGTGTAAATATTTTCAATAAACAAAATCAAATTTTTTTTTTATATTTTTTTTTAGCAAAATGCATTTTTTTTAGTGAATTTTCCAAAAACTCATGATAATTTTTTTTTCTGGGAACTGCTGGGTTAAAACCCCCCCTTGGATGATTTCTGCGCATAAAACGGTATAAAACGTGCCAGTGATATCTGCAATATGGCTGTTGTGACCGAAATTAGGTAAAACAACTCCCTGTTTTTTCTATTTTTTTAACCAAATTTGAAATTTGAAGCTCTTTATCTAAAATAAATTATATAGGTGACAAAAAGTTAGCCCTCCTTTCTCATAGAGAATTTTATTAGAATTGTAAGTTCTAAATTGTTACCAAATTTCCTGTCCCTTTGACAGTAATTTCAATCTCTTAAACTTTTCTGAGTTCGATTACTGGATTGTGTAATAATCAAGAAAAACGCAATCTTTATTTAATTATAAAATGGTTTATTTAAATCTCAAAGGTTAGTTTTTACACAGTACAATTGTTTATTTAATCTTTACATTCAAATTGTATACACAAACGTTATACTTTATTACTTAAATTCCACTATATCACTTTAGTACTTAAATTCAAATGTTCTCACTTAAGATCCACTGTGTTCCACTGTTCAATATCAACTGTGTCTCTGCTGCTCATATGACAGCCTTTTATACTAAAGTCATCATTTTCTAGAACCATCTGCCGTTGTCTAGAATGACGTTTCCGGTACTTTCTATATGGCGATTATCGACGTTGATAATGTCGTACCACTTTATCATTTATAGTACAGAAAACATGCTAAATGTCGCTAGATGGTGTTATTTTTCTACGGTCAGTGATGCAAGTATTTTTCTACGGTCAGTGATGCAAGTATTTTCTTACGGTCAGTGATGCACATATTTTTCTACGGTCAGTGATGCAAGTACTTTTCTACGGTCAGTGATCTAGCTAATATCGTTTAATTTTTACAACGAGAATTTTCTGGCATAAAGCAAATTTCGCTACACTGCCCTCCGCTTAAACTTGTTCGTCCCGAACTGGCCACTTACTGAAGTAATCAATTACCACAAGGATGTATTTATTTCCTGCATTGCTAATTGGAAAAGGTCCCGCTATTTCCATGGCTATCCTCTCAAAGGGAGCTCCAACGTTATACTGATGCATTTTTTCCCGAGTGCGGTGCCTTGGTCCTTTAGCAATTGCACATTGGTCACAACGGCGGATCCAGTCAGCAACCGTTTCTTGGCATCCTACCCAATAAAACCGTTTCTTTATTTTCTCTGTGGTTTTTGTTACGCCCAGATGTCCATCACTCGATCCATTATGATAATCCTTGATTATTTCTTTAAATTTTTCCTTTGGTATAACCAGCAGTTTTGAGCGAATTTTACCATCCTCGCTTTTTTAGATTCGGTAAAGGCAATCATCATGCAACTCCAAACTTTGCCATTGCGCCCAGTATGCTTTACAGCTTTGGCTTTCACTTGATATTTCTTGCCACGCCGGTTTCCTACCCAGCTCCTTATACTAAATTATAGTTGCCAAATCTGTATCACTGCGCTGGTCCCGTTGTACCTCCTCTTTTGTCCACTTTTCTTCAGGCAAAACGTTCAAAAGGCGCACATCAATTGATCCAGCTTTACTTTCCGTTCGTGAACAATGACCGCATTCAATTTTACATGGACGACGGGAAAGTGCATCCGCATTTCCATGCTGGCTTCCTTTGCGATGTTCTATGGTAAAATCATAGATCTGCAAGCGCTCTATCCACCGTGCAAATTGACCTTCTGGATCCTTGAATTGAAGTAGCCACCTTAATGCCGCATGGTCTGTCCTCAGGAGAAAGTGCTGTCCATATAAGTACTTATGGAAGTGTTTCACGCATTCCATTACTGCCAGTAACTCTCTCCGAGTTGCACAATAATTCCTCTCAGGTTTCGACAGAATTTTGCTGAAATATGCGACGACTTTTTCTTGTCCATTGATAACTTCTTGACAAAACTCCTCCAATACCATGGCCACTCGCATCGGTGTTTAATATAAATTTTTCGCCGGGTATTGGGTACGCGAGTATTGGCGCTGTAGATAATAATTTTTTCAGCTTTTGGAATGCAGTTTCCTGTGCACCACTCCATTCAAATTTCCGATTTTTCTGTGTCAGCTCATGTAGACTGCCTGCGACATTTGCGAAACCAGGAACAAAACGTCTGTAGTAAGTGCATAGGCCCAGAAAACTTCGCAACTCATGAAGATTAGATGGTCGTGGCCAATTTTTCACAGCTTTTATTTTATCCTCATCTGTGTGTATTCCTTCTGACTTAACCTTGTGCCCCAGATACTTGACTTCACGCTGGAAAAGTGAGCACTTTTTCGCACTTAATTTTAGTCCAGCTGCCTCCAAGAGCTCAAACACTTCCTCCAGATCTTTTCCCATGATGATTATGTCATCGAGATACATTAAACAGGTCTTCCAATGTAGTCCTTTGAGCACTCGTTCCATTAACCGCTCAAACGTAGCTGGAGCGTTACAAAGACCAAACGGCATGACGTTAAACTGCCATAGACCATTCCCAATACTAAAATCAGTTTTCTCTGTGTCATCTGTGTTCATCTATTTCCACCTGCCAATATCCACTTTGTAATTCCAGGGTGGAAAACCATGTTGCTCCAGATAACGAATCCAGTGTATCATCGATTCTAGGTAACGGGTAGCTGTCTTTTTTGGTGAAGTCATTTAATTTTCTGTAATCCACACAGAATCGCATACTTCCATCCTTTTCCTTGACAAGCACGACCGGTGAACTCCACGGGCTTTCTGATGGTGCAATGACCTTTTCTCGCACCATATCCTCTATAAGGCCCGTTACTTCCTCTCTCTTAGCGAGTGCTAGTCTCCTTGGAGGTTGACGAATTGGCTGAAAATCACCTGTATCAATGCGATGTTTGACAACTGATGTTCGGCCATTATTTTCTCCTTTGAACGCGAATATCCGCCAATGCTTTTGCAGAAATCTTTTTGCTTTATTTTTGTTCTGGGCAGACAACTCCTTCGTCCATTCTTTCGTCAGTACTTCCAAGGCCGATGATTTTGTTAATGCTGTACCTTTTGTGTCCTGCTGGTCATTTTCACAATTTATAACAGCCGTAACTTTCTCACATTGCGCTATTAGTTCACCTTTTTGCATCCATTTGGGCTTATTTGTTGGATTCAAAATTCGTACCGGTATATTGCTGTCCGCTCTTGTTTTTACTAGGGTCTTTCCAATAATCAGGTCTTTCTTAAAATTTTTCCTATCTGCTTCCATTACCCACAGATGGCTAGTCCCACAGTCTTCACTTGTTGTAGCCCAAATAATTTCTTCGGTGTTGGGTTCAATTCGACAGCGCTCACTTATGTAGACTCTTGCAATTGTTAATTTTTGTCCACAGCCAACATCTAAAGGCAACTCTACATTGGCATATCTTAACGTCTTTTTCTTAAGATCCAAAGTGAACCCGTGTCGAATCATGAAGTCCACGCCAATGATAACCTCATCGGTGATGTTTGCAACAATAAAATCATGTTCCACAGTTTTGTTGCCGGTAAGAACACTTGCTGTAACTTTTCCTACTCTTTGCACAATTTCTCCTGTCGCTGTTCTCAATTGGATCCCAATTAATGGCATTACTTGTTGTCTATTAAATAAATCTGTCCTCACAATTGAGTGCGATGCGCCTGTATCCAAAGTTAGCTCACATGGTCTTTCGTTGATTTTTCCACCGATGGTAAGGCTGTTGGAATTTCGGCAGAGCTTCGAAACTAAGACTGTGGGACAATCATAAGTGAGAATCAGCTCACGCCCCGCTGTACTGACTCTCTTTAGTTTAACGACTGCTCTTCGCTACCATTTTCACCATCGTTCACCCTATTTCCAATTTTTCTTCTTGGTGAACGTGATGCGGATCGTTTACGACGTGATTTGCAGTCACGTGCCATGTGTCCCTGCTTGCTACAGTTATAGCAATTTCCGCTGAAGCTACTGCTGGCGAACGATGAATTTTTCTTCCCAGCCTCCACCTCCATCCGACAAGTTTTTAATGATGGGCGGCATGTTAACGCAATCGTCTCTTGAGTGAGAGCAACCGTGACTGTTTCATTAAATGTAGTCTTCGGGTTCCTCATTGTCTCACGTTTTGTCTCTGAGTCAGGTATGCCGTCAATAAACGCCTCTATTTTAAATTTTTCAGCCACGACACTTAGCTCGCCAGGATAGGAAAGGTGTGACAATCGTTCGATATCTGCAGCATACTCCTGCAAGGACTCACCAGATTTCTGGGTACGACTTTTCAACTCCAGTCTGTGAATCTGCTTCATGTGGTCACTGCCATATTTTCGCTGTAAGGCATCCATGATCGCCTTGTAATTCTTTAATTCCGCCACTGGAACCGTTTGCAATACTTCTGCAGCTGCGCCTCTTAATGCTACAATTAGCGCTGCTGCTGCACTATCGTTATCCCAACGATTATGAGCAGATGTTGTTTCGAACTGGAGCTTGAAAACACTAAATGGCGTTGTTCCATCGTACGTGGGTGCCTTAAGCCTCTCTGCGCTGATTTCTCTTATCACTTGAGTGGTTGGTTCGTTTATTTCTAACTGTTGAATTCTTTTATTAACGTCTTCAAAATTATTTTGAACCTTTTCAAGATTATTTTGAACTTTTTCCTTGAACGATTCAACGTCATCTCGTAACTCAATCTGTAGCGCGTTCTGACTAATTTCTTTCCGAACGGTCTGGATTTGCAGCGCGTTCTGACTTAGTTCTTCCCGAACGGTCTGGATTTGCTGCGCGTTCCGACTTAGCTTCTGGTCTATTTGCAGTGCATTTTGACTTAACTTCTGGTCTATTTGCAGTGCATTTTGATTTATTGTCTGCGTTATCGCCTTTAACATTTTCTCGAACTTTGACATATCTACAACTTCACCACTTGCCACCGGTCCAGAAGCTTCCTCGATTTTCGCCGTTGATTCTGAGACATCACTATAAAATTCATGCTCTTCCAGGTCTACCCCTTGAGCCTCAAGAGCCTGCCGTAAGCGTTTCTGTAACTCCAACTTTCCGCCAGGTGAGTGCAGATTCAGCTGCTGCAACTCCTTCTTTAGTTGATCCACTTTTAGTTCATCAAACTTAACCATTTTTTTTTTTATTTGATTGTAAATTCTTTTTACACAATCCCACTTCTGACACTAATTGCTACGAAATTTCCTGTCCCTTTGACAGTAATTTCAATCTCTTACACTTTTCTGAGTTCGATCACTGGATTGTGTAATAATCAAGAAAAACGCAATCTTTATTTAATTATAAAATGGTTTATTTAATTATTTAGTTTTTACAAAGTACAATTGTTTATTTAATCTTTACATTCAAATTGTATACACAAACGTTATACTTTATTACTTAAATTCCACTATATCACTTTAGTACTTAAATTCAAATGTTCTCACTTAAGATCCACTGTGTTCCACTGTTCAATATCAACTGTGTCTCTGCAGCTCATATGACAGCCTTTTATACTAAAGTCATCATTTTCTAGAACCATCTGCCGTTGTCTAGAATGACGTTTCCGGTACTTTCTATATGGCGATTATCGACGTTGATAATGTCGTACCACTTTATCATTTATAGTACAGAAAACATGCTAAATGTCGCTAGATGGTGTTATTTTTCTACGGTCAGTGATGCAAGTATTTTTCTACGGTCAGTGATGCACGTATTTTTCTACGGTCAGTGATGCAAGTATTTTCTTACGGTCAGTGATGCACGTATTTTTCTGCGGTCAGTGACGCAAGTATTTTTCTACGGTCAGAAATGCTAGCTAATATCGTTTAATTTTTACTACGAGAATTTTCTGGCATAAACCAAATTTCGCTACAATATGTTTACATAAAAAAGATAATTTACGAAACTGGAGCATTATTAACATGAATGCACAAACATAAAATTATTGTATTTAATTTAATTTTTCTTTTTGTTGCTGATTACATATTTTATATTTCTTTCTTAGTTTTAAGAAAGATTTTATAATTAATTCATATACAGTGTGATGCCGTGCTGGCAGCGTAAAAAGCGAATTCCGACCAGATTAAATGAAATTAACCACTATGTTTTAATACAAAATTATTAGGCGCGTGTTCGTTTTGACAATCGTTCTTTATTACTAACTTACTACAAAAAAAGAAGAGTACAAAAAATACAAGTGATGCTAACTACTTCAAAAAGGGCAGAATCAATACTTGCGCCAACATACCGCCCGGCTTGAACCGGGCAGTACAGAAAAAGATACATATATTATTTACAGGTAAATAGTACGAAAAATTCAAATAATAACGTATAATACATGTAATATACTGTGAGACTGTAAACTTAAATTCATGTATTATCATTCAAGAATATGCGTAACATATAAAGAATATAAGTGAATTCTATACATACAAATAAATAGCGTAATTCACAAGGAATACAAAATTATTATATATTAATTTTATTCTAATGTAAATAATAAGAAAAATAATAATTTGTGAAGATTTACTTAGATACATAGATCTTGATAGATGGTTGGCAAACGACACAGTTTACTTATAGGACGTAGGTATTGACCCTCAGCTGTTTTTAATGTCACCACCCTCACGCGACCATCACTGCCAGGATGACACTTAAGCACGCGAGCCAGTTTCCATTTTGTCGGTGGAGTGTTGTCTTCGATTACGGCTACGACATCGTCTTCGCAGATATTAGGCGATTCACGAAACCATTTCGTACGTTTCTGAAGACTGACGAGGTATTCATCTCGCCAACGTCGCCAAAAATGTTGTCGTATGGAGGAAATAGTTTGCCAGCGCTGATGTAGATTACCCTCGAATTCTTTGATATCAAACTCAGGGAGCGATTTTAACGGTTCGCCCATGATGAAGTGGTTATTTTTGAAAACTATGGCAGCGTCACTCAGCCATTTCGGCCCTTGCCACCATAATTGATGTTGTAGCAGCTGTGTAGGAGACGTACCTCGTGATGCACAATCCGCAGGGTTATTTTCAGAGCGAACGTGATTCCAACACTCAGCGGGTAGCACTTCTTGGATGTCGGCTACGCGATTAGCGACAAATGTTGACCAACGACTTGGGTGGCTCTGCAACCAGGCAAGAGTGACCGTTGAGTCGGACCAAGCGTAGAGCTGAAAGGCGGAATTATCTAGACAAGAAATAACGGATCTTATGAGTTTTGCGGCGAGATGAGCGGCGCATAGCTCAAGTCAAGGTAGCGAAGTTGTTTGATGATGACTGCTGCGTAAGCGCGCTCAGAGACTTCGGCGAAGACATGAAGTTCAGCATGCGAACATTTTTGCCCAATACCAAGCCAACGGTTGAGCCTCAAAGAAGACAGCGATTTTAAATCTTCACGATGTGCGAGCCATTCACTGGCTATGTTGTGCGGTACAGCTTCGTCCCAGTCAATATTTGTACGCCAGATTTGTTGGAACCAAATTTTCGATTTTATGGTACACGGGGCTATAAAACCCTGCGGATCAAACAGCTTACTGGCTTCTGATAGGAACGCTCTTTTTGTCAAAACTGTAGGTGAAGGTTCAATACATACCGTGAATGTTAAATAGTCGAGCTCCGTATTCCAAAGGAGTCCCAATGCACGAACTTCTTCATCAGCAGCTAGAAACTGCGAAATGTTTTGCGAGCGGTGTGGCAGGCTAGCATAAAGTTGTTTGCAATTTGTAGCCCACTTTCTGAGCTCGAACCCGCCACCGGATAAAAGCGTGTTAATTTTACTTTGGAGATCACTGAGTAAAGACTTTGATGATGCACCACTCAGTAAGTCGTCCATGTAAAAATCATTTAAAATGGCTGAAGCAGCGTCTTTTGATGTTTCATCATCCGTGAACGCGGTTTGTTGTAATGATTTTACGGCGAGATGCGAAGCTGAAGCTACGCCATAAGTGACGCGTAGCATTCGGTAATCTTGAACAGGATGAGATGGATTTGCACGCCATACAATGCGCTGATAGTCGACTTGATCCGAGGCTACATACACTTGCCGATACATTTTTTGCACGTCAGCAGTCATTGCATATCGATGCGATCTAAAGCGCATAAGTACAGAAAAAAGATCACGTTGCAACTGTGGGCCTACCATCAATGCGTCGTTGAGAGAGTTTCCTGTTGAAGACTTAGCGGACGCGTTGAATACTACCCTCAACTTTGTAGTAGTGCTCGTTTCTTTCACAACAGCATGATGGGGCATATAAAAGTGGCGTTCAGGAACATTTGATACTGACTCCATGTGACGCATATCAATTAATTCGTTCATAAATGCGTTGTATTGCGAGCGTAAATCATCATCAGCTGCAAGTCGCTTTTCCATGCGTAGAAGACTGCGTACCGCGGCACTCCTTGTTTCGCCTAGAGTCACATTCTTAATAGGGAGTCGGACAATAAAACGACCATCAGGAGCGCGTTTGTGCATTCTGTTGAAAAGGTCCTCACAATAAGACTCTTCAGCGGTCAAATGCTTCTTTGGTGGCAGCTCCTCGAGCTCCCAAAATTTACTTACTAATTGTACTAACTTTATATCGCAATGCAAGACTTGCACACTAGAAGTCTTATCTACATGGCCGGCGCGGCCGAACAAGACCCAACCTAATGTAGTATCTTGCGCTATAGGTGTACCAGGCGTACCTTTTCGTATGTTTGTTGAGATAAACTTTTCCATTTCGTCCATGCCAAGAAGAATTTCGATAAGACCAGGTGCGTCAAAATGTGGGTCAGCCAGCGGCAAATCTTGTATGTGCGGCCATTCGAATTTTTGTAACTTAGTGGTTGGCAACTCGTTAGTAATTTTGGAGAGAATTTGAGCATTTATAGTATAGCTCTGCTCTGCGTAGCGTGAAGAAATATTTAGAGTAACTTCGCCACGAGTTTTAAGTCCTGTTGAAGATCCAATTCCAGAGATGTGCATCGATGAAGAGGAGCGGGGCAAGCGGAGATGTGTTCAACAGGATTCAGTCACAAATGTAGCGTGTGAACCATTGTCAAATAAGACGCGTACGGGTTGCCAGCGCCCTGCTGCATCTTGAATGCGTGCTAAAGCGGTGGCTAGTAATATAGCGCCTTCGGCAGTGGTGCTTGGTGAAGACACCCTCCCATTAATTTCAGCGGTTGTTGCGGGCAATGCGTGGCAAGCTGGAATTATTGCGATTGCTGAAGCAGGTAGCGTTGAGGGCGTAGGAATAATTGCGTTTGAGGAAGCCAAGGGTGCGTTATTCGAATTGTTCGGCAGAGATTCAAGAGAAGCGTTTGGAGAGTGACAGTTTTATGTTGCGTTGGAAAATGCGTTGTGTAACATAGTGTGATGGCGCATTCGACATATTCGACATGTGGAAGCGCTATGACACTTTGATGCGGGATGTATTTTGCTAAGACAATTTAAGCATGCGTTTTTTTGCTTAAAAAATTTTACCTTAGCGAATGCGTCAAGTTTAATAAATTTATTGCAAGCGTAAATTTTGTGGTTATCGTTGCAGAACAAGCATTGTTCATGATCGCGCATGTTGTTAAAGACGTGCGTGGACGTTGCATTAGCATGTAAAACATTTGAGGCTTTTGGAACTTTTCTAGGCGTGGATTTTATACTAGATTGAGCGGAAGGAATAGACGACAACATACATAGAGAGCGACAGCGTGTCTCTAAAAATGTTTGCAACTGCTCAAAAGTTGGCAAGCCGTCATCTGTTAGCGATAGTTCCCATTGTTTTCTAGTCTCAAATGCTAATTTTGATACCACCACGTGCACCAGCCAATCATCCCAAAACTGCACTGGACGATTCAATGCCTTTAACGCTCTAACATGTTGCAAAATTGTATCCAAAACATGTTTTATGTCATAAGCAGAGTCACTAGACGCTTGGCCTATCCCATAAATTGAACGAAAATGATGCTCTACTATGACTCGCATCGTTTTGTAACGGGACTTAAGGAGGCCCCATGCCTCAGCATAATTTGCATCGCTAACCTTGCAACTGTTTATAACATGCAGGGCTTCACCCCGCAGACTGCAACGAAGGTAATGCATTTTTTGTGCACCTGACAAAGTGTTATTTCCGTCGACCAATGATACAAAAGCATCATGAAATGAAATCCATTCTGTTGGCTCACCCTCAAATAGTGGCAACTGCATTTTAGGAAGTTGAATGGATGCAGATGCTTGCGAGATAGGAATATGCACTTGCGTGCTGTTGTTGTGTGTCGGTGGTTGCGGAAAACTATTAGCAAAACGATTTAAATTAGCTAACGCTTCTATGTACCATGTTTCTGCTTGTACGCGTTCCTGCTCCTCGCTACCCTGTGTCTCTTGACCGCAAGAAACCTCCACCTCGTCTTGTGCTTTGTTGAAACGCACCCACTGTTCATTTAAAAGCTTTAAATAGCTCTGAACAAGGTTACTATCAGACGATAAATCTTTTTCAAGTTTGGTTGCATTTAAATATCTTTTTATTGAGTTCCGAGCAGAGTCGCGCGTTTTGACACAATTTGTCATAATTTAAGTATTTTTTGCGAGGGGAAATCAATTAAACTCTTATATGAAAAGCACTCAACAAAGGTGCTGGCTATTTGATTTCGCGGAGATTCGGGGAGATGCTTAATATAATTGACAAAAATTGAGGTTAAAAACGAAGACAATGTGGTTTGAACCAACAACGAAAGCGAAAAAACTTGAAATATTTGGATAGTAATAAAAAACGATTCTCCGGGTTGAAGGACCAAAATGATACCGTGCTGGCAGCGTAAAAAGCGAATTCCGATCAGATTAAATGAAATTAACCACTATGTTTTAATACAAAATTATTAGGCGCGTGTTCGTTTTGACAATCGTTCTTTATTACTAACTTACTACAAAAAAAGAAGAGTACAAAAAATACAAGTGATGCTAACTACTTCAAAAAGGGCAGAAGCAATACTTGCGCCAACACAGTGTTTTGAAGACATTCATGTAAATCATTATTGTTATCTGTAATGAGGAATATGAGTGGCATCTACTATTCTTTTTTGACTCATACCGTCTGTTTCCCTTAAAATTTCCCAACCAAAAATGGTTTTTGAATTGTTGTTAATAATGCTCTGTTTTGTAAGGTATGACTTTTCTATAGGCCTACACATACTTAAAATTTTTGTATTGTAATTTTCTATAAGAATAGGGGGCTAACTTTATATCACTCATACAATTAATTTCAGTTGCAGGGCTTCAAATTTGAAATTTGTTAAAAAAAACGAAAAAAAGAGATTTGTCTTACATATTTTTAGTCATAAAAGCCATATCACAGACACTATTGGCACGTTTTATACCACAAAATTTTTGCTTGACTTTCTTTTAGAACATACAAAAATTTAAAATTGATTGGCTGACAAGTAAAGTTTTTACAAGCGTTTATATGAAGTATATGCCCTCAACAGTGCATTTTTTGAATTCCACCATTTATATGGCAAATTGTGGCAAATCGAAAAAACCATTACTATTTTCGGATTCCACGGAAAATTTTAATTTGGAAAATGTTGACGGAATCCGTTGTGGAAAAACTTGTTGAGTAGTATAATTGATTCAGTAATTCAACGAAATGCATATTTTTGTCATCCATAAAAACAGTGGAAAAATGCATCAAATTAGTTACTGAAGCTTCAGCTGCAGTATGTGGACTAGAATTAAGAGATGGATTAAATCAAAACAGGATATCGTCGCGAAAAAATGACCATATAGTGAAACGATACAACAATTTTTAAATAATAAAATTTTATAAAATTATCTTTCACTTATTTTTTCATGTGGATCTCGGCACCTCAAGAAATTATTGAAAAGTGGTAGTTGAGTCATTTAATGCTGTATGACTTGTTATTTAAGATTTATTTTAATTCTTTAATTAATGACTATTTTAGTCAATGAATTTCATTTAATTTACTTATTTTTAAAACCACCTTTGGTGTAGGTTTAAGGAGAATTAAATTACGCCCGTTTTAGAACGCGGCATCAAAGCCTAGCTATAAGAACTTAATGTAAAATGAATTTAGTAATAGTAAAAGCCTGAAGCTATTAAGACATAAAAAACTCGTTTTACTCATTTTGTTCGGAGGCGTAGCCAGGCATTAAATTTCGTTTTCGTCTAGTCCAACAGTGGTAATATTTTGAAGAACTATTTTTACCATTAAAATACAACTATTTATCACTCAGGAATAATGAATTTCAAAAAATCGCTATTATTTGAACAGTTTCACTCCACCCTAATGTACATTTATTACCTACATCTTTAAGACTTTGAATTCATGATCCAATAACGAAACAAGTTTTAGATCTATGATGACTTCTTTATACTATTTTCAACCAAAATAAATCGTTGTGAAATCACACGAAAAAGTGTTGCGAAACATATATTTAATTAATCCAAGGATTCAATTGTACTAATCACGGGATTTTCGGGACTGGAAGAAGGCCGGGATACCGGGATTGGCATCTGGACAAAACAACCCATAAGGATTTTCATCAATTTTGAAAACTGGATTGCCGCCACCTGTTTTAAGTTGCCTATCTATTTTCGAAAAGCTAAGCTAAAGAGGTTATCAAATTTTGCAACAAAGTGGGTATGCTTTCGAAATATTATCGATCGAAGAATTCAAATCCGTGATCAGTTTTTCTTCTTCTTTTTTTCTTATAAAAAAATTGAAAATTGCCCGGACAAAAATTAAAAAATGCCGATTTTCACCTTTCAAGTTGCAAAATCTTGATATAATATTTTACCGCCGATCTAATGGTACATTATTTTTTATGTATCTTTATTTGCTTAAGAGAGAACCGTAAACCGCATATCAATATCTTCTTTCAAAACCAAGATATCTGTATTTTTCTAAATTAATAGACCTGAAATTCTTCGATTCGGCGTCGACGTTGCGGTCACTGAAACACAAAATGTGCGATATCTTTGAAAATAATTATGTTAGAGTATTATAATTTTATATGTACATGCACATGGTCCTTCACATTCCTGATAAAAATTTTTGTTGAATTATCTGCATCCAGTATTCTGTAATGCATCAAAGTACAAGACAACCTTAAAAATTAAGCGAGCAAAAAAAACGCAACTCTTCAAAATTCAATTTTTTTTATAGTTTGAGTATTCTTACAGGAAAATATTTTAACTTAAATTAATGCTAAGTGACATTAGCATTATTAGCGATGACTGCACGAAATCTGGAAGGCATAGGATCCATTTAGGACATTAAAGTCTCCATGGATATCTTATTCCACTCTTCCTGAAGGATTTTTACCAAGTTCTTTATATTGGAGGGGTTTTTTTTATCACATCGTGATCTACTAGCTTCCATTGATTCTCTATAGAGTTGAGATCCACGAAAAACAACATCTTCCCTATATCGACAAATCAAAATAATCCAAGGGCGACAAAAGTAGATGTTGCTGACTACATTAACAAAATCCGTTCTCATTGGTCTTCGTACAGTTAGGCGGTGGTCAAGGCCGTATCCAGGATTTTATTTCGGGGGGGGGGGGCTTTGGATTTGAAATTTTTGAATATCAATTTTTGCAATCTCTTCAATTTTTCAAACCGAATACCTTTTTTTTAGGTAACTCACTTCAAATTTTTCAAACACTATACTATTTGAATACATATATCGCTTATTTACTTCAAAACTGACATAACTCAAAAAATCTAAAGTGGGAGAAAAACGCATTTAAAGTTTTCAATAAGTTACTTTTTATGTGAAATTGATGAAAAGATTGTCTACATAAACTCTTCACACAAGTTATGATTATAAGATATCTTTCTGATTTTTTCACAAAAAATAAAACATGAAATGGCGGATATTTTTGCATCAGTTACTCTGAAATCACGTTTTTTGAGTTATACTAGTCTTGAAATATGTGAGCGTTATGTACATATACAGTTTGTCACAAAACCAATCATAAGAAAACATTTTTCTGCTTTTAAGGTTGTATTTTTTCTGCAGAAAAAATTTTTATAAAATCGTTTACAGAAAACTTGCTAATTCTTTATTCTAGCTAAAAAAGTCAAAACTAAATTCTTATATATTTTCCTCAACTTGGGTAGTTATTTTTTTTCTTATTTTATAGTGAACAGTTTTGGTACTTAAGCTACTAAAAACTTTTTAAATATTCTATGTGACCGCTTTAGGCTGTAATGATGAGTTGCATTATCTTAGACATACTCGTTATCAATTTGTCTAGTATTTGAGTACTGATCTCCGACCACTGTCCATTGGCAACCTCCCATAACCAGATCATACTGATAACTGGCATATGGGGCATTTCATGTGAAGCAGGAAATGAAAAAAAATCAGATTTAGAAATTTGTTCATATTCGGCTTAATTGTAATTCTAGAAGGTGTAAACACTTATTTTTTTTATATAAGGCTTAGTTGTCAAGTTGTGGACTTCCAAAAATTGACGTAATATGAAGAATGGATTTTTCGGAAGCAGTTTTTCGAACTTAAAAAATTTTCGATAAAATATAACATTGTGGTTGCTACAGGAAATTAACAGCTCTTTTCAATTATAAAATCAGATTTGAAATTTGGTTTAGAAAAATTTCTCAGAATTTAACCCTTTATATGGCCGTGTTACAGATCTGTCACAAACCTTATATATGTGTATAGTCCAAGAGAAATAGGCTTTGAACAACAAAAAAATTCGTTACAGCAATCTGATAGTGGAATATTGTCGAAAAAGCTCTTGTAAAACAGGACAAAAAAATCGAACCGACAGCAGCTATCCGGGGTGGAATGGGGTGCATTTTCAGAGGTCGAACGCAGTTTTTCACGATTTCTGGCTAAACTGTGCATCCTATCGAAAAAAGTTTAATGTGAAAGTTGTAGGAAATAAAAAGATCTACATTTTTTGTTTATACCATTTAAGCCGTATCCTCAAACCTTTTCGAATAAATTACGGAAAACCGGTTTTTTCAATTTTTAACTCCCAGTACCAATTGTTTTAATTTAGAAAATTGTTCAAATGCTGAACTTCCACAAGTTTCTATAGACGAAAGTGACTCGGAAGAAATTTCGAGTACACTGAAAAAATCGTTGCATCTGAGGAAGAAAAATTCACTGGGAGTGTTATGGTTTGGGTGCCATTTCTCCCCTAAGTATGTGATAAGACATTAGGAGTACAAAAATGGTAATTAAAAAGAGGTCAATTTTTGCAGATGATTGGATCCGATGTGTTATGTGCCGTATATGGTCACATGATACATGTACATAAAAAGCACTTAAGGTGCCACATCACCCAAGTCATGGTGCCATATCACCCTCAGTATCGGGAGATTTGGCGCCTTATAACGATTTATAAATTTGAAAGAAAAACACTACTTGAATAATTTTTAGTTAACTTGAAATACTTCTTTTTTTTCTACTAAACTAAAGAATAAATTCATACTTAGTTCCCAAAAAATCTGTATTACTTGCAACATAACAATGGCATATAATAATTAATTATTTGTTTCTGAATAATCGTCGTTAACGCGAATATGACAAAATTTTAACGGTTTTGTTATTTAATAACAATAATTCAACGATAAATATGCAAATTTCGACGAAAAATATGATTTTTTCGAATTTTTCAATTTTTCGGTCCTTTTTTCCATTGCAGTATACTTTATTTTTCCTATTTATCGAAAGTAGACATAACAAGGAGTAAGTGAGCCCAAACAGAAATACGTAGGAGGTGTAGTTTTAAGAGGAATTGCAGTAAAAAATTTCGGTTTTTTTTTGAAAAAAAATTAAATTTAACAACAACCTCTAAATATTTCCGTCTAAAAAAATTACTGCTTTTTTGCAACACTAAGAAGTATCTTTCGTCCAAGTTTCAGCTTCATAGAAGCTTTTCTGTCAAAGAAAAAAATTAAAAATTGAAAAAACCGGTTTTCCGTAATTTATTCGAAAAGGTTTGAGGATACGGCTTAAATGGTATAAACAAAAAATGTAGATCTTTTTATTGCCTACAACTTTCACATTAAACTTTTTTCGATAGGATGCACAGTTTAGCCAGAAATCGTGAAAAACTGCGTTCGACCTCTGAAAATGCACCCCATTCCACCCCGGATAGCTGCAGTCGGTTCGATTTTTTTGTACTCTTTTACAAGAGCTTGTTCCCAAATAAATATTTTGGCTGTAGATTATCTTTTTTTTCACAAAATACTACAGGTAAATTAGTTCTTAGTTTAAATTTATAAAATGTAATCAAAAATTGCATATGTATAACTGCGCCATTGAGATTTTGTGTTTGCTACAGAAATGTTACATTGCCTTAAATTTTGTTGGGGAGCAACCAAAGTTAACCATTCAGAGGTATAGCAAACTACAAAAAGAGGAACATTGAAGTTGAGTGCCCACTGATCGTTGCGGAATATAATCGCCACATGGAAGGTGTTGATCTTATTGATAGCATCCTGGGTCGATAAAAAATATCTGTCCGTAGTAAACGATGGCAAATAAGATTATTTTATTATTTATTAGACCTTGTCCTGGCTTTTATATAAAAGGGTAAGAAAATTGATAAATCTGAGCGATAAAGTTATATCTTCTGCTAAATTTTGTCTTGAGGTTGCTATAATGTTGTGTAAACTCAACACAAAATCAAAATTGAAAACCGGAGCATCCATTGAACCCGAAATTTAAGCTGAGAGACACAAAGGACCAGCTGAAAATGTTCCATCAAAAGCAGTTCGGCAAGATTAGGTTGGCCATTAGCCAGTATGGATGGATTAGAGAATACGATGTGCCAAACAAAGGCGAGAAATGCGGAGTAGGGTTGTGCTACAACAAAAATAATAATTGCTTACGTTTGTTTCATACTTCATAAAATGAACTCTATATCAGGCAATGTTACAGATATGTCACAAACACATTTTTTCCAAATAAAATTTTTTACAAAATATAATATTAAAAAGTAAAATATATGTATTTTTTTACTAGAATAGACTAATCGAATTTATAGCAAAATTCAAAATTTTATGATCTACATTAGTTTAGATATATGAATTGAAGTGCATACGTGCCGCACTTTGTATGCGACCTGGCACTTTCTAAGGTACATACTTTTAACGATCACGTTAAAATTTTTTGTGAAACATCTAAGGCTTTTTTTTAAAAATAAATATTTAAAAAATATTACGTCGAAAATATTGAAAATTTGATTTGAAATTATTACTTCCCGTTTTCTATACATAAAAATACTTTAAATTCCAATTTGACAAAAAAATTAAAAATAGCTTTTAAAGCAATATTGCTTATATTTTATTATAAATTCCTTGATTCCAATAACAGTGTTCAAAAATGACGGTCCTTAAACTTCCCCAATTCTTCAGAAGCTCATAATTCGGTAAATAAGCCTCAAACTACACATAAGTGTTAGCATGTCACAAATGTCGCGCGACATTTACGACGTTTACGACTGTAGCCTTTGTGACAAACATTGAGTTTACTACAATAAACGGAATTTCTTGCACTTGAATTTTCAATGACATTTCACGATTATTTGTAAGGGGGGTTCATATCATAAAATTGTTTGTCAAACACGTTCAAGTTCCATAGTATATTGTTTTGTTGGTCAAATTGTTTAACAAACAATTTCAGTGTTGTGAAATCGTTGATTTCCAGGTTGATCTGAAGTTTGCGACATTTGTGGCATTTACGACAGTTTACGACGTGTGACTGTCGTAAACCTAAAAATCCATGTGACATGCCAATACTGGTACACACTTATGTCTACAAGATGTATAACTAATAGGAATATAAGCAAATTTCACGACCTCACTTCATTTTCCGCTTCGCCCCATATGTAAACCGATTTCAATTAAAAATGTATGGCTTGATTAGAATAATTCAAGCTCCAAAACGACGAATAATTCCAATTGATGTCGCTTCCTTTTGCTGAGATAATACAGTAACGGAATTTAATTGGCGCATTGTGTATATATTAGAATTGACACACAAGAATATATTATTATTACAGTAAAATACGTAAAAATCAGTGGCATTTTAGTCAATGTGACGTGTGAGGTTTATTTATGTCTTGTTTTTTTTCGTAAATATTATCAATATTTTGCTCACTTTTCGCCCATATTCACATAGGTTTCGTAGGTTTTTTCATATATATTTTAGGTTGCCCTGCTTATTATAACAATCAACATTTTAGTTTTTCAAGTTAAATTTGCTTATCCCACATACTGACGGCACTAAAACATAAAGATAAGCTAATACAGATCGATGATTATCAATTATTTCTTGCAGCTGATCAAAAATCATTTTCAAAATCTAATGGCCTTTTTTTTCGAACTTTTTTTTCACAAAACCGATTTCATATAGTGTCTGTTTGTTTGAGAAAATCGTTTTTGTATGGTGTATTTATCTCAAAGTCAATTTTACGTAGTATCTATTCTTTTCAAAATCGTTTCTATATAGTGTCCGACGGGGGGTTCTATCCCCTCCAGCCCCCCCCCCCCCCTAGATACGGCCCTAGTGGTGGTTTAATAAGGCAAATTTGTTTGCCAGAGACCCAGCTAAAATACAGATTGTTAGGAGAGTCGGTATATGGATTGGAAAAAACGAACGATGGACTAAGGCAGTGATGGCGAACCTTTTAGAGCTTGCGTGTCATAAAATTTTTTTTATATATAATAATATGACGCGTGCCGTGAAAATAAAATAAAAACAAGGCCTAATATGTTTATGTAAATAAATTTAAGAACCATAATAATAAAAAAATGTTTTTGTTTTAAAAAATTAATGTTTAAAAATTAATAAAAAATTTAAATAAAATATAGTTGAAATCAAATAAAAAAATCAAAATTTTAATATAATAAAATAAAGAATAACACTAGTTTATACTCAAAATGTTCCATTGATAAGAAGTTAATTTTCTAATGTACTTTTTCCTGTTGAATTCGGAAATGAAATTAAAAATTTTTTTAATGGTACAGTTTTCGAGATATTGTGGTTTTTTAATTTTTTCGACCTTCTTTCACTTTAAAATTCATATCTTGAGCTCTGATGGTCCAATTTCATGTGCTTGGCACCAAATTAAAGGCATTAAAATGATATCGATGAAAACAGGCAAGATTTTAAAAAAAGTCAAATTTTACATTTGATTCTTTGGCCACGAAAAAATAAAAATAAAATAAACACAAAGAATATAAATAATTTTACTACATGTTCGTAAAGCTGATACTTTTAAGCAAAAATTAAGATATACCCAATGAAAATCGATCTTATGATAATGTTAGGAACGATTGATTGAGTGAATCCAATGCAACATTTTCTGAATATATTAATTTTTTCGACAATTTGTTGAGTCTAATGGTAACAAAAAAAAGTTTTTGTTTTTGTTCCTTTGATGAAAGGTTACTTTTCTTATGTGCCTTTTCCCGCTGAATTCGTAAATGAAAATAAAACTTTTTTTATGGTGCAATTTTTGAGATACTGTGGATTTCAAATTTTTTCGACCTCTTTTCACTTTAAAATTTATATCTCGAGCTATAAATGCTCAATTTAATCGTTTTTGATACCAAATTAAAGGTATTAAAATGACAAACAAATATATGAGTTAATTATTATATAGGATGAGTGATTGAAAAGATATTACTAAAAAATTTACAAGATTTTTAATAAAATCAAGTCTTACAGTTGATTCTGTGGCCACGAAAAACTAGAAATGTAAGTTTTTCGACATAGTTTCTTTCCACAATAACCGGTGCATTCTGATCTATTAGAAGTTTTAAACAAACTTATTCTGATAATACTAAAAGAGCAAAAAACTTAGAAATTAAACTCAACAAATTGTCGAAAAAATTAATTTATTAAGAAAATATGGACCTGGGATTATTCATTCAATCGGTCCCAACTTCGTCATTTTACAATCAATTTTTTTTGCTTTACGTAAACGAAGTTTTGAAGTTTTTCACCGATTTCTATTTTTTCGTGGCCACAAGTACACTGCTAAATTTAATTTTTATAAACATCTAGTTTGTTTGTTCACCGATATCATCTAAATCACTTATGTAATTAAAGATCTAAGTAAGTATTTGCAAAAAAAAAACTTAAAATGTCATTATTAATGAGATTTCTGTTGTATGCTGAATGATATTTTATATTTGGTTCATAACTCTTAACTTTTAATAAAATACAAGAGGTACTGCTATCGTCAATGTTTCACAAGAATAAGTCGATGAAAATATTGTTAAAATAGCCATTGCTATTTTTTTAAGGCATGAAAAATTATCTGGAATAGATTTCCAAGTTGTTAGTATTTCATATTCAGCATTACTCTGGACCGCTCCAGTTAATCTATCTCTTTCGATTTCTTCCAAAATAATTCTTAAATCTATCAATTTTTGTTCGAACTAGATAGAAAATCCATCAATTGCATCTCGAAATCTTCTAAGTTCATGAACTGATAATGTTAAATTTAACTGTTCGTACGTATATGTATCTGGACGGTAAGGAAATTAATATTGAATTTGTTAAAAACTTATTGTAAAAAAAGTAGATTTTTAAAACAAATATTTAAAATTTTTTACATTAAAATCGTAAAAATTGCAAGTGTCATCAAAATTCTCTCCCGTGCCACTCGTGGCATGCGTGCCATAGGTTCGCCATCACTGGACTAAGGTATTATGGAGCGATGAAAGCAAGTTTAATTTGTGTGGCTGCGATGGAATAAATTATGTGCGGAAGCTCCGAAGACAACGATACTATCTTAAATACAAAATACCCATGGTAAAATATGCCGGCGGCTTCATAATGGTTTGGGGTAAAAAAATGAATGAGGATAAAAAATGATATTAAACTATTCCCCGTTATAAGGTGCCATCTCCCGTAATGGAGTTGGTCCGTTGGTCAAAAATCTATTTCGGGATCCGTTTAGAGAGAATACTGCAATATCTTATCGTGCAATATCGGCACGATAATGACCCCAAACGTTCAAGTCGCTTAGCTTGGAAGTTCTAAAGTAACCATGATGTTCGAAATTGTAGAGAGTACAGCTCAGTCACCGAATCTCACCTCCACAGAGAATCTACGGGAGCTAGTAAATCACGATCTGATAAAGAAAAACCCCTCCAATGTAAAGAATTTGGTAAAAATCCTTCAGGAAGAGTGGAATAAGACATCGATGGAGACTTTAATGTCCTAAATGAATCCTTTGCCCTCCAGATTTCGTGGAGTCATTGCCAATAATGGTAATGCCACTAAGCATTAATTTAAGCTAAAATATTCTCCTGTAAGAATACTCAAACTATTGAGTTGCATGTTTTTTTTGCTCGCTTAATTTTAAAGGTTATCTTATACTTTGATGCATTACAGAATACTGGATGCAGATAATTCAACAGGAATCAGGAATGTGAGGGACCATATGCCTGTACATTAGGGTGTTTTTTCAAAGGTTCTCCAAATTCAAACCTTAAACCGAAATTCGATTTATTATAAAAAAAGGTAATTCATGAATTTTTTCAGATTTTTTTGAGGTCATTTACCACTCGCCAATCGCCATTTTAATCCAAAAAAATCCGCATAATACATTTATAATTTTTTTTCATTATTTCTAAACTAAATTTTTTCTTGTCTAAATATTAAAAAATAATAATATCTTTGGGTTAGGTATCGAAAAAAGGTTTTTACCTATCTTCCTAGTGTGAAAATTGGAAGAAATGGACAAAAAATTGCCTAATTTTTGCTTTTTTCGCTTTTTTACTTAAAAATATTAGGTAAATGATCTCAAAAAAGTCTGAAAAAATTCATAAATTACTTTTTCTTTATAATAAATCGAATTTCGGTTTAAGGTTTGAATTTGAAGAACCTTTAAAAAAAATGAAACACATGTACATATAAAATTATAATACCCTAACACAGCGATTCCAGGGGTCCGCGAAACAATTTTGACATCAATAATTTTATATCATCAAACTGTTCGCTTTATTCAAATAATTCATTTACAAAAAAATTCTACATGGCCATGAGTTTTTAAATGATTGCATATACTATATTTTTAAAAAACAAAGTGTGCATTTACTTTTGTTCAAACCCAAGATGCCCAGCATCTAACTCTAAAAAAACAAAGTACGCGTTGATTTTCAAATTTTGAGTTTTTGAATAGTACAATTTTTCCGCGTTTCAATTTAAGAAATATATTTTTATTTCATTTCTGTGTGCTGTGTGTTACATACACGTACGTGTGGTGTCTTCAGTTGTGATTAATTTCCGATTACTTCTCCCAGCTACGAGTTCAATTTTCCTGGCTGCAGCTGTTACATACATCATATTAAATCCTTTTAAAAAGTATTTGACCCAACTCTATTTTGTATTATATATTTTAAAAACGCTATTCGTCATTTATATTTTTGTAGTTATACTTTAATTCAGAATTTGAGTCTTAAAATGGATCGTTGGCTAAAAACAGGATCTATACTCAAACAAGATGTAGGTGAAAGCGATTCAGATGAGGGACCATCAACCTCCATCAAGAAACGTAAAACTAGAAAGTACTGTGATGAGTATTTATCATTTGGATTTACTTCTGTAAGCAAAGAAGATGTAGAAAGGCCTTTATGTTTGTTATGTCGCGAAAGTTTATCAAATGAATGCATGAAACCCGCCAAACTCCGACGTCATTTGGAAACAAAGCATAGCGAGCACATTAGTAAGTCTGTCGATTTCTTTAATATCAAAAAACAAGAACTTGTTTCCAGTCAAAGTCTTATTCAAAATACCGCAACTGGAAGAATCAATAAAAAAGCAGTAAAAGCATCATATGAAGTATCCCTACTACTAGCAAAAGCTGGAAAACCCCACAATATAGCAGAACAACTAATTCTTCCTGCTGCAAAAGCAATATCAAATACAATGTTGGGGGCTAAAGCTGCAAAAGATTTAAATTTGATTTCCTTATCAAAAGATACGGTCAAGAATAGAATTGAAGATATGTCCTGCAATATAAAAGAACAATTAATTTCAAGAGTGCTTAAAAGTCAATAATACTCACTACAATTAGATGAGAGTACCGATGTCTCTAATAATGCTAATTTGTTAGCATTTATTAGATATGAATTTGAATTTAAAATACAAGAGGATTTGTTATTTTGTGATTCCCTACCATCGTGTACTACAGCTAAGGCCATATTTAATACTTTGAATCATTTTATAACCGAAAATGGAATCCAGTGGTCAAAATGTGTTGGGATTTGCACTGACGGTGCTCGTGCAATGTCAGGAAGAAGAACTGGGTTGATTGCTCTTATTAAAGGTATAGCACCTCAAGTCGTTTGGAACCATTGCTGCGTACACAGGGAATCGTTAGCATCTAAAAATATGTCAACAGATTTGAAAAAAATATTGGATGAAGTCGTTAAAGTTGTCAATTTCATTAAGGCTCGCCCACTTAATTCCCGTGTTTTCAAAGTTTTGTGCGAGGAGATAGGGAGTCAACATAAACAACTATTATTACACACAGAAGTACGTTGGTTATCACGTGGGAAAGTACTCAGTCGCCTTTTTGAACTTCGTGACGAAATAAGATTATTTTTAATGGACACGCAATTCGAACTGAAAGAATGTTTTAATGATTTTCTCTGGTTAGCTAAGGTTGCTTACTTGACTGATATTTTTTGTTATTTGAATGAGCTGAATTTGAGCCTACAAGGTGCAGCTGTAAATAAATTTAAAGTTGAAGATAAAATAGAAGCGATTATAAAAAAAAATCGAATTATGGTCAAAACGCATTCAAAAGTGTGTATATGAGTCTTTTCCAACACTCAGCGATTTTATAGAAGTTTCTAATAAAGAGCTTGACAATGAAACGCGGCTCCTGTTTGTCGAACATGACTTTAAAAAGCAGCTTCCGAAAATATTTTCCCTGTCCTGATTCTGGCAACGACTGGATCAGGGATCCATTCAACACAGATCTTAGTAATGCTAAGAAATTATCGACATTACAGCAAGATATGCTCGTGGATATCTCTTGCGATACGGCTTTGAAACTTAAGTTCAATAAAATTGAACTAACTAAGTTTTGGTTACTCCTAAAATCCGATTACCCTGCACTTGCAAATAAGGCTCTCCAAAACTTGATTCCGTTTTGCACAACTTATTTGTGTGAACAGACTTTTTCGGTACTATTATATATAAACTCAAAGTATAGAAACAAGCTTAGTGTAGAAGCAGACCTGAGGATAAAAATTTCGAATATAGAGCCCGACATTGTGGATTTGGTTTCGAGAAAATAACATCATTCATCTCATTAAGTAAAAACTTCTACAGAAGAAAATATAACAAATTTCGCATGTAAAATAACAAATAGTCAAACAAAAAAATAATTTTCATTTTAAGCTTTATTATTATTTATTAAAAAAGCTATGAAAAAAAACATAACTTATTTTCTAAGCTTTATTTTGACCACAAAATATTTGTCTTAATATTTGAGTTTAATGTACATATGTTGACTTGTAAATTTTTTAATTCTTTTACTTTTCACAATTTTTATTCATTTTGTTTTTTAATTACATGAAAATCCTAATAAAAAATGTTTGCCTCTATAAATGCGTAAGATTTGTTAAAATACAGAGATATATGGTATCAGTATCAATATTTATTTTGGACCTTCAAAAAACGGAAATAGTGTTGGAAAGACCTTTAAAAACCGGAAAACTTAAAGCAAAGTAAAACTACTTCGTTCCTTAACCTCGTCAGATGATCGGACATTTTATGCCTATCTGGGAGAGTTTGATAATCGGACAAAGCTTTCAACATAATTATTTTCAAAGATATCGCACATTTTGTGTCTCAGTAACCGCAGTTGCATTTTTTATGCTCGCTACTGTATATACATATTAAGCAAATTCAAATTTTTTTTTGTTCTAAACAGCTATTATCATTGGAGGAACTAATCCGTGATTAATTTTCTTCTTCTTCTTTTTTCTTATAAAAAAATTTAAAATTGACCAGAAAAAAACAAAAAATAACGATTTTTTGCTTTCAACTTGCAAAATCGGCCCATATTATTTTACCACCGATTCCGTGGTACAATATTTTTAATGTATTTTTTTTTTTTGCTTAAAAGAATGCCGCAAACCAAATAACATTTTCTTATTTCGAAACCAAGATATCTACATTTTTCTAAATTAACAGACCAAAGACAACAATAATTACTAAGGAAGAAACCCCAAAGAGACGGCGAGGTGGTGAAGCCGTAAAATCACGACAAAGGATAGCTGAAATCTATAGAATCCTTGCAATAACACATAACACTAGTTTACAAATAATTAAAAAATTTATGAACTTTAGGTGCCACTGCTCATCACATTCCCTATGTAAAATCGGCTGCTGATTCTGAAAATCAAATTATTTTTTTTTTCTTTCACGTCGTTTTGATTGGTTCAACTTAATTACAAATATCTCAAGAAAAAATACGTATATGTAAACATATTATATGTCAAATTAAAGTTAATTAAATTTCCTAGAAATAATGCTCACATTACTTTTTCGTTGGCATAAAAGTTTCGGCGAAAAAAATTGATTTATAAAAAAAAATTTTTTTTTTTCGAAAAAATAAAAAAAAAAAGTAAAAATCATCATCATCAATCATTTTAAAAGAAAAAAAAATTGGAAAAATCATTTTGTTTTTTTTTTATATCATAGCCTATATATTTATGAAAAAAATAAGATACTATTTATGAAAATCGATTAAGAAATCAAAAAAAAAATATATAAAATTGAAAAAAAAAAAAAATGGCAGAATTTCATTTTTGGCTATTTTTCCGTTTTTTTATGTGGCTAAGAATTTTTTAACCCCAAAATGCAAAATTTTTCATGAAATTTTGATATGTAGATACTGGTATATGCTAGAAATTAAAATGTTGGCTCCACGCCCCGAAGTGGGCAAAAACCCCCATAACGGACCCAAATGCCAATTTTTGGCCATTTTGGGGCGTGGGGCCAGTTCCGAAAGAGTTTTAAATACCGCCATCGTGCTCAGCATCCTCGAAAACGGGGGGTGATAAATATTTTACCGATAGAAGACGCGGAATATGCGATTTCGTCATTTTGGGGGCGGTTTTTGTCCATTTTGAGGAGTGGGGCCAATTCCATAAGAATTTTGAATACTACTATCGTATTCAGCATCTTCGAAAACGGGGGCTGACAAAAGTTTTACTGATGGAATATGCGATTCCATCTTTTTTCTTTGGTCCAAAAACCGAAAGTGACCGATATCTCGAAAACGATGTGAAAGAAAAAAAAACGATTTGATTTTAAGAATCAGCAGCGGATTTTACATAAGGAATGCATAGTGATACATAAAGTTCATAAATTATTTAATTATTTGTAAACTAGGATTATTAATTATAAACTTGTAGCCATTTTTATTCAATATTATATAACTTTTCCATTTCTTAACCCATTTTTTTAAATAGTATCTTATTTTCTTCATAGATATATAAACTATTATATAAAAAAATAAAATAATTTTTCCCATTTTTTTTTTCTTTTATAAATTTGCATTCTCATTTTTTCGAAAAAAAAAAAATATTTTTTTAGAAATCAATTTATTTCACCGAAACTAACAAGCCAACCAAAAAGTAAAGTGGGCATTGTTTATATGAAATTTAACTACCTTTACTTTGGCATATAGTAAATTTATATATAGATATTGGTTCTTAAGATATTTGTAAGTAAGTGAAACTAACTTTTTTTTTTGGTCCTAAAACCGAAAATGACCGATATCTCGAAAACGACGTGAAAAAAAAAAAAAAATAATGTGATTTTTAGAATCAGCAGCCGATTTTACATATAAAATGAATAACGGCATTCAAAGTTCATTTTGGCTGTAAACTAGTGTAATCAGCCAGAACGCAAAATACTGTTGGAAAAAATAAAAACTGAACAATCAAACTACAAAAGGAAACCACATAGACAAAATAATAAACCAAAGAAGTGAAAAAGAGGATGAGAAATTGCAAAACAAGAAAACATAAGAAACAATACTAACACGAATGTTCCCAGATCTACAAGAAACATTCTACCACATAGCAATGTTTGACAATAAGAAGGAAGAGCAGATAACCATCGAAAACAACTTAGGTTCCGCGATAACAAAGAACGACGTGAGATCAACTGCATTAACTTCAATTGCAACAATAATAATTATCATAATAATTATGTTTATATTTTATACAATATAAAACATATTAATAGAGTACAGAATGTTTGAATAAATAAAAGAAAAAAAATATATATAAATGTACACTGTATCAGAAATTTATAAAGACTTCAGGAGCATAAAAATAACCATAAGAAAGTTAGGAAACAAGAATTATACTAATTTGACGATTAAGGAAAAACTTTCCCAAATCGATAAATACGTAGCAGACTACGAAGAATACAACAAAAATCTAAAACAAAACTTAGAACAACTGCAATTGACAGAACAGTTTTACATATTAGTAAAAGACACTACAAGTTATTAGTAAAAGACAGAACAAGTATAGTGCGTATGCAAACAAATACAACAGAACAGACAATGGCAGAATTCAAATTAGAATCCATTATAAAAATAATCCCCATTTTTTCGGTAAACCAAAAAGAAATTTCTTAACGGTTGTAGAACTACTACATGACACTTATTCAAATGAAGACAAGAAAAAGTTAACTCATCTTGACTATAAAGCTAAGTACAAGTGTGAAAACCACATTAGGGTACACTACTGACATTTACACCTTTGAGAAACTAAAAACAAACTTGCAAACAGCTTACAAAAACACTTTAACTACAGCACAGATATATACCCAATTAACTTCCCTTACACAAAGAAACAACAACGTTTCACAGTTTAAAGACAAGCTTTTAAATTTAATAGCCGAACTTAATAGCCTACAAATTAAGGACTTAACAGACATAAACCAGAGAAATGTAATAATTAAAGTAAACGATGATTATGCATTAAATATTTTCAAAAACGGTTTGAGTGATGATTTAAAAACGACAATTTTTGCAGCACAACCCAAATCTTTAATCGAAGCTAAAAACTTATCCTTAGAACTAGAGAAAAACCTTAAAACAAGTAACAAACTTCTACATTACAAACGTAATACAAATAATAACTTTCAAAACAATAGAAACAATTACTGTAACTGTAGTGGAAATTCTTCCCACAACAGTAGATTTACAAATAACAATACGAACTGGCAAAATAAAAACAGAAACAATAACTCTGAAAATTATTCAAGGAATAATAACCATAATAGAGGAAATAATACCTCAAGAAACCAATCCAACAACAGAAATAGTTCATACACAGGAAACAACAATTATAACAACAATTCCAACGGAAGGAATTCAAATAATGGAACCCAACGCAACTCAAATAGAGTATATTCTGTAGATAGCACTGATCAGGGAAACGATCAGCGCTCGGAGACCACAACAGAGGATCATCCGAGACAGCAAAACTGAAGATTTACAATATATCGGATAATACGACATATTACATTACAATAAAATGTTAAAATTCAAAGAAACATTTAAAATTCTTGATAGATACAGGCGCAGAAATTTCAATCTGCATATTAGAAAATCTTACTAATGATAACAATTTGATGAAGGATAAAAAGTGCAAACTGACAGGAATAACTGACCAAGAAACTTTTACTTTAGGAACAATTACATTACTTTTAGATTTTCAAATATCAATAATAAAACATATTTTTCATGCAGTCGACAATAATTTTCCAGTTAATACTGACGTTATAATAGGAAGAGACTTTTTAAATAAATACATGTGCAAAATAGATTATGAAACACAAACACTTACTACTATACTAGAGGACACAGACATTGTATCACCAATATATTTGAACGAAAAAGTTTACGACTTTATACAAATACCACCAAGAACAGAAATAATTCAACCAATTAATTTGACAGTAGAGGAAGACCACGTGGTGTTAAACGAAGAGATTCAATCAGGTGTATTTTTGGCAAATACAATAATACCTGCGAACGGAAAATGCCACGTTAAAATATTGAACACTAATGACACAGAAGTAAAAATTAGAAATCTTAAACCAAAAACAGAACCACTGACAAACTATACATATATAGATTACAGACAAAGATCACGGAATGACGAAAGATTCAAAAATATACAAAAAGAATTAAATATAACAGCCAACCATCCTTTAATTAACATTTTCAAACAATACCAACATATATTCCATCTAGAAAATGAACAACTCTCAATAAATGACTTTTACACTCAAAATCTTGCAACAACAGACAGTTCACCAACGTACATAAAAAACTATTGGTTACCACACACACAGCACGAAGAAATACATAAACAGGTACAAGATTTATTAGATAACGACATAATAGAATCATCTTTTAGCTCATACAATTCACCTTTACTTTTAGTACCAAAAAAAAGCAGTGATAACACTAAAAAATGGCGCTTAGTAGTTGATTTCCGAAAACTAAATGAAAAAATTTTTAACGACAAATTCCCATTAACACACGCATAGAAGACGTTTCAGATAAATTAGGCAGAGCAAAATATTTCTCAACTCTCGATATGACAAGCTCATTTCATCAAATCCCTTTAGATAAAAACTCAAAACCATTAACAGCCTTTTTGACCAATGACGGTCACTTCCAATTCAAAAGACTCCCTTTTGGACTGAAAATCTCATCAAATAGTTTTCAAGTAATGCTAACTATAGCACTCACCGGTCTAAGTTCAGAAGCATTTTTTTTACAAAACCTTTAATATTGACTACTGACGCATCAAATTAGGCTTTAGGGGCAATATTTTCTCAAGGTGAAATTTGAAAAGACTTTCCAATTTCCTACGCAAGTAAGACATTACAAAAACATAACATTAATAAACCAATTATTGAAAAGGAACTACTAGCCATCCACTGGGGGATACATTTTTTTAAACCTTACCTATACGGACAGAAATTCATAGTAGTGACAGACCATAGATCATTACTTTCACTTTTTACGCACAAAAACCCATCATCAAAAATGACTAGAATCAGATTAGATTTATCTGATTACGATTTTGAAATCAAATTCAAACAAGGTAAAATAAATACAAATGCACTGTCAAGAATTAAAATAGATTCAACAGTACTGAAAAATATGATACCAACACAAAAAACGAGCGATAATAAAACAATGGTTATAACTAGGGGTAATAAAAAGAAGGAAGAAAACAAAAATATGGAAGAAAAATGTGAATCTCTACAGGAGCCTGATCAACTTATTATGTGAGATTGCAGAACAATTACTGACATCAGAAATTTAAGAAGATTACAGTTCGAACTAAGCAATAAGAGCGATAAAAGGAATGATACTACCAGTAGTATCAAAATTATGCTGTAGATAAATTCGTGCACGTAAGATGTAGTGATAATTCATCGAATCTAGATTCGACATTAGGGAAACTATCATCATTAATGAATAAAGAAAATATCAAAGAGCTAGCATTAGATGAGAATGATATTATATTTGAAATCATAAACAAGGATGATTTCAAAGCGAACTTTAATAAGCTGCAGCATAAAAGAATATTGAAACATAGAAAATCGCTAAACATATTATTATTTAAACTCCCTCAGAGAATAACAAATAAGACCTTGCAAAAGAATTTAATAAAAGAATTTCACGAAACACCGCAAGGAGGTCATTTAGGTATCAGAAAGACAATCCTAAAACTAAAACAACGCTATGTTTGGAAACATATGCGACAGATGGTAAAAACACATACATATAAACAAATGTGAAAAATGCGCTCGTAACAAGTACATATAATAAACACATCAAAGAAAAAATCACGATAACCAACACTCCGTCAACAAGTTTCGAAATAGTACAAATTGACACAGTAAGTCCACTTAACCTTCTCTTACTAACTTTTTCATCTCGAGTCAAAAAAATTGTTTCTTGTCTTATTCTCAGAGATTTATATTTAATTAGCAATAAAACACAAAAAAATAAAGTAAAAAGTTTTTGGGAAAGGCTACAGACCTTTGGGAAATTTATACAATATATTGACCAAACTGCATCATGGGAGTAAAAATTTAAGAAAATCATTATATATTTAAAATTTTTTTTTATTGAAAAACGCAAACATAGATATTAAAATTCATCAAAGGTACAGCCTAAAATGCATAAAAACTCAAATTTTAGATTCCAGAAAATTTATTGTAGGTTTAAAAGCAAGTTGGAAGAGTTAAAAAAGTTGCCGAAGTACAGATTATGACCGGAATTGGTCAATATTTTACTTAAGTGCAAAACAAGTGCTATTAGAATCCGTACCCTATCCATAAATTTGTTCGTTAGTATTATTACGTTGTAAATCTATAAGAATCTCATCATCGGAATCGATGTCGGCAACTTACACAATTTCACCTCGTTCCCCATTTTCATCTTTTTCTTTCTCAAAATCTGATAAATCTGCTTCAATCATGTTCAAAAATTCCTTAATTTTTTATGCTCATAAGCCTCACTTGCGTAAACTCATTGTAAAAGTATTTCTGTAAACTTAAAATATTCAAAAACCCATACAAAGCTGAATAATAACAGTTTTTTTCATCGTAGGCCGCGGAAAATATATAAAAAAAACAACAACCTTTCTTGAATTTTTTATAATATATTGACCAAATTATTTATTTGTACATTAGCATTGGCGGAAGTTGTACAATAAATTGTACACTTTTTTTAACCTATTAAAACATTTTTTTTTTTTTCAGTTTTCTGTTGAAATATTGATTTCCTACTAAGAATTGGTTCTTTAACTTTAATTTAAACTTATGTTATTTTAAAAAAAATGTTCATTACCTTCTCAAAAATCTAAAGTTTGTGTGCGCATTTCTTTAAAATACACGGACGCACTGCAGACTGTTTTTCAAGGTCAAATAAAATACTAACCATACTACCTTCGTTTTTCAAATTTCAATGTTAAAAAGATAAAGCATGCTTGATTTAAAATTAAGTTTTGTTTTTTCACAATCTGCGAAATTTTTAAAAGGAGAAGTAGAGAAATGCGATAATTTTTTTTGTACAATATATTGTACAAAAACAACGAAAGGGTTAAGATTTCAAACGAGTACAGATACATACTCACAATGCAATGTGAACTAACTAAATTTGTCATTACACCTCCCATTGAAAGTAAAGACGCAAACTCAATAGCAAGAACACTTGTCGAACAATTAATTTTGAAATACGGTTGTTTCAAAACACTAAAATCCGACCGAGGCACTGAATACACTAACGAACTACTTAAAGCAGTATGTAAACATCTTAAAATAGAACAAATTTTTTCAACGCCTTATCACCACGAAACAATAGGATCACTCGAAAGAAACCACAGAGTACTTAACGAGTACCTGCTTTCCTTCGCAGATGATTATGAATGGGATAAATGGATTCCTTATTACACTTTTGCATACAATACAACTCCACACATAGATACACAATATTCACCATATGAGTTAGTTTTTGGTAAACTACCAACCCTTCCAAGTGACAGAGAAAATGGCAATGCGAAGAATTACAATTTAGAAGACTATTCGAATGAATTAAAAATTAGAGAGAAAATGTCTATAAACAAAGCAAAAACATTAATTAATTTAGCAAAAGCTAAAAGAAAAATAAATTATGATAAGAGTGTGAATGAATCAGAATTATAAATAGGAGATTAAATATTTGTTAAACTAGAAACTAGGAAGAAATCCCAGAGTCCTTATCACGGACCATATAAAATAATAAGCAGAGATGGAGTACTATAGAAATAAATAATAAACAAAAAACTTTGCACGATAATATGTTAAAGAAATATTTAAACTACAATATAAATTAAAATTTTTTTTTATTATTAAAACCTTATTTAAAATAAAATGTTATAAAAAAATATATATATTAATGTAAACACGTATATAATATTTGCATAACTCCACACCTAAAAATAATTTTTTCTAAATAATTTTTCTCTTAAGAGTAGAGGTGTAGTGAACCCACATATTCACTATGACTGACATTAGCTCCCACCAGTTAAATTAAAATGAACAATTTTCATTTGGGTCATATTTGTATTTTTTTTTGACCATAAATTCATTTAACGTAAACTGATCAAAATTTATGGGAAAATATTTTCAAGTACATTTTTATGTCAAAATATTTTCCATGTAAAATAAAATCCTTAACCCAAATAAATAATTTTTCAATTGCATTTGCTTGTGCATTTAGAGCATCTAATTTCAAGCGCAACGTAAACGTTGACCGCTAGTCAATAACACAAACAACAACGATCGCATGCTTGTGACTACAACAACAACAAGCGCTCGCTTACGACGTACTTTTAAATAGCGACAACTAACTGCACAACCAAATGAAAGAATTATGTTTCACCCTTATGCCAATGACTTTGATTTTTCAAGGCTGAGAATTAGTGTAAACAAATTTACTAATTTGGTGACCAATTCTTGTGATTGGTTATTGCAGTAAATTTGGGTGGTGTTATGAAAAATATTGGTAAAATTTTAGTTGAAAAATACTGGTATTTTAAGTATATAAACTGTTTTCTCTTATATTTTCACTAAGTGCGGCATAACTTCCATTAAAACTGCTTGACTAGCAGATCTAAATATAAATTAAAAGAAGTCTCTAGAATAGGGAAAAAGTTAGCTCCCTCTTTAAAATTTTCCCCTACACATGAAATGCTTTTTTTTTAATTAGGATCTAAATAATAATAAATTATATATCAAATTAAAGTACTCATCGAGCAGAGTGGGCTGAAATTATCAGCTCGGGTAACCAAAAGCTGAGACATAAGCGTGGAAAGATTTTCTATTTTTTCAATTTTGTCAAGCAATGCATTGATCAATTACAAAAGCCTTGCTATAGCGAGGGAAATTACGTTGATTACTTTCTATTACTATGTTTATGCGACAGCTTCGTTCGTTTTACCGAGTACCGATCGTGCAAGAGTCGACACACTTCGTGCTTTCAAAGAGCTTTGAATCAAATGTCGTCGAATAAGCTTATTTTATGTTTATTGCGTGGACTAACATAAATGCAATGAAAAACAAAAATAGACGAAATTGAATAGAACAAAAAAAAAACCTTAAGAAAACTAAACTGCGCATAGAGGGGTATTTGAGCTCAAAAGGCGGTCAAAAGTAGATATTTAAATTATTAAAATGCATTAATTTAAGCATATATTCTGTAGCTGAATAACTTCAACATCATATGGTAGCAATCCTATGTGCCTCGTGTTATCCTGTGACACGTTACGCCCATTCGAATCAAAACTTGTTCGTAGACATTTAACGTATATAGTGATTTTCGAAAGATTTTTGTTTGGCTATTATCTCTTCCAATTCAAAAGATTGAGTTGTTGTTAACATGCGATTGCTAACATTAACAAATTCTTTGAGTTCTGTTACCGCCTTTGCAACCAGCTTATTGCTGTTCTCAATGGCATGATAAATGCGTCTTAAGCTGGATGCATTTTCTTATCCAATTTTTATAATTGAGTCCATTTTAAATGATTGATGCTATTGAGTAAGCAAAATTGTTTGAATTGACTCGATGTGAATTCTGTTCCATTGTCGCTGATGATAGTAGCGAGAAGTCCTTCGATTGAAAATACTTGTTACTATGATAGTCGTTGTTGATGTTTCTGATGACATTTCAGTGACATATGGAAACCCGGAGTATGAGTCCACTATTATCAACCACATACGAGAATGAAACGGTTCAGCGAAATCCAAATGAACTCTATCCCACGAATATGTAGGTTCCGGCCAGGTTGTAAACTCTTTTCTTGGCATTGCAGCGTTTTCATGGCAAATGGCACATTGCGTTGTCCAACTTTGAGAACCAAATGTAACGACGAGCTAATTGTAACATACGAATTTTTCCCCAATGACCTTCATGAATCATACTTAATACTGAGCTTTGTAAAGATGTTAGAACTATAACCCTAGTATAGTCTGTCTGAATTAATAAGACTCCTTTGTAGAATGATATGGCCTCCTTTATGTTAAAATATGTCATGATATCGTGCTGAGATTTATTTAATGATTTAGGCCAACCCTCTTGAACGTACTTGATAACAGATTTTTGCGTTTTGTCATTTTCTGTTTGAGATGAAACAATATCGGCATTAATTGGAATTTCTGATAGAATTACCTGATACAATTCTTCCGAGTATAACATTTTTCCCTCTCTGTCGTCAAATTCACGTTCGCTTCCTGCTGGTAAACGGGAAAGCGCATTACTTAAAGCTTGATGATCGGTAAGGAGTTCAAATTTTCGACCAAAAATATATTGGTGAAACTTCGTTACACCGAAAATAATTGACAGCGCTTCCTTTTCAATCTGAGAATAGCCTACATGGCTTGAATTCAGCATTTTCGAAGCAAAAGATATGGGCTTTTCAGTTCCGTCTCAGTATTTATGCGACATTACGGCCCCGATACCGTTTTGTAACGCGTCTGTTGCCAGAACAATTGTTACTCGGTCGTCGTAGTGAACTAATTGAGTTGCTTCAATTATTGTAGTTTTGAGGGCGTTGAAAGCTTTATTTTGTTTTGGCCCCCATATAAAGTTGACTTCTTTTCTCCTCAATTCGTTGAGTGCTGCAGCTTTGGATGAATAATTCGGAATAAATTTATTATAATAATTGATTTTGAAAATGAACGCTTCCAATTTACGAATGTTCTTAGGTTCAGGCATCAGTTGTATCGCTTCGACTCGCTGTTTTGATGGTTTAATTCCCGATACATCGATGATATGCCCCACAAATTCGATTTGTGGTTGTGCAAAATGGCATTTTGCTTTTTTGCATTTCAAGCCGTTCTCTTCTAAACTTCTGAAAAGTTCAGTAATACGTTGTAGATGCTCTTCATTTGTTCGCCATGTAAGAATTACGTCATCTAAATATACTGCACAGCCTTGAATGCCTGCGATAATTACTTCTATAAATCTTTGCAATAAACAGGGTGCGCTTGAGATTCCATACGGCAATTTTTGAAATTGATATAATCCAAAAGGAGTATTTACTACCATTGAATAATGGTTTTGTTGATTCAGTCAGCTCTAATCAGTAATCCTTTGTGCCTCGTATCATCCTGTGACACGTTACGCCCATTCGAGTAATACTTGTTCGTAGACATTTAACGTATATAGTGATTTTCGAAACGTTTTTGTTTGGCTATTATTTCGCGTTAAGAGCTTTTGATTTTGTGTTTTGTTTTTTGCCTAATGAATGTGGACGACCAGGGTATGTATTGCATCTAAAAGATAAGTATTTGCTTTGCATTCATATATGTATACATCAAATTTCCTCGAACTGATTGTGATAAAAAACCGTATTTTTGAATAAAAAGATATTGTTTGTCAAAAAAAAATTTTTGGTTTGACATCAAGCCTCAGATGTCTACTACATATATCAAGAAGAAAAATTGCGCCGATTTGCGTCTTTTGATATTACGACCTTTTTATTTGGTCTAACTGTGAATTTACGATTTTTTTGAAGTTTACTTAACGGCGTATTTTCTTCACAGAGCAAGATAAATACTTCAAAATAATGACTAAAAGTCAACTTTTTAACTAGATGAAGGAGAGTGCGGAGCGTTCGATCTAATAATTTAGAAATAAGAAACTAAAAAAAAAACTGTCCTTCTTAACTTTTTTCAAGTACAGTGGAATCTCGATAAAAGCAAACAAAATGTCCCAGGGGTTGTTGCAAACATCGAAAAGTTGCAATTACTGGACAGATTTAAAAAATCAAAACTTATGTAACATTTCATATTTTATTGAAAAACAATATGTAGGAATTTATAAGAGATAATTTTATAACAAAAAATAAATAAAATACATAAGAAATAAAAAATCAATTCCACACAAATCACAATACAGAATAAAATCACAAGAAACAACTACGCTGTATACAATCATTGCACAAAGTTCCTAGAAATGCATGGCTACTTAGATTACTTTCAACTTTTAAAGTTCAAAAAATTTGCCAAAATTCTTCGAAGAATGCTCAAAAAATTTTTAAGCTCTATAATTGCAACCAAAAGTTGCTTTTATAGAGTAACACGTGGTAGCTTTGAAGAGGTTGAAGTTGTTTTTATAGAGTAACACGTGGTAGCTCTGAAGAAAGTTGCTTTTATCGGAGTTGCTTTTATGGAGATTCTACTGTAATTCACTGATTATTTACCAAAGCCTTGTTGTACCTATTCTAGATCCCGTCAACTTTTGTCATTTTAATAAAACATTTTCATCTCTTTCTTTCGCAGTTTCACTTCTACCGCGTGTGAACTGCACACATGTTCTTTATCCTTTGTTTTCTCAAAGTTTGTTTAATAAAATAAAGCATTATATCAACTTATAAAATTTTACTTGAATGTTGATCGCTGATCATTTAATTACGAATTTAAATATTTAAAATTTGGAAGAATTAGATTTTGTCAGAATATTATTAAAGCATCACCCTGTCTATTTACAGTGGCGAACAGTGAAATCCGGACAAACAAAAAAAATTAAAAAAATGGTTTTTAGGATCCCGTCAACCTCTTTGTTTTATAGGTATGGTTTTTTTTTTACATGTATGGCGTAGGTAGAGCTTTGTTTTAAAGGTAGGACAATATCTTAGTATAAATAGAAGTTATATTTTTAGTTTTTAATCATTCTTGTGTTGTTATGTTGGATAAGATGCCTAATCATAAAAAAAGGAACGAAGCGGATAAGCTTGAGATTTTGGCGATTCGAACCGATGGATTAACGATACCGGAAATTTCTGCTACAGTAGGCTTCAGTAAGTCGTAATTAGCCGACGTTTTGAAAAAGTATTCTAAAACTGGGTCGACAAGTCGAAAGGAAGGGTCAGGAGCGCGAAAAAAGACTACAGGAGCTGCTGATCGACTTTTAAAAAATACTAGTCTTGGGAATCGCTTCAAAAAGGATGTAAAAATTAGAAAATAGTTTACTGAATGTGGAGTAATAAAAATTTCTCCAAAGACTGTGTGACGAAGGCTCCTTGATGCTGGTTTATCTGCACATCTTTCAGCTAAAAAGCCTTTTTTGACCATTCAAATGCGATTTGAACCCCGTTGAGAATTTTTGGCACATAATTAAGGTGCAGGTAGCAAGCCACAAGCACACTAATTTACACGAGTTAGACAGAATAATTCAAAATGTTTGGTACGAAGGCATTTCGCAAGATCGCGAATTATGGCGGTTGTAAAAGCGAAGGGAACAACAACAAAATGTTGATACCTGCTTTTTTTTAATCCTAAATTCTTAAAATACCTGCTGTAAATATTTTAGAATTTGTTCCTTAAAAATAAAATTTTACAACATTTTACCAAAAACTTTTTTTATCAATAAAGGACATATTTCACTTTTTTTGCTAAATATAGACGTTTATGGTGTCATTTTTCAACCTACTACAAAATATTTTCAGTAAAAATTATTCGCTTCTCTGATCCTTGCATCAGTTTTTTGAATCAATCAAAAATTTAGATCAGAAAGGATTTTATTAAATTTTTTTTGTTTGTCCGGACTTCGCCACTGTATATGTACACTAGGGTGATTCAAATTTTTTTTTATTTCAAACAGGTTTAATAATAACAGGTACACAAAAAAAAAGAATTCTGGTGCAATTTGAGCTCATAATACTTATTAATATTTTCTGGTGGCTCATCGAGCTTTTTATGTTCCATACGAGATGTATGGGAAGAAATGGTTTACTAGATAATTGTCTCTATATCTCTTAAAAAAAATCTTACAGAAGCGAGACCAACCCATTAGAAAGATGGGTGACGCGGGGAAAAGGAATATGTAAGCGGAGAAAAAGTTTTTGCTGTAAAGTCGTCTAGAAGCAGAGAAAAGAAATATGTTAGAGAGACTAGTGATACACAACGAAGAGATTTAAAATGCTATGCGAGTGGTAGACGACGGCACATAAGATCTCAAGGCAGAAACAAAGCCGCAGCAGTTGTACTAAGCGCCAGCAACGATGAATCAACTCGTTTCAACAAAAACAATAACAATTGGATTTTGGGCAGCGGTGCTTCGTCTCACATGTGCAATGACGAAAAATATTTTTTAAAAGTAGAGAGACACAAACAAAAAATAAAGCTTGCATCTGGAGGGTGCATATATGCAGAGGGCATAAGTCATTTATCCTGTATTTTACAGGATATTACTGTATTTTCAGCGAATATCCTTTAAAAAAATTACTTCTGTGTTTTTGTGAAAAATCCTGTAATTATCCTGTATTTATTTTAAGCTTCACATTTCTCTTGAAAATTACGTATCATTTTCTCGCTTAGTTTGTGTTCGGCAATCCTTACGTTGATAACGTGATCACAACTGTTTTACAAAAAAAGTTGTCAAATAAGTCATTACCATATCAATTATTTTCCAAGTTTTGAGAATTTGAAAAATTTTCTTAAAAATTTCCATTTATTTTAACGTTTTATGATTATTGGCAGTGCCTTCGAAACAAAGTGTTATTACAAAAACAGCTTTTTTTTGATATTTTGTGACTTGTGTTCTGTAAAATTTTTTTTGTGATATGAAGAAATCGACGAAAGGCCGATCCGTTCTCAGCGACAAAGTGAAAGAAAGATATCCATTTTTGGAAAGCATCAAAAGTAATAGTGATGTGCTTTGTAAAAAGTGCAATGGAAATTTTTCAATAGCATACGGCGGCAACGCTGATATTGGTCGACACTTTAAATCAACACAACACAACAACGCTTTGCCCGCAGCTTCTTCCAGCAAAAAGTTGGCGAATTTTTCAGCTCCGACTATGGAATTGAAGGCTTATGTGTTGAATAGAATTGGGACGGAATCGGTTTCGATTTCTAAGCGATGGGTTGAAATTTTTACTCATTTGAAAACTGAGAATTGCAATTACAAAGAAATAGCAGCAATAGTGGAATATGTTCTTTGTTTATCCGGCTCGACCGCCTCTGTGGAACGAGTATTCGCTTCCATGAACAAGACGTCAACAGATGAAAAATCTCAGTTAAAAGTCGAAACTTCAAAAGCCATTCTGACCACTAACTTACTTACTTACTTGGGTGGCCATAACAACCCGTTACCGGGTTCCGGCCGACCTCAAAAGCTCTCTCCAGGCGCCTCTGCTTCGCGCGCGCCTTCTCCAATCAGTCACACCAAGCGTGGATAGGGTTTCCTCGGCTTGGTCTTTCCATCGGAGGCATGGTCTTCCTCTCCGTCGTCGCCCAGCGGCTTCCGCTTCAAACTCCTTTTTCGCCGGAGCTTCTTCGTCCATACGCACAACATGTCCCAGCCAGCGCAGGCGTTGGATAGTGATGCGCTTGACTATGTCGATGTCATCGTAGAGCTCGTACAGTTCATGGTTCATTCGAATACGGTAGTCGTCGCCGACGCGAACAGGACCGAAGATTTTGCGAAGAATTTTTCTCTCAAACACCCCAAGTGTGGCTGCATCGGTCTGCGACACAACCCATGCTTCTGCACCGTAGAGTAGCACGAGTAAGATGAGCGTCTTGTAGAGTGTCAGTTTTGTCGGGCGAGAGAGGTCTCTACTACTCAATTACTTACTGAGACCGTAGTAACACCTATTAGCAAGAGTGAGTTTTCGCTTTATCTCCAAGCTGATATCGTTTTGAGTGTTCACGGCGGTGCCAAGATAGGTGAATTCCTTGACAACTTCGAAAGTACAGCTGTTCGCAGCAATGTTGGATCCAATGCGCCGCGTCTCCCTGCTTGTGGACAGCATATACTTTGTTTTGCCCTCGTTCTCCGTCAAACCCACCTTCGCTGATTTTTTTTCGCTTGCAGAAAACGCAGCAGTAACATCTCGCTTACAACGTCCAATGAAATCAATAGCATCGGCATATGCAAGGAGCTGGACACTTTTGTAGAAAATAGTGCCATTACGATGTACACTGGCTTTTCGCAACACCCCTTCTATCAAAAAGTTGAAGAGGTTGCAGGATACTGGATCGCCTTGTCTGAAACCTCGTTCGGTATCAAATGGTTCGGAGAGATCCGTTCCTACCCTGACGGAGTTGGATGTGTTGCTCAACGTCATTCTGCAAAGCCGCACTAGCTTCGCAGGTATACCGAACTCAGACATGATGGTATACAGGCAATCCCGTATCGGGCTATCGAAAGCAGCCTTAAAATCGATAAAAAGATGATGGGTATCGATCTGTTTTTCGTGGGTTTTTCCAGGATTTGACGTAGTGTGAAGATCTGGTCTATGGTGGACTTACCAGGTCTAAAGCCGCACTGATAAGGCCCAATCAGTGTGTTGGCGAACGGCTTAAGTCTTCCACACAGTACGGTCGACAGGACCTTCTATGAGATGGCAAGAAGACTGATTCCCCGGTAGTTTGCGCAAATTGTAGGGTCACCTTTCCTCAGTATAGGACAAAAGACACTGAGATTCCAATCGTCGGGTATGCTTTCTGCTAGCCATATTTTGCAGATGAGTTGATGCATACACCCTATCAGCTCATCGCCACCGGTCTTGAACAATTCAGCAGGCAGGCCGTCAGCACCGGCCGCTTTGTTGTTCTTAAGTCGCTGTATCACAACTCGTACCGCCTCATGGCTGCATGGCATCCAAGCAGCTTGGAAAAGTGTTCCCTCTATAATCTCAGTGTACCTTGCGTATCCGTTACCAGATTTCCGTGTTCATCTTTACAGGTAGATGCTCCGGGCTTGAAACCTTGGGTCTGACGCTTGACTTGTTGGTAAAATTTTTTTTTTTGGCCATTCTGACCACTAAGTTCAATTTAAACATGTCGTGCATTGATTTTTACAATTGGATAAAAAAAACCGGACATCAAAGCGAAAGACATTTTTTTTGTTGAAACTGAACGAATCGAAAATTTAAAGTACCAAAATATTTATTCATACACACCAATTACTATCTAATCTCTTTCAAAAAGAGAAAAAAATTATCCTGTAATCAATCCTGTTTTTGAAAAATTAAATCCTGAAATATGACACTTTTTCTCCAATTTTTCGTTTTTTCTTGAAAAATTTATGGCATGCTTAGGCTGTAACCCGGTAACGGGTTGTTATGGCCACCCAAGTAAGTAAGTAAGTAAAATTATTAGAAATCACAATTCCGTTATGTCTGTGACGTTGGTTTACCACTTTTTGATTTTTCAAAATATATAACTTGTGCTGCAATGTGCCCGACTTGTGCTGTGATGTGCCGTATTTAAAAAAAAAGTCGTTCGTAGGATTCGACTTTTATAAGCAAAACTATTTTTTAGTGTGAAGTTGGCTTACCACTTTTGATATTTATGTAATGTGCTCGTGATGTGCTGCCATGTGCCGTAATAGACCAAGAGCCAGCGGCGAGCAGACCTTCGTCATTTTATAAAAGCTGAAAGTTCTCTGTGTATGTCACTAATGGAGGTAACAACGATCCCCGACTATGAAGTTTGGATAACGGTTACTTTGGAAGATAACAGGTAGCAAAGGTGTAAAAAATTGCAGGTAACTTTCGTCATTTTATAAAAGCTGAATTTTATATATTATTATAGTCTGCCAGACACCTTAAAGGTCTACAGTAGTACAGTATAGTTAAATGGTAGAAAGTGTTCTACAATAAATATCGGTTTTACCTTAGGTCATGAGTTCCAGGAGATATGAATATAATATCATGTAAAAATGGGCGTGGTCCGGGCATCGGGACAGGCTTTGGCAAGGCAACCCTGGTTGGCTTGTGATGCCGTAATGCTGATTTATTTTTCATTTATATAATAGCCTTATGCAATATTTTTAATAATTTTTTATATGGGAGGTGGGCGTAGGAGACGTCAGACCACGCCCATTTTTACATGATATTATATTCATATCTCCTGGAACTCATGACCTAAGTTTCAAATCGATATTTATTGTAGAACACTTTCTTCCATGTAACTATACTGTTGTGGGTTCTTACCGCACAATATAATATGTTATTAACATAAATAGCATATTATATATACTTTTAGGATGATGATTAACATCATTCTATAACATTAAAACTGCATTATTGAATAATGCAATTTATCGAATAATAGTAAATTATTGTTGCAAAAGTGCAGCATACTTGCGGGCTGTTGTCGTTTTGTTGGTCATTTATGTTACCATGGGCAAATTCTGCTTGTCAACATTTAACAAGAATGAGAACAGCATGAACTTAAATGCAACAACAAAACCCAAAGCAAAAGTTAACTCGTGTGACCCGGAAAACATTTCGCCCCACTAAATTTGGTCAACAAAGTTGAATTAAGTAGAATAAGTTTTGTTATTGAAATTATGTGTAAATATTTTTGTATGAATTGTTAGTGTAATTTTTATCGAGACCTTTAAGGTGTCTGGCAGACTATAATAACCATCGGAAGTGTCTGCCAACATCTTTTGATAGCTCCTCAAGTAACATATATAAAATTCAGCTTTTATAAAATGACGAAAGTTACATGCAATTTTTTACACCTTTGCTACCTGTTATCTTCCAAAGTAACCGTTATCCAAACTTCATAGTCGGGGATCGTTGTTACTTCTATTGGGCACATACACAGAGAAACTTTCAGCTTTTATAAAATGACGAAGGTCTGTTCGTCGCTGGCTCTTGCTCTATAAAGGATATAAAATTAAACCTGGAATTTCGACATTTTTGAGCAATAACATTTTTTGCGTGTGAAGTTAGCTTACCATTTTTCTATTTTTCAAACAATTGATGTTGTGCTGTAATGTGCTCGACTTGTGCTGTGGTGTGCCATATCGCAAAAAAATAATTCCAAGTAGACAATGAAAAAATCATTTATAAAAATGTGTGAAAAAATGTGTACAACTTTTCGATTTTCAAAAAAAAATTTGTTGTGCTGTATTGTGCTCTACTTGTGCTATGATGTGCCGTATTGCAAAAAAAAAATATTTAAACTTTTGTTATATGAAACTTGCAAAAAACTATAAGTCATACAAAAATATGTATGTGAAGTTGGCCCAATATTTTTCGATTTAAAAAAAAAAATATTATGCTGTATTGGTGTTTTTGTTCGAAGTTCAAACAATAAACTCACTTTAACTTTTTTTGTATTGTTGCTTCTTTTAAGCCACGAACACAAAAAAGATTACAAATTTTTTTTTAATCCAAATAAAGGCTAAACCGTACAGTTGCACTATGTGTTAAGTTTTAAAAAGAATTCATTCAAGAAATATTTTTGTTTTGCGGTAAAAAGAGGGTAAGTGTACAAAAAAAAGTAAACGATACATCATGTTAATGCAAAAAAAACTGGACTTTTTAATGTTTTAAAAAAGTTATGTGTAAGTTTTTATCATTTTTTTTTTAAAAGTTTTTTCAAAAAATATTTGTCAAAATTTGAGAAAAGTCAATCCAATTCACAACTAAAGATAAAATTTGAAAGATTTTTCAACCAATAAATTATCTTTCATACGACACCCACAATTTGGATATAAATCTAGGGCTTTACAACCTATATTGATTTTTACAAAAGCTATATCCGCAACTTTCGAAGGCTCCGTCTTCGAAACTAGATCTGACCGACGTTTTTTGATTGCATACTTATTCTTAGAACTAAAAAATAAATAAGTTAAGTTTGGTTTAATAAAAATTGGGAGCTTAAGTAAATTAAAGTGATTTTTTAGTATACATATTTGATGTTTACTTTTCAGCAGACAAAATGTGAATGAACAATGAAAGGTAGCATAAAGTCGTATGACTTGTCTTCCTGCGCTCAGCTTCAGAAAAAATCAAATTATTCTAATTTCCATGCGACCTGGCCGTACGACTTCTGTTTTTTTATACGGCTTGCCCTCTTACCACTTACCCTTTTTTTTTACCGCTAAACAAAAATATTTATTGAATGTGTAATGTTAACATATTATTGTTCATGGCAATGCCAAACACGTTGTATTTATTTGGCAGCACCTTAAGTGATGCCAAGGAGTGACTGTGACACATTGAAGTTTGTATACAGCTGATCTGTCATATGCTCTCCATCTTCCTTTTTAACTTCCTGCTTGCTATAACCAACGAAGAGAGACGTGTGATTTGATCAAGGAAAATAAATATTAAAATATAATTTAAATCGTTTGTCATATTACAAGTAGGATTGTGCAAAATATAATATATCGATTTTCGCGATATTTTTGTCGATAGTTATTGCTGATAATTTTTATTTTGATATATCGAATATCGGTTTTATTTTTCCACTATCGAATTTCGAGATTGTTGTTTAAAGGTAGCTCTGTATCCAATTGAAGAAGAACTTGTTTGCTCCTAGCCCAGTGTCTCCAATGACACCGTAATTACGGTAGATCCACCGTAATCTGGCCCAATCTACCGTCTACCGTAAACATTCATTACGGTGTCGTATTCCACCGTAATTTCGCTCAGTGTGCTCTCTCTGCCCCACTCTAATGCAACGACATTAAGACGAAAAAAAGAAATAAATTGTTGACAAAGACAATAAAGGGCAATATTTTCGCACAACAATCCATAAAAAGGATTGACAAAAATTGTGTTGATTTTAGGCCAACCACGCTCCAAAAAATGAAACTTTCCATGCTTGAAAAAGATGTTGTCTTATTAGAAGATTCGGACTCAGAATCACTGTAAGTAGGTTTTTTCTCATAGATATATGTGCATTTCCACAGAAATTAACATTTTAGCCGGCCACGTTTTCGATTTGTTTTTGGAGCAAATCCTTCAGCCATGGTTTTTCTTGAAGTTATATTTTGAATTAATATTCAATTTTGAACTATTAAAATTCACAAATCTATTTTTTAAAATTGAATTTAAAGTAAGAAATACGTGTAACTTTTTGTTTTTTAAAATTGAAATTTTATGTTGACAACTAGTCACAAAAACTAGTTTTTCTGATTCTGACCACTATATTGTTGTGATAGTGAATTTTATGAAAATTAATAAAATAGTTTTACATATTTAAATTTTATAAAGGTCACTTTTTATGTTTAATAAGGTGAACAAACGAATTTTTCTAAAAAAGGCTTGTAGTGACCCAAAAAGCAGTACTGAAGAAGCAGTCAAAAATACTGCGAAACGTCGGCAAATAAAAAGAAAAATTTTTTATTTTAAGCTCAAAAAAAAGTTTTTTAAACGGCTTTTTTTATTTATTTCGGTCAATACAATAAGCCTTTTTTAGAAAAATTCGTTTGTTCACCTTATTAAAATAGTTTTACGTTGGTTACATATAATATTCTGTTTTTATCCTGTACAAATATTCTGAGCAGAGTATAATAACACCATAATTTACACCGTAATTTTTAAACTGATGCACCGTAATTTACTTCAAAACACGGTAATTCAACCCTGGAAACGTGGTAATCTAAAATTCTCAGTTGTTACTGTCCTAGCCTAATAAGGTAATTATCTTGTTAAGCTCAAAATATCTTCGACATAATGTATCTTAGTTGATTTATAGAACATTTTGTAAGCTTTTAGTTGATACTAGAAGTTATTTTGGAAAACTCACGCATTTCGAGATATACATATGCAAAAAAACTCATATAAAACTGTTTTTTCGACTTTTATCAATTTTCGGCACTATTAGGCACGAACAAAATTTAAATAAAAATTGGCCCATCAATATTACGTCATTACCTATCGAACAAAATTATACCTACATCAGAAAAATTTGTTGTTAACGGACACCCTAATGCATGATGATTTGATTTTTCTCTTATATGGAAAGATAAAGTTTTGTTCAAATGTTTCCAAAACTGGCTTTTCGATTTCTTCGCGAGATGAACTCTTTCATAACGCAAATCTAAGGATCCAGTTTTTTCCTTATAAACATGAAGGAACGTTGTGTGGGTAAGACGTTTTTGGGTCATTTGTAAACGAAGATAAGTCTTTAATCGTCGCAAAGAGCTAAATGACCTTTCACAAGAAGCTGCTGAACCTAGCACTGTCATTATTAAATTCACGAGTCGATATACTTGATTTAGAAGGTGTTTCGTTGTGTCAGATGATTTCCGAAGTTTGTCAGCGATTTCAGTGCAGCACGTTGGTTTGTTGCCAGGCATGTTTTTCAATATTTGGAGTTGAGGACGGAGGTTGGTCAGTTCAAAATCGTCCATCAAGTGATGGAGAACACAAACAGCTAAAAAAAAAAAAAAAAAAAAAATCCCCAAAAAGGGGTTGAAATAGGGGGTAAGTATGTTCGAAAAAAATTTAAGGAGGACCTGGTAATACATTTGATCCCTCTACGGGTCACTCCGGGAAAGCTATGAATTGTTTTTCTAAATTTTCCTAATTTTTGGTGTTTTTTGTAGGGGGACCCTCAAAAGGGTGGCAGGTAGAGGGTAGGTATCTTCGGGAAAAATATTAAAAAAGAAAATATAATAGGACCTGGTGATGCATATGAACCCTCTACGGGTCAGTCCGGGGGAGCTATGCATTCAAGAAAGACAACCTGCGAGACCGACATTATGAAGAAGTCGCCCTGAGCATCACCGCATGATGGAACAAACTACAGTCGAGCGTATCTATGTTCAAACAGCTTGCCGGCGCTGTGGTCTGGATGGTCATGTCGCTAGAGAATGTCGGGGCCAGCAAAAATTATTTTGCTGGATTTGTGGCAAAATGGGAGTGCGCACCCTAGGTTGCTGTCGTCCTCCGGGAAACGCAGAAGGAGATCGCCCAGAGCTAGTGGGGGGTGAGCGTTCCAAAAAATCGCCCCAGCAAATGTAGATCACTCCAAATTCTACTGCAAGAGAGTTTTCGCCAACATAATAGTTGGCGGAAAGGAGGTGTCAGCCACAATCGACACAGGAGCAACGGCGAGTTTCATCCGAGAAGCATTCGTAAATTTAATCGGTAGAAAAGCTACGCCAGTTGTCATGCCTGACGCTACGGATAACGTGGTTCTGGGACTCGACTTTCTCACACAAAGTGGTTTCAGGATTACAATGGGAGGAGACTCAAAATCCACACCAGCAGCTACAAGACAGCCATCAGCATGGACAAAAAAAATTCACCACCAGATTCACCATCCTGCCAACCAAAGCAACGGCAGAATCGCAAGCGGAAGAGACAACAAAAAAATCAAGACGAGTTACAAAATCCAGCACGAAGGGTAAAAACACTACCAACAGCAGAATCCACCCCGACAGAGCCTAAGCCTACATGAGCAGCAGAGTCCACCCCAACAGAGCCTAAACCCACATCAGCAGCAGAGTCCACCCCGACAGAGCCTAAACCCACATCAGCAGCAGAGTCCACCCCGACAGCGCCTAAACCCACATCAGCAGCAGAGTCCACCCCGACAGAGCTTGAACCCATACCAACGGCAGAGTCTAGCGCGTCATTCGCAGAAGAATCCGAAGGAACGCAGAACAACAATACCCTGCAGGTAATTAACAAATTTTTAGCCGAAGAACTCCCAAAATTTGATACGTTACAAGGGGCGACCCATATAACAGCCCACAAAATAGTCATGATGGATGACCGCCCTGTTACACAGAGGTACATCCCGCGTAATCCCGCAATGTAAGCACTCATCGATGAAGAAATAAATAAATTACTATCGAAAGGATGCATCGAGCTGTCACATAGCTCATACAGCGCACCCATCGTATTGGTACGGAAGAAAACCGGCGCCTGGCGTCTTTGCATTGACTACCGTCAATTAAACAGCCGATCCGTCCCAGATGCCTATCCGTTACCCCGGATCACACACATCTTAGATCGATTAAGAAATGCAAAGTACATGGCTACTGGCAAATACCAATGGAGGCCACCAGCAAAAAATTCACGGCATTCACGGTACCCGGCCGAGGCCTCTTTCAATGGCGAGTCATGCCATTTGGCCTTCACTCAGCTCCCGCTACCTTTCAACGGGCCCTTGACAGTCATAGGAGCAGAAATGGAACCATTTGCGTTCGCCTACATTGACGACATTGTGGTTACCGGATCAACATTTGAAGAACATAAGGAAAATTTGCGGTAAGTATTGAGACAATTAAGGGCAGCGAATCTCAGGATCAATCCCGATAAATGCGAGTTTTTTAAAACCAGTATCAAATACTTGGGCCACGTTGTCAGTGGAGAAGGTATGCACACTGACCCAGAAAAGGTTGCTGCCATCCGTGACTTAGCGCCACCACAGAACATACGAGGGGTACGGCGATTTTTGGGGATAGCATCATGGTACCGTCGCTTCGTGCCTGAGTTCGCTGCAATAGTTCAGCCATTAAAATCACTAACACGCAAGAGTAAGCATTGGAAATGGGGAGCGGAGCAATAGCAGGCGTTCGAAATACTAAAAGAAAAACTTACTAAGGCCCCAATACTGACGTGCCCGGATTTCAATAAAACCTTTACTTTACAGACCGATACCAGTGATGTGGGCCTTGGAGCCGTGCTCACGCAAATCACCAACGACGGAGAACGGGTGATCGCTTATGCTAGTCGCAGCCTGAATAAAGCCGAGAAAAATTATTCCCCAACGGAAAAGGAATGTCTGGCCATTGTCTGGGGAATTCGCAAAATGAGGCCGTATTTGTAAGGCAATCATTTTAACGTGATCACAGATCATCTCTCGATAAAGTGGCTGAACTCCATAGAGTCCCGCTGGACGAATAGCACGTTGGGCATTGGAGCTTCAGCAATACAAATTCACTATCCAATACCGCAAGGGGAAGAGTAACGTGGTGGTCGATGCATTGTCACGACAACCTCAGGAGATCTGCCAAATGGCAACCATAAGTAATAACGCCAACATGGAATGCGCTTGGCTACAGAAGAAAAAGGCAGAAGTTCGGAACCTACCAGAAAAATTTCCAGACTTTGCAGAGGTCGACGGTCAATTATATCGTCACTTACCAGGCATCTCAGGGGATGAAGAGTGCGCCCAATGGAAATTATGTGTGGCAACCCCACTACGGAAGCGAGCCATGTCAGAAAACCATAATAGCCCCCAGTGCTGGTCATCTCGGCATCCGCTAAATCATAGCGCGAATAGCAAATCGTTACTACTGGCCAGGCATGTTTCGAGACGTAAGTCGATACGTGAGATGTTGCGAATCATGCCAATGCTACAAAGTCAGCCAGCAGGCACCCGCAGGTGAAATGTTAATAACCATCCCAGACGAACTGTGGTCAACAGTATGCGCCGACTTCATTGGGCCACTACCACGATCCAAACATGGTCATACGATGCTGCTGGTGTTTTTCGACCGATTTTCGAAATGGACTGAATTGTTGCCTCTAAGAAAACCTACCGCAGAGAGCGTGGTAAAAGGTTTCCGTGAAAGAATTCTCGCCAGGTATGGCGTTCCAAAAACTCTCGTGACGGATAATGGTACGCAATTCACTAGCCGAATTGTCAAAGGATACCTTCAGCAGATCGGAGTGCAACAACGTTTCACCGCCCCCTATACGCCACAGGAAAACCCTACAGAAAGGATGAATAGGACCGTAAAAACAATGATAGCCCAGTTGGCCAACAACGAGCAGAAAACCTGGGACGAACACTTACCGGAAATAACATTGGCCATAAACACCAGCACTTCGGAAACCACGGGTTAAAGCGCAGCATTCCTAACACAAGGGCGAGAGCCACGGTTACCACAGACACTCTATGACGAGGTCACACTAGGTACTGGAAAACCACAACAAGCACCAGAGTCTCAAGCAGCACAACTACAGGAAATATTTGAGATTGTAAGACATAACTTGGCGAAGGCTGCTCAAAACCAAGCAAGGCACTACAACCTCAGAAGACGGCAATGGAAACCAAAAGTCGGGGAGTCAGTACTGGTCAGACAACATCCTCTCTCTAAGGCTATCGACAGCTTCGCTGCAAAACTCACCCCTATGTATGCGGGGCCCTACACGGTGTTGAGTTTTGTTTCTCCAGTAATTCTGAAATTAAAGAAACCCGGTGACAAAATCATCTGAACGGCCCACTTAAGCGAAATAAAACCTTTCTACTCATAATTGATTTTCATTGACTTTCTCCCCATTATTTTTATTTCATTTAAAAAATAAGTTAGAACCAAACTAATCTGAATGATTTTCTTCCAACAGTCTCAGTAAAACCTACCACAAGAAAACAGCGCAGCAAGAAAAGGAAATAGCAAACCAAAAACTCCCGAGTTTCGACGAGCTTTTGATTCAACTCGGAAAACCACAGCCGCGCAGAATTTCAACCGGTGCCTTACGCGGGGGGAAAAACGGTACGACTACGGCAGGTTCCAGTAGAGACACGCAGGTGCCGGCAAAACCTCCAGGCCTGTCACCACTGAAAACTCAGGAGAACCCCACCCAGCGTCAGCGATGCCAACTGCGTCCAAACGCGCGAACCGCACGCGTAGCACATCAGGGTAATCCACGTGGGCAACAGCGAGGCCCTCCAAGGTCCGTCATCACCAACTGCCAGGCAGGGAAGTCCCGGGACCGGTCTATGCCATCCGCAGATCCAACCGTGCGTCAATATCCCCGAAGATTCATTCCATCCAGCCACTCGCCAAGAAAGCTAGAGACCAGGCCCACCCCAGTCGCAACTGCAAGCCAAAAACCACCTCAGCACTCCCACGTCCAGCAATTGGCCCCAAACAGCGTCACCACTGTTGACGCGTACGAGGACTTACGTCCCCACAGCCCGCATGGGCACGGCGTCCGTGATCGTCATGGCTGGGAGTGCTGAAAGAGCTCGATGCAACATGGAGCAAGGAAGGCACCGAAGTTGGATCAACTAGCAGCCAACACATAGTACCAACAACCAGTGCCATCATGTCCGCAAAGCCGAAGTCGGTTGCTGATAACGCTGGCGAAGCCAAGAAATCCGACAGCAGTTCGAATAGCAGCTCCGACAGCAGCTCGGATAGTAGCTTGGACAGCAGTTCTGAAAGTAGCTCCAGCAGTGACACCAGTAATGACCGTGATTCTCCGCTACGGCTAAATATGCGGCCAGAAATGCGCGAAAGGGGCCCACGCACCAGCGTGCCAGCCGTACCGCCAATAAAATCGGCATCACCACGGCACAATGGCAAGAAAGCAGAAAAAAAATCACCGAAACCCCGAAGCCCCCTATCTGCAGCAACACTATCGCAACAAAAAGACGTTCCAGACAGACTGGCCGGGAACGACCTAAGCCAGCTTGATGACACCACCATTGCTAAACTCCGAGCCTTTGTAAATACGCTGCCCATGGGGAAACATCTAAAACTGGCACGGACCTTCGAGGGACGCCGGGTCAATATAAGAGTGTTCCACAACGGGTCCACACGAATCTTGCTACCGCCCGGGAAGTAAGAGGGAAGTGTGAGGGATAAAAGTCGACACGCGATTTTATCCCCAACATTAAAGTTACCACAACAAGTCACCAACGCGCCATCGTACGCGCGGCCGCACAATGAACTTTAAAAAGCAACTTGTATGCAACGAAATTATTGAAATTGGCATAAGGGCATAAAACAGTAGTTAAGACACTAGGTTAAGATAGTAAGTCATCTGGCACCACCAATTGAAACAGCTGACATGGCAGGCGAAAAGAATCAGCTGTTGCAATCGACACCAGCAAGAGGTTGGATGTTAAATCAAGATCAAAATTTTAGTGATTCAATCGGGGTCCGCCACAGCGAGCCGTCAACAGTCCAGCAACAGTGGTAATATTTACTAATCAAAATTCTTTTCTACTTTCAGCAGTGACTTAACATGCAAGTACATTTTCAGTTCTCACTGAGGTACTTGAGTGTTAGAAACTTAGCGTACACGGTGCGCCTGCAGGGAATCTAATGAAAAATCGTGCTACCTCCAATTTTTTTCTTTTCATGTGTTGGCAGCATCGTACAGAAATGTTTTCTGTAAATTAAAAAAAAAACCATGTGGCGCTTTTTTTCGCACGTTAAATCAATATTTTAATTTTTTTTATATTTATCCCGAATCACCCTGAGTAAATTTTTTTTCGAATTTCAAAAAGATTTTTTAGAAGTATACTATTTAAGACTTAAATTAAAAAACTGCATCATTAGTTTTTAGATCCTGCTCATAGCATCCTTGAAATGTCCTGTTGCCATATGGCAACGCTAGGCAGGTTTACGGTGTAGCTGTTTTGATACGTTTTTATTAATTTTTTTGCTTTTACTGTATTATAAAAGATATTTTCGTAGTTTTTCATTTTCCTAATTTATTTTCAGATATGTAAAGACCACTATCCTTGAAAGAGGCGCAGGATTTTTTTGAAGAAATGTGTGTCGATGACGAAAATTACGCTCCAACCAATGTCTTTATATTGAGCCACCCCATATCGAAGGAGAGTTAAGTGGCGAAGATGATGGTGATAATGATGGGGGACTACCAGACAATGTTTGTCCAGAGCAACTCAAGTCTGGTTTGGAAATTATTATTGAAATCAGCAAACGGATTGACAGCTTAGAACGAGAGCAACCTAGTTCTGATACTGGATTCATTGATGAAATTCTTTGTTTGCCAAGCTCATCAAAAGGAATATGCCGAGTTCAATCATCCAAACCTAATCTGCCAATTCCACTAGCTAATAAGCTCAGCAAATTTACGTGGCGCAAATTTGATTCCATGCCATTGCTCTCACTTTTACAGAATGCAATTACGAAGTTCGTTGTGAAAGGAAGCCTCATGAATTATTTGAAAAGTATTCTTGATAATATTCTATTGCCTAGCGATTTTTTAGTTTCTCGTACTGTTTATGGTGATGATTGGCATATAAATTTGAGCATTTGCATATGTGATCAAGAATATTATCGCCAAAAGACTTTTCAAATAATTCATGAGGCTTCATTTCACGACAATCTTCGTAATTGCTTTCTGGAAATGTGAGAGCAATGGCAAGGAATCGAATTTGCGCCACGTATATTTGCTGAACTTATAAGCTGGTGGAATTGGCAGATTAGGTTTGGATGGTTGAACTCGGCATATTCCTTTTGATGAGCTTGGCAAACAAAGAATTTCATCAGTGAATCCAGTATCAGAACTAGGTTGCTCTCGTTCTAAGCTGTCAATCCGTTTGCTGTTTTCAATAATAATTTCCAAACCAGACTTGAGTTGCTCTGGACAAACATTGTCTGGTAGTCCCCCATCATTATCACCATCATCTTCGCCACTTAACTCTCCTTCGATATGGGGTGGCTCAATATAAAGACATTGGTTGGAGCGTAATTTTCGTCATCGACACACATTTCTTCAAAAAAATCCTGCGCCTCTTTCAAGGATAGTGGTCTTTACATATCTGAAAATAAATTAGGAAAATGAAAAACTACGAAAATATCTTTTATAATACAGTAAAAGCAAAAAAATTAATAAAAACGTATCAAAACAGCTACACCGTAAACCTACCTAGCGTTGCCATATGGCAACAGGACATTTCAAGGATACTATGAGCAGGATCTAAACACTAATGATACAGTTTTTTAATTTAAGTCTTAAATAGTATACTTCTAAAAAATCTTTTTGAAATTCGAAAAAAAATTTACTCAGGGTGATTCGGGATAAATATATAAAAAAAATTAAAATATTGATTCAACGTGCAAAAAAAAAAGCGCCACATGGATTATTTTCTAATTTACAGAAAACATTTCTGTACGATGCTGCCAACACATGAAAAGAAAAAAATTGGAGGTAGTACGATTTTTCATTAGATTCCCTGCAAGCGCACCGTGCGTAGGCGTCTGCTGGTAGTGTAGCATAGGAGTTGCGTGTGGAGGTTTCGGCTAACTTCAAACGCGTGAGTGTGCTTTCGGTTTTCACTGAGGCACTCATGCGCTAGAACGCAGTCAGTTCAAAATCGACACACGTACAGTAGCTCAGCGGTCATACGGGCAGAGACTAAAGTTTGGTTTGGCGGCCATAACAACGTTCGAACATACAAGGACGCTTTCAGTTTTCACTGAGGCACTTGGCTGCAAGAATTTCGCATAGTCGCTCTGCCAAGGTTTACTTTCATAACATAGGAGTTGCGTGTGGAGGTTCCGGGTAACTTCAAACGCATGAGTGTGCTTTCGGCTTTCACTGAGGCACTCATGCACTCGAACGCTGTCAGTTCAAAATCGACACACGTACACTGTAGCTCAGCGGTCATACGGGCAGAGACTAAATTTTGGTTTGGCGGCCATTGCAACGTTCGAACATACAAGTACGCTTTCAGTTTTCACTGAGGTACTTGGCTGCAAGAATTTCGCATAGTCGCTCTGCAAAGATTTACTCTCCTGGCATAGGAGTTGCGTGTGAAGGTTTTCGGCTAATTTCAAACGCGTGAGTGCGATTTCGGTTTTCACTGAGACACTCATGCGCTAGAACGCAGCCAGTTCTAAAACCGACGCGCACATATTTTAGCTCAGCGGTCATACGGGCAGAGATTAAATTTCGGTTTGGCGGTCGTTGCAACGTTCGACCATACAAATACGCTTTCAGTTTTCACTGAAGTACTTGGCTGCAAGAACTTAGCATAGTCGCTCTGCCGAGGTTTACTTTTTCTAGCATAGGAGTTGCGTGTGAAGGTTTCGGCTAATTTCAAACGCGTGAGTGCGCTTTCGGTTTTCACTGAGACACTCGTGCGCTAGAACGCAGCCAGTTCGAAAACCGACGCGCACATATTTTAGCTCAGCGGTCATACGGGCAGAGATTAAATTTCGGTTTGGCGGTCGTTGCAACGTTCGACCATACAAGTACGCTTTCAGTTTTCACTAAGGTACTTGGCTGCAAGAACTTAGCATAGTCGCTCTGCTGAGGTTTACTTTGCCTAGCATAGGAGTTGCATGTGGAGGTTTCGGCTAATTTTAAACGCGTGAGTGCGCTTTCGGTTTTTACTGAGACACTCATGCGCTAGATCGCAGCCAGTTCTAAAATCGACGCGCGTACAATTTTAGCTCAGCGGTCATACGAGCGACAGTAGGAAAGTTGAGGTAGCGTCACAAAAACAAGTTAGAAGGCACCCCCCGGTTGAACGCGTGCAACAAACAGAGAGCTGTATAAGAGCAGCGCCGGTAGTACCAGCGTCAGGGCGTAATTTTTTTTATAAGTACCAAAAACTTTATTTTTATTTAAATTAAGAATTTAATCTTTTTCTCGTAGTAAATAAACAAAAGATATGTAAATATTTAATTAAATTTACGTGAATTAAAAAATGAATTAAAAACCTAAACCACCCGCGTTTTTAATAAAATTTGAAGAAATAGCCAAACCTACGAATACAAATATTCTGTAGCAGAACCTTGGATACCGGCGAGCCAAGACCTCGGCTGGAAGGTTCGTCACAACCGCTTGGCTGTGATAAATAAAGTTGCAGGTCATCAGCATACTATTGAAAAGATTGATTTTATTCTTCAATATAATATCCTTTTAGCTCAATACAACGAGTATAGCGGGGCTCGAGCATTTTTATTCCTTTCTTGCAGTAGTCGCCATCAAGTTCCTCAAAATAGGCGTCCGTCTCGGCAATGAACTCTTCATTCGAGTGAAAGCGCTTACCAGCGAGCCATCTTTTCAAGTTTGGAAACAGATAATAGTCGCTGGGGGCGAAGTCTGGAAGTCTTTGTTCCATAGTTAAAAAAAAACACAGAGGTTACAGATGTTAATTAAATTTCACATGTAGCCTTTTGAAGGATAGGTGCTGTCAAAAATAATAAGGATTCGATAATTGTGGCGCCCTCTTTGTGTCAGGCGCGGGACTTTTCAATCAGCCTTGTACATCTTAACAGATTTTGAAAATATCGTTTAGGAATAAACTAAATAGTAACGGGCCAAGGACTGAGCCTTGAAACACACTACAGCTCAGAAGTAGTATATTGCTTTCCAATATTAACTCTTTGCAGTCTATCATCTAAATAACTTTTAAGCAATTGTACAGCATTGTCAGAGAACCCCAAGAAACACTCCAGCTTAGTACAAAGCAAATAATAATCGACACTATCGAAAACTTTGGAAAAGTCTAATAGGCAATGGAAACTCATCTCATCCTTGTCGTATGAAGCTTTAATGTCATCGATAATTTTAACAAGTACAGTGAAGCAGCTATATCCAGAGCGGAACCCAGATTGTAACGGTGACAGAAGTCCAGTTCTATTAATATAGGAAAGTACTTGTTCAGTCATCAGTGGCTCACAGACCATAGAGAAAGCTGATAGCATACTGATTGGACGAAAATCACTAGGTATAGTCGCAGTTAAAGATTTAGCACCTGGAACAATAGTAGCCACTTTCCACAATTTAGCGAAACAAGAACTAGCTATACATTGGTTGATTATGTGAGTTAGAGGGCATAAGACTTGAGGCAAAACTAATTCATTAATAATATTTCATAAATGAAATATAAGTTTAAAATATTTTAATGTGTTAGGAATGATGCAGTTCCATATTTTCAGGACTTTTAGTTGAGGCACATACTCCGGAGATAATTTTCTGCAAAACTTCCTCGTTATCAACACGACTGTTGACTGTTTCCGCAGCCTTACATACACCGATCCACGAAGAGTGAACGCATTAAACAAGACTTTTTGACGTTTAAATCGAACATCACATTGCAGAATTTTTCACATTTCATTTCATTTCATTTTTTTTTTTCATTTCATTTCATTTCCTTAGCAAGGCTTTCATGGACAAACATATTGTTCTTTGATGAAGGCAGTTTCACAGACATTTTAGTTCTCCTTCGGTAATCACCAAAAGCTTTCAATATTCGATTGCGTTCATACGGGGAAAACAATTTTATTACAACGGCAGAGTTAGGATTACTAAGGCTCGGTTTGAGACGAAAAATGCCTCTGAATGACAGTTCAATGTGACCAAATAAAACAACATCCGATGAAATATTAGCATCGTGTGTGGATTAGTACGGGAGGCAGCGTTGCATTTTGCGAAGCAATTTCCTCCCGCTTAATTTTTTTTGCAAATAATAGTTTAAGTATAGCTGATAATCGAAATAAGCGTCAGTCGCCAGAATAGTGGCAGGCCTGGTTGTGAGAGGCCGACACAAAAAGTTTTGCGCAATAATTCAAAAAGTAAGCTACAACTGTCATTGCTTCTCAAAATACAACGCTGCCTCCCGCACTAGATGTATAACTTAGTTGCACAATTCAGCATGTCGTTTTTCAATTTCTCGAGTTCAATGCAGCTCTGAGTCAAATCACAAAGCTGCTGTTCTAAAAATAGAATTTTTTCATTGAGATCACTGCAATTGGTCTGTATTCAAATTATTTCATTTTCAATTTGATTAACAATTCTAGCCTCAGCTTTAGTTATGGCACTTATTACATGTTCTAAAAGTCTGTTGTTGAAATTACTTTGCCTCATTTCGAGTTCAGCCATATTCGTTCAAAGGAACTTTTATTAATAATAATAATAGAGTTTAGCTACTACAGCTATTAGCTTTCTTAGCAATTTATCTTGAAGCTTTAAAACCAAGTAAAAAGCTTATATATTAAGAAAAATGAAAAAATTATACATGCAATTAAATTTGTTATATTTTTATAATTTTATCTTAGCTTTATCACACTTTCTCAACATACCCACCCAGATCATATGTATATAAACATACAATTGCATGATGCATTTGCATGAATTTATTAATATGGTCCAAGGCATAAATGTTAGAAAAAATTTACCCATCAAGCCGTGGGGCTGGGACAAACATAAAGACCAACAACCATTAAGCTACAAAATGAACTAAAGTTATTTTTCAATCTAAGCTTGAGTTGACCTTTTGACAAGCTAATATCATATACATCGCAATTATTAATAAGAGTAGTCATGCGATTAAAAGGAGCTGTAGCCATATAATTAGTTCTACTAAAAGGTTGGTAAAATAATTGATTAGAGTTACGATTACTCCTGCGATTAGTGTTTAAGTGAATATAATTAAGAAGCTCTGGTGCAGCAAGAGACCCAGTTACAAGTTGATGCAGATAAAGTATATCCGCAATATTTCTACGCGAGCTCAATGACTGCATATGTAGTAACTTCAAACGATCCTCATAATGAGTAAGGTTTAAAGAGTCAATCCAATTTAAGCCATTGAGAGCAAAACGAATAAAATTTTTTTGAATTCTCTCAATTCTATTTATAAGAATATTATAAAATGGTGACCACACTCGGCTGGCGTACTCTAAGTGAAGACGCACTATTGTATTATATAAAGTCACCGTTACTAATGGGCTATTAAATTCTTTTGCCCACCTCTTAATAAAGCCAAACAGAGATGAGGATTTTTTACAAATTTGATTAATATGCTCATTTAAAGTTAATTTATCATCAAAATGTATACCTAGGCCTTTGACTAAATCGACATGACAAATTTTCTTATCTTTTAATTCATAATCAAATTCCACAATATCTTTCCTTCTGGTGAATATCATAGTTTGGCATTTATCAGGATTAAGATGTAAGTTATTTTTAGAACACCAAACCTCAAAGGATTTTAAGTCAGACTGAAGTGGAATAGTATCACCAACCCCCTTCACGTTGCTGTAAATTTTCATGCCATCAGCATATATTAGCAGATGCGAGTTATTAATGACATGTGTAACGTCATAAATTGCTAAAATGAACAGGAGCGGCCCCAGGTGGCTTTCATGTGGAACACCTGATGCCGCGCTGAATGGGGAGGAAAACACCCTCCGAAATCTTATTTGATATGAGCGATCAGATAAATTAGATTCAATCCAGCTGACAAAACTTAAAGGAAATCCACGCTTCTTTAACTTAAACAAAATCAAATTGTGTGGTAATTTCTCAAATGCTTTACTGCAGTCAGTGTAGATGCAGTCAACTTGCCCACCAGAATCAAAAGAGTTTAATGCAAAGGAAGTGAAATCAAGAAGGTTAGAAATTGTAGATCTGCCATTAACAACACCATGATGACGAGTTGTTATAACTTCACTACAGCACACCTTATCTTGATCGTACACAATGCGTTCAAAAATTTTCGGTATCGATGATAACTTCCCTACGGGCCTGTAGTTTGAAACATCATTTTTACACCCTTTCTTGAAAATGGGGCTTATATCATAGAAGAATTTTTCCAAAATTTAGGAAAATAGCCATCTCTAATCGATTTATTAAATAAGAAACTGAGGGGTTGACTCAGCACAGCACAGAGCTACAGTTAACTAGTACTGTCGCAGGAATACCATCAGGTCCGGAGCTGAAGTCATCATCAACAGATGATATATTTCTCTATGAGTTCAGGTGAGAAAGATATCTCATTAAACGAAACTTAAGGGTCGTTATCCATATATTCAAAATAGTTGATCTCAGGGCTAAAAAATTCCGTAGAAAAGGATTCTTTAAATAAATTAGCAAACAACCCAGCTATAATTTGTGGGTCGCCAGTGAGCCCATCAACTGTTCTGAATTCAGATGGAAACCCGTCAGACTTTTTTTTTGTATTAATAAAACCCCAAAAATGCTTGGGGTCATGAAGAATATTCAGCCTTATTTTATTCAAATATTCAGAATAAACCAAAGCCGACATATCCTTAAATTCATGGAAAAGTCGCTGGTAAGCAATTAAGTCATTTCGGTCCTGGCTACAAACGTATTTGTTCCATGCCCTATTACGGCCATTACGAATTTTTTTAAAATCCTTTGTGTACAAAGGGTACGAAGAATTATTAACTTACCTTTTTGTATATGGCACCGACAATGCTATGGCCGAAAAAAGTTCACCATAGAAAAATGTAATGCACTCATCAAATGAATTACTCGTATTATTAAAAAAAATAATAAGGTCGTCTAATTTGTTTCTTAAATTCTCATTCAACTTTAAAAAGTCAGCTTTTTTAAAATTGAATTCATAAACATTGATGGAAGAATATTCATTAATTAAATTTTCATTGTCAGATTGGTACACAATACTCAAAGGTGGATGATAGGAATCAACCGTAGAAAGAGCATGGATAGCGTTTCTTACAACAACATTACTACTATTTGCAGCCAAGACTAAGTCAAGTTGTCGTCCATGAGAATTAGTTATACAACTTACTTGTTGTAAATTAGATAGTAATTCGTCAACAAAAATTTGTTGTTGTCGAGTTTTTGGACACGATGCATAAAAATATGTACCATCATCCGAAGGAGTCCATTTAAGGTCACGCAGATTGAAATCACCTAGCAATAAAATGTCGTCATTAGTGTCTAGTTCATTTATTATGTATTCTACGGACATCGAAAGACATTCGTAGATATCTGCGCTACTATTTGGAGGAACATAAGCATTGAGAATATAAATATTGGAGTTACAATGTGTAACTTTAAGCATAATAGTTCAATATTAGATGCGCAGGCAATTTCGATTAATGAATTAGTTAAATGATTTTTTATGGCTATTAAGGCACCTCCACCAACAGAAGAAATATCTTCCAAGTGTCTGTCTCTTCTAAAAACATTGAAACTATTGTCAAAAAGTTCCAAATTGAGAAAAGTGTTATTTAACCAAGTTTCGGTAAAAACGATAATATCCTCAGAAAAACTCTGAGTGGCTAAAAAGATGTCATGCGTCTAAGAACGCAAACCCCTTACATTTTGATAGTAAAGGGATAGCCGCTTCAGTTTTTTGAATTGGAACGGACAGTCTTATTATTTTTTTTCGACTTAAATTCTGAAATAAAGATATTATCCACCCATGCATTAGAATTAAGAATGGCAGAAACATGAGATGATGCCACTGTAATTTTAAAAGATGCATGAGTTGGTTTATTACCGATTTTCCTGCAAGAAACGAAGGCGTCGGCAGGAATAATTTGGTTTTGTCTAATATAGTTTATAACATTGTCAGAGGTAGTGCTAGCATTAAAACGTGAAACGAAAATCGATTTCAAAATTGGCAATGGTTGCAAGGAGACAGGTGCCACAGAGCCACCAATCGTAACAACACCTTGCGGATTAGGAATAACAGAAATGGATATAGGAATATCGATAGTGGAGGAAAGGGGTGGAGGGTTATTAATAGCAGCAGTAGCGGGAAAGTTGGAAGTAGACGGAGAGGTATTCAGAGGGGGATCTAAGGCAGTTACTTCACGATTAACAGCTGCGTCTCTCGCCCCCCCCCCCCCCCCACACCACCCAAGTTCACATTCGACTTACGATTCTCATTTAATTTTCGTTTAAGTTTTCTTTTCTTCTTCAGGGAAATAGCTTGCTTGGGTAGAGTAGAGATCGAAGGAGTAGAAGAAAAAACCATAGCAGCCTCAGTAATAGTTTTATTTTGAAGCGAACTAACATCGGGTGAGACAGCCTCAGTAAGGCTTTTTTCAATTTGGGGAGTTATGTCTAAATAATTATTTAGAATATCTCTGAAATTAATATTTAAATTGTTAAGATTTTCCCCAAATTGTTTAATTTTGTCGAAAAGGACCGACGCACAGTGTAACAGGTGCGGCCATAAATGGTAAAAATGAAAATAGTTTTTTGACTTAAATTTTTATGCAGATTAAAAGAACATACTTCAAATAAGAAAATCCCAACATTTTATTAAAATGCTTTAACTACTTAAAAAGTTATGCTTTATTAAATATACAGTATCAAATTCAACTTTTCCTCTGTATGTTGCCTTGTTTTCTATCCCACACTTTTGTACCCTTTCTGAAGAAGATTTCATGAGCAACTATGGACATGTCATATATGAAAAAAAAATATAGACTTTTTCCAATCTAGAAATATTAATAAAATTGCTTACACTGTAAACAAATGTAAAATTCTGCTATATTAAAATAGTTAGATTTACTCAAAAAATCGCAAGATCATTAAAAACTTTAGAAGAAGAAAATTAAAATACACCTAAAACCACTTTTGAGGTTCCAGCGTTAAATAACGTATAAAGCTATGTAAAATCATAATCAAAAGAATTTTCTTGCGTTAGGGTGCGCCAAGTTAACTTTTTTTCAACATTTTTCACAGTGTATCTTCATAGTAACAGCGCCCAAAATAGTAAACGTTCTTCAATTGTAATGAAATTTTGTATATGATGTTTTTTGGCATTATTAAGAAAATTTTGAAAAATCACAAAGATCTGGTCATTGCCACGCCCACCTCCCATATAAAATTAACCTTTTAATTGCATTAAGTTCTTTATTTTTGACACTAGAATGATTAAATTTGGTGTTTGATGTTTTTTTTGGCATAATTTAGAAACAATTAGAAAAATCATAAAAATCTGGCCATCGCCACGTCCACCTCCCATATAAAATAAACCTTTTAATTGCTTAAAGTTCGTTATTTTTTTGGAGGAAGGTTCCATGATCAAATATAGGCATGTTATATATTAAATAAATTTAATAAAGTTTTTTAATCTGGCAGTACTAAGTACATTGTTTACATTGTAAACAAATGTTAAATTCCGTTATATTGGAATAACTAGCATTGCTCAAAACATCATTACATCATTAAAAATCATTTATTTACAAAAACTCTTTAAATTTGTGCAATATTCCTGTGCAATATTTATGTTTTTGTTTTGTCCACCGTTTTTGTTAGTTTTAAGTGATTATTTATTTTTAAAGTAACTATTTATTTGAAGCTGATATACGTAAGTTATTATTTGTGTTGTTTATTGTTTATATTATTCTAATTGTTGTAAAATATATTTTTCGAACAGATTACCCTGAAGATGACTACCAAAGGTAGTCGAAATATTGGTAATAAAAATTATATATGATCAACAGATAAAATTTTTTCATTAAATTGGACCTTGAACCTACTACTACCTAATAATTTCATTAAAAAGTTTACAAGAAAATTAAAATACACCTAAACCACTTTTAAAGTTTTTGCTTTAATTAAAGTTTAAAAGTAAGTTTAATCATATTCCAAGTGTTTTTTTGTTTAGTGTTCGTCAAATTAACTTTTTATCAAAATTTCTAGTGGCATCTGCTATCAAAGTGAGTGAATTTTTTGATGTATGGCGAAAAGGTGAAGCCAAAATAGGTTAATTTGATATGGAAGGAGAGCGTGGCAATGGCCAGATTTTTGTAATTTTTCTAAGTTTTGTTAATTATGTCAAAAAAACATCACATACCAAATTTAATCTTTCTAGTGTCAAAAATAACGAACTTTAAGCAAATAAAAGGTTAATTTTATATGGGAGGTGGGCGTGGTAATGGCCAGATTTTAATGATTTTTCTAAATTAGGCCAAAAAAACACATCAAACACCAAATTTAATCTTTCTAGTGTCAAAAACAAAGAACTTAAAGCAATTAAAAGGTTAATTTTATATGGGAGGTGGGCGTGTCAATGGCCCGATTTTTATGATTTTTCTAAGTTTTCTTAATTATGTCAAAAAAACATCACACACCAAATTTAATCTTTCTAGTGTCAAAAATAACGAACTTTTAGCAAATAAGAGGTTAATTTTATATGGGAGGTGGGCGTGGTAATGGCCAGATTTTAATGATTTTTCTAAATTAGGCCAAAAAAAAACATCAAACACCAAATTTAATCTTTCTAGTGTCAAAAACAAAGAACTTAAAGCAATTAAAAGGTTAATTTTATATGGGAGGTGGGCGTGTCAATGGCCCGATTTTTATGATTTTTCTAAGTTTTCTTAATTATGTCAAAAAAACATCACAAACCAAATTTAATCTTTCTAGTGTCAAAAATAACGAACTTAAAGCAAATAAATTTTTTTTTTTGTATGGGAGGTAGGCGTGTCAATGGGCCGATTTTGATGATTTTTCTATTTTTTCTTAATAATGCTAAAAACACATCTCATATACCAAATTTCATTACAATTGAACAACGTTTACTATTTTTGGCCGCGGCTACTATGAAAGTGATACACTTTGCGACGGGGACAGGGCCCTGTAAGATGGATAATACCAATGCAGGCCCGAACGTTTAGAGGATAATAAATCAGTAATAGTGTTAGTTAGGCCTCCATAAGAGGCATGAAAGACCTGTGTTTTGTTAAAATGGTTTTGTGTAATTCTAGTTTAGGCACATGAACCTAAACTAGTGTTCTTTAGAGGAATTGTGTAGTGAAACCTTCAAGCACTTTAACCTGAAGATCTCGTGTAATAGAGAAGCAAATTAAAAACGGTTTATTGAATTTCAAATTGCATCTGGTTTATTGGTTAAAATATTCAAGTTTATATACAAATAAAATGCTTAGTAATAATTGTTAAAAATAACAACAAAAATATGAAAAGTACCTGATTGCTTCAGGGACTACATAATTATTAAACTATGTCATGTTAAGGTAGTAAGTGCAACTATGTCAGTCGTTGCTCTACTAAGGTAGTAAGTACAACTCAGCAGAATGTTTGAACAATTTGTTCACTATGTTACACTCAACTAAAAATGTTAATGAATTTAAATTAATTTTAATTTTAATATTTTGAAACCAAATTGATAACTTAACTAAATGTTCGAGTTTAATTCCCAACATTCTCCCCCCCCGTTGGGCGTATATTCGACCAACCTCTAAACGATTACTGCGAATTTGTTGTTTTGCTGGCGAGCTAATGGTACTGGAACAATTGGTTGATCGGTTGCGTTCACTGTGACTTCATGATCGTGGCTGGAAATCTCAATATTGCTGCATTTGGCTTTGGATATTGGATTTTGTCGTTGGCATTTGATTTTTGATGCGCAAAATATTAATAATGCGAAAGAAATTAACAGAGCAACATAACTAACAGTATGGTGGTGTATACTGTTTGACCGCAACTGTGTTGGAAGGTAAACGAATTGTTCGTCGTTTAATTGATGTTGTAGTGCAGTGAGTTGATCCAATAGTGTCTCTATCTTGGTATCAGTTGTGTTAAATATTGTTTTCTTTCCTTCGGAGATGTGATGGACAGAATGTTGCCAAATCGTGGGAATGAAATTGTAACTGTCTAGGAAATTGCATAGTAACCGTGTAACATGATTTCTCCATTTTTAATGGTACATGTTGGATGTAGTGCGAGTAGTCCTGATCCATATAATGTGAATTGAGTGAGTTCAGAACCACAAACTGCTGACATTTCGTTATCCTTGATCGATGTGTAGATCCATTTATTCGGGTCCTTTAATTGTTGTAGCATAAGGTTTCCTTCAATTCGTGAAACATGGCAATTTGGAGATGTTTAGTTGTTGAATAGTTGAATTTCGCAGGCATGCTGTGATGATTCTTTGCTGAATTTAATTTGTTTGGTTGAGCAAATGTATATTTCTTCTCTGGTCACAGAACACTCGTGTAGTTCTTCGCTGGTAAATGGAATATATTGATCACGATGCATGTTTACAGCGAGAAATTCTATTTCTGTACGTATAGCTACCATGGTTTCATTAATTATAGTAGGAATGGGAATCAATTTAAACAAGTTGAAGTGTTGTTGGTTTACTAAAGGTATTTCCATAAGGAATAAAACATGATGACTACTTATTGCTGCCTTAACGTTCATAATCTTATAAAGTTCAATAAGATTTTCTTCTGCAATCGGCAAGGATCGTGATGGTGGAAGATGGGTCCTGATATAAATAATTTCACTTCTTAGTTGTTGAGGTGAGAGCAGCATTGGACTAATTTTTCCATGATGTGTGTCTGTGAGTACATTTAGAATTTCAGACTGTGTACGTTGAAGGTTTCCTGTTATTAGTGATAGTTCTGCGGCTAAAGATAACAAAAGTTGTGTCACTCGAATTTGTTCTGTATCTTGTCCAATTCTGTTTGTGAATTCATCAATTTGCCATTGAAAATGTGTCATTCTAGATTGAGTTTGAATTTCATCCCGTTTGATGATATTGAGTGTAGAATCAATAATTGATGTTTGGTTTTGAAGGAGGTTTATTGCGTGGTTGTCGTTATCCTTCAATTGAATAATGGTATTTGACATTTCCTCTGCGTAATCTGAATCTAATACTCCAAATAATGAGCGTGCTATGTTTCCTATAAAATTGACTGCAGCTCGTTTATGGCGTTTTGTTGACATTAATAATTTATCCTGAAGCAGTTCATTGCATGCTCAAAATGTGAGATAAGGGAATCGCAAGCTGATTGTTGCTGCCATTCCTTACACAATTGCTGAAGGGCTATGGTTCCATTATGAAGAGCATCCATTTCTGTCCAAAAAGGTTTAAGATCGTAATAGACTATCATTTTCCATTCAGCTGTCGCAATTTTTGTGGATCCAATTGACTCAAAGAATATGCCAAGATTGCTGCCAAACTTAGTTACATTTATTGGATTACATAGCGCCAGAGGTAACAACATCAGGGCCATGATAATCGTTAGTAAAATCGCGTTTGCGGTTGTTCGGTCTCTTTTCTTAAGTGATGTATTTGTCATGTCATCTTGACAGGGATCTGGATCTGAATGCGGTCGTCTTAGTGCTTGTTGCGAGACTTTTTCTTCGTTTGCTGGAAATAGTGGAGCTAATCTAGTTATAGGGCGCTTGATGGTTCCTGTTGATGTTTTAACATCCACTACACGCACTATTCCATCATCTCCCTTGTACATTGAAGCGGGGGTATATTGTCCTCCTTGATGATGACCATAGTATCTTCCTTGATGTTTTTGCAAATATCTTTCCATTTATTTCGGTGTTGGAGTTCAGTCAAATACTCACTATTCCAGCGTCTCCAACTTAATATGTTCTAGTAGTTCCCATCTGTTCAACGTGTTCATCTTAACATCCGTGAGCTTTGGATTTATTGGAGTTGTAAGTGGTTCTCCAATAAGAAAATGACCAGGAGTAAGGGATGCAAGATCATTTGGATTGGATGACATTGGTGTTATTGGCCTTGAATTAAGTAATGCTTCCACTTCAACTATTACTGTTTCCAACTTTTCATAGGTCAAAGAAGCGGTTGATACGCTGCGGATCAAAAGATGTTTAGCTGATTTGACTGCTGCCTCCCAAAGTCCTCCAAATTGTCGCGCTCTAGGTGGAATGAAGTTGAATGTCATACCTCTTTCGCTGCATTCCTTTATAATATTGTCCTGTGCTGATTTTGAGTGAATTATTTCTGTTAATTCACTTAGTTTATTGCTGGCACCAACGAAGTTTGTGGCATTATCACAGTATAAATTCTGGCAATGCCCTCGTCGGCCAATAAATCTTTTGAGTGATCCAATGAATGCATTGGTTGTGAGATCGCTGACAATTTCTAGATGAACTGCCTTTGTAGCAAAACAGCAGTACACTGCAATGTACGCTTTTTGAGGCCGTTTTCCTCGTACTTTGTAATGTACCCATATTGGTCCACAAACGTCTACTCCTGCATTTAAGAATGGACGAGCAGGTTGAACTCGTGTGGCTGGAACATTTCCCATAAGTTGTTGAAAGGTTACAGGTTTACTTCTAGTGCATCTGACGCAATGTTGAACTATTGAACGCGCCATTATTTTTCCTTTAATTGGCCAAAATTGTAATCTTACTTGGGCCAATAACGTCTGTGGTCCATAATGCATGTGTCTTACGTGTAAATTTTCATGATACACTTTGTAATTATGTCATTGTTAGGAAGCAGCATAGGATGTTTAGCATTGTAAGATAGACTTGATGAGTGTAATCGTCCTCCGACTCGTAATAACCCATTGTCATCTATAAAAGGGCTCAAACTTTTTAAAGTGCTGTTTTTGTTCACTGTTCCATTGCTAGTTATCTGGTGCATTTCTTCCTTAAATTCGGTTTGTTGCACAGACTTTATAATAATATTCAGTGCAGATTCTAGTTCGATTGCGCTTAGAACCAAAGATGACAGTTTATTGTTTGGATCCCTTGCGTGTTGGATAAATCTGAGAACATATCCAACAATTCGCTTTAATTTGTGAACGAATTTCCTGATCTGATATTGTAAATGATGCCTGCACTGTTTGGTATACTGGCTGCAACTGCGACAATTGGTTGCTGCTGCCTGCGTTCCGTGCCACATTCAATTGCTAAATTGTGATCAAGTGGTTTTGGCCATTGTGCTTTGTTTCTGCTTAAAAACAATGGACCATAAAACCACATAGTTTTATCATGTATATGTTCAGGAGTAAGTCCCCGTAATACGATATCGGCTGGATTTTCTTTGGTCCCTGCATGCCGCCATTGTCCTGTTGTGGTGCTTTCCTGAATCTTAGCCACTCTATTTGCTACGAATGTGTGAAACAAACTTGCTTTGGAATTGATCCAGGATAATACTATTGAGGAATCTGTCCAAAAGAATGGTGAATTATTTTCCAATTTCAAGTCTTTGCGTACTCTTGTTGTGAATTGTGCACCAAGGAGTGCTGCACACAACTCTAGCCGTGGTAGAGTTTGTTTTTTCAATGGAGCAACACGACTTTTTGAACATAAAAGTCTTACGATGACGGTGTTGTTCTTGCACAATGTTCTCATGTAAATTTCCGCACCATATGCCTTTTCTGATGCGTCGACAAAAGTATGAAGCTGAATAGATTCGGGTTTTTCTTGCTAAAAACATGCCGCTCTATTTTCTTATTGTTGAGAGTTCTCAGTCCTTCTCTGAATTTTAGCCATGTCGTACTTAAGTCTCCTGGCAGTTCATCATCCCAGTTTAGTTGGAGTTGCCATAGTAGTTGAATGAATATTTTTGCTGACACAACAACTGGGCCTACCAGTCCTAACGGATCGAAAATCTTTGCGAGGTCTGATATTACTGTGCGTTTTGTGACTCTCGAATTGTCCAAACTGCCTGTTTGCTGCATTTCTAAGGCTGAGGTTGTCTGCACCACTAAGGCCATCGTCAACATCTTCATGCAAAACTTGCGCTCCCAATGGGTAGCTAGCTCTATTCTTTTCTGCAAGTTGTTGCAAGCATTTGGTCGCTAAATATGGAGCAGCTGAAGTTCCATATGTGACAGTCTTTAGTTTGTATATTTTTAATGGATCGTTCTGTGACGTTCTCCAAAAAATTAATTGAAACCTTTGGTCATCCTCGTCGATCATAATTTGCCTATACATTTTCTCCACGTCAGTCGTGAAAACATATTTGGGCAATCGAAAACGAAGCAGTATTGTAAATAGTTCACTCTGAACTGTAGGACCAGTGTGCAATAGGTCATTCAATGATCGCCCGGATGACGATTTTGCTGATGCGTCAAACACAACGCGTAGCTTTGTAGTGCTGCTGTCCGGCTTAAGTACATAGTAATGAGGAATAAAGTATTGTGGACACATAATTTCTTCTGAAGTGATATTAATCATGTGTCCTAAGTCTTCATATTGTGTCATGAAGTTAATGTACTCTTGTTTGATGAATGGTACCCTTTCTAGCCGTTTTTCTAACGAAAAGAACCTGCGGAGAGCTTGAGTTCTTGAGTCTCCTAATGCTGATGGGTTTTCTTGAAATGGCAGTTGAACCACAAATCGTCCATCATCATTTCTTTTTGTTGTATTGATGAAGTAATTTCCGCATTGTTTATCATTATGCGACAGGTTAGGCCCAGAATCTTCAGGTTCGTCTAACTTCCAAAAATTTTGTAGCAAGTTGTCTATTTTTTCTCCATCTAGAACTGCACATACTGCCTTGTCAACTTGCTGACGACTGATCTTGCCGCCGACTACCCATCCAAGTGCTGTGTTTTGTAAAGTGGGTAGCTCTATAGATAAATGAATTTGACCACTTTTTAATAAGTCAAAGTATAGTTCTGCACCAAGTAAAATGTCTACTCGTCCTGGCTGGCCGAATGTTGGATCTGCCAACAAAATGTTATCAGGAATGTGCCATTTTGTAGAGTTTACTTTGCATGCTGGTTGTGCTGGCACGATTTGAGGCAAAACATAAGCTTCCATTGTTGTTGTGTACGAGCCTTTAGTTGATTCCAAGTTGAGTGTTATTCGTTGGGAACAATTTTGAAATCTTTTCCCTATACTTTCAATGCATAATGACGTACGAGCTGGTTTTACCATTAGTTTTCGTACCAACTGTTCTGTTACCAGATTTACTTGGGATCCTAAGTCTAAAATTGCTCTCACTTCGCAGCAAGTCCCGTTCTGCGCTGTCACTTTTACTTTGGCTGTGGCAAGCATTACATAACTGTGTTGGTTTATTGTTTGTTCAACTTTTGATGCTGTAAGTGTCACTGAATTTCCCATAGGATCCTGCTTTGTATGCGCCTTCCCCGGCTGTGTGGCCTCTGTATCACCATCTTTTAGTTGTGTTGTAAACTGCTTCAGGTCTAAGTGTAGCAAAGTGTTATGTCTTTTTTGGCATTTGAAACAGCTTCTTGAAGAACAGTTTTTCGCAGAATGGCCAACCTTAAGGCAATTAACGCATCTTTTTGATTGTTGTATTAAATTGAGTCGTTGGTTGGGAGTCATTTTCAGAAACAGTTCACAACTGAAAATTGGATGATTTTGGTTGCATGCTGGGCAAGTCGTTGTTTGACTATTTTTTGTAAACGTAGTCAATGATTTTGCTGTACCGAAATTTGGCTTAGCATGAGTTGACGATTGGTTGCTTCCCAGAGTTTCTAGCGTTTGAAACCGATTTTCTAGAAAATGCAGAAATATATGAATTGTCTGCAGTTCTTTGGGATTTTCTAGGGCCAGCTCATACAATATGTGAGTATGACGATCCAACTTTTTTACCAATATGTAAAGTAAAAGTGGATCCCAGAAATCTGTCCTGATGCCTAGATTGTTGATGGCCAATAAATTTTCCTGAATACAATCGTGGAAGTTTTTAATGGCTTTAGCGTCAGAGGTTGTTGTTGGATGGTCAACTAATTTTTGAATAAGTACCGATACAAGGACCCTTTTGTTGTTGAATCTCTCTTGCATCAATCTCCATGCTGTTGAGTAATTGACTTCGCTCAACGTGAGATGTCGTATTAATCTCTCTGCTTCCCCTGCAATATTCGTCTTCAGGTACCACATTTTTTGTATGTCTGGCAGCTCTTGTTCCTGAATAATTTTCGTAAATAAATCAGAAAATTGCTGCCAAGTTGCATAATTGCCGTCAAACTTTGGTATTGTCACTTTTGGGAGTTGAAGGCAGAGACTTTTATTTGAAGCCGCAACTTGCTGTCGCCTAGTGACGTTCTGTTCTGCGGAAGTAGCCCGCTGATCTTGAACCTCTTGTTCCAGTGTTATGTAAGCCTCAAGATCATAACCATATTTCTGCAGATCATCGCACTGCTCGTAAATGGTAAGATGAATGTTTTCTATTTGAAGCCACAAATTGTTCAGTGACTCCAAGTAACGATTTTGCTCGGTTATTGGCTTGGTGGATATGTTTGACAAGAGACGTTGCAGTGGCTCTTGTAACCCCTTTTGCCTTTTTACCATCGCAATAATTTTGTCATCAGCATTCATTTGAGCGTTTGATGAATATTTCTCCGTTCTGACTGCCAACTTTGACGAATTTTGATGTTTGAAAACGTTAAGAAATAGTCTTTGTTAATGTTGGACACTGACTCCTGCTCCAATGGTATTGTGACTGCTGTGTCCACTAAATAATCCTAGCTGGAATGTCCTGATGCGACTGTGTTCCTGGCTCGGACCGTCGGGTTCTGGCTCCTGCTCCAGTGGTTGATTATACTGTATTGTGGCTGCTGTTTCCACTAAATAATCCTCGCTGGAATGTCCTGATGCGACTGTGTTCCTGGCTCCGGGGGGCCACTAAATGTTTTGTCAAAATGTTTTGTGTAATTCTAGTTTAGGCACATGAACCTAAACTAGTGTTCTTTAGAGGAATTGTGTAGTGAAACCTTCAAGCACTTTAACCTGAAGATCTCGTGTAATAGAGAAGCAAATCAAAAACGGTTTATTGAAATTCAAATTGCATCTGATTTATTGGTTAAAATATTCAAGTTTATATACAAATAAAATGCTTAATAATAATTGTTAAAAATAAAAACAAAAATATGAAAAGTACAATAAAAACAAATAAACGAAATATTGCTTAGCAAGCAATCAGGAACTACATAATTATTAAAATATGTCATGTTAAGTAAGTAAGTGCAACTATGTCAGTCGTTGCTCTACTAAGGTAGTAAGTGCAACTCAGCAGAATGTTTGAACAATTTGTTCACTATGTTACACTCAACTAAAAATGTTAAAGAATTTAAATTAATTTTAATTTTAATATTTTGAAACCAAATTGATAACTTAACTAAATGTTGGAGTTTAATTCCCAACAACCTGTTCACAGGGACCTGAACAAGAAAACATGGCATTCAATATATTTTGACTTTTACATTGATCTCTTAAAGAGCAAGCTAACAAGTTTTCAGACGAAAAAAAGAAAAGAATAAGTTATAATGAAAAAGTATTATTTTTATATTGACCTTAAATATTTTTAAAATATTTTTAAATGCGCTTACAACGGGTTAATATTGTGCAAAATATACCCATTGAACAGCAACAACAACCTATTGAGATTAAGGTAAAACAATGTAAGCGGACAAAGCAAGAAAGGGAATGAAAAAACAAAACTGATCACTGCTCTACACTGCTTGTAAAAAGAAATGTACTCACGTACGTATGTATGTTTACATTAAAGAATAATATTCTACTTCAATATATTATATTGAATTATGCAAATACAAAATTATATCAAAATCAAATTTCTACCAACACCAATTATTCCACAGTAACAATTATGTACGTAAAAAAAATAAAATTATTATTATTCCAAATGATTAAACAGAAAGAAAATATACGTATTAAAAAACAACACAAAAAACACAACCGACACTGACAAAGAGACGAGATCAACTGCTCTTGTTCAAATGCACTTTTAGTTCTCGAAATTGCTTTTTAAGCGAACTATTCACATTAATAATAGGTGAATTAATTTCATTTTTATATGGTACAGTAGCCGTTGCCCATTGTTGTTGTTGGCGCGTTGCTCTTTTAGTAGGTATCATTCCACAGATTTAACTTTTAACTCAGATTTTAATTTTTTTAAAGTATATTAAAATGAAAAATATTGCTAGCGTAGCCAATTTGGGCACGTTAAAAGAGGAACATTACATATTTTCAACGATTTATGTATGTATAATGTCGGCAGAGGTACAAAGTCTGGGTGGAAAATTGTCGCACGTATGTGAAATAGTTATTAGTAATATAAAATCGTGTATTATTTATTGTTTTGCTAAATAATGCACACAATGAATAAAAATATTGCCTTAGTGTTGCTTTAAATAAGCGAATCCTCAGATGAAGCGACGAGCTGTTCAAGAAACGTTAAGAGTGTATTAATAACAGAAAAACCTCTTTCACTAAAGCCCAATTTTCAACAGTTTGTAAAATGTTTTTATCCACGGCTTTTCATCTTGTAAGTCACTGGTAATGCTTCAGAATTATAATTCACCATGAAAATCTTTTCTAAATTATCGACGTTGATTAAAAGAAAATGGCTTTATATACCGACGTCTTGCAAAAAAGCCAAAACTTACAAATGCTATATGAAAACGTAGGGTGCATTGAGCGTAGCTTCTTCGTAACACTCCCAACGACTACTGGAATTAAGTGACTTACTTTAATTCAATTAAGTTCAGTGAAATTTTCTTTTGAATAATTTCTTAAGACTTTATTTATTTAAGGACCATCTTTAGCGATGAGTGCTGGCTGGAAGCAGTATTTTTTGGTAGAAAGCTTCAAGGAAGATACTCAGCTAGCTGTCTAGTTCCAACTGTGAAAAAACCGCCGTGTGTTATGATTTAGTGCCGCATAACCTCCGAAGGATGAGGTCCAATATAATTTGTTGATAAAACAATAAGCTCCGAACAGTACATTAACATTTTGAAAAATGTTTTGCTGCCCCACATCGAGACATTAGGTCATTCCAAGGATACAAAATATAGCGCCTTGCCATACGTTCAGAGCCAGTATGAACGTCCTGAATTCTTTAAATTTAGAAGTGCCTTAAGTCAGGGGCGGTCGAAGGTCAATCTAAGCTGCAGGCAAAAGCTAATATTGTTGTAAGTTAATCAAAATTTGGAAAAATTTTACTTGAATAACACTAGTATACAAAATGATTTTCTTATGTATTTTTTTCTGCTGACTTCGAAAATGAAAATAAAAATTTTTTTAATAGTACCGTTTTCGAGATATTGTGGTCTCTTAATTTTTTCAATCTCCTTTCACTTTAAAACTCATATCTTAAGCTAGAAATATCCATCGTTCTTGGTACCAAATTAAAGATATTAAAATGAAAAACAAACATGTACTATAACTGGATCTTTCATCGGATAAGCGGTTCAAAAGATAACAATGAAAACAGGTCAGATTTAAAAAGCACAACTTTTACATTTGATTCTGTGAAATAATAGAAATAAAATAATAAAATTTTGCTTCATACACGTCAAGCCGATACTTTACGCAAAAACTAAGATATAATAGAAGAAAGTCGATCTTAAAATGACAACCTTAGGAGCGATTGAATGAATAATTCCAAGTCCCACATTTTCTTAATAAATTATTTTTTTCGACAATTTGTTGAGTTTAATCGCTTGCAATTCTCTAAGTTTTTTGGTGTTTTAGTATTATCAGAATAGTTTGTTAAAAACTTCTGATAACTTAGAATGCACCGGTAAATGTTGAATGGAACTAGGCCCAAAAGCCCACTTTTCTATTTTTTCGTGGCCACAGAATCAACTGTAAAATTTATTTTTTTTAAATCTGGTAATTTTGCATTGATAACTTTTAAACTGCTTATCCAAGAGAAAATTCAATCATATACGTGTTAATACCTTTAATTTGATACCAAGAACAATTAAATTGGGCTTTTCTAGCTCAAGATATAAGTTTTAAAGTGAAATGAGGTCGAAAAATTTAAAAATTCAGAAATTCAAAATCATTTTCGAATTCAGCAGAAAAAGTACATAAAAAAGTAGCCTCTCATCAATGGAACATTTTGAGTGTAAGCTAGTGTAATTTGAAAAAAATATAAATTAATAATAAAATCTCATGAATAATTTTTGATGAATGTATAATAACCATAATGCATAGGAGTGAAACAATCATATATTTGTATGCGGAAAACAAATAAACAAAGTCTACAAATTCATTTCTAGTTGTCATGTTCGCGAAATCTCTAAGTGTCGTCGAAACGTCCAGTGACTGGAAAATATCTTTCTCTATTGATATGCTCTTGCAAAACGGTCCTTAAATAATTGTTTATCAATTTTAATTTTTAGAAACTCCTATCTCCACTCGCGACTCTGGCAAAGTTAGCAAAATACGCAAGGATACAAAGACATTTGGGAAGAAGAACGATCAGTTTGTTTTTTGCTATGTGCATTTATTGTAGTAGTTCCAGATGGCAGCATCGGCGATAGGATAATTAGTTCTTGTTGCATTTCTTGTCCATTGATATCATATTCCCCTCCATGTGTGAGAATCTTCAGTATATTTCAGGAGTTTTTTCGAGTTGTACTTGACCACAGCTAAATTATCACAATGACTTTTCATTTGCTGAAATCTGTCGGCAAGTGATACGATAGCTACATCCAGGACTAAATAGAAGAAATTGACTTCAAAAGATTTCTTCCCTGAAGCGCTTGGTTCATCTGACTGTTCGTAATCAAATTGCTTTTTGATTCTCCGTGGAAGCATATTCGTTTCTATCTCAAAATCAGAATTCAGAGCAGGCCGTCGCCTTTGCCTTAATCCGGACCTGGCCTTAGTCGGGCAATTCGACGGGCTTAAATGCAATTGAGAATTGCTGGTCTTATATAATGTCTCTAGTCTACAGGCGGAGAAATAACACCATAGCTCAATTAAGAGAAAACATTCGCGTCGTGTGGAATAATTGATTCATCTTTGAAAGAAATAATAGTCAAGTGTATTGCAGTATACCGAGCAGAATTAATGAAGTCCTAAAATCTAGAGGTGGAAATACAAAATATTAAATTCTTCTAAACATAACTCTTTAAAAATATCCAGAATACCTGTTTCAATAAAAAAAGAAAAAAAAAATCCACGGTATTTAGGAAAATTTTTAAAATTTTATTATCGGTCATTGCTATTACCGTGCTTTCGTTCGACAACATAAGAAACGAGTGCTGCAGTGCATTGCCTTTTAATTTTATTGCCATTGTCTGTCTTTGCTTTCTTTGAACATACACGAAAGACAAGCACTATTCACTCGAAGCTCAATCATTCGTTTCTATTTCTATGCAACGAATGATATTACGCAGTATCGAAAGCTTTTGCACAGCATCGAATACCTCATATGATACGCTAAGACTCATGCATTCGTTGCTTCGTGTGCAATGAATGATTTGAGCTCGTACTATTGAAGTGTCGTACTTAACTTGCTATTGCTTGTGATTGTTGAGTTTCTTTTAAAAAACGAGGTAATGCACATTTTTGAATTGCACATGAGTATTAATAATTCTTTTTGATACTTTTGTTTTAGCTAAATAAATAAAATGTGAATTTTTTTAGCAAATTAATTTTAGTTTCACTACTTTTTTATAAGATAAACAATACCAAGAAAAATACTACACTATTGCGAGCAATAGCAACGGATACACGAGCTCAAATTATTCATTGCATACGAAGCAACGTATGCGTGCACTTTTGCAAATCAAATTCGATGCTGCGCAATAGCATTCAATGCTGCGCAATAACATTCGTTGCATAGCCATAGCATTCGTTGCATAGCCATAGAATTCATTGCATAGAAATTGATTTTATAGTGTTCGTTGCCTTTAAAGAAAACAAAGACAAGCAATGGCAATGCAATAAAAAAGTAGGGCAGCATTCGCATTTAAGGACTGTCCCAGAAAAAACTTACGTTTTGATTTTCAGTTATAAAAAAATACCCAATAAACTTTTTAATCTTTTTCTTATTTTATTAATAATTACTTGTGTTCAGAATATAAATAACTAAAAACTAAATAACATTTTTTTATGTTTCTATTAAAAATTTTTACTTTTTCCTAACGCCCTTCATTAAATTTTGCACAGTTGTTTCATCGAGAGTACGGTACGATCTTTTCCACTTAAATCTGAAGACTTGTAATTTTTTTACAGTCGTACCACTCTTTCGAAGATCTCTTTTCATTTGAACCCAATATCTCTCAATTGGGCGAAGATCTGAGTAGTTGAACGTATTTGCTATTTTTGGTACAAAATTGATATTTTTATCAAACCTTGCCATCGTAGCTTTAGGCAAAGAGAGGTTGCTGTGCCTTGCGTAACAAAGAAGCTGCTTCTGAGGCCACAGGTGCATATGGCCTGCCAAACCATATATTGCTTCGGAAATTTTGAAATTTTTTTCTCTTTGAATTTACTAGGCACACGGAGAGAATGATATTTTCTAAATCAATACATTTCGTTTCTCAAGCTAAGAAAATCCAAAACCAAACAATTTGGATTCATTTTAATCTTATTCTAACCGTATTGAAATATTTTTAATTAGATTGAGAAACGCTTTCTTGACACACATAAATTACACTTTGCAGCTACACAGAAAAAAAAGATTCGCTCAAATTCCGGGTCCGATTTCAACGAATGTTGGGTATGATTTTCAGTCAGCGAATCAGTTTCGCTGATTTGATGATGATGATTTGTTGAAAATTAAAATAAATTAGTTGATTTCAAAACAACATTTGTTAATTTTCCTAAAGTTTTTGTTGAAACTTAAAATAATTCGTTGATTTCAAAAAAACATTTGTTGATTTTCCTAAAGTTTTTGTTGAAACTTAGAATAAATTCGCAAAAAAAATTTTTCTTTTTTGATTTTTTACTTTCCTCTTATTTCTTTTTTTTCCCTCTATTTCCTCTATTTTCTTATTTGTTGGTACTTATTGTCAGTCATTCTTATTTTAATTGTAATACGTTTTTTTTTTAAACTTCAGAGAAATTAACTTTTTTTTACCTGTCACCCGATCAGAGAATTAAACCTGTGTTCTCAGCGCCATGCCACTGTTCAAAGATGATCATCTTACCCAACTCAGCCACCGACAGCATTTTTAAGACATACTAAAATGATGTCGTTAAAATGCGTAACAAGCATTGTCTAATCAGGGAAATTCTCGGTTCAAGTCCCGGCGACGACATAATTTTTTTTTTATTTATTTAATTTTTTAATTTAGAAGTATTTAAAAAACAAAAAAAAAAGTTTTTTAAACCCCTTTGAATAAAAAAATAAAAAAAAAATTATGTCGTCGCCGGGATTTGAACCGAAGCTTCCCTGATCAGATAATGGAAGTTTTTTATTTGCAATATCAGTGGAACATTTTGCTGATTACGCTAAAATATTTTGTTGTAAAATCAGATAATTTGAATTTGCAAAATCAAAGAACAAAGGATTTTGATTTTGCAAATTTTTTCTTTGATTCAAAGAAATGAATTGTTGAATTCCACAAATTTTAATCAACGAATTGAAATTCGTTGATTTTACCAATCTTGTTTTTTCTGTGTACACAAACTATAATTTCTTATATTAAGAAGTATATTGTTAGTTACTTTTAATGCTCGAAATATTCGAATTTGCTAATATTAAGAACTATTTATTTGATACAAGTATTATCTGTTTGAGTTTGAACTAGTAGTGAGGTTCTTGAAACAAGTAGAAATTTCTTACGTTTTCTACAATTTTTACAAAATTTAATCAAGACAACGAGATTCGATTCAATTAAATTTTAGTTGAACTAAGTTTTGATCAAAACAAACTTAAAACCTTCTTAATTCAAATAATTTTGTCTTGATTTTTATGTATTTTATTTCATATCTTGCATTGTTTTAGGGTGCGTTTACTGTCAAGCGTTTTTTGTAGCGCTATACGACAGCTTGTCGCTCCCGCCGTTCAAATACATGCGTGCATATGGAAGTGTTTCTGATAGGCGATTTTACGTAGCGCGATACGAGCATCGGCAAGCTACGAAACGCCGTCGCGTGCTACGAAAATCTGCAACCAAAACATTTTGAACTTTTGGAGCGACGACGAGCGGCAAAATAAAAATTGTAAGTAAAAATCAATGTTGGTGGCACTATTTCGATGAGGAAAGGTTGAAAATGGATTTTAATCGATGAGGAAAGATCCAAAGTGGATTTTTGACATATTTGGAACGACCTCAAAGACTGTTGTGGACATATTTTAGAAAAATTTTTTGTTTGCACCAATTGATGAGGAAAGTTAGAAAATACATTTTTTAAATAATTCGGGTCGGCCCCGGACTCCGGGAGTGAACGTTTTGGACACATTTAGTTCGAGATTACTTTTTTGTCATCTGCATTGTACATATACGACATAAAAAGTGTACAATTGGTTAGAAGTAAAGAACGGTGCGCATGTTGCTACGCTAGCCTTGTGTTTCATGTTATGTTAAGGTGTTAGAGTGTTTGTGAATAAATGTCAAATTATAAATGTCAAATTATAAATTATAAGAAAACGAAACGAAACGAAACGTAATAAATACGTTCAAATTTCATTGAAATTGGTTTCTCGATTATACAGAAAAGAAAGTTCAAAAAGTTTGAAAATTCTAGTAACTGTTTCTAGACGCCAGAAATAATTTCTTACTTTTTTTTCAAGGTCTAGTACTTTTTTTTTGGATTCCAGGAAAAATTTCTGCTTGAATCCCAGAAGTTCTAACAATTATGGTTTGATTTAAGAAGTATTTCGTTAGTTTATTTGGTTCAAGTGATTCTTGGATCAAGAAAAGCAAATGCATGAATCAAATAAAAATCTAGAACCGTTCTACGATTTCTTGATTCAAGTAAATTCTACTTCCATTTTAGAAATTAATTCCCTCCGTGCACATGCCCATTCTTCGGTGACGTATAATATTCGTGCCTAAGTAGCTGCTTGAACGTAAGTTTCGTCGTCCATAACGCAGCAATCAAATTTAGTCAGGTACCTTTCATACAATTTTCGGGCTCGCATCTAATCCATCAACTGCTTTTCATCAGAAAGGTCTGGTACTTTTTGAACTCCATATGTTTCAGCTTACTTTTCTCCGTTATACTTTCTACAGTAGATTTTGATGTACCTGCTCTACCTGTTGGGATTCTGCCTAAAAAGGCGCTTCACCTTCGTCGCTACCCAAGGGCGGATCCACGGGTGGGGGAAATCCCCCCAACGAGCTCAACAATACACTAGAGAACTTCAACATTTTAAAAAACCTTGAACATCTAAGAAACAAAGAGAAAATTTTTAAGTGTCTAGTAATGCCAGAGATGTGTAATTTTTCAGTTTGTTCATACAAAGTTAAAAATTAATTTTGCTGTTCAAGTTCCCCTCAGAAACATTTGTGTGCGTCCACAGTAGAGAAAGAAATATGTCAAAAACCTTGTTGAATCGCCTTTTGCAACAATCATCTCTTTAGCTCTTTTAGGCATACTTTATATACATTCCAGCCAATTTGTTTTTTATTTCTTTACTTCTGTGTCACAGTTCTATTAAACACTTTATGAATTGCCGCTTTTTGGTCTTGAGATTCCTAGAAATTTCTCTCTTTAGCTGCATCCAGCTTATTTCGTAATTTTTTAGCTTTGTGGCAAGGATAGATTCATCCATAAACAAAAAGTCACCATTCCTCAACTTGGAGAATCCTATTTGTGTCTAAGGACTTGAGAAAGGGGCCTTGTCTCGGTTTGCCCTCTACAATTTACAAATAGTCAATACCTTTGTGAGGATGGAAGTCGACAGCCTCGTTTCCTTCCTCAAAAACCTGTACAAACGATACAAACAAGCGACGTAACCGCCGCGTCACCGCTTTATTCATATACTTTATTTCTTGTTTAATATAATTTAAGTCTTCTGAAGATGTACAGCTAGACAGAATGTATTATTTTTTTATTTATATTATCTAACTTTAAAATGAAAATTAGTGCTTAAAGAATCATAAGACGCACATGTGAACAACTTATTATTAAAGTTGGCATAAGGGCATAAAGCAGTAGTTAAGACACTAGGTTAAGATATTCAGTCATCTGGCACCACCAATTAAAACAGCTGACGTAGCAGAAAAAAGAATCAGCTGATGCAATCGACACTAGCAAGAGGTTGGGTGTTAAATGGAAACCAAAAATTTGGACATTCAATCCGGGTCCGCCGCAGCCGGGTCCAGCACCAGTGGTACTATTCACTAATCAAAAATTCTTTTCTAACTTTCAGCTTTGACTTAACATGCAAGTACATTTTCGGTTTTCACTAAGGTGCTTGAGTGTTAGGAAGTTAGCATAGGAGTTGCGTATGAAGGTTTCGGCTAACTTCAAACGTGTGAGTGTGCTTTCGGTTTTCACTGAGGCACTCATGCGCTAGAACGCAGTCAGTCCAGAATCGACATACGTGCATTGTAGCTCAGCGGTCATACGGGCAGGGACTAAAGTTTGGTTTGGCGGCCATTACAGCGTTCGAACATACAAGTACGCTTTCGGTTCTCTCTGAGGTACTTGGCTGTAAGAATTTCGTATAGTCGCTCTGCCGAGGTTTACTTTCATAGCATAGGAGTTGCGTGTGAAGGTTTCGGCTAACTTCAAACGCGTGAGTGTGTTTTCGGTTTTTACTGAGGCACTCATACGCTAGAACGCAGTCAGTTCAAAATCGACACACGTACATTGTAGCTCAGCGGTCATATGGGCAGGGACTAAATTTTGGTTTGGCGGCCATTACAGCGTTCGAACATACAAGCATACTTTCGGTTTTCACTGAGGTACTTGGCTGTAAGAATTTCGTATAGTCACTCTGCCGAGGTTTACTTTCATAGCGTAGGAGTTGCGTGTGAAGGTTTCGGCTAACTTCAAACGCGTGAGTGTGTTTTCGGTTTTTACTGAGGCACTCATGCGCTAGAACGAAGTCAGTTCAAAATCGACATACGTACATTGTAGCTCAGCGGTCATACGGGCAGGGACTAAAGTTTGGTTTGGCGGCCATTACAGCGTTCGAACATACAAGTACGCTTTCGGTTTTCACTGAGGTACTTGGCTGTAAGAATTTCGTATAGTCGCTCTGCCGAGGTTTACTTTCATAGCATAGGAGTTGCGAGTGAAGCTTCCGGCTAACTTCAAACGCGTGAGTGTGTTTTCGGTTTTCACTGAGGCACTCAGGCGCTAGAACGCAGTCAGTTCAAAATCGACATACGTATATTTTAGCTCAGCAGTCATACAGGCAGAGATTTATCTTGACAGCATAGGAGTTGCGTGTGAAGTTTTTCGGCTAATTTCAAAACGCGTGAGTGTGTTTTCGGTTTTCACTGAGACACTCATGCGCGAGAACGCAGTCCGTTCAAAAGCGACATACGTATATTTTAGCTCAGCGGTCACACGGTCAGAGATTTATTTTCCTAGCATAGGAGGTGCAAGTGGAGGTTTAGGCTAATTTCAAACGCGTGAGTGCGCTTTCGGTTTTCACTGAGGCACTCATGCACTAGAACGCAGCCAGTTCTAAACCCGACGCACGTACAGTTTAGCTTAGCAGTCATACGAGCGAACAATAGGAAAAGTTGAGATAACATTACAAAAGGAGTGAAAAGACACCTCGGTCGAACCCATACAACAGACAGAGAGCGGTATAAGAAGCAGCGCCGGCAGTACCAGCGTCAGGGCGTAAATTTCCATAAGTATCAAAGAAACTTATTTTGTATGTAAATTAAGAATCTAAATTTTATCCTTTTATTAAATAAACAAAGATATGTAAATATTTAATGAAATTTGCGTGAATTAAAAAGAAATGAAATTCAGAATCTAAACCACCAGCGTTTTTAATAATTTTAAAGAAATAGCCAACCTGCGAATATAAATATTCTGTAGCGGAACCTTGGACACCGGCGAGCCAAGACCCTGGCCGGAAGGTTCGTCACAGTGGCGCCCGAGCAGGGACCCTGGCTATAAAATAAAAAAAATAATACTAATTAAACGCGGCTGAGCGGTTTATTTTTCTAAAAACGGTTAAAATTTTACATATACATCGGAAGCAGCGAAGCCCAGTACGCCGTTAGAAAATAATTACATAGCAAAAGAAAAAACAATAAATTATTTAAAAAAAAAACTAGTGCTCGAACAGTGAACCGTTCCTTTTAGAAACATTTAGCCTGGACAGACAGTGATTCGTTCTCCAAAAGAAAAATTTTACCCAGACAAACAGTGAATCGTTTTTTTTGAAAAAAACACAATAAAAATATATTAAATATAACTAGTGCTCGGACAGTGAACCGTTCCTTTTAGAAACATTTAGCTTGGACAGACTGAACCATTTTTCGAAAAAAAAATAAAAAATTATTGCTCGGACGGAGAGACAGCGAAGCTTATTTTTTTTTTCCTGAAAATAAGTATAACAATTTTTCATACAGCGGGAAAATTTATTACTCCGTGAACCCAAATTAGTTAAGTAACTTTTATCTATTTCCGAGGAAAGAAAACAGCGTCGACAGTACAACAGCAACGAGAATCATAGACTATGTCACAGGTGTACTTGAGCCACAATCCAATGATCATGGAGCAGGTACGTAAATGGGCCGTAAAATACGATGGGGGCAGAGATCCTCTTATGTTTGTCGAGCGAGTAGAAGAACTAACCCAAGCCTATGGATTAGACATAGACCACCTTCCGCGAACGATGCCAGAATTACTACGGGACAAAGCTCTAACATGGTTGCGCAATAATAATCAACAATGGGCCACATGGACATCATTTAAGTCAAGTTTTTTAGATTTTTTCTTGCCTCCCCGATACTATGAGACACCAGACGATGAAATCAGGAAAAGATGTCAGCAGCCACGGGAAAAATTTAAAGACTACGTCCTGGATCTACAGACAATGATGCGTCGCGCGCTTTATACGGAAACAGAACAGCTCGAGCGCATTTTCCGTAATTGCTTACCAGAGTACCAATGGTACATCAAGCGCCGAGAGTTTTCTACCCTAACAGAGCTGATCACGTTAGCGGAAGAGCTTGAATGCATTCAAGAAAGACAACCTGCGCGACCGACAGTACCAAGAAGTCACCCTGAGCATCACCGCATGATGGAACCAACCACCGTCGAGCGTATCAACGTTCAAACAGCTTGCCGGCGCTGTGGTCTGGATGGTCATATCGCTAGAAACTGTCGAGGCCACCAAAAATTATTCTGCTGGATTTGTGGCAAAGTGGGAGTGCGCACTCCAGGTTGCTGTCGCCCTCCGGGAAACGCAGAAGGAGACCGCCCAGAGCTAGGGGGGGTGAGCGCTCCAGAAAATCGGCCCCAGCAAATGTAGATCACTCCAAATTTTACTGCAAGAGAGTTTTTGCCAACATAATAGTTGGCGGAAGGGAGCTGTCGGCCACAATCGACACAGGAGCAACGGCGAGTTTCATCCGAGAAGCATTCGTAAATTTAATCGGGAGAAAAGCAACGCTAGTGGCATATGAAGGTGAGGTGATTTTAGCAGATGGATCATCACGGCCATTAACCAATGCTGTACAGACACGAGTTCAATATGGTAACCGCAACGAAAATTTCCAATTTATTATCATGCCTGACGCTACGGATGACGTGGTTCTGGGACTCGACTTTCTCACACAAAGTGGTTTCACGATTACAATGGGAGGAGACTCAATCACCTTGGATGAAGCCCCGCTAGAACAACCCGAGAAATGTATGGTCAGTAACGTAAATCCACACCAGCAGCCACAAACAACCATCGGCATGAACAAAAAAATTCACCACCAGAACCACCAACCTACCCACCAAAGCAACGACAAAATCACAAGCGGAGGAGACAACAACAAAATCGAGACGAGTTACAAAATCCAGCAAGAAGGGTAAAAACACTACCAACAGCAGAATCCACCCCAATAGAGCCTAAACCCACATCAGCAGCAGGGTCCACCCCGACAGAGCCTAAACCCACATCAGCAGCAGAGTCCACCCCGACAGAGCCTAAACCCACAGCAGCAGCCGAGTCCACCCCGACAGAACTTGAACCCATACCAACGGCAGAGTCTAGCGCGTCATTCGCAGGGGAATCCGAAGGAACGCAGGACAAAAATATCCAGCAGGTAATTAACAAATTTTTAGCCGAAGAAATCCCGAAATTTGATGCGCTACAAGGGACGACCCATATAACCGCTCACAGAATAGTCATGATGGATGACCGCCCCGTTAAACAGAGGTATATCCCGCGTAATCCCGCAATGCAAGCCCTCATCGACGAAGAAATAAATAAATTACTATCCAAAGGATGCATCGAGCCGTCACATAGCCCATACAGTGCACCCATCGTATTGGTACGCAAGAAAACCGGCGCCTGGCGTCTTTGCATTGACTACCGTCAATTAAACAGCCGATCCGTCCCCGATGCCTATCCGTTACCCCGGATCACACACATCTTAGATCGATTAAGAAATGCAAAGTACGTCAGTAGCCTGGATTTGAAGGATGGCTACTGGCAAATACCAATGGAGGCCACCAGCAAAAAATTCACGGCGTTCACAGTACTTGGCCGAGGCCTCTTTCAATGGCGAGTCATGCCATTTGGCCTTCACTCAGCTCCCGCTACCTATCAACGGGCCCTTGACCGAGTCATAGGAGCAGAAATGGAACCATTTGCGTTCGCCTACCTTGACGACATTGTGGTTACCGGATCAACATTTGAAGAACATAAGGAAAATTTGCGGGAAGTATTGAGACGATTAAGGGCAGCGAATCTCAGGATCAACCCCGATAAATGCGAGTTTTTTAAAACCAGTATCAAATATTTGGGCCACGTTGTCAGTGGAGAAGGTATCCACACTGACCCAGAAAAGGTTGCTGCCATCCGTGACTTAGCGCCACCACAGAACATACGAGGGGTACGGCAATTTTTGGGGATAGCATCATGGTACCGTCGCTTCGTGCCTGAGTTCGCTGCAATAGTTCAACCATTAACATCACTATTACGAAAGGGTAAACATTGGAAATGGGGAACGGAGCAACAGCAGGCGTTCAAAATACTAAAAGAAAAACTAACCAAGGCCCCAATACTGACGTGCCCGGATTTTAATAAAACTTTTACTTTACAGACCGATGCCAGTGATGCAGGCCTCGGAGCCGTGCTCACGCAAATCACCAACAAAATGAGACCGTATTTGGAAGGCTATCATTTTAACGTGATCACCGATCACCTCTCCTTAAAATGGCTGAACTCCATAGAGAGTCCCGCGGGACGAATAGCACGCTGGGCAATGGAGCTTTAGCAGTACCAATTCACTATCCAATACCGCAAGGGAAAGAGTAACGTGGTGGCCGACGCATTGTCACGACAGCCTCAAGAGATCTGCCAAATGGCAACCATAAGTAATAACGCCAACACGGAGTGCGCTTGGTTAGAGAAAAAAAAGGCAGAGGTTCGGAACCTACCAGAAAAATTTCCAGACTTTGCAGAGGTCGACGGTCAATTATATCGTCACTTACCAGGCATCCCAGGAGATGAAGACTGCGCCCAATGGAAATTATGTGTGGCAACCCCACTACGGAAGCGAGTCATGGTAGAAAACCATGATAGTCCCAGTGCTGGTCATCTCGGCATCCGTAAAACCATAGCGCGAATAGCAAATCGTTACTACAGACCAGGCATGTTTCGAGACGTAGGTCGATACGTGAGATGTTGCGAATCATGCCAATGCTACAAAGTCAGCCAGTAGGCACCCGCAGGCGAAATGTTAATAACCATCCCAGACGAACCATGGTCAACAGTGTGCGCCGACTTCATTGGGCCACTCCCACGATCCAAACATGGACATACGATGCTGCTGGTGTTTTTCGACCGATTTTCAAAATGGACTGAATTGTTGCCTCTAAGAAAAGCCACCGCAGAGAGTGTGGTAAAAGGTTTCCGCGAAAGAATTCTCGCCAGGTACGGCGTTCCAAAAACTCTCGTGACGGATAATGCCACACAATTCACCAGCCGAATCGTCAAGGGTTACCTTCAGCAGATCGGAGTGCAACAGCGTTTCACCGCCCCCTATACGCCACAAGAAAACCCTACAGAAAGGATAAATAGGACCGTAAAAACCATGATAGCCCAGTTGGCCAACAACGAGCAGAAAACTTGGGACGAGCACTTACCGGAAATAACATTGGCCATTAATACCAGCACTTCAGAAACCACTGGTTACAGCGCAGCATTCCTAACACAAGGGCGAGAGCCACGGTTACCACAGGCACTCTATGACGAGGTCACACTAGGTACCGGAAAACCACAACAAGCACCAGAGTCCCGAGCAGCACAACTACAGGAAATATTTGAGATTGTAAGGCATAACTTGGCAAAGGCTGCTCAAAACCAAGCAAGGCACTACAACCTCAGAAGACGGCAATGGAAACCAAAAGTCGGAGAGTCAGTATTGGTCAGACAACATCCTCTGTCTAAAGCTATTGACAGCTTCGCGGCGAAACTCGCCCCTAAGTATGCGGGGCCCTACACAGTGCTGAGTTTTGTCTCACCAGTAATTCTAAAATTGAAGAAACCCGGTGACAAAATCATACGAACGGCTCACTTGAGCGAGATAAAACCTTTCCACTCCTGAGTGTTTTAATTTTTTTTGTGTTCTCCACCAAACAGTATTTAGAACCAAAATTAATCTTTTGTTTCTCCTCCACAGTCACACCGGAAGCACCTACAGCTAGCACGGACCATTGAGAATCGTTGCACAGACATGATGGTATTTCGCAACAGCACTACCAAAATAATTTTGCCTTCCGGAAAGTAAGAGGGGAGTGTGAGGATGGAAGTCGACAGCCTCGTTTCCTTCCTCAAAAACCTGTACAAACGATACAAACAAGCGACGTAACCGCCGCGTCACCGCTTTATTCATATACTTTATTTCTTGTTTAATATAATTTAAGTCTTCTGAAGATGTACAACTAGACAGAATGTATTATTTTTTTTATTTATATTATCTAACTTTAAAATGAAAATTAGTGCTTAAAGAATCATAAGACGCACATGTGAACAACTTATTATTAAAGTTGGCATAAGGGCATAAAGCAGTAGCTAAGACACTAGGTTAAGATATTCAGTCATCTGGCACCACCAATTAAAACAGCTGACGTAGCAGAAAAAAAAATCAGCTGATGCAATCGACACTAGCAAGAGGTTGGGTGTTAAATGGAAACCAAAAATTTGGACATTCAATCCGGGTCCGCCGCAGCGAGCAGTCATCAGTCCAGCACCAGTGGTAATATTCACTAATCAAAAATTCTTTTCTAACTTTCAGCTTTGACTTAACATGCAAGTACATTTTCGGTTTTCACTGAGGTGCTTGAGTGTTAGGAAGTTAGCATAGGAGTTGCGTGTGAAGGTTTCGGCTAACTTCAAACGTGTGAGTGTGCTCTCGGTTTTCACTGAGGCACTCATGCGCTAGAACGCAGTCAGTCCAGAATCGACATACGTGCATTGTAGCTCAGCGGTCATACGGGCAGGGACTAAAGTTTGGTTTGGCGGCCATTACAGCGTTCGAACATACAAGTACGCTTTCGGTTCTCACTGAGGTACTTGGCTGTAAGAATTTCGTATAGTCGCTCTGCCGAGGTTTACTTTCATATCATAGGAGTTGCGTGTGAAGGTTTCGGCTAACTTCAAACGCGTGAGTGTGTTTTCGGTTTTTACTGAGGCACTCATACGCTAGAACGCAGTCAGTTCAAAATCGACACACGTACATTGTAGCTCAGCGGTCATATGGGCAGGGACTAAATTTTGGTTTGGCGGCCATTACAGCGTTCGAACATACAAGTACACTTTCGGTTTTCACTGAGGTACTTGGCTGTAAGAATTTCGTATAGTCACTCTGCCGAGGTTTACTTTCATAGCGTAGGAGTTGCGTGTGAAGGTTTCGGCTAACTTCAAACGCGTGAGTGTGTTTTCGGTTTTTACTGAGGCACTCATGCGCTAGAACGCAGTCAGTTCAAAATCGACATACGTACATTGTAGCTCAGCGGTCATACGGGCAGGGACTAAAGTTTGGTTTGGCGGCCATTACAGCGTTCGAACATACAAGTACGCTTTCGGTTTTCACTGAGGTACTTGGCTGTAAGAATTTCGTGTAGTCGCTCTGCCGAGGTTTACTTTCATAGCATAGGAGTTGCGAGTGAAGCTTCCGGCTAACTTCAAACGCGTGAGTGTGTTTTCGGTTTTCACTGAGGCACTCAGGCGCTAGAACGCAGTCAGTTCAAAATCGACATACGTATATTTTAGCTCAGCAGTCATACAGGCAGAGATTTATCTTGACAGCATAGGAGTTGCGTGTGAAGTTTTTCGGCTAATTTCAAAACGCGTGAGTGTGTTTTCGGTTTTCACTGAGACACTCATGCGCGAGAACGCAGTCCGTTCAAAAGCGACATACGTATATTTTAGCTCAGCGGTCACACGGTCAGAGATTTATTTTCCTAGCATAGGAGGTGCAAGTGGAGGTTTAGGCTAATTTCAAACGCGTGAGTGCGCTTTCGGTTTTCACTGAGGCACTCATGCGCTAGAACGCAGCCAGTTCTAAACCCGACGCACGTACAGTTTAGCTTAGCAGTCATACGAGCGAACAATAGGAAAAGTTGAGATAACATTACAAAAGGAGTGAAAAGACACCTCGGTCGAACCCATACAACAGACAGAGAGCGGTATAAGAAGCAGCGCCGGTAGTACCAGCGTCAGGGCGTAAATTTCCATAAGTATCAAAGAAACTTATTTTGTATGTAAATTAAGAATCTAAATTTTATCCTTTTATTAAATAAACAAAGATATGTAAATATTTAATGAAATTTGCGTGAATTAAAAAGAATTGAAATTCAGAATCTAAACCACCCGCGTTTTTAATAATTTTAAAAAAAAATAGCAAACCTGCGAATATAAATATTCTGTAGCGGAACCTTGGACACCGGCGAGCCAAGACCCTGGCCGGAAGGTTCGTCACACCTTGTCTGCTAATAACAGACCACACAATAAAGCTAAAAGGGTGTTTCACTCATAAATTATACATTCATTCAAGTACTTCTCCAAATTAATCTCCTTAAAAACTCTGATTTGTCAGACAGAAATTGAATCGAAGACTCGTCACAGGAAAATATCTGAAAAACTCAGCAGAGTCGTTGAAACCTTAAAAATATGTTAAAAAAGACATTCAATTTTTCAGATTTTAAAAAGTACAGTTCCTGTGACCAGTGGCGTAGCTAAGAGTCGAGGGGCCCACCCGCGAAAATCATAGTGAGGCCCCCTTGAAACAATTTTTTTATCTTTGAATGAGCAAACCTAAGTAACCGAATCGACCCAGCTCGTGCAGTTTTTTAATAATTAAATATGCAAACCTAAGTAACTGAATCAACCCAGCTCAAACTATTTATTGATCGTTGAATCGGCAAACCCAAGTAACTGAAACTACCCAACTCGTGACATTCTTTTGATCTTTGAAACTGCAATCCTAAGTAACCGAATCAACCCAGCTGGTACAATTGATTTGATCGTTGAATCTGCAAGCGTAAGAAACCGAGTTATCCAATTGGTGCAGTTTGAGAGACAATAGGACCCCCTGCAAAATCATTTATGAGGCCTCCCCCATGTCGATGAAAGTGATAGAAATTCAAATTTGAATTAAAAAAAAGGAAAATTTCTTTAATTTTAAAAATAAGTTTTTATTAGTAAAAAAATAATAGTATTGTTTGATGTCCTATTCAAATCTTTTGGAACGTCTAACATTTTTTTCTGCAAATTCATCAATTAATTCATCAATATTGGTTTTTTTTGCCCGTTAACATTCAATCGATAACAGTGCTAAAGCAGATAATCGGACTTGTGACATACTGGAACGTAAATAATTTTTACCTTTGAAAAAAACCGTTCTGCTGAAGCAACTGTTACTGGTAATGTTAACTACAATTTTATTATGATCATTACGTCTGCGACATAACTTAAAAAAGAGGAATGGTTTTCTATTAAATATTGTAATAATTCTTTAATTGATGTGTCGCGTGAGATATTTTTTTTAATTAAATTTTGGAGGGATAAAAGCTGGTGTGTAAAATCTGATGAAGTTTCTTCGGAGTATAGACTAAATAATTCTTCTGCTGCTGTCCGTAGATCATCGTCATTAATGGCAAGTAAATTTTTAGGGAAAATGCAGCGAAAGTTTGATGAGCATTGAACACATTAACTTCAAATGCGTGGCGTGGATCGCTAATCACTGCGTGCTTTGACAACTCATCGAAAAAAGATTTTACTTTTCTCACTCTTTTATGCTCGAATACTGCTTCGATTTCCCAACTGGAAGCTAATACTATATAATAATAATCTTCGACGACCTTTTTAAAATTGTTTTCTAATTCTATTATATTATCTAAGGACACTTTTAATAGCTCTGAAGTATAAAACAAATCCATACTTTTCTTCTGCAATTCTTTTGAGACAAAATTAGTCATTTCTAAAACCTTGCATCCCATGACTAGAAAAGTAACAAATTCTTTGTTCAAAAGTTCATATAAAGATATTGCTTCATTTTTGGTATCACTGTCTTTGGATACAAAGTTTATTTTTAATAATGATTTCATTATTGGTGGAAACCCTAGTCGACATGCGTATATAATAGCATCATGTCTAGATGACCACATTGTAGCACACAATTTTTCAACACACTGGATACTTCAATGAGTATGAATTCATTGTTTCAATGAGCACATCCCAGCGCTTAATACAATACTTGCACTAAAAAATGCAAAAAGTCGTTGAAGAGTTTCGTAAAATTTCTGTACCAAAACTAAAGATTTAACAGAATCTTCTAAAACTATATTAAGGTTGTGAGCTAAGCAATGAACGTAGGACACTTTCGGCTGAATATTACAAATTCTTTTTTGTAATCCAGAATAGATGCCACTCATTACACTAGCTCCATCATATCCTTGGCCACGACAATTTCCGAAAAGTATATAATTTTCAACGAGCGTTTAAAATTTTGCGTTACAAATTTTTCAAATGACCCCCACTGAAGAAGTTTCACTTCAAAAATTTGCTCAAACTGGGTCGATTCGGTTACTTGGGTTTGCCGATTTAATTATTTAACATTCATAGTTTTTCGCGGTAGCTCGCGGGGCCTCCTTGGACTCGGGGCCCCCCGCACCGCGGAGTTTGCGGACGCTCAGCTACGCCACTGCCTGTGACCTATTGCCTATTTTGCAAATGCTTTTTTCATATCACATTTTATTGCTGCAAACGGCGGTTCAACAAGGTTTTTGACATATTTCTGTACAAGTATTTTTAGTTCTATAAATACAAACAGGAATAGTCGGGGAGGCGAACGACAAACCATTGCAAGCATTTTAAAAAATCTGAATTTTTGATATTATGACACATTTGTTGTGTAGAGACATAGTCTGCCGTCAGTCAGCCTGCATCCTTAGCGTTTGGCAAGGGGGCGGTTTTAAATTTGTTTAAGAACCATAGACCTTGCAACTACTTTATAAAATCTCAAAAATTAATTGCAAGTAGTATATTAATTAAAAATTAGTATTGTACTAGTCAGTCATGAAAATATTGCAACCGAGCGCGTCAGTCAGGCGTTGAAGTTGTAAAAAATCTGTACATCGTGCAAGCATTTTATAAAATCTGAAATTTGGTTTACAGGTGCAGAATATTATTATAAATACAAAAATAATAGTCAGTCAGAATGTTCCTGTAACAGAGGCCGTCAGTCACCGATAAAAGGTTGCACTTTGCGCTTCTGTAATACCTCAAATTAATTTATATTAACAGATTTAATATCGAATTGTGCTTTTACCGTTACCTACTGTAGTTTGAAAAAAAAATCAATCATAGTAGGCAGCTACGGCTACGTTTATCGTTCACTTTTTTTGATGGAATTTTTATGTTTTTTGGTCAGTAATAATTCCATTTTTTTTCGAAAAGCATATGTTTTAAACAGTTTTATGTGATTTAATTAAAATTTATAAACAAAAATGGAAGGAAGTTCACGTCCATTATGTGTGATTTGTTTAAAAAAAAATGGTCAAATAAAATTGTTTGAAGAACAAGCTCTGGCTACATGCAAAAATATATTGCAAGTTCGCAAAAGCTTCGATTTAAGATACAATGATGTAAGTTTGCCTTTAAACAGCAATGTACAACAAGGCTATGATCAGAGTTGCTACCATCGATTTACGGCTTTGAGTAAAAAGTACAGAGAGGAATTGAAGAAATTAACTGCTCCCGAATCGATGTAAGATGTGTTTTTAAATTTCTGTACAAATTTTTATATTATTTTATAATTGTATATAATATTTTTCCGCGCGTGTATGTATTCAAATTAAAATTGTTTATAGTGATGTGCAACCGTTAAATCTGGCGCTACCTGAGCCGGCATGCTTCGAAACCAGGTAACACTCATTCATTGTAACTAATGTTATATTATATATTTTATTGAAATATTCATTTAATATATTGAACAACGATATAAATATGTATGTACCTAACAAAATAAGAGATGGATGCTTTTTTGGAGTAATAATATTTTTCTATTGCTATCATTGATGAAACAGTTCACTTCTTATTTATTTAAAATCATCAATTTATCGAAATATATTCCTAAGGGGCCGTTCAAGTATTACGTAACGCACTTAGGGGGGGGGGTTCGAAAAACGCGTTACGCTGCTGTTTAAAAATCTCTTGTTTTGTTTTTTAATATCGCAAACGCGACTAAAACATAACAAAAGTCGCTAAAATGACTTTCCAGTACATTGCGCAACATAATTGTGAATTTTAGGTAAACATGGTAACTTGGGTGATACCGTAATGTTTAAGGAGAGGGGGGGGGGGTAAAATATTCAAAAAATGCGTTACGTAATACTTGAACGATCCCTAATCTTGATAATAAGAAATTTGTACATACATATTTTAATCAATAATTTTCACAAAAATGAGTCATCGATCCAGTCACTGGGTATATAGTCAGACTCCGAATTAAGGTATAGTATATTTAGGCATTAAAATTAAGTAACAATCATTTTACTTTGCAATAAGCAATTTATCTAACCTAATTGAATTTATTTTTCTCAGCGACGTAGCAAATGATGTTGAAGGAGACGAACCGCTTTGCTTTTTTTGCAAAAAAAATTCCAAAATGATTAAACGCCAATATGTGTTATTGCACTCGTCTGATAATAATAGTTTTGCAGATGTTATCTTGCAGCACGCTACGGACAGTAACAATGAGGCTATTATTCGTAGAATTACGAATTTTAAAAATTCACACCCATTATTTTATCACAGGGCTTGTTTACTAAATTTTACAAACGAATGCAGCCGCAAAGCAGCAGCTCCTACCCAACCTTCGGCAAAATTTCGTCTGGAACGCAATGCACACATGCTTGCTTATGAAGAAGTCTGCGCTTTCGTCAAGGATAATGTCATTTAAAAAAAAAAAGGTTTTTTTATTAAGCTTCTGACAAGAATATATATCGAGCGATTGACAATCGAATATAAACAATCCCTGGATTTACAGCTCAATGATTATCGTCCGAGCTATCTGGAAAAAAAAATTATCCGAGAGTTTAAATCCGAAATTCAAATGTTAAAAAAAAAACCATCGTTGCTCCTGCTGGTGTTGTAGTATTATCCGACAGCGATTACGAGTCTATAAAAAACACAAATGTTATACAGGAAGCAGCATTGATTTTGAGAGCAGAAATCACCAAAATTAATTGTAATAAGCTGCCTGACCACATAACAGTACAAAGTTTAATTAAAGGAGAATGCGAAGTGCCCAAAAGGCTATCCGATTTTTATGCAACTTTGTTGAGTGGTACTACTTCGCGACGGCAAAACACAATCCAGTGGAAACGATTAGTATCATCATTTTCTCAAGATGCAATATACGCAGTATCTAATGGGCGTATTAAATCTTCTAAGCACATTACACTTGCTATAGCCTTAAAAAGCTTAACAAGTGGCTGAAAAGTATTAAACATCATTAATAATTATGGTCACTGTTGTAACTATACCACTACAGAAGAATTGGAAACCGAAGCAACTTATCACGCAGCTTCACGTTCCCAAATTTGCCCGGATGACATCGTTCGAAGCCCAAATTTATGTACAGGAGTTGCATTCGATAACTTCGATCGATTCGTGGATACGCTTACTGGTAAAGATACTTTGCACGACACAGTCGGAATTATATATCAAGACATTTTACAACATGTGGAAAACGAGTACACTGCTGAAGTTGAAGCCTAGTAGTTTGAAAAATCAGCAAAGAAAATATTATATGTGGATGCTTTCGCACGTTCTTGAAATACCAAATACGCCTATGTATGTAGGTTACAACAGTAAAATTTTTCTAGATGAATCTATCAAGCAACGGATATCCTATCTCACAACAATTAACTTATCACCAACAAACAATGCAGTCGTGAAAGAGACAATGAAAATCCCAATCAAATGAATTTAAAAATATTTTTATACACGTTGGTGGATTTCATGTGATGTTGGCATTTTTTAAAGCAATAAGAAAATTTATTGACAACTGCGGCATATCCAATATTATGATCGATACTGAATTAATGGCAAATGGTTCAATTAACGGCTTTATTACTGGTAAACATTTTAATAGGTGCAAACGGCTTCATCCCATTCTCAGCTTAGCGTTCTCAACTTTGCACTTTCGACAATTTTTAAAAGTCTGTAAAATAAAAATAACACTAGATATTGAAGATTTTGTTATTCAATATAATAAAACAAAATCGGCATCTTCGATTATTGAGTATGAGCCAATGTTACAAATTATTATGAAATATAAAAAATATGTACAGCAAACATTCAACGGTGAACATGGGAAAACTGCCCAGTATTATATAATTTACAATGGGTGGCCATATTATTAGGGACAGTACTCAAATTTTTGTATTTTCGAGTTTAACCGAATTTTTGGAGCATGTAAATTAGTTTTCGTAAAGTTTTTTACTTCCCTTTTGCAGCTGGTACTATTCATTTTTGTTTTTGATAAGCGGCGATGTTAGTAAGAGCGTCATATAATAAATAGGCGCGGTTAATTGAGTTTGCTTCTCATTTGGTACGACTTTCTGTTGTAGTACAGTCGTTTAAAGTTTGAATATAAACCATTTTTTCGTAAGTTTCTCCTGTCCGAAATATTCAAAATGTAAATAATGTTTCTTATTTAATTAGTCTTACTAAGTTTCATGAATTAATTTATATTTGGACAACGGTACTGAGGTATAACCTCAAATTTGCCTCATTTCAGAATGGACAAGTCTTCAGACACGCTTCCAAGAAAATCTAGAGAAATACAGGCGTTAATTTGTCACTCTACACACTCCCAAATAGCAACGTTTGAAGGTGTTTCAAGGTCGATTGTTAGCCGCATTAAAAAAAACAGGTCAGAACGATCCACTGGACGCAAACTGCGTAAGAGAATGTGGTAGAAAGAGTCACCACACCTCGTACCGACTAAAAAATAGGGACATCTGCCTCTTAAATTGTAGGAAAAGTGTTGCTCTTCTGATTACGAAGATATAAGCCGGGGAATTCAGGTCTCCAAACAAATTGTCCGGTGGCGTTTGGCAAAAGAACACCTGACCGCTCCTCGGCCTATCACAAAACCGCGCCTGACTGAAGCCATGAAGAAGAAGCGACTGTTATGGAGCAAACAACACTTGAATAAGGCTGTTGTGGATTGGAATTGGAATTTTTTTTAAATTTTAATCGTGCTTTACAGACATGCTTCTCTGACGAGTCAACACTTCAAATTTTGGTTGACAAGAGTAAGTTTTTCCGTTGATACCCTGGTGAACAGTTCCACCCGGACTGCATTCTAGAGAGGGTTAAACACCCGACTAGCGTCATGGTGTGATCTGTGATCTCAGCCAAAGGCATGGGACGTCTACACATCGTGAAAAGGACCATGAGGCAGGACCAGTACAAGCGAGTACTTGAGGTTCGCCTTCTGCCACAGCTCGAGGAATGGTTCCCTGGTGACTATCGTACTTTTTTATGCACGATTCGGTTTCTAACAACAAAGCCAGAAGTGCTACTGGATTTCTACCTAACAAAAACATAGGCGTTTTGCCTTAGCGGCGAACTTACTTGACTTGAAGCTCATAGAGAACATGTGGAAAAACTCCAAACCGGCGATCGCGAAAGGATTGATTACCACTACGCAGAAATTGATTAAAACACTCATCAGAGAATGACATCACAACACCGAACTCCTACAAATCCAAAAAAATGTATACAGACCATGCCCCGAGGCATACAAGCCGTAATTGAAGCTAAGGGTGGTATCACCAAATATTAATGTTATTTGCATACAATTTTCTAAGGATATGAATATTACCCTTACGTAAAAATAAATGAGTGTACAATACAAATTATGTTGTTTTTATTATCTAAATAGAATATTATAATAAAAAAAAATACTTACTAAGCCTAGCACCAATTATTTGCTCAAAAAAATCATTTAAACTAGAAAATACAAAAATATGAGTACTGTTTCTAATAATTTGGCCACCCATTGTATGTAAGTCTTGTAAATTATTATTTATTGTTTAATGCGAATATTCGAACTTCAGATTTTGCTTTGTTTAAACACGTGTTACCGAACATTTGCAACTTATTTTTTGCGCTTAATCAACCGAATTATGCTAGGTGGCTAGGTGGCGTGTTCGGTATCATCATAATTTGTGCTATGTCGACGAAACGCATCCAGGTCTACGCGAGTTATTGGAGAAAGCTTCTTTCGGAATTAAGAGAACCGACAAACCTTTTTCGAAGCAACCAATCGATTTAACATTAGAACAAACCATCAACGCAGATGCAGCGAATAAGCTCACTGGTGTCTTACACTTAACGAATTCAGCTGCAGCTCGTCAGAGGTGGTGTAAAAGTCATAGTATACGATCAACTATAATCTCTCACGTCATGCAGCAAGCAGGTCTATCAAAAAATCAAGATGTAACTGCAGATTTAGAAAAAAACAGGATAGAAAAAAAAAAAACAACTTGATCATTTTATCGATGGGGTGATGCAAAATATGAATCCATTCGATGAAGACATTGATAAGGAATCACTTTTCGACATTTCGAACGGACAAGCTGCATGGGCAGACATCGAAAAGTTTCTACTGAATATTGAAAAATCTGGTCAACAACAATGAGAATCATTTATTACGGAATGTGAAAAAGATTTAAATCGATTTGAAAAACCAATCAAAAGGAATAAAGTATTAACATTTACCGATGCGTTGAAAAAAAAAAATTCTTGTGAATGGCAAAATACAGGAGCTGCGTATGCAACGGGATTTATTTGGACGCCTGCTTGCAATTTCTTTGGATCAAAAAATTGAGTTGGAGAAAATTTTATCATTTCCGCTTATGTGCAAAACTGACAAATCGGTTTTGTTAAAATGTTTAGAAAATTAAGTGATTGACGGTAATAATAAGCTTCCATCTCAAATAGATATTAACAGTGATAGATTGATTTTTTTCCTGCATTTATTGAGAGATATACCATTGACTTTTGGAAACATCTCAAAACAAATTTTACACTCTGTCTTGAATCAAAAAGATAAATTTGTTTCAATAGTTTTCGACAAATATATGTCACCTTCCATAACAGATAGTGAACATGCTATTCATGGTACAAGTGAAAAACAGGATTATCACATAACCGGAGAGGATCAGACACGTCCTACAGATTTCAATAAAGAATTACGCAATATAAAATTCAAGGAAGCCCTTGTTAAATTTTTGATTAAAGAGTGGGAAAAGGATGACATGTTTCCGTTTTTTGGTAATAAAACGTTATATTTAAATTACGATAAGTGTTATATATATACAGTTGAAAGTGACGTCATAAAGAGCGTTGTAGATGTCTTTTCATTCCCTTCACATGAAGAAGCAGATACAAAAATTGTCCAACAAATTTGCAATTTAGAATTTGCTGGTAATGTCCGTATCAAGTGCTCTGATACGGATATATTGATTATAATGCTCGGAAATATGACCAACTTAAAAAGCGATGTGAAGATTTGGATGGAAGTTGGCGTTGGCAACGCGTTACGATGTATCAATGTCACTGAAATTCATGAAAAATTGGGACAATCGATTTGTTCTGCTCTTCCGGCTCTGCACGGCTTCAGTGGTTGCGATCAAAGCCCTTCATTTTTCCGTAAAGGATAAAAACGTCCATATAATCTGCTGATTCAGTCCAACAGCTTACAAACAGCCTTCGCGAACTTAAGTACATTGAACGACAATAATCGTTCGGATGTAATTGAAAAAATGGAGGAATTCGTTTGCCGATTATACAGTCAAAAAAAAATTAAAACTGTTAATGAAGCTCGTTTCACAATTTTTTTAAAAACGTACACATGTAAAGATAACAACGAAGACTTTAAATACATGCAAAAAGTTACGATCCATCAAATCTTCCGCCCTGCAGATCTGAAGCTCGTTTCTGTAAAAAAATCGGCAATTTACCGATTTGTGTGACGTCAAACTGTTTCGATCCAGATTTATTTCTGTACGTTGAAATCGTTTAAAATTCGGTCCGTGATGGAAAAAAAACACAAATCGAGAAGAAACGTTGCGAATTTGAATCATATGACAAGCATCTGTCTTTTTGGTTCTGTTTACTTTTATGTGCACCTACATTTTATATTAGAAAAATTTAAGAAATAAATCAAAAAAAGTGAATGTTTCGAAGCTGAAAGAAATATAATCAAATACAACATGAAACACAAATACAAATGAAATCAAATACATCTTGTAATTTACGCAATTTGACAATTTTTATTTTGAACTTTTAGATTTTGAATTATTTTAACGTACAATAATAATTTGACACTTAGTGTTGTGAAACGAAAACTAAACAAATATTTGCAACCGGGTACTTCTGCGTTGCTTTAACTAATATTTTTTTGCTTAAATTTCTGACTGTTATGTAGATATGTTTCAGTTTTAAAACACATTGGCCTGTAATATAGTCGCAAGATTAAGAGAACGCTCTTAGTTAAAACCTAGTTCTTACGTAAAAACGAACAAACGAGCTTTTAGAAAAACAACATTCGGACTTACGAGTATCGAACTCATGCACTGTGAGCTGTGAGTTCACAGTCCTAACCCCTAAGGCACGCTGCCTGCCATCTTCCAGCTTTTTATTATTCCTTTTGTTCACTGTGTCTATAATGTTTTGTGTCAATAACGCAGGGTAATCTATTTTTAAAAATTTTCTCATAATTTAATGCAAGTTTTTCTTTTTTTTATGGGGTCACTGTATGTTCGATTTTACGTAAAAACTAGGTTTTAACTTAGAGCGCTCTTAATTTTGCTACTATCATTGCGGGCCATTATCTTGAAAACTAAAACGTTCTATAATAAACAAAAAGATTATAATCAGTAAAAAATTCAACTTCAGCGAAAGTACCCGGTTTAAGAAATTTATTTTGAGTACTTGCTACTTCATATTTACACAACATTATTGAATCGGTAAAATTCTCACTTACTGCAGAGTCAGTGACAAAAGTGACATGTTAAATCGATCCACATTTCTTACAGAAACACTTTTTTAAAACGTTCTATTGAAATGAAATCGGAGAATATGACAACTTATCGATTTGAAACGAACGAATTGAAACAGAAGTCGATTCAAATCATTACAGAAACACTTCAGGTGAGAGTGACGTCAAAGCGATAATATGAGTCGGTAACTGCGATCGATACGAGTTACAGAAACGAGCTTCTGAGCTTATTAAGCACATCGATCGCAGTGCAAACATTTCAAGCATTTGGACAAATGCACATTAAAAAATACCCACCACAAAGGTGGCTGTGGAAAATGGTTGGCAGGAAATAGATGGAAAATATGAGTTCTACTGGTTTGAAGGGCAACAGCTTCCAACATTCGTGAAGGACATTGTTATTGAGGAAAATGAAGATGAAGGTAATAGATTAAACGTAATAAGCACGTTGATTACAGTAATTTAATTATTTTGAAATCGAACATATTGCCCTTTAATGTATTTTCAGATGATGCATCATCAGATTTTCATGATACTGAAGAGTATGATGAGCCTGAAGAAATTTATAATTACAGCAGCGATTCTGATTGAAATATTATGTTTTTTTTTAAAGTAAAATGTTATACATAATATTTTAAATTTTTTTTTATTGATATCTGTAAATGAATTTTCTATTAAAGATTGATTGATTTTTTTTTTCAAACTGTAGTTCCAAAGAATTTTGCTTTGCAGTACGTAAAAAAAAAAGCATTAGCGAGGGGACCAAAATGTTAAAATTTTTAAGAACTAAAGCGATTTTTTCAAGGGACCAACAATCTGTCACGAATTACAGAAGCGCAAAGTGCAACCTTTTATCGGTGACTGACGGCCTCTGTTACAGGAACATTCTGACTGACTATTATTTTTGTATTTATAGTTTTTTATTATTTGTAAACCAAATTTCAGATTTTATAAAATGCTTGCACGATGTACAGATTTTTTACAACTTCAACGCCTGACTGACGCGCTCGGTTGAGGGATTTTCATGACTGACTAGTACAATACTAATTTTTAATTAATATACTACTTGCAATTAATTTTTGAGATTTTATAAAGTAGTTGCAAGGTCTATGGTTTTTATACAAATTTAAAACCGCCCTCTAACCAAACGCTAAGGATCCAGGCTGACTGACGGCAGACTATGTCTCTACACAACAAATGTGTCATAATATCAAATGCAGATTTTATAAAATGCTTGCAATGATTTGTCGCTCGCCTCTCGGACTAGAACACTTAATTTGTTTTTTTATTTTATCAAATAAAGATATTTGGACATTTTTTTTTTAGTTTCATACTTTTATCAATTGACTTCCATAATTTTTCTACCAAAACACTATTATGGTAGCACTAATTTTTGTGGTCCTGGAACTATCCACTCATAAATACTCATTACATACTAATGGGATAAAAATTCACTTGTAAAAAAAAAATGTTGGGGGGAAAAGAAAGATATCGCTTTAATTCAAATTGTATTTTGAAGACAAAGAGTAGTATTTTTTGGATTCAATTAATAGTTTTATAAATTAAAATTACCTGTCGATGTAATATAACCTCAAATACCTTTTAAGACTGTGATCAGGACCGTATTAAGGCTATATGCCGCCCGTACGCCAATAAAATTTTGCCTCCCCAAAATTTAAAAAAAATATAAGTAAACTTTTAGTAGTACAAACGCCTGACAACAAAAGCAATCTTAGGAATTTATTAGATATATGCCATTCAAGCGAACCCCAAGTAACCCCAGTAACCTCAGTAACCTTAAGCTATTTTTTTGAACTTTGAAACTGCAAACGAAAGTAAGAAAGCTCGTGCAATGTTTTGGTTTCTGAATATGCAATCCTAAGTAATGGAATCGACCCAGCTCGTGCATATTTTTTAATCTTTGAGAATACAATCGCAAGTAACCAAAGCGACCCAGCTCAAGCTATTTTTATGAACTTTGCAACTGCAAACGAAAGTTACCGAATCGACCCAACTGGTAGAATTTTTCGGAGCGAACCGTCTCTTTCAACTTTGAATAAGCTATATTGGATGTTGAAAAATCAATAAAAATTGCACCAGCTAGGTCGATTCGGTTAAAGGTAAAAAATCGTCAATTTGGCGATAAGTCGCCGCGACTAGCAACGATGGAATTTTCACACCTTATCATAAATAAAACGTATATTCTGATCAAACCCTTACGAAATGCATACACAATTTATTAAAAAAAAGGAGAGAATATTCATTTTTTTATAATCAGTTCGAACGTTTTGCAAATTTAAATTTGAATGTCCAGACTTTTCGTGCTAACCGATGGCTGATGTGCACTGCCGCTACTTATCAAACCAAAACACAAAATGCGTTATGCGTGTATTTATGTATGATGGTATCAAATTGTAGTGGAGAGCGATCTTTTTCAGTTTTGAAGAGGGTAAAAAATATCTTTCGTTCCACTCAACGCAACGAGCGTCTAAACGCACTCGCTTTGCTGTGCACTGAGGCTGAGATGAATAAAAATTTTGATTATAACCAGTTTATAGAAGAATTCAGCTTACTGAAAACGAGAAAAGAAGTTCTGTAAATATATTTGTGTTTACTATACGTTAAATAAAAATTCTAAAGAAAATATTCATATAGACTTTCATTTCTTTCTACCACTTCATACTTGGTGTTAATTTTTGGATTTAAAAAAAAATAATTTTTTCAAAATTTTGCCGCCCCCGTGGCCTTGCCACCCATACGCCATGGCGTCGGTGGCGTATGCCAATATTATTTACCCGCACACGTTGAGTACCACAGTCAGGGTAAAATTTGGTCTCATCCGACCACAGGATATTGCGCCATTTCTTCACTGGCCAAATGGCATGCTCCTCAGCGAAAAGTAACCTTTTACTGACGTCCTGTTTGGACAGGAAAGGCACTTTTCTGGATCTCTTTGCTTCTAAATTATTATTAATTAGCCTTTTCCGAATAGTTGAAGGGCTGACATTCATGGAAAACACTTTTTTCACTTCATTAGTAGATGCAAAGGGGTTCTATCTCACAAATCTCAACTTTCGTCCACGCGTTTCCTTCTGTGGCGTATATTTTATTACATTTTCTACCATTCTCTCCAAATGACTTCATATTGTGCCATTGTAAGATCAAATGAAGATAATAAATAAATATCCGGTCACTGGACGATAAATTGAAGCAGATTTCAATGCACTAAGGTGTTTACTAATAAGCAAATACTTTTCAATAGCTGTTTTCTCAGAACTTGCAATGTTAAATTCGGAATTACACGTATTACACATAAAAACATTAGTACGCTGCGCTTTCATTTTCTTAATTTTTAATAAAATATCAACCAATACCAAACACAAAAATTACAATAAGAGGCAAAAAGAGCGTCAATGAACGACTGATAGAATAATGATATTGGTAGCATTCAGAAAATGCTGCATCAAAGCTTCAAACATTTCATGTGACAAGTGTTTTTCTGAGTACGGTTTGCATTTCGTCCGCTTACATCTACTTTTTTTCCGCTTTGTTTGAACGCAAACAGGAGTACAAATGGAAGTATAATATCTCTAGAAGTACAGACAGCTGCAAAGGAGTTTTGTACTCCTAAAATAAGTACAGTTGGCAGCATTAGTTATACATATACATAGATCGTATAAGTAACGAAGTTATATATAGAAACAACATAAATTATAAAAGAGACTAAATAAACAGAATTAAATAATTATCAAGAGATTATAACAATCGCCGTTCAAAGCCGGCTATTACACCGAACGAAGACGAACAGTATGACGAAGAGAAGAAGTAAGGCCTATAAAGGCTGCGCGACTTAATATTAATTTTGAGAAAATAAAGTATTCGGAATTTGAAATTTTTCTTAAGAATCTTAAAATTTTCTTATGGTGAATGAGTTTTTTTTTAAAATCAAACTAAGTAATTGTAACTGTGTACATCTAGTTTTATTTACTAACAAAAATTTTTCGTATATGTAGCTTAAAGATATAAAAATTAATTTATAAACAAAAACTTAATGAATTCAGTGCACAAAAGTATTCGGAATTTCGAACAATATCTTAAATAGTAGATCAAATAGTAATCCAAAAGTAATCAATTTACAGTTAGATTTAACTAGTCCAGTTCAGTTTCCAGTTTGTTTTCGGGATTTAGAGTTGAACTTTTTTTATTGTGATTTTGAAAAACAAAATATGGGCAGAAAATAAAAAAAACCACTTTCGAAGAAAGAAAAATTATTTTTAAATTGCGTGAGCGTGAGATTGCTGGCAGCGTTAGAACAAGTATTTCGTCTATCCACAGCATTTTAGAAAGAAACAGGTTTCATAATGCTCAAATCTTCGATAGGCCACCGAAAGTATGCATTCGAGACAAGGCGACTATCATATTAATTAAAAATTACCCATGTTCTTCAGCAGTGGAAAAAAATAAATGCCTAGCTGAATATGCTGGAGTACACGTTAATGACAAAACTGTTGGCAAGACACTTAGATGTGCCGGTTATAATGTAAGAACTCCACGTGTCAAGCCATAAATATGCAAGGGTAACCAAATAAAGCGCTTGGAGTTTGATAAAAGCACTAAAATTGCAACGAAAGGTCTAGCGTTATTTTTAGAGACGAGACAAAATATAATATTTTTGGATCCGATTGCGGAAATAAAATATGAAGTTACGCTAAATCAAAACCCTTCGCTGCAATTTAAGTGCTTTTTCCCAAACTCCAAGCACTTTTCACGGATACCTTCGTTTATTAATGGCTTGACACGTGGAGTTCTTACATTATAACCGGCACATCTGAGTGCCCTGCGAACAGCTTCGTCACTTACGTGTACTCCAGCAGATTCAGCAGGGCATATATTTATTTCCACTGCTGAAGAACGTTGGTGATTTTTAATTTTCGTATGATAGCCGCCTTGTCTCGAATGCTTACTTTCGGTGGCCTATCGAAGATTTGAGAATTTTGAAACGTGTTTCTTTCTAAAATGCTGTGGATAGTCGAAATACTTCTTCTAACGCTGCCAGCAATCTCCTTAGGGTTCTTTCTTGCTCACTCAAATTAAAAATAATTTTTCTTTCTCCGAAAGTGTTTTTTTTATTTTCTGCCCATATTTCTTTTTTCAAAATCACAATAAAAAAAGTGCAACTCTAAATCCCGAAAACAAACTGGAAACTGAACTGGACTACTTAAATCTAACTGCAAATTGATTTTCAAGAGTGTTCCACTACTTTTGGATTACTATTTGATCTACTATTTAAGGTATTGTTCGAAATTACGAATACTTTTGTGCATTGAATTTCACCAAGTTTTTGTTTATAAATTAATTTTTATAATTTTAAGCTACATATACGAAAAATTTTTGTTAGTTAATAAAACTAGATATACACAGTTACAATTACTTAGTTTGATTTTTAAAAAAAACTTATTCGCTACAAAAAAATTTTAAGATTCTTTCAAAAAATTTCAAATTCTGAATACTTTTGTGAGGCACTGTAAATAAAAATATCATAAATTTTTTTAAATTAGTAATTTTATCTTTTTTTTATTAATCAAGGTCAACCATGACAGAGTGTGTCTCTTATTAGCCACACAACATATTAACATGTTGTTTATTTTTTTTTTTTTTTTTTATTTTTATTTTATTTCAATTCATAATAAAACTAGTTACAATGCTTATATCTAGCATAATCTAATACCTATTTAATACAAGTTAACTCATGAAGTTTAAAGCATTCTGTTGTCTAAAAGACAAGAGACGAATGTAGTAAAAATATTATTCATTATAAATATATTTGAATTTGATGGGGAAAACAATTAAAAAAAAGTTTGAGTAATATATTGGTAAAAAAGAAAAATAATAATTTTATAAAGTGAAATAAATAAATAAATAAACAATATTCAAGTTGTGCCATTACATTAAATAAATTTTCAATGGTGGAATAATTTAAAGAAAAAAGCCATAATTTAACAGATTTTTAGAAAGATTGATTTCACTCTAACACATCTAATATCTTTTGGTATCTTATTAAACAGTCGAGGTGCAGTAACAAGTTAGAAACGAGAAAAGTGCGACTTAACAATAGCAGGAACAATTACAAAATTTTCAGCGTTTACACATAAATTGTATTTTTCTTGTAATCTAACAGAAAAAAAGCCATTAAAGCCATTTTTAAGACTTTAAAACAGTAAAGATGTCTCAAAAGGAGAATGTTAAGTGATTGAAACAGATTAAAGCTTGACGTTCTCCGATTAGCTTTATACATAATACGAATCGCATGCTTTTGCTTAATAAATAAGGGCTCAATTTTACTAAAATAAACACCACCCCAACAGGAAAGTCCATATTGTAGTTTAGATTTAAGTAATCCATCATAAACCAATTTTAAAAGTGCCTGATCACAATATAGGCTGAGATGATATATTTGCTTTACAACTTTATTTGAGTATTGTTTAAGGTGAAGTGTGTGGTGGTTCCAGCTTAATTTATGGTCTAATATGATGCCCAAGTATTTAAAATTTGTTACTGTCTCAATTTCAAAACATTTATTGTTACAACTTTTATTGTCGTTAAAAGTTACACCAAGACCAATATCAGATAAGCGAAATTTCGAACAACTCGGCGAATGATAGACTAAAGGTAGGATATCACAAGTTGTGCCTCTAATATTAAATATCATGAATTTAGTCTTGTTGCTAATTAGAAGTTTATGCCTTAAAAGCCATCTTCTTAATAAATCAAGATCGTGATTAAAATCCATATAAACATTGACAATGCTCCTACTCGCATAGGTAAGGGCAGTATCATCTGCAAAAGCTGTAAGACTTCCTTTAAAAGGTTGAATAAATAGTGAATTAATATAAATCAAAAACAGAGTTGGCCCCAAAACCGATCCTTGCGGGACACCTAAGTTATTATATCTCACACAACTAAAACAATTTTTGATTTTGACCATTTGTTTTCTATTGTTCAAGTATGACGCAAACCAGTCATATACGCTGCTTCTAAAACCAGCACTGGCAAGTTTGTTCAGCAATAAAGTATGATCCACCATATCGAACGCCTTTGTGATGTCAATGAACAGGCAAGCCGGATTATCTGACAAATTTAAACTATTATATATTTCACCTGTAAGTTTTAATAGTGCATCTTCAGTAGATTTTCCGTTCCTAAATCCAAATTGACAGTCACTGAAGAAACACAATTTATTTAGGTAGGACGACATTCTATATTTCATACCGTTCTCAAAAACTTTCGAAAATGTGGAAAGAAGCGAAATTGGGCGCTAATTATTCAATGACGACGCATCACCTTTTTTATATAATGGAATCAACACTGCTGTTTTTAAAGAATCTGGAAAAACACCAGAATGTACACTTATGTTAAAAATATGGCACAAAACATCCGATATCTGAAAAGAAATATTTTTTAAAATAAAGCTTGAAATCTTATCTAAGGAGCTGGAATGCGATGTTTTGAGCGAAGCTATAATTTTACAAATTTCAATAGCTGTGAATGGTATAAAGAAAAAACTTCCTTGACTATTAGAGTCAGTTACCAAATTTTCATAACAAGCGCTAGAAGTATTTACCGAAGGATCCTGAAAAGAATTTATGTTTGAAAAGAAATCATTGAATAGATCGGAAACCACTAAGGGGTCAGATACGAGTTCATTGTTGCATTTAAGTGAGATATCAACATCACAAGTGTTTCTGTTAAGGATTTCATTAACGATTCGCCATTCTTTCTTGGAGTTGCCAATATTTTCAGAGAGCTTAGTTTTGAAGTAGCTATCTCTACAACGAGGAATTTCGGCTTTAAGATACAGACACAACTTGTCATAGTAATCTTTCAGTCTATGATTATTTGGATGTTTTTTAACTGAGGCACAAAGTGTTTTTTTCATTTTAATTTTTCTTAGCTGTGGTATCGTCATCCACTTTTTGATACATTCTAGCTCTTTGTTAGAATTTTGAGAAGATTGACTGCAATCCGAAATATAGTATTGCAGCTTACTAAGGAATAGATCAAAGGCAACAGAGGGATCTAGCGATGCATAAACATCATCCCATATTTCACAATTCAATTTAGATTTAAGAGAGACAAAATCAATTTTATTATAAACCAATTTTTCACGTGGTCTTAACCTAGAAACGCTATGCGAAAGTTGGATGCTAGTAAGACTGTGATCAGACAACCTTAAATCAAAAACCGCTGATTTATAGTTAATAGGATTACTTCTGTTGAGCCTAATGTATATATGATCCAAACAAGAACTAAAACGAGTGGGTTCTGTCACCGCAGAGTCAAATCCATGCGATGCCAGAATCGATAAAAAATGATCAACATCACGCGAATCAGACAGAATATTTATATTGAAATCACCCAATAATATAATGTTTTTGCACTTAAGATTATCCAAAAAATTTGAAAATTCATCTATAAAGTCTTTAATTGTACATTTGTGTAGCCTGTAAACGCAAATAAAACAATATAAAATATCACAAATCTTGTAATTGATGATTATTATGTCAGTACTTAATAAGTTAACATTTTTAATTTCGTACTCTCCAATATTATTTTTAAAAAATACTCCAACACCACCAGCAGCATATGAGTTGTTGCAAGTAGCGTTAACGTATAACGAAAGAAGATATTTCTTCTTCAAAAATCCAGATTTCCGAAAGAAAAATTAGATCTGGTAGATGATCAAGTGACGCAAGGTGAGAAAAAAAGAGTCAAAATTAGCTCTCATGCTCCGAATATTTTGATGAACTACTGAAAAACCTGAATATTGCTTAGTATTTGAGTGTTCTATACACAGACAATTCGAAATAATAGAATCAGAAAGATGACTGTCAGTTAAAGTAACATTATCTTGAGGACTTATATTAGAAATATTATTGAAAACGTTTAACATTGTTAAATAAAATAAAAATATCAAATAATTTCGCTACTTAGTTTATTGAAGTCCTCATTAGAAATTATTTTAATAGGTCTGTCACCTTCTCTTTTCCTTATCAAAACAGTTGAGTCTCTAATCCAGACAAATTTACACTTATTGTTGCGTTTCAGTTCATTTGCCCTATTGAGAAGAGTGCGCCTATAGCTGGTGAGTGAATCATTTATGAATATTTTGTTGCTCTTGTTCATACTGTTATTGTTGTTGATATTTTGCGTTTTAAAAACATCGGAAGTAATTTTGCTTTTGGCTTCTCTCATCTTCTTTATGATATTTTTTTTCAGTGAGTGCGAAGCAAATTTGACACATACGATGTTAGAAATTCTATTATTATCTGCTTTGATATTTTTAACGTAGCAGGAAATAATTTCGTTGTTGTTAATTGCATCACCAGTTATTGTTGTTAGTAACTTATCAACCTTCTCTTTTGCATTTGAATTATCAACCGAAGGAACACCAACAATGTCGACTTCACATAGTTTTTCTCTCTGCTCCATCATATTTAGCTTCGTTTCTAAAAGATCAACTCTTTTGTTAAGAGATGCCGTGTTCTCTTCTAATATTTTAATTTTTGATAGTGCGTTTGCATTAATATTCTTCAGTTCAATGATCTCATTGTACAACATTTGAAGCGTTACGTTGTTACTTACATTGTTACTAACAGATGAAACCGCAGTATTATTTTTATCACTTAACACTTTATTTGCATAAGCACCGGTGCTCGGAGACGGAATTTTTATGTTCTCTGCCAAAATTGAGTTTCTTCTCATTGAGTTGCACTTCGCGCATTTGTAATTTTGGTTGCTTTTTATGAAAAAATCAATTTCTTCTTTGTCTATTTTGGCGCATTTTGCATGATAAAACTCATTACAATAAAAACATTGAATTTTTAAATCTTGTCTATCGACTTTTAATTGGCATAAATTGCACTTCATGTTATCACTTTATAACTTATTGGTTTATTTAGAGTGCTTTGTATTGAAACTAGATTATTATGTGTATTAGTTTTACTTTTATTAATTTTATTTTGTGGAGCTATTCAAGCGTGTGTGTCCCCATCAAACACTTTGTTTACACCCACATTATAATGACGAGCATAGTATTTTTTTATATATTATATGTGGAAAATAAATTTTAACCTTTTAACTGTTTCAATTTGATTTGAAAATCATTTTTCTATTTACTTACTTACGTTCATCGATGACAAGTATATTTGACAAATACATATATACCGACAAATACAGCTAAAAAATTAATAAAGTAACTATTAAAATAAAATAACATGAATACGAACCGATAGAGAGAATCCGGGACTTGTGCTAGCAAAGTTCATAAAGATGTTGTGCTGCTCGAAGTTATTTTTATCGACTTCCAAACCATTTTCAGTTTCTTTCATTGAGAAAGTTTTTGTTTCTGGATTTTGCTTGCATCCTAAATTTATAAAATTTATAAATGAATTAAATGAAAAGCTTTTGATTGATATAATATACTGTTGGCTGCAAGAAAAGAAACGAGATGAAAGTGGTTTACATACTGAATGGTGCATAAACTGAATAAGAATAGCATTACCGTAGTACAAAATAATTCTTCAATTAGTATACTATCGCTATCCAAGCTAGGAGTAACTGTATCTCCAAGCCAAAGTCGGACACTAAACGAAAGTTTTCCCATGGTAAGAAATTAAGCTTAGAGCTATTTAGAAAAATAATGTAAAATACTTTTTTGAAAGCAAATTTAATCCACTTTTAAAAACAGGAACTCAAATTTTTAAATAACTCACTGAAATTTTTACGAACAAGCCAAACTCGGACAGTTCTAAAATATCTCTATATAACTTAAATATTTTTACCAAATCAATATTTGCTGTGAAGGCTCTTATTTTTTATAAATATTTTGTGTCGATTAGGTATAGACTGGACTAGTTTTTGGCAAAAACTATGTTAAATTTTGTCCCTATTGTCCCATTTTTACTGCAATAGCGTTTTCAATCCATTTTTCTTGCTGATTGTATGTTCTGGAAATTTTCGATCAAGATGCTTCCATAAATTCTCTGTAGGATTTTTGTCTGGACTTTAGGGCGGTGTTTCTATAATGTGTGGACAGCTTTAGAGCAGCCAAGATCGCTCTTTGTAGGCCCTGTGCTTAAGATCATTGACCTGTTAAAACTTCCAGTCGTTGCCAAGAGGAAGTTAATTCACCGTTTGTGACAAATTGGTAGAGTCACTGTTGTTGTCAATAACAAAATTATTGTTATGGGGATTATGTCCGAAACTGATGCGAATGCTTTAAAGATTATGTCCACTTTTTTTTGGGGATAATGTCCGACAATATTTGCGGCCGATTTTTAGCCAATTTTGTTCTTTTAATTAAAAGTTTAATGTTACACCTCCAAATGTATGCCAAATAATTAAACTTCAAAGCAAGAAATATATTTACGGCGTCTGGCATAAGTGGTGTTATATATACACCGAATTCTCAACATGATATTTTCTTTCTATTGAAGTTGAAAATACCATTAAAATGGTTGTGAACTTTCAATGATTTCGGATATATTTTTTTATTAGATTTTGCTAAATGCTTCCATCGCTTGTGTCACAGTAAAAATCTTTTCTATCTCTTGTGGGTTTTCTGAAGACGACTTAGATTCTGCTTAATGAATTTTATTTATACTTGGACTCCATTTCATATGCTTAAAGTTCAGATTATGCTTTTATTTTTTTTAATCCAAGAATTATGTTCATTAGAGAAACCTAACCATTTTATAAAGCTTTGATTTCCTATTGTTTCAATGACTTTTTCTATCAAATACGTATTTGGAAATTGTGTATTCATCAGTTCATTAACATAAAATCCTCCAACAATTCGTTGTCCTCAGTAAACTTCCAATAAATGACTATATAATTGGATTTGTGTTCTGTATTACTCGAATTTTATAGATTTCAGTTGTCCAGTCTCGTGTCCATCGTTTTGCGAAAACACGCTTACACATACTTGTTTATGCGAACAGAATCTCCAACTTATAATTTCCCAAATTTAAATATTTTGGTAGGATTATATGATGTTTCAAGTAAAGATGTTTCATTTTTCACAATAACAGATTTTGGACTCATTCCAATTGTTCGATGTTTTAATACCCTTCACAGAGGGTATATTCACTTTGTCATACACAGATACAGATCATATATATCTTGAATTGTGTTTAAAGTGGGCGTAATTGAAAAAAGTGGGCGTGTCACTTTTTGACAATTAAAAATTTTGATTATGTATAATTCAAAATTGGCACATTCGATTTCTATAAAAATTTTTAGGGGTGATTCTACTGAGAGCAGTCATTAATACAAGCTTCATCAGTATACTGGAAAAACACGTTGCTAAAAGGTATCTTCTTACGAAATTTTGGAACAATAGAACCGGTGGGCGTTGCCACGTTTAATGCTATAGATAGTGTGCAATGAGAGTAATCTTCATAAAATTTGGTGTATTGATGTCAATTATTATAAGCTATAAAATTAAATAAATTTCAACGGGATTTCATCAGTGGGCGTGGCACCTCCCATATTAACATAAAGTTGGAAGTGATATTTTAAGAGAACTATTGCAGCAATTGGCATAAAATTTGATGTGGGTGGTTAACTTGCTATAAGGTATTTCAGCATTTGAAGCGGACGAAATAGCACCACTGGGCGTGGCACCTCACATACAAGTAAAATACCTTAAGTGTCATATCTATCGAACTATATTAGCAATCATACTGAAATTTGGTAAAAGAGGTTTGGCTTAAGTTTACTTTAGCTGGCATTGTCCAATTTTATTTATTTTTTTTAGGGGTAAAAGAGGGTTAAAAATAAATAAGAAAAAAAAAGTGTCGCTCGGATCTAGTTTCGGAGATATAGTCATCGGAAGTTCCGGACATAGCTTTTGTAAAAACAATCATAAGTTGGGAACACCTGTATGGATATAAAAAATATGGGTGCCATAGGAAAGATAATTTAATGGCCTTCAATAATGGTATGTAAAGTATTGAAATTCAACCTATATTTTTGGAGATATGTTGATTTTTCTGAAATTTTGACCATTTTTTTTTTAATATTCATTTTTTTTTTAAAAAATTGTGTTAACAACCTATAGTTTCTTTAGTATGATAAGAAAGCTTAGTTTATTCCATTTAAAATGGTATATAGTTTTTTCTAAATTTTTAATTATTTACCCTCTTTTTTACCGGAAAACAAAAAATTATATTCAATGAAGTCTTATGAAAAGTATGTATTTATGGACAAAATCAATAAAAACTTAGTTACAACAACAACAACAACTATTATTTTAAGGCGATTATCATTATAAAATGAAAAAATTTTTATTAAAAATCGAGCACGCGATCGCCTGCGGCGCTAAATATTTTAAAAGTTATGCCAAGGTAAGTCTTATACATCATATAATTCCGCGTTTTTTCCTTTGTTTTCAACTAAAAAACGGTACTTTTGAATTTTATTGTTATTGTTTTTAACAATAACTTAAAGTGAAGAGTGAATTAAAGTGATTAATAAAAATTTTTAAATTGAAGCCCACTGAAGACACTGGTGTGAAGACATTATGGTCTGCAGTGTATTTTCTTGGCATGGTGTAGGCCCGCTTATAAAAATCAATGACCAATTGGACAAGTTCCAATGTTGGGGCAAATTGACAAACCATATGGAACCATATGCACTCCATTTCATGCCAATTAAGTGGAAATTTTTGCAGTATAATGGCACTAAACACTCCTACAAAGTAGTAAATAATGGGTTTTGTGCGGAAAAGATCGCTGTTTTGGATTTTCCAGCTCGGAGCTCTAACTTAAATCCAATAGAGAACCTGTAGAAAGTGGTCAAGGTTGAAATTGTAAAAAAAATAATAAAAATATGGACGGTCTTTGGTCTGCGGCACAGAAAGATTGGTATGCCATATCCAAAACAAAATGCGGAAAAGTGTTGTGAGTGTGGGTCGCACGTGTGAAGCTGTCATCAAAAACAGAGGCTACAACACAAGATCTTAATGATATAAATGTTTTTGCATACCAAAAAGTCAAAAATTGCAATTTTAACACGATATTTTCTCTTTTTTTCCAAATGTGCCATTTATGTATCCCGCTCATTTCATCGGTATTTTTACATGTTGATAAATTTTTTTTTTGGTAATGGATTACAACTGAAGTTTGTATTATTATTAAATATGAAGGATATATCTTTGCAAAAAACCAAACACTTGTTGTTTCTTAATATTATTTACGATACTGTAGCATAACAAAAAAATATAAAAAATGTGCCATTTATATATCCACAGCTGTATATATTAATACGTGAACATCGAAACTTATGGTACACTTTTTTAGAAGTTATTATAAAGAGAGGGGAATGAAACTTATATCATTTGAAAGGTACTGTTTTGGGCGTTGCATCATAGCGCCCAAAATCATAACGCCTAAATCCCATTGAGACATAACGATCAAACATTTTCCATATAAATTGTTGGTGCGGAATTATTTGGGCATTGTGACATTTTCGATTTAAACTTTGGGCTCTATGACATTTTTTGGTGTTACGCCGCCATGGATTTGTCACAATGCCCAAATAAAGTTATGTCACTACGCTCAATAATAGGCATAGTGCCCAAAACTTTGGGGAAAAGTTTCATGACACCCAAATAAGTGGACATTGCCATGGATTTGTCACAATGCCCAAATAAAGTTATGTCACTACGCTCAATAATAGGCATAGTGCCCAAAACTTTGGGGAAAAGTTTCATGACACCCAAATAAGTGGACATTGCCCAAATGAAAAAAATTTTGGTATTTTGCTATGGCCAACCGGAGCCGGTGTTAGATTTCTGGGAATTTTAAGACCTGAGCTGCGGCCGCAGGAAGCTTACTTACCCCTACTCTTAAGTAAAATTTCTGTGGCTAGCGAACTAGGTGTTGGATATATTATAGACTGACCCGCGGCGAAGCCGGTGTTTGATTTTTGGGAGTTTTAAATACTGAAAAATTACTGGGGCCAGCGAAGCCGGTGATGGATATGTAGTGGCTATATTATATCCAACACCAGCTACGCTAGCCACTGTAATTTTACATAAGAGTAGGGGTAAGTGGGCGGCCTGCGGTCGCAGCTCAGGATTTAAAACTCCCAAAAATTTAATACCGGCTTCGCCGCGGATAAGTCTATAATATATCCAACACCTAGTTCGCTAGCCACAGTATTTTTACATAAGAATAGGGGTAAGTGGGCGGCCCGCGACCGCAACTCAGGATTAAAAACTCCCAAAAGTCTAACACTGGCTTCGCGGCGGCCTTCGGCCGCGGATCGGTCGATAATATATCCAACACCGGCTTTGCTAGCCACTGTAATTTCTCATAAAAGTTATTGAGTCACCGACGTCATAATGCCCAAACTGGAAGTCATAGGACCCAAATTGAAAGTCGTAATGCCCAAATTCGCCAACAACAAATTTTTTCACAAGCAATTCGGGCGTTGTCATTTTTCGATTATTTTTTATTTTGTTTTCATTTGGGCTTTATGTGATAAATTTTTCTGAGAATTGGGCCTTGTGCCACCTTTTGGGCGTTATGTCTTAATGAAACTAGATCGCACCATTGGGTTGAAATTTCAATCAGCTATTCGTTTTTGTTTACATTCCTAAAGCATGATGTAAACTTGAATACATTTACCGCCAATTTCCTTTGTTGTCGTAGTTTCTCAATTATTTGTTATGTTGTAATGCACAGCCGTTGGCTGTGAGACACTACTTGTTTTAAATTTTGCTATCCTGGTGCATCGCAGATTTTGACAGTTCGGCGTATTCCCCATAATTTAGAAATTTTTTGGTAGCGGGTGTAATTTGAGTAGGCATCCACCAAAAATATACTGATAAGGTTTTAAGAATCGAAACATATCTCTATGTCTATTTTCCTTTGTTTTCTCAAAGTTTGTTTAATAAACTTGCAAAATTTTACTTGAATGTTGATCGCTGCTAATTTGGCTAAAGTTCAATTATCTAATTAGTTCTATTAAATCGTTCCACAATAGAAGCTTTAAGGATACTATAAGATAAATAGTGGTTAATTTTATGATTTCATTAGATTTTGAAATATTTTATTGTAAAGCTCTTTTCCATTATCTGATTGCGAGATTTTTTATTGCCCGTTGACTGAACAGTAGTTTGATTCACTATTTAATTAACTTCAGAAAATGAAACGACTTAGTACTTTAAAGTTTTATGATCGAATGAATCTTTATTAAATTCTTTCTTACTGTCTAAGCTAAATCTAGATACACACATACACCACAGCGTTCAGCAAGACTGAACAGGTTTGCCAAAAATGACGACAACAGATACCGCCTGGAAACTGTTCTTCGGCATCACTAGTGACCGAAATCACTTTACTTGAAACGTAACGTTACTTAACGGTGTTCGATTCGTATTCAAATAGAATATACGTGAAACTTTTTTCAATTCTAAATAATGCATTTTTCAATGTTTTCACACTTAATAAATAAACATATCTTAAACATTGAAAAATACATTATTTCAAATTGAAAAAAAGTTTCTATTTGAATACGAATCGAACACAGGCAATTTTATAAAAATCGTCGTATCCGTTCAAAATTTAAAATGTTTTGAAAAAATTTGGTCCCCGAATTTCAATTGCTTAAAATCATTTCACATTTTAATTTCTAGCACATGCCACAATCTAAATAACGAAGTTTCATTAAAAAAATTATCATTTTGGGTTTAGAAGTGGCCCACTTGAGAAATTTAAAATCTTTTTCAAAAGGGGAGCTGAGCCGATTTCAAGTAAAGTGCTTTCGGTCACTAGTGATGCCCAAGAACAGTTTCCAGGCGGTATCTGTTGTCGTCACTTTTGGCAAACCTGTTCAGTCTTCCTGAACACTGTGACACATACATTCATACTCTTCTTACTAAAGGGTAGGCGTCGTACGTGACCGCGATAAGGAATGTTGTTTACTATTGCAGCAATTGGCATAAAATTTGATGTGGGTGGTTAACTTGCTATAAGGTATGTCAGCATTTGAAGCGGACGAAATAGCACCACTAGGCGTGGCACCTCACATACAAGTAAAATACCTTAAGTGTCATATCTATCGAACTATATTAGCAATCATACTGAAATTTGGTAAAAGAGGTTTGGCTTAAGTTTACTTTAGCTGGCATTGTCCAATTTTATTTATTTTTTAGGGGTAAAAGAGGGTTAAAAATAAATAAAAAAAAAAAGTGTCGCTCGGATCTAGATTCGGAGATATAGCCATCGGAAGTTTCGGATATAGCTTTTGTAAAAACAATCATAAGTTGGGAACCCCTGTATGGATATCAAAAATATGTTGTTACTGAGTTTTTATTGGTTTTGTCCATAAATACATACTTTTCATAAGAACTCATTGAATATAATTTTTTGTTTTCCGGCAAAAAAAAGGGGTAAATAATTAAAAATTTAGAACAAACTATATACCATTTTGAAGGGAATAAACTAAGCTTTCATATCATACTAAAAAAACTATAGGTCGTTAACACATTTTTTTTAAAAAAAAAATGTTTTTTTAAAAAAAAATTGGTCAAAATTTCAGAAAAATCGTCATATCTCCAAAATTATAGGTTGAATTTCAAAACTATACTCAACATTATTGAAGCCCAATAAATTATCTTTTTATGACACCCATATTTTTGGTATCGAGACAGGGGTTCCCAACTTATGAAAGTTTTTACGAAAGCTATATCCGGAACTTCCGATGGCTATATCGCCGAAACTAGATCCGAGCGACACTTTTTTTTTCATACTTTTTATTTATTTTTAACCCCCTTTTACCCCTTAAAAAAAAAAAAAAATTGGACAATGTCAGCTAAAGTAAACCTGTTCCAGAGGTTTGTATATGAAAGGCTATTTCTGGATCAAACTCTGTCTCGATTGTATCAGTGGGTGTGTTACCGCCCTAAATTTTAGGGTTAATTAAGTCATGTATCGCAAACTATACAAGCTATTTTGCTTAAATTTAGTATGTGGATGGCAATGACGAATATAATTTATTGGACCAAAAGTTGGCGGAATTGGAGAACTGGGAGTGGCATAGTTGGTTTTCTGCATTTCTATTCAATTTTTTCCAACATTTTCCACATTCTTTTGACTTTTTCAACTTTTTAACTTTTCCCAATATATTCCATATGTATATTTACCACTTTTTAACCTCTTTCAACTTGATTCGACATTTTCTTTATATTTTCGATTTTTCATGAATTTTGAATTGTTTCAACTTTTTTCAACTTCATGCAACTATTTTTGAGTATCTAACCACTTTCAACATTTTCCGCATTTTTTCGACTTTTTCAATTTCTTTTAACTTTCTGCAATGGTTTCCGTATATTTTAGACTTTTTGAGTTTTTTTTCAACTGTTACATTATTTTCGACTTCTTCAACCTTTTCAACGTCTTTTTAACATTTATTTGGAGATTACTTTTAGTGCAGTGTAGGGTATATGAGTTTCGGCCTGGCCAAAGATAACACCTTTACTAGTTTATTATTGCATTGATTAATCAAGTCCTTATACATATTAATCCACTGGTAGTTCCTTTGTAAGCTAAACTTTTTCCAAATCATACCTTTTAAAGTTCTATTAAGTCTTTTGGTTGTTTGTTGGCTTTTTCATAATCTATATATTAATACGTGAACATCGAAACTTACGGTACACTTTTTTAGTAGTTATTATGAAGAGAGGGGAATGAAACTTATATCATTTGAAAGGTACTGTTTTGGGCGTTGCATCATAGCGCCCAAAATCATAACGCCTAAATCCCATTGAGACATAACGCCCAAACATTTTCCATATAAATTGTTGTTGCGGAATTATTTGGGCTTTGTGACATTTTCGGTTTAAGCTTTGGGCTCTATGACATTTTTGGGTGTTACGCCGCCATGGATTTGTCACAATGCCCAAATAAAGTTATGTCATTACGCTCAACAATAGGCATAGTGCCCAAAACTTTGGGAAAAAGTTTCATAACACCCAAATAAGTGGACATATTGCTCAAATGAAAAAAATTTTGGTATTTTGCTATGGCCAACGGAGCCGGTGTTAAATTTCTGGGAATTTTAAAACCTGAGCTGCGGCCGCAGGAAGCATACTAACCCCTACTCTTAAGTAAAATTTCTGTGGCTAGCGAACTAGGTGTTGGATATATTATAGACTGACCCGCGACGAAACCGGTGTTGGATTTTTGGGAGTTTTAAATCTTGAGCTGCGGCCGCAGGCCGCCCACTGGCCCTAACTTTTAAGTAGAATAACTGGGGCCAGCGAAGCCGGTGATGGATATGCAGTGGCTATATTATATCCAACACCAGCTACGCTAGCCACAGTAATTTTACATAAGAGGAGGGGTAAGTGGGCGGCCTGCGGCCGCAGCTCAGGATTTAAAACTCCCAAAAATTTAATACCGGCTTCGCCGCGGATCAGTCCATAATATATCCAACACCTAGTTCGCTAGCCACAGTATTCTGTATACTTGCGCGTGAGACTATTGAAAGCTGCTTATCCTGCATTTCATAGACTTGCGCGTGTTAGCACTCCACATAATTTATGTAGGGCATATTAGTTTAACGCATACTACAGAACCCTAGAAAACTTTGAAAATGTATCTATTACTGTTAAAATGAAGCTATAAACTTTATTATATTTTAAGGAAGAACCCATTTCAACAAGATATGCTTGCCAAAGATCATCTCTACCCTTGGGTATTACTCGCCGTTTAATAAAATTTCTACGTGCTTGCTTATGTAGCTCCTGAACCACCTGGTGTCATTCCATCTCTATTTTCTAACTTTTGACTTATCCGTTTAAAAGTTTTTGGTATAGTATTAGGCGGAGAGCCCGCTGTAGAAAAGTCGAGAGTATAAGATTACTGGATAAGATATACGGGAAAGATAGTAATTCATTTTGGTGAAAATAACGAACCAGAGCTGCCTACCAAGGCTGAAAATGCCCGAATTTTAGTCAATTTTGTAGTTTTTATTAAAACTGTATCATATTACATCTCAAAATGTATGCCAAATGATAGAATGGAAGAGGCCTAACCATAACACTAGTTTACACAAAAAAAGATCTGTTTTCTTAAAAAACTTTTACGATGCATTTCGAGGCGTAGAATCCAAAACTGCCAACCATTTTTATTTCTTAAGAACCGTTTTTGAGATATCCCCAAAAAACCCGTTTTTTGGCCCTTTTTCTACTCAAACATAATGTACACCATTGCAAAGATATTTTTCTTTTCTTTCTAATGATGTGCTGTTTGAGGAAATCGAATAAGACTTTTTGGAGTTACAATCGATCAAAGTTCGAAAAAAGTAACTTTTTTGGTCTTTTTTAAAAGTCACAAAATTTCAATTGCTCCATTTGAATACAAAAAAATTAGCTTTAATTTTTTTTAAGTTTTAAAATGAAAAACTATTCTTTTGCAAATATTTTAAGTGTAATTTGGTCCAAGTCGGACAAAAACTGTGATTGCTATTCCAAAATCAATGAAAAAAGATGATTTCCATATTTTCATGCACTACCGTATATAGCCTAATGACTATATATTTAAATAACGAACTGAGTCGTTAAAGATATTGTATTAACTTATATGTTAAATTATACCCTATAAAAGATAAATCCAAAAGTACTATTAAATTTAAGCTTGGACTTTTGAGAACGGTGCATATTTGTCCCATTTTTATTTTTTTAATTATAACTCAGAAACTATACATTTTTGGTAGAAAGTGATTATCCGATTTTTTGTAGGGAATAAAGTTTCCTATCGAATTGGCACTTTATAAAGTCAAAAAATTTATTTTTTCACCAAAATAACTTAAAAAACTATTTAAAAAAAAACCGAAAAAATTTAATATTTTTTAATTTTTGGGAATAATTTCTTTTTTTAATGAAACTAGTAGTCTTTTTAACACAAAAAAGAAAGCTGACGTTATTTTCGTCAAAATGGTAACAAATAAAAGCAGTTTCTGATGAAAATGGGTTGAAATACAGTCGTTAAAGTTGCCTACTTTGCATGATTTTACAAATTTTTACCTTTACACCATGCTAGTTTCAGTTTTTACACACAAAAATATTTTTTATTCAATCAAAAAGATATTTTCAGCTTATCAAAGATAACGATGAAGGTATTTATTCAAAATTTCAATATAAAATATATGATCATAGATATGAAAAAAGCATCAAAAAATTTATATTTTTCGGATTTTTTAGATCAGTTTTTTAAGGTTATTTGTATGTATGCGCGGGCCCTAAAGCGACATGCATTTTTCTGTATAGAAATGCATTACATCCCCACACAGCGCGCAAAACTTCAACACAATTTCAGTTCAGGAATAATTTGATTGAATATAATTCATTGCATTTTAACATGGTTAATTTTATAGATTAAAGTGAATATGCAGCTATAAAATAGATTTAGAAATTTGACAAGTAAATGTACAGTTGTGTTCGAAATAATAAGAACTACTTAGATGAAAATCGAATTCGTCGTACAAAATTTTTATAATAATATTTTATAATATCGATTTTGATTGTAATAACTAAACATATGTTAAGGTTTTAAAAAATGAAAAAAATGATGACCAAATGCATCTAAATTTTTTTGTTCTTACAATATTGTTGCCTTAGGTGTAAAATGAGCTGTTCGAAAAAATAAGAATAAGAGAGGGATACCCAAATTTTAAATGCAAGCATATCCTGTGTATTTGTGTGGTTAATTTTGACTGCATTTTAAAATATTCAGTGTGCAAAATATTGAAAAAATCTCATAAAAATGGGTTCAAGACAACATTGTTCTTCTCAGTAAAGAAATTTAATAAAAAATTGCTCAGCGATGGCAAAACCTTTGCATTCATAAGGGAACTTGGTATTTTAAACGGCATGATAACTAATGCTAAAAATTGGTCACCATACGCCGAAAGTAGAGGTAGACGTAAAAATCCAGCGTGATTGTTAAACAGCGTCCATTTATAACCTCTACGCAATTCAGAAATGAGTTGAATCTTCCAATAGCACTTCTAATATAATAGACCAAGAGCCAGCGACGAAAAGACCTTCGTCATTTTATAAAAGCTGAAAGTTTCTCAGTGTATGTCACTAATAGAGATAACAACGATCCCCGACTATGAAGTTTGAATAACGGTTACTTTGGAAGATATCAGGTAGCAAAGGTGTAAAAAATTGCATCTAACTTTCGTCATTTTATAAAAGCTGAGTTTTATATATGTTGCTGGAGGAGCTATCAAAAGATGTTTTTTCCAGTTGGCAGACACTTCCGATGGTTATTATAGCCTGCCAGACACCTTAAAGGTCGACAGTAGTACAGTATTGTATATATGTTGAATGAAAACGCATATGATTTATGCTTAATTTAAAGATTAATATTTATTGCGTATTAATTATGAACCATTTGATATGGCGGCTAGCAGAAGAAATAGAGCGAGACAAAGCTGTCATTTTACATTTTGAAAAAAACAGTATTGCCAGTTCTATTGTCGAGACACTACAGTACAGTGTAGTTATATGGTAGAAAGTGTCATAAATACTTGTAATTTAAATATCGGTTTAAAACTAAGGTCATAAGTTCCAGGAGATATGAATATGATATCATGTAAAAATGGGCGTGGTCCGACGTCTCCTACGCCCACTTCCCATACAAAAAATTATAAAAAAATTGTATAAGGCTGTTTTATAAATGAAAAATAAATCAACATTACGGCATCACTAACCATCCAGGGTTACTTTGCAAAAGCCTGTCCCGATGCCCGAAAATGCCCGAATTTTAACCAATTTTGTTGTTTTAATTAAAACCGCTCGAAATGTATGCCAAATGATAGAGCTCGAAGAGCCTAAGCAGAATATATAAGATTGCCTTGTCAAATAATGTCCGAAACATGGGTTGTGCCCGTTTTTAGGGAAAATTTTTTTTAAATGAGTGGCAACCCATGTTTAGGGCAGGATTCAACAATGCAACATCATATTATATTTAGGCCTATTCGAGCTCTATCATTTGGCATATATTTCCAGCTGTAATATACTAGTTTTAATTAAAACAACAAAATTGGCTAAAATGACTGGCAACCCATGTTTAGGGCAGGATTCAACAATGCAACATCATATTATATTTAGGCCTATTCGAGCTCTATCATTTGGCATATATTTCGAGCTGTAATATACTAGTTTTAATTAAAACAACAAAATTGGCTAAAATTCGGGCATTTTCGGGAATCGGGACAGGCTTTGGCAAGGTAACCCTGGTTGGTTAGTGATGCCGTAATCAGGCCCGTACCTACCATAGAGGCTAGGGGGGGGGGGCTTAGCCCCCCTAGCACTTCATTTTCCCCCCCTCGCGCTTCATTTGCCCCTAGCATTTCATTTGCTCTTCACGCATTTTTAGGAAAACTTCAAAAACAAAAGCAATTAAAAAATTATTTTTATAGTTTATACTACTTAGGTTTAAAGTTTATTTTTTTTTTTTAAACAATAACAATTTAAAATAGCTGTACTCTGCGATCTTTCAGAGCATTGAATCTTTTTAAAATCATATCTATATCTATAGACTCAGGACGCTTGTGCTCGAAAGCCAGGAACGATAAATTATTCAGCGTATCAGTCAACATGCCTATTCGTTGTGGCCGTATAATTTTTGTTAATGCCGAAAATGACGATTCGCATACTTCCGTTCCCGCCGGGAAAGTTTCGATGATTGCAAAAAGATTGTACACTTCCTTGACGCACCTTATACAGCTCCGTCAGCACCACCGTCTTAATTTTTTTTTTGTTCCGGCTTTTTAAATTTGTTTAATTGATCATTCTCGGAACGAATTCTATCTAGATATTCTTTGGCAATTTTGAGCTCAATTTCACTTGGTAACTGGATGCTCAAATCGACCAATGGGTGCAGTTTTTCCAAATCCATTTCATCAGCTGTATCGATAGCTGTGAGAATGCATTCTTTGTAACAAAGCGATTGGTCATTTCAATTAATACGATATCGATTGTTTCGTAGAAAGATTATTTCAGCATGATGATCGATTCGCTTCGTTCACCCAGTGTTTCTTCAACAACTGACTCTTTCAGCATTTTTGACTGCTGCCTATTCCGAATTGGACAATTTGAGGCGTGAGCTGATTCTGTGGGCTTTAATTGTTCCAACAGATCTATCGTTTGAAAATACTATTGATCGAAACTATTTTGTGATCTCATTTTTTCAAGCATTGTAAAAACAGCTCTAATGAGTGGCATAGCATCTTTGTATCCCATTGCTCGGCCTTGAATCGCTTTCGTTACTGGTTCAATCGATTGCAATAAATCCTTCATAAACACTAATGTGAAGACAAATTCCAACGATACCATCACGTGTGACAAACCGACTGCTATTGCTACGTCATCACCATCAAATCGTTCGCCAAATATTTGAGGCAAAGTATTCATAATATGGATACAGTTTTCAAAGATGGATTTAGAAGCACGTAAATGGCACAAAAAATAATATTATTTCTCAAATACTTTTTTCTATGTATTTTGGGGCGTAGATTCCCAAAATAACATTAATTTTTTTTCTTCTTAAGAATCGTTTTCGAGATATCCACAAAAAAATTATACATATGTATGTATATACATACATAGCTCCTCAAGCAACATATATAAAATTCAGCTTTTATAAAATGACGAAAGTTGGATGCAATTTTTTACACCTTTGCTACCTGATATCTTCCAAAGTAACCGTTATTCAAACTTCATAGTCGGGGATCGTTGTTACCTCTATTGGTGATATACACTGAGAAACTTTCAGCTTTTATAAAATGACGAAGGTCTATTCGTCGCTGGCTCTTGCTCTATAAGAAAAGGATTAATTGCCTTTAATCTGAATACACGAAGCCTTATGAAAGTACCTTTGTTGAAAGGTGTGCATTTGTAACGGAGACTTCAGTTTGCCAGATTATTTTTTAAGGAAGCTCAGACCGTTTGGCGCAAAATATTATGGACGGATGAGAGAAAAGTTGTAGTATTCGACCACGCCAGAGAAAAACAATACGTAAAATGCCCTCCTTACCAAGAATTTAATGTGAAGTTCCCCACTAAGGCTATTTAGCATGGTGGCCTCAAACTGATGCTGTGGGGATGTTTTTCGTGGATCGGCATGGGACCTCTAACTAGGATAGTTGGCACTAGGGATACTAGTTACTATGTTGAAAATATACTAGAAGCCGTAATGTTGCCAAACGCTGAAGAGGAAATGCCGAATGGGGGATTTCTCAGCAAGATGAGGACCCGAAGCATACCTCAGAGAAAGCAAAGGAGTGGTTTCGGACCCATAATATCAATGTTATGAAGTGGTCGTCTGCACAATTACCTTAATTCAATAAAGAATCTTTGGATGGATATTAAGAAAAGAATAAAAGACGCTAGACCCAGAAATTCTGAAGAGTTATGGCAAGCAGCGAAAATTACTTGGGAAAATATATCGCTCACCAGATGCCAAGACCTAATATTTTTAATGAAGTCCAGGTGTGTCAAAGTAGTAAAAAATCATGAGGTAACCACTTCATCTATATCTATATTGTATAAAAAGCTCAGTGTACCATGTGTCTGTGTATATTGCTAATGGGCTCCTAAGCCGTCCAACCGATCGCCAAAAGATTTGGCACATATGGTTCTTATGGTCCGGGGAAGGTTCGAAGCATAGTTTGGTTTGGATAAAATGGGCGATGCCACGCCTCCCCATATAAAAGAAGAATAAAATTCATTATATCTTCTCAACTATTTGATGCAGATGAATGAAACTTGGTACATACATATATAAAAAGTAGAGACATAAGTAAGATTTAATAAAAGAGTGGGCGGTGCCATGCCTCCATATGAGAAAAAATTAACTTTTTTACATCTCAGCGACTATTTGACGCAGATGAATAAGATTTGGTACATATGTTTATTATAGTTTGAAAATGTTCTTAGCATAGTTTGGTTTGGAAAAGTGGGTAATGCCACGCCCTCCCATATAAGGAAAAAATTAAATTTATAATATCTCATAAACTGCGTGGCACTGATAAATGAAACTTGGTGTGTATATATAAAAGAGCGGAAAAAGTAAGACTAAATGAAAAAATGGGCGGTGCCACATCTCCATATGAGAAAAAACACTTTTTCACATCTCTTCAACTATGTGACGCAGATGATTGAGATTTGGTACATATTTTTATCATAGTTTGGATTAGGAAAGTAGAGACATAAATAAGATTTAATAAAAAAGTGGGCGGTGCCACGCCTCCATATGAGAAAAAATAATTTTTTTACATCTGAGCGACTATTTGATGCAGATGAATAAGATTTGGTACATATGTTTATTATAGTTTAAAAATGTTCTTAGCATAGTTTGGTTTGGAAAACTGGGCAATGCCACGCCCTCCCATATAAGAGAACAATTAAGTTCATCATATCTCATAAACTATGTAACGCAGAAAAATGAAACTTGGAGATTATATATAAAAAAGAAAGGCAAAAGTAAGATTCAATGAAAAAATGGGTAATTCCACGCCTCCAAAATGAGATAGTTTTTTATATCTCTGCAACTTTTTGACGCAGATGATTGAGACTCTGTACATATGTATATAGAAGACAAGACCTATAACCAAATTAAACTCATTCAAAGGTGCTGATTTCACGCATTCCAATGATTCTCACCAAATCAGTTGTTCATTTATGCACCAAATGGAAAAACCAAAAACATTTTTATTATTATTAAGATATTATTTTACTAAATAAAAAAAACTTTTTCTTATTTAGTCCAACTTAAGAAAAAAACACTACATTTTATTCGTTGAGGCGTAGCAACGCGCGCCGAGATTTGCAAGTATTGAATATAATGTCATGAGAGCGTATTTGATGAACATAAAAATTGAGCATTGTATATTTTTTATCCTTGTTCTTATTTTTTCGAACAACTCATTTTGGACTTAATGCAACAATATTGCCTTTAAAAAAAAAATTGGGATAGATTTGGCCATCACTTTTTCCATTTTTTTAAGCCTTAATATATGTTTAGTTATTGCAATAAAAATCCATATTATAACATATTATTATTAAAATTTTGTACGATGATTTGTATTTGTATTTTGTAATATGAAAATGGTTAAGAGTAAAAATTAATGCAAAAACCTCATTTAGTTACTTGGTACGACCGCAACCCAAACCTAACCTAACCTTACTAAGTATGATCTTAAAACAAAAATTTAAAACTATTAAAGAACTAGAAAGAAGTTAACCCTCTAACCGGCACACAGTGGATTTTTGTGGCCATAAATAGGAGACCAAATCCACCTCAAACCATGCAGTCGGAGTGACTTCAAATTGCGGAATTGGTTGCTGATTAAATATTGTTTTTCAAAATAATTAAGGGAATAAGTGGCTTGCCAATGATGAAAAAAAAAAATTGACATTTTCATTTTGGGGAAAGAAATCTCCTGACCTCATATGTGGTTAAACAAATATTAAACTCATGTCATTTCTCTCTCATATTAATACAAATCCACAATAAAATTTTAAGCGTAAAAACATTGGGGTTTTTGAGAAAATCAGCATTGTTTTTCTGCATAAAAAGCGCTATAATTCCGAAAATTTTCAACAACTTTCAAAATTTCTTAAAGATTCTGACAAAGAATCAGAAGTTCTATTAGAATCAAAAGACAAAAATTAATTATTTTGTTTGGTTGAAAATGCGACTATTTTGAACCAATTTTTAGCGGTTTTTCAAGCTCTGACTCGAAAACTATAAGTGGGCATAGCTTCGTAAAAAATAGTTTTCAATCAAATCGGGGGGGGGGGGGGTATATTCTCTTAATTACTTTGAAAAACACCATATTTAATCGGCAAACAATTCCGCAATTTGAAGTCACTCCGACTGCATGGTTTGAGATGGATTTGGTCAGGAAGAAAATGAAAGTGCTAGGGATTGAAAAAATGTTTAAGACAATCATCAGAGAATACTTAGGGAATGAAAAAAAAAAACAATAAAAGTTATAAATTTGTTTTGAGTTTAGTGACACAGTGGGCTCACAGTTGAACTTTGTACACCAAAAATGTTCTATGAAACTTTTTATAAAAGCGATTGTTAGATAGGGCGCTCTAGTTAACTTGTTTGAAACAAAATGCAATAATGTAGCATGTTGACGGAAAGTAGGTTCATTGTTTCCACTTTGTGAAAATCAAATTAATTTTCTTTTATTGCTTTTATATGAATTGTACGGATTTTTCAAAAACCATATTGCAAAATGATATAAGTGGAAAATTTGCAAACTTTGACAGAAAAAAAAGTATATATATATATATTATATATATATAAGTATATATTTTTCTAAGCATGAATAATGCCTAAAACAACGCTATAAACTTAACCAAATTTCTTTAAAGAAAAAAGTGGAGTAAAATAAAATCTTCTTTGCATTGGTTAACAATTTTGTGAGGTTCTACCATGGAAACTAATTTTGGTAAATACGAGTTTGAGATGTGCTTTAATTCTCATGATTTTTAAAACCATAATGGTGACACTTTTTAAATTAAAAAAAAATTAATATTAAACAATAAGAAAAATGTTTAATTACATTTTCTTTAATCAGTTTTAAATTAAAGAAAATCTAATATTCAAATAAACATGTCAAATTAAAGAAAGAAAATATTTTGAGAAGAAAAATCTTTACATATGCCTATGTAAAGAAGAAGGAAAAACTAAATAATAAGCAGATAAGCAGATTTTTGATGAGTAGCAGTTAACTATAGATATGTAAGTTACATCAAAGAAATTACAATTATACGCAGTTACTATTATTTAGAATTCTAACCAGTAGGCCCACAATCTTATTAGTTTAATATTAAACTGTTTACTTACGTTTATATAAACATTTAAAAAAATGTACAATACTTTGATTGTAATTTCTATAATTTAGCCATTAAATGTGAATTAAAATGAACCACTGATTTTTTTTTTAAATTGAGGAACAGAGATGAGCGGAAGTGTAAGTATGCTTACGCAGCGATAAAAAGTTAAATATTTAGAAAATTTACAGATCTTTCTTTTTGCTTCGCATTTTGAAATACTCTTATTTTCGGGTTTAACTATGGCATGAGAGTTTTTTCTTCTTTATGCTTGCGCGTTATCGTGATGGTGGGTGAGAGAACCACACCCTTTCAGACCCGAGCTAGTCGAGGAAAACATGCCGACGACACTTACCATCCGAATTTTTTTTTTTCTTATTTTCTTGAACTAATTTGAGAAACAGCGCGTAACAACCAAAATCCAAGGCTGCATTTTTTCAGAATTTTTTTTTATGATTATTTTTCTACTGCAATATTTGAAGGAAAAACTAATTTTTCTTCACATTTTGCATCGCTTAACAATAATTTTATCAATTGTAAAAGCTCACTGTGTGAAGGAAGTTGCTTGAATTTAGAAAGAAGTTCTCTTAAGTAGAGGGGGACAAGTAAGGGCTATTTTTTCTCTTTTTATACCCCCCTGATGTAAAATAAATAAACTCCAATGCTTTTCAAAAAACTAACAGATAAACTATTGAAACTGTTTTTTCTCCAATTACATGTAAACTATAAAAGATATCGCAAAATTTGTAACATTTTTGAAATCAGCATTGCCAAATTTGTGTAAATTGATACCAATTGTGAAATAAAGTCTCAACCACATCTCACCTTTGTATGGGAGGTAGGCGTGTAGTGACTTAACACCAACACACATTAACAACAACACATAAGAAACACTATACATAATGTTACCAACTATACTTACTTTGTAAGTATCATACTTGTTTTCAGCTTCATATACTCAATACATACTTTTAAGATTTATACTTATTTATGCTTACTTTTTGTTAATTTAAATGTTCGAAAAATTTAAATTGGAAGAGGTTTTAAAAATATATCAGGGTAATTCACGATTTTGTTGCATCGTTGCAAATGCGATTTTGCAAGAGAAGATTTTTGTGAACACACCATATTGCAAATTCATATCAATGCGTTTTGTTTTTGTAAAAGCTCCTAATTTTGCATTTGCAACGATGCAACAAGATCGTGAATTTCCCTATTGCAGAGATTCTTAAACTGCGGTCCGCGGACCCCTGGGGGTGCATTTACCTTTGTTCAAGGAATGCCCAGCATCTAAATGTTTCCACTCTTTGACAACATCATCAATTTTTGTAAATTTCAATTTGAGCCTACAAGGTGCAGCTTCAAATAAATTTAAAGTTGAAGATATAATAGAAGCGATTATAAAAAAATAGAATTATATTAAAATCGCATTCAAAAGTGTGTTTATGAGTCTTTTCCAACACTCGGCGATTTTATAGAATTTTCTAATAAAGAGCTCTATAATGAAACGCGGCTGCTTTTTGTCGAACATTTAATGGCTCTAAAAAGCAGCTTCAGGACAGGCCTGATTCTGGCAATGACTGCTTCTGGGATCCATTCAACACAGATGTTAGTAATGCTAAGCAATTATCGACATTAGACCAAGATATGCTCGTGGATATCTCTTCCGACACGGTTTTGAAACTAAAGTTAAATAAAATTGAACTAGCTAACTTTTAATTACTCCTAAAATCCGATTACCCTGCATTTGCAAATAAGGCCCTCCAAAACTTGATTCCGTTTTGTACGAAGTATTTGTGTGAACAGGCTTTTTCGGTACTATTATATATGTATGTTCTAAATCAAAAAATAGAAACAAGCTTAACGTAGAACCAGACCTGAGGATGAAACCTTCGAATATAGAGCAGGGTTCGCAAAATATCACTCACGAATGCTCATTCCTTACTTTTTCTCACTCATGCGAATTTTGTGTTGTGATTTCTCGTGAGCTAGAGTTGTTGTTGTGTCTATTTATCAAAGAGTAATTTTCATCAAATGAGGAACGCAATGTGAGTTTTCACTTGATGTTTTCAATTGAAGTGAATGACACTGATAAATACACACAACAACAACCCTAGCTCACGAGAAATCGCAAAACAGAATTCCCATGAGTGAGAAAAAGTAAGGAATGAGCATTTGTGAGTGATATTTACATTTTTTTCTAAGAATACATACTTACTTATACTTATTTTTAAGTATTATACTTACTAATACTTACTTTTCAGTGTTCTTAGAAAAAAATATACTTATTTTGCATTAACATGAGTTGGTAGCATTAACTATACACAAAAACAACTTAAAACAATATTTATTATAAATTTTTAAGAATTAAAAAATTTGTTTTATATGTTAAAAAAATTAAAATTCAATATAAAAAATATCTTCAAAAAATTAAAAATGTAAATTGTTAAAGTATAGAATTTAAAATTTAAAAATAATATCAAAAATAAAATATAATAAAAAGATAAGAATCTATACATCTTCCCACACCCACACACAACCAAGAAGATCATACATTACTCCATACACATTTTTCTTTTCAACACAATATTTTGATTATTATGTAAATTATTAAATTATTATGTAAAGTATAATAATCAAAATAAAGACTTAACTATGAATAAACTGCAAACGTAGCGTGTCATAAAGTCATACACAAACAACACAGGGGTGTCCGTTGACCGATTTCTTTAATATTCACGAGTTTTTGTTGTTTTAACCCAAAAAACGTCTGTGCCAAATTTCAAGACTCTAGCGCTTTTTCTACTGTTAATGGCCACCTTTTTTGGTTTTTCTCTAATAACTTGAAAACTATAAAAGATATCGCAAAATTAGTAATTTTTTTAAAATCAGCATTGCCAACTTTATATGGGAGGTAGGCATGTCCGTGAACAGATTTTTTTCATGTTCACAAGTTTTTGTTGTTTTAACCCAAAAAACGTTTGTTCCAAATTAATGTTAATGGCCACTCTTTTTAGTTAGTAACATTTTTGAAATCAGCATTGCCAAGTTAAAGGGAGTTAATACCCATTTTGAAAAAGGTCTCAACCACATCCCAACTTTGTACGGGAGGTAGGAGTGTCCGTGAACCGGTTTTTTTTTCATATTCACAAATTTTTGTTTTTTTCACCTTACAAACATCTGTACCAAATTTCAAGAGTCTATATATGCCCGCCGTTTCATACAAACCCATCCACTGTGCAGCAGAGGTACCTAAAAGCAGGGTTAAAGTAAATCGATAAAAACCTATGCAATAAAAATTTTTTCCAAATTATTTTTTTTTCGCCTTTTGTTGAATGTTTGCTCTATGCATTGATGTCAGTTTGACAACAGTAAGTGGTAATAGCAAGGAGCTATAGCCATTCCAATCGAAATTTAAGAGAAATTCATGTAGTGGCATTGACAATTTCATATGATAGTGTATTAAGGTGAATATAGTGAAATTAAAAAAGGAGTAGATCTATTAAACAACAAAAACTAAAGGTCTACTTGAGTAGAGACGATGCATTCTCTCCTAATATGGGCTATTATCATGGAATGGGTGTAATGGATATTTTAATAAAAGCTAATTATTACAAGGATTATTAATGCAATTTTCATTACATTAAATACTTTTGAATGGATTACAAAATTTTGTAATACATTTTGTATTAAATTTTAATACATACATAAATATTATATTTGATTTTTAAATACATGATGTATTATATTGTAATACTTCAATGTTGAACTTTCATTTTACGTTGTTGTCAATATAAATAAACTTTTAGCCAATCAATAAATAGCACTACGTCGCACAGTGTATCACTTTCATAGTAGCCGCGACCAAAAATAGTAAACGTTGTTCAATTGTACTGAAATTTGGTATATGATGTTTTTTGGCATAATTAAAAAAAAAATAGAAAAATCATCAAAACCGGTCCATTGACACGCCTACCTCCCATATAAAAAAAAAATTTATTTGCTTTAAGTTCGTTATTTTTGACACTAGAAAGACTAAATATGGTGTGTGATGTTTTTTTGGCATAATTAAGAAAAATTAGAAAAATCATAAAAATCGTTCCATTAACACGCCCTCCTCCCGTATAAAATAAAACTTTTATTTGCTATAAGTTCGTTATTTTTGACACTAGAAAGATTAAATTTGGTATGTGATGTTTTTTTGACATAATTAAAAAAACTTAGAAAAATCTGGCCATTGCCACACCCACCTTCCATATAAAACTAACCTATTAATTAATTTAATATCGTTTTTTTTTTGTACACTAGAAAGTTAAATTTTATATGTGAGATCGTAGTAACATAAGTATTTAACATTATTCAAAAAATGAGCAGTTTTCCGATAACAATGAAAGCCGGTAACAACGAAGAAATATATTTTATTATTTTATTTACACATTGGAACACAGCTGTCAAAAGAAAATCAAACGTTACAGAATCATTATCAAGTTGGAACTTGAAATTACGCGGTTCGTTGCGATTTGAATAAAAGTGCAACTTCCCGACTGTTTTTTAATTATTATTTTGAATTTTTTTTATATTAAAGTTCATAATCAGTGAAAATCTGATTTGCAATTAGTGTTTCTGTATTTTCTTTGCATATAATATCGAAATACTTACTATAAATATCCCAAAACCGTGTGATGTAAATTTACATCATCATGCAGTAACATATCTTTAATTGTACGGCAAAAATTTGTACTGAGTAAATTTGTATTATATGTTGTTTTTTTTAGAGAGGTCTAAAACGTAGAACCTGCGTTTTTTTTTATTTTTTTCATCTGGCAGTTATCAATTCCTCGATTTTGTACGAAAATAATACCCAGAAAAAGTATATACCAAAAATAGTTATACTTACATGGGGCCAGTTCAGAAATGGAAAAGCCCCTGTGCTGTACAACAAAGGAACCACTAAAGATGCTAAAAGAGGGTATACGGGCAGTAGTGCCCTAGAACAAGAATTGCAATCAAAAAAGGAAAGGTTCTTCAGCTCCTCCTCCTCCTCCTAAAGACATAACGGAAAATGGGTTTGAAGACTGGCAAAAAGTAGGTGGTTCACTTTAGTGCAAATATCCTAAAAGCCAAGGGGACTCCACAACCTCATGCCGTAAATGTAGGGTGAATCTACGGCCAAAAACTGTTTTTTTAATTACCATAAGAAATAAAAGTGACCAACACAAATTTGATAATGAACTTATTTAGTACTGAGCTCAACAAGTAGATTTGCATGATGATGGATATTTCCAGCATACTGTTTTTTAATAATTTTATACCATTTAGTTCAAGTAGGATTTTTTTAAATATTTTTCCATTAATCTAGAGCACAAATTACATCACTGTGATTTATTTCCCAGAAAAAGAAAAAATCATGCAAAGAAGGGTTAAGCAAATAAAAGGTTAATTTTATATGGGAGTTGGGCGTGGCAATGGCCTGATTTTTATGATTTCTCTAATTTTTTCTAACTTATGCCAAAAAAAACATCAAACAAGAAATTTAATCATTCTAGAGTCAAAAATAAAGAACTTAAAGCAATTAAAAGGTTAATTTTATATGGGAGGTGGGCGTGGCAATAGCCAGTTATTGTTATTTTTCAAAATTTTCTTAATAACGCCAAAAAAACATCATATACCAAATTTCATTACAATTGAACAACGTTTACTATTTTGGGCGCTGTTACTATGGAAGATACACTGTGAAAAATGTTGAAAAAAAGTTAACTTGGCGCACCCTAACGCAAGAAAATTCTTTTGATTATGATTTTACATAGCTTTATACGTTATTTAACGCTGGAACCTCAAAAGTGGTTTTAGGTGTATTTTAATTTTCTTCTTCTAAAGTTTTTAATGATCTTGCGATTTTGTGAGTAAACCTAACTATTTTAATATAGCAGAATTTTACATTTGTTTACAGTGTAAGCAATTTTATTAATATTTCTAGATTGGAAAAATTCTATATTTTTTTTTCATATATGACATGTCTATATTTGCTCATGAAATCTTCTTCGGAAAGGGTACAAAAGTGTGGGATAGAAAAAAAGCCAACATACAGAGGAAAAGTTGAATTTGATACTGTATATTTAATAAAGCATAACTTTTTAAGTAGATAGAGCATTTTAATAAAATTTTGGGATTTTCTTATTTGAAGTATGTTCTTTTAATCTGCATAAAAATGTAAGTCAAAAAATTTGTTTCATTTTTACCATTTATGGCCGCACCTGTTACACTGTGCGTCGGCTGATGTCGTTAAGCTGCGCATGCAACCATTGTATTAAAAGGGAATCAGATTCGAATCCCATTTGAAATGAATTTTTTAAATATAATTGTTAATACAAACGAGTATTAAATTTTAATACAAATTTGTTTTTTTTTTACAATTCTGGTGTAGTCATATATGTATGTAAGCCCAAAAGTATTAAAATAATCCAAAATTTCTAACCGTGTAGTTGGTCAGCTGCAAAATTTCAACAATTTTTTTTTCGAAAATTATTCTCAAGATGAGGAAAGACATTTTCCATCATACGCATTGATATTAACTTACTCTAATAAACAATTATAGGGCGAGAATCTACAGATATGTCGCCTCCGTTACCTGTCCATTTCCCTCTTTCAATACAGGAAGCGATTTTCAAATAGCAGTGGTATGCTCGTGCACCTTATTGTCGCGGAGTATATGTTTACAAAAATCCTCCCTAAAACTGAAAAAATTGCTTGTAATTCCAGTAATTGTCCGCTGCGTGCATGAAACTCAGTAAATTGTACTGAACCATTTGTAATTTTTACTGAATTTACATTAATTTTTACACAGCTCTCAGTAATTTATATTGTGACACACATTAAAATTTACTGAAATACTGAAAGTAAAATTTCATGTAGATTACAGTATAATTTCATACACATCCGATGAAAAATTACTGAGAATTTTCTTTTTTATTTTGTTTTTAATGCAATGAATTCTAATTAACACTATAAATATTTGTTTGGTATTGTTTTTATAAAAAAAATTAGAAAATTCGTATTATTTGCTGGTATTTAATAACCCACCATCATTGCTCATAATTCGTGCATGACAAAGATATCATCACGATCAAACAACTTACAAGCATTCATGCTTTACATTAGACCATACCTCAAAAAAAAATAATTTCGAAAGTAATTACGAAAAAAAATTTTTTTTTTTGGACGAAAATAGAGGTCGCGCATTTTAGAAAAACATCATATCTTCGGCATTTACAGTCCGATCTTAAAGTATGATATATCAATGTTTTTGTCTTGAGCAGACCAACTTGATCTAATGATCCTTGCCATCAAGTGCCCCGTTTTTGAACTTACCCACCATATCTCAGTTTTTACCATCCTAATGTACCACCCTAATATCAGAAAATTAAAGCTTGTAAAAAGTCATTAAATTTTTCCAACTGAAGTAATTCGATTACTCCATTAGAACTATTTTTAAAAATGTTTTTAAAGTTTTTTACCGAACGTAGGGGTCCCCTTATTAAATTTTTCGCCATATCTTCGGTATTTAGAATCGGATCTTAAACATGATTTTTTTGTCTCCAGGAGACAAATTTTTTTGGCTTCAAAGGTCATTGACTTTAAGAACACACCAGATCTACAGCATGAATTAAAAAAATTAAATAAAGTATATTGGAGCCGTTGCCCAGCATCTCGAAAAAGCCTACCGTACGGTAAAATTTCATTCGCTCTTCTTATCATTTAAACAAAACATGGAGCTTTTATAGTGAGAAAACTTATTTATGTATGTTAAGACTTTAATTTATTTATCAAGTTACTTTTCTCTAAGCTCTACTGTTGTCTTTTTATCTAGTTTTACAGTGGCATCAAATTCGTTATAAAAAGCATAGAATTTTAATCGACCATATTTCGACGTGATTCAAGTTTGCTGTATATCTGGCGGCTCTCGAGCTTAGATAAAATATGGCCCATACAAAACATCATATTCATCGGTAACCGCCATTGCAGATTCATGTACTACTTGAACAAAACGCTCCGTGTTTTGAGAAAGGAATGGATAAGCTGTGAAAACAATTAAGTTTAGCAAAGAAAGCTATGAAATAAAGTTATTTTCTTGCACTAACCTGGTAAAGGGCCGTTCAAGTGTTACGTAATGCAATTTTTGAAGATATTTGACCCCCCCCTCTCCAATGTACCGGAAAGTCATTTTAGCGACTTCTGTTATGTTTTAGTCGCGTTAATAAATATTACAAGAGATTTTTAACTCGCAGCGTAACGCGATGTTCGAACCCCTCCCTAAGTGCGTTACGTACGGTTGAACGGCCCCTAATTTGATTGTTTCTTTTGAATAATGTAATGTTTCCAGCTGGTCTTGCGTGAAGAACTGCATGCATGGCGGCTCAGTCACTTCGAATTTGAGCCAATTGATCATATCATTCTCAAAATTTATAAAATGATCTAATTGTGGACCAAACATTTGACGAATGCATCCTGCTGCTTCTTTGCGGGCGGCTAACATCTTCTCATAGCCATCTGAATGTACTTGCGGATTTGGGCAGGCTCGTATGGTAAAAGGCGGCAAATATTGGCGGAAACTTTGAAAAAAAAAAATTCATTGGTGGGAATTGAATTTCCCGCCTATTTCGTTGCCACACCTACCCACATTATAAGGGAACAATGTCATTATAACTGAACATTGGTGATCGATCGGCTAGTGAAAAACTACTTGAGATCAAAACTGGTTGCAGAACGATTGAACGCACTTGCTTTGTTAACAATAGAGTCAGATTTGCTCATGTCTTCAGATTGTGATGACATTATCAATGACTCTATCATCCGAAAATCAAAACGTAAAACTTTAAACTAATAAGCAATAATTTTTCCACAAAAACCAATCGCATGCGTAATGGTAATTGTTGAATGACATAGGTCATATACTTACATACTTCATGACTATAAGGCTACTGACTGTAATAAAATAAAATATTTGCTCTCAGAAAAGTGCATTTTATTGATTGAAAAGCTTTTCGTACCAAACTTATTCCACCATTACACTATGGGCCCGCTGACTACTTTTGCTGGCCAAAACCTATTTTTTCACACTCTGTTATTGTTTTTTTGTTGTTGTAATTTATTAGAAAATACTTCAGCGCACACAAAAATGCACATGGTTTTTGTAAATACTAACTTCCAGTTTAACAGCAAACCATGAAAGTTTAGCTTTCTGAGTAAAATTGTGAATACAATTTTGTGCGTGTTTTTTTAAGGTTTTTAAAATATCATTTATGCTTGAAAAAAAAAAATTAAAAAAAAAGTAAAACATGGAAAAGAAAGGTGGTAAGTACTTTAATGTCTATATATAAAACTTTTCAAAAAAAGATCTGGTGCAGTGAAAAAATTAGTTGTTTAATGCAACCAATAAAATAATTATGATTTTTTAATTCTTAAGTTGGCTTGCAAAATTTTGCCCAAGTTTGCCCAACCTAAAACAAAAAAAAAATAATAATTTGGGATGTGATAAGTCTATTTTAGCATGTTTTGTGTTGCGATTTTTAAGAAAACCACTTTTTTCCAGGCAACTACTGCTTCAAAAATTCCGAAATTTTTCGAGTTTAAAAATGTATTTTTTTATCAAAAGGGTTGAAAGGTTTAAGGTTTTCATCTAAATTTCATGAAACATAGTTTAATTTGAAAGCAAAATGTATAACAAGTCTCGAAAGCTCCCTTACACAACGTTTCATACAGATAAAATCAAATTTTCAAATTTTAGCCGCCATACTGGGTCCGCCATTTTGAATTTATAATTTTTGGCATCAAATTCAAAAACCGGGACCTCAAGAGCCCTCTTACACAGCGTTTCATACAGATAAAATTAAATTTTCAAATTTTGGCCGCCATACTGGATCCGCCATTTTGAATTTTTGATTTTTGACATCAAATTCAAAATCAGCGACCGCGAAAGCCCCCTTACACAGCGTTACATACAAATAAATTGACATTTTCAAATTTTGGCCGCCATACTGGATCCGCCATGTTGAATTTTGAATTTTTGACATCAAATTCGAAATCAGCGACCTTATGGAGCCTTTCAGAATTTTGGCCAGAAAAAGTTGTCAGCGGGCCCATAGTTTTGAAGGAGGAGGGGGGAGGCGCTAATTTTAGCAACTGCCTAGGGCGGCAAATTTCTAAATCCGGGCTTAGATTTGGGTTCGTTATCATTATAACAAAACATTTAATTAAATTTTATAACTTTAGTGGAATAAAATATAGACGCCTTTCCAACTGATATGTATCTCACAGGTAAATGAACAGCAATAATAAAATACATTAAGAGAGTAATAATGGTATTATTCCAACTATCATTCGATTAGAAATCATTTTAGCACTACTAATAGTACAGTCATTTGGTTAAAAAAAATGAGGTTACCTGGAAAGTTTTCCGGAAATTTTGAAAATTGGTAATTTTTATAGATTTTGATGTGCTCTTTCCGAATTTCAATTTTGCGACCTCGTATCTTTGCCGCTCGCGCCACCATATTGGAAAAATGGCGCCAAAATTCAGTTTTTTGATAATATCTCCTTTCCGACTCATTTCACAATAAAAACATATACATATGTACATATATACAAAACGAAACTAGAGAAAATTGCCTACAATTTATGTTTTCGTCTTTTTTTTTGTAAAATCAATAGTTTTGGGGTACGAGCGCCGCAAAGTGTACTTCCACATACGTTTTGGCCAAAACACTCATTTCCACACCACCTTGAGGTAGAGTAAGCGGCGCGTTTTTTTATCGTGGTATCCCCAGTAGGCCTAATCCATATGCAACTTAGTATACCAAAGTTGAGTGCATTCTTCTTCGATTCGTTGTTCTTGATGGACCAGGTGGTGCGAGTTCATTGTTTTAGAACCGATTGAAACGTCAAAGACCGAAAGACCGACCCGCGATTGGATTATCATCTTCGATCTCGATATCATCATACGTTTGCTCGGAAGTAGTGAAATGAGTCGGAAAGCGATAGTGTCAAAAAACTGATTTTTGCCGCCATTTTTCCAATATGGCGGCGCGAGCGGCAAAGATACGAGGTCGCAAAATTGAAATTCGGAAAGAGCACATCGAAATCTATAAAAATTACCAATTACACTAGTTTACACAAAAAAAGATCTGGTTTCTCATAAAACTTTTACGATGTATTTTGAAGCGTAGATTCCAAAAATGCCAACCATTTTTTTTTCTTAAGAACCGTTTTCGAGATATCCCCAAAAACCCCGTTTTTTGGCACTTTTTTCATTTATTTGCCCATATCTCCATCCAATTTTTTTCGACTCAAATACAATGTACACCATTCTAAAGAAATTTTTGTCTTTTTCTAATGATATGCTGATTGAGTAAATCGAATAAGATTTTCCGGAGTTACAAGCGATCAAAGGTCATAAAAAGTAACTTTTTTGGTCATTTTTAAAAGTCACAAAATTTCAATTGCTCCGTTTGAATACAAAAATATTAGCTTAAATTTGTTTTAAGGTTTAAAATGAAAGATTATTCTTTTATAAATATTTTAAGTGTAATTTGGTCCAAGTCGTTCAAAAACTGTGAGTGCTATTTCAAAATCAATGAAAATAGGTAATTTCCATATTTTCATGAATTTCCGTATATAGCCCATTGACTATGTAATTAAATAACGAACTGATTCTTTAAAGATATCGTATTATCTTATATGTTCAATTGCACCCTATAAAAGATAAATCCAAAAGTACTATTAAATTTAAGCTTTGACTTTTGAGGACGGTGCATATTTGTCCCATTTTAATTTTTTAATTGTAACTCAGAAACTATACATTTTGGATAGATACTGATTACCTGATTTTTTGTAGGGAATAAAGTTTCCTATCGAAATGGCACTTTATAAAGTCAAAAAATTTATTTTTTCACCAAAATAACTTTAAAAAACTATTTAAAAAAAACAGAAAAAATTTAATTTTTTTAAATTTTTGGGAATAATTTTTTTTCTGAATTGAACTAGGGATTTTTTTAGAACAAAAGCGAAAGCTGACGTTATTTTCGTCAAAATGGTGTCTAATAAAAGTAGTTTCTGATGAAAATTGGCTGAGATATAGACGTTCAAAGTTGCCTACTTTTGTATGATTTTACAAATTTTTACTTTTACACCATGCTAGTTTCAGTTTTTACACACAAAAATATTTTTTATTCAATAAAAAAGTTATTTTCAGCTTATCAATGATAATTATAAAGGTATTTATTCAAAATTTCGATATAAAATATATGATCTTAGATATGAAGAAAGCAGGGTTTGAAATTGCTGAACTATTTTTTAGGCTATTGCTTTTGCTTAGCTGCGACTATGAAAAAATATGAAGCAGTAGCAACAGTCGAAGCGACGAATTTAAAATCCCAACTGTCTGCTGTGCTTAACTTCGTTTTCATGCATAAGTTGTAGCAGCAGCCGAAGTTCTTGTACGAAAGGAGATCGCTGTTGCTATAGTAGTACTCGTTTATTTCAAAATGTTTGCTTCGGCTGTTGCTACGCATTTAACAAGAGAACGAAGCAATAGCAAAAGAAAACGATTGAAAAGCATCTTAGCTTCTGCTTCTACAGGGGATTTTCGTGTTTTGATCACCGAAGATCAAATTTTTTTGAAAAAACATATTTTTTTATTACATGGTCGCTTATGGTAACAACACTATACATTTATATTATAGGCGGAGAGCCCGCCGTAGAAAAGTCGAGTGTATAAGATTACAGGATAAGATTTACGGGAAGAATATCAATTTTATTTTGCAAAACTAACCAACCAGTTTTGCCTTCCTGAAAATGCCCGAATTTTAACCAATTTTGTTGTTATAATTAAAACTGTAATATATTACAGCTCGAAATGTATGCCAAATGATAGAACTCGTAGAGGCCTAAGTATAATATGTATATTAGGTTGCATGTCCGACGTCCCAAACATGGGTTTTCACTGATTTTTTGGGTCAATTTTAATTAATGAAGATAACAGCTTGAAATGTGTGCTAAATGATAAAGCTCAAAGAGCCTAAACAGAATATATAGTTTTGCCTTGTCGAATCATGTAGGGGAGAGGGGGGCTAGTGTGGACTGGGGGCTAGTGTGGACAACTTCAAAATCTCGCGCCGTTTTGAATCGATGTTTTCCGTTGAACTTTTTTTAAGTGGGCCTTTGCACTCTCCATTGCCAAAAAAAATTCGTTTGTATACAGTTCACCGTTTCATTGTAATGAGACCAGACGTGTTTAGCGCAGCAAAAAGTAAATTTTTTGTTTTTTCTCAATTTCAGTGATACTCAGAAATTACTTATTATTATGCTAAAGTGTAAATACATAATACAACTTAAGTGTTTAATCAAATAATTGAAATTATTTTTAATAAAATTTACCGTAAGTTTAAAAAAAAAATATTTTTATGTAAGAAAACACAAAGGGGCTAGTGTGGACAGTTGAAATGAGGATTGTGTGGACATGTCCAACCAAGCCCCGAAACACCTGAGAAGACAAACGAAGAACCTCTTAAAAGAAAAAATGCACAAGAAACAGTCGCTTTAAATAGTGGCAAAGATGACACAACCATAACAATTGCTGGGAACATCTCGATCTGCAAGTAATATCAAATATGACATAAATTTCTCCAAGTTTAACATGGGATAGAAGTAAATTTTTAATTTTTATTGAACTGTATTATTTTCTTAAAAAAAAAAAAATATAGTATTTGACCTCTTTTTTTAAGTTTCTGATTCAATTATCAAGTTTCTATTGGTGTCCACCACAGCCTCCCCGCTGGCTCCATCTGGGTAGCTATCTCTGCATCCGCTGAGATAGTGAGCGAATGTGTGCAGCGCGTCCTCCCTGGAAGTAAAATGGGTTGTGCGCAGGGTTTGGTACCCGCCACGTAAAAAAAAGAATCCAATGAAAACTAAAAAAGCCTCGGATAAAGAACCCCTCAATGTTGACGACCACTGCAAACGAAAAAAGGACTATGATTTAAGGATATGCACCTGGAATATCCGGACCCTCAATAGGGAAGGTGCCTCTATCGAATTGGCGGATGCCCTCAAAAAAATTAAGGCTGATATCACCGCCATCCAGGAAATAAGATGGATAGGACAAGGTTGCTCTAACCAAACAAGTTGCGATATCTACTACAGCTGCCATGCGGAGAGGCGCGAATTAGGATGCGGATTCGTTGTAAGCAAGAGACTTCGCCACCATATCTCCAGGTTTACGCCTGTGAACGAAAGGTTGGCTACGATCCGCGTCAAAGCTCGATTCTTTAACATCAGCTTGATTTGCGCGCACGCCCCGACGGAGGAAAAGGACGATGTTGTCAAAGATGCCTTCTACGCGAGACTCGAGGAAGTATATGACCGCTGCCCGGCCCACGATGTTAAGATTGTACTCGGGGATTTCAACGGAAAGGTCGGAAGAGAAGGTATATTTGGCCCCACTGTCGGTCAGTTCAGCCTCCATGAGACCACCTCAAACAACGGTCTACGGCTGATTGACTTCGCCGCGGCGCGAAACATGGTAGTAAGTAGCACCAGATTTCAACACCTCGACATCCACAAGGCCACTTGGCTGTCCCCTGATCAGAAAACACAAAACCAAATCGATCATGTTGTGATCGACGGAAGGCATGCTTCCAGCGTGCTAGACGTTCGTACGTTCCGTGGAGTCAATATTGACTCCGATCACTATCTTGTTGCAGCCAAGATACGCATGCGGCTGTGCAATGCAAAGGATGTACGCTCTGGTATGCAACGAAAGCTGGACGTCGCTAAACTGCAATCACATCGGACGGCCGAAGCCTATTCCGCTCACCTCTCAGAACTGCTCCTTCAACCTGACTCTCTACCCGATGATGCCGGTGGACTTTGGGCGCATATTTCCCGCTCCATGCGCTCTGCCGCTGAGGAAGTAATTGGTTTCCGACGCCCACCTCCGCGAAATCAATGGTATGACCAGGAGTGTCGCGAAGCTACTGCAGTGAAAAACGCCGCATACAAAAGAACACTGCAGTCAGCCGCAACGCGAGCCGTACGCGAAAACTACCGGGAAAAGAGAAAGGAAGAGAGGCGCCTTTTCAGACGCAAGAAACGAGAGCAGGAAAGGCGTGAGCATGAGAAACTCGAAGTGCTACGAGGCAGGAATGATGCTCGAAAATTTTACCAACAAGTCAAGCGTCTGACCCAAGGTTTCAAGCCCGGAGCATCTACCTGTAAAGATGAACACGGAAATCTGGTTACGGATACGCAAGGTACACTGAGATTATGGAGGGAACACTTTTCCAAGCTGCTTGCTGGCGATGACTCCACCAATCCCGCCTTTGGAGAAACTAACCCGATGCCACCAATCAACGACGATGGTGTGGACGTACCACCACCTAGCCATGACGCGGTACGAGTTGTGATACAGCGACTTAAGAACAACAAAGCGGCCGGTGCTGACGGCCTGCCTGCTGAATTGTTCAAGAACGGTGGCGATGAGCTGATATGGTGCATGCATCAACTCATCTGCAAAATATGGCTAGCAGAAAGCATACCCGACGATTGGAATCTCAGTGTCCTTTGTCCTATACTGAAGAAAGGTGACCCTACAATTTGCGCAAACTACCGGAGAATCAGTCTTCTTGCCATCTCATACAAGGTCCTGTCGACCGTACTGTGTGAAAGACTTAAGCCGTTCGCCAACACACTGATTGGGCCTTATCAGTGCGGCTTTAGACCTGGTAAGTCCACCATAGACCAGATCTTCACACTACGTCAAATCCTGGAAAAAACCCACGAAAAACAGATCGATACCCATCATCTTTTTATCGATTTTAAGGCTGCTTTCGATAGCCCGATACGGGATTGCCTGTATGCCACCATGTCTGAGTTCGGTATACCTGCGAAGCTAGTGCGGCTTTGCAGAATGACGTTGAGCAACACATCCAGCTCCGTCAGGGTAGGAACGGACCTCTCCGAACCATTTGATACCGAACGAGGTTTCAGACAAGGCGATCCACTATCCTGCAACCTCTTCAACTTTTTGATAGAAGGGGTGTTGCGAAAAGCCAGTGTACATCGTAATGGCACTATTTTCTACAAAAGTGTCCAGCTCCTTGCATATGCCGATGATATTGATATCATTGGACGTTGTAAGCGAGATGTTACTGCTGCATTTTCTGCTATCGAAAAAGAATCAGCGAAGGTGGGTTTGACGGTGAACGAGGGCAAAACAAAGTATATGCTGTCCACAAGCAGGGAGACGCGGCGCATTGGATCCAACATTGCTGCGAACAGCTATACTTTCGAAGTTGTCAAGGAATTCACCTATCTTGGCACCGCCGTGAACACTCAAAACGATATCAGCTTGGAGATAAAGCGAAGACTCACTCTTGCTAATAGGTGTTACTACGGTCTCAGTAAGCAATTGAGTAGTAGAGACCTCTCTCGCCCGACAAAACTGACACTCTACAAGACGCTCATCTTACCCGTGCTACTCTACGGTGCAGAAGCATGGGTTGTGTCGCAGACCGATGCAGCCACACTTGGGGTGTTTGAGAGAAAAATTCTTCGCAAAATCTTCGGTCCTGTTCGCGTCGGCGACGACTACCGTATTCGAATGAACCATGAACTGTACGAGCTCTACAATGACATCGACATAGTCAAGCGCATCACTATCCTACGTCTGCGCTGGCTGGGACATGTTGTGCGTATGGACGAAGAAGCTCCGGCGAAAAAGGTGTTTGATGCGGAAGCCGCTGGGCGACGACGGAGAGGAAGACCATGCCTCCGATGGAAAGACCAAGCCGAAGAAACCCTATCCACGCTTGGTGTGCCTGATTGGAGAAGGCGCGCGCGAAGCAGAGGCGCCTGGAGAGAGCTTTTGAGGTCGGCCGTAACCCGGTAACGGGTTGTTATGGCCACCCAAGTAAGTAAGTATTGGTGTCCACATTAGCCCCTAGTAAAATCAATGGTTGTGGACAAATGTAAGCTCTTTTTAAAATAATTTAAAAATGCGTTTACGAAAATAAAAAATTGTAACTGTTGATGCAATTATGAAGGTAAGAGGTATAAGTAAAAAGCTAAAAATAACTTTATTACAAAAAAATAAATATCTACACATACAATTTTATAATTATGTCAAAATTGTCCACACTAGCCCCCCCTCCCCTCCTCATGGGTTTAGACCCGTTTTTAGGGCCAAATTTTCTTAAATGAGTGGCAACCCATGTTTGGGACAGGATTTGACAAGGCAACTCTATATATTCTAATTAGGCTCTTTGATCTTTATCATTTGACACACACTTCAAGCTTTTATCTTCATTAATGAAAATTGACCAAAAACCGGTGAAAACCGATGTTTGGGACATGATTCAACAATGCAACCCCAGATATTATATTTAGGCCTCTTCGACTGGTTGGGTAGTTTTGCAAAATTAAATTGATATCTTTCCTGTAAATCTTAACCTGTAATCTTATACACTCGACTTTTCTACAGCGGGGTCTCCGTCTATAAGTAAACTTTACTTACACTCCATACAACCACTTTGCACTTCACAATACAACTGACTGTGCACTGCAAATAGCCGAAGTTCAGTTGCCGAGCTGAACATATAGCGAAAGCACAGTCAGGGTTCGCTTCAACATTTTTTCTATTGCTTAGCTCGACTTCGCAATTTCCAACAAGCTACAGCTAAGGCCAAAGCGTAAAAACAAAAACATAACTTTGTGGCTTGCTTTAACTTCGTTCTTCTCAAAAATGCATAGCAAGCAGAAAATTCAAAATGTGAAAAGGAATAACTATAGCAGCACAGTTAAACAAAATTTCGTTGCTTTTGCTATTTTTTAGTTAGCAAGTCAAACCCTGGTTATGAAAGAGAAATGATAACGTGAATTGTTGAAAAACAATCTAAAATATCGCGGAGACAAAATTTTACAACTCTCACTTCAATTAATGACATTAGGTCAAAGAAACGGATAAAAATAACTTTTTTGCCTTCAATAACAAACAAATTAAAAGGCATTTTTTAAAAACAAAACATTGAGTTAGTTTTTGCATCGGACGATAAACTAAAACATAAGCTGGGAACAACGAAAGACAAGACAGATGATAACAAGAAAGCTGGCATTTATGAGGTCAGTTGCACTGATTGTTTACAAAAATACGTGGGACAAACAAAACGAAATATAGAGACGAGATTCAACGAACATTTTTCGCACATAAAATACGTAAGACCTAATAAGTCAGCTGTGGCATTACATGCTTTAGAAAATAACCACAGCATAACAATAAACAATGTAAAATTAATAAAGCAAGTACAAAGGGAAGAAAGATTAGACGCGTACGAAAGCATTCATATGCACAAAAGCAATAAAATAATGATGAATACGATGGAGGCACCGAACAGGTCATCTCTGTTTAATTTGTTAAAAGACAATAAATAATATAGTGCAAAGCTTTTCCAAAGTTCAAAGACCAAATTTTGATTTTTGTTTTGTGCTGTGAGTCATGACATACTATGCAGCGGCGTTGTTGTAAGCGGAGTTTTTAAATGTTTTTAAATTTTAAATAATTGTCTTAAGTTTGAACAATTTGTAAGTATTAATGTTTATTAATATAAAATAGATAATTTAATGTATGTTTTTGTATTTAGTAATAAAATATGACCACTGATGATGGTGTTTAATACACCGAAATGTGCATTTGGAAAATGAAAATGTTGTTGTTTTTTTAAATGACTAATTTTTATTAAAAAGGCGAAGGTTATAAAGGCGGTGAAGAATTTTAAATTTGATACCAGTTGCTTCGCGGTATTGTCCTATTTGTTAGTGTTTGACTAATAATAACATAGTCCAATTTTATTGTTGTTAGTTAGTATTTTTTACCTTTTGTAGAATCTATAAATGATATTTTTCTTCAAATTTATATGAGAGCTCATCATTTTGGGAATGAGCAGAAATAATTAAATTTTGTTCGACCTGGCCATCCCTGATCTAAAGGTATGTAGATCTTTATATTTTTTAAAGTTGATAGTTTCAACATCTGCATGATTATTCAGCGTATTCGTCAAAACAGAATTAAACAAATTGATGGCATTATCGAATTGGACAAATTGACTAAGTCAGAAGGGAGACAGCGAGAGAGACTGATGTCTAAGTCCGAGCCATACTCGGCCCAGTCCGTGTTTTTAAAAGTTTTGACAGTCATGGATTGCGTTATAGGTAGCTCCAAATATTCAAATTTCAAAGAGAAAAAAACAGGAAAGTGGTCCGAAAATTATGGAAGAGTACGTATAGAGTAATTGGAGTCGATCAAGTAAATCAACTGAGTAGAGATTAAAAAGTGATCCAGAAAAGAAGAGCTCCTGGCGAAGGACGGTGTAGCTGGAGATAAAATTAATAAAGATGGAAATTGATTCGTTTGCCAATTTTCAATAATTCTTCCATTGATGTTAATCATAGAATCACCCCATGAAGAACTGCGGGCATTTAAATCACCTCCTATGATGGCACCATCAAAAGTCTCTGCTAAATTTTTTATTTTATTTAAATCCTCCAGGAGCGAATTCGTTCTGCAGTTAGAAGGAAAGTATAGAGATCCACATAACAAATTTTTGTTAATACCATGAAATTTAGTATTTATAGAGATAAAAACCCCTGGAAAGTTTAAATTTGACAAATTTATTATGCTGTACCTAATTCCTTTTTTAATGGCTATTGCCATTGTTTATGGTTCAAATGCGTTTCTTGCAGAAAAGCAATTGAAATATTGTTTAGTTGTAGTATTTTTTGCGTTTCAATCCTTCTGCTGTTTTCAACTAGAGATAATAAATTGAATGACAAAAAATTTAATTACATTATTAATTGCAGAGGATAACTTCATTTAATAGCTCCAAGTAAGCCATCTTTTTATCTTGCAAAGAATTGCAGTTATTGATATTTGCAAGGAAACCTTCCAATAATTTTAACTGGCCATGAACGTCCATGCCGAATAGATTATTGGACAGTTTTTAGTCAGTAAGTCAAACCCTGGAAAAAAAGCTCGTATGCTTTAAAATAAACAAATTCCAGAGCTTTGGAGGCGACAGAAAGTGAAAGCATTTTATTGAGGTGACTTTTCACTGAAATATGCGCCTTGGACCCAAGAGAAGAGATGAAACACCTTTTCCGTATAAATCGTCACATTACAAATGAAAACAAAGTGAAATGTCAAACCTTTGAAAAGATTCAAAACATGTAAAGAAAAACTGACTAGTTACAGCAGCGACACTTTTTTCTTCTTATCATTTTTACGAACTCTTGCCGTGTGTGAAATGGCCTATATTTAAAATTAGCAACTTTAAATATGTTTAACCTTAGAACCGTGTTTGGGGTGCTGGAGGCCCCAAACGATTTTCAAAAGAGAATTCATTTTACAAACGTGTACATTTCATTGCTTGAATACACATATAATAACAAACATACATATGTAAATATGTAAAATAAAATTATAGTTTTGGCAGTGACTTCAATGGATTTCAATTGAAAATGAATGCACTCTTTCACAGCTCTGAGTGAGATGTATGCGGTTTCTGCTTTACTTTTCATCACACATTCTTTTTGTCATTTTCGGCAGACGCCAAATGTTGTTCGCGCGAACAACAAAAATAATGCATGTATAAGAAATTATCAGAATACATTGTCAAAAGTAATGTGATGATTAGCGAAGCAAAGATCAAGTACCGCAAACACCGCATATGCAGGTAGCCGATCCCATCGTTGTTTTTTCTTGTTTGTGCGCAGAAGCTTGCTGCTCGTAATTAACGGTAAATGTTTTCTGATGAATTTTGCTATTTATTGAATATACAGTAGGGTGTTTCATTTTTTTCAAAGGTTCTTCAAATTCAAACCTTAAACCGAAATTCGGTTTATTATCAAAAAAAAGTAATTCATGAATTTTTTCCGATTTTTTTGAGGTCATTTACCACTCGCCAATCGCCATTTTAATAAAAAAACTCGCACAATACATTTTTTCCTTTATAATTTTTTTTTCATGACTTCTAAACTAAATTGTTTCTTGTCTAAATATTAAAGAATAATAATATCTTTGGGTTAGGTATCGAAAAAAAGGTTTTTACCTATCTTCTAAGTGTGAAAATTGGAAGAAATGGACAAAACATTGCCTAATATTTTTAAGTAAAAAAGCGAAAAAAGCAAAAATTACGCTAGTTTTTGTCCATTTCTTCCAATTTTCACACTTAGGAGATAGGTAAAAACCTTTTTTTCGATACATAACTCAAAGATATTATTATTCTTTAATATTTAGACAAGAAAAAATTTAGTTTAGAAGGAAAAAATGTATTAAGCGAGTTTTTTTATTAAAATGGCGATTGGCGAGTGGTAAATGACCTCAAAAAAATCTGAAAAAATTCATGAATTACTTTTTTTTTATAATAAATCGAATTTCGGTTTAAGGTTTGCATTTGGAGAACCTTTGAAAAAAAGTGAAACACCCTAATATACAGTCGCGTCTGGATATAGTATACACGGCTTGAAGCAAGATCAAGATCGATAAAATTGTCTACCAAATCTGGCAATGCACAATTATTATATAGTGTCTTGAGGTTCCAAATACCTAATCCGCGAAATCGGATCTACTGATTTACTCGTGTTATGGCCATTTTAAAGTTAGCATTTTGGCCGACACGGTTCGTTTCAAGCAAAGTCAAGATCGGTAAAAATTTTTAACCAAATCTGACAATGTACGATTATTATTTAGTGTTCAGAGGTTCCAAAAACATGATACGTAAAATTGGGCCTGGTCATTTACTGGTTTTATGGTCATTTTAAGATAAAGGCTTTACCGATAATTTTAATAAAATTATGAATCGAACTGTGTAGTTTTTGATGCTTTTAAGATCAAGTGAAGTTTTAAAATACGCTATGATAACTGTTGTTTATGTAGTTTAAGCCGCTGAACACGATGAAGTCACTTATTTTTGCAAATATGCAAACGCTTTTGTATTATTCACCATATTTCATGGAAAAAAACCGATACAAAAAAAAAATTTTTTTTGTCGACCGAAAAAGTAGTGAAAAATAAATTTTTTTTACTATCTTTTGTAGGCTTAAAAAGTATTTTTGACTACAAAGCCCACGAAGAAAAAAAAAATAAAAAATTTTAAGTTTTAATGACTTATTCACAAATTTTCTTAGAACGCATTTTTATCAATATTATCGGTAAAAGAGTTTACCTTAAAATGGCCATAAAACGAGTAAGTGATTAGGTACGATTTTGTGGATCATGTTTTTGGAATCTCCAAACACTAAATAATTATTGTGCATTTTCAGATTTGGTTGAAAATTTTTACCGATTTTGATCTTGCTTGAAACGAACCAGGTCGGCCAAAGTAAAACCTTTAAATGGCCATAAAACGAGTAAATGAGCAGATATGATTTCGCGGATTATGTATTTGGAATCTCAAGACACTATATAATAATTGTGCTTTATCAGATTTGGTTGACAATTTTATGGATCTTGATCTTGCTTCAAGCGAACCGTGTATAGTGAATACCAAAATTTTTATTTTTACGCGAAAAAGCGGTCCAAAAGTTAACAAGCAAACATTTATTCGCGAATTCTTTCAATAAACATATGGACCAAAACGCAGACTGTTGCGTTACATTCGTACGTACATTTCAACATAAATTGCTCTGAAAAGACATGGAACTGAGTACTTTAGATATATTTGATTCATGCATCTAAAAGTATGATTCTGTAGTACCATTTTCAGTTTATATCAAAATTTTTGTATCCCTTGTTATTTAGGAGCTGTGAACGTGTGAGCATGGACTGTTACGTTACATAGTTTTGGAAGTAGATTTTGAAGTTGCTTCACATTGTTGAAAAAATCTGCTCTTTTGGTGGATTATTTTCAATGTGAAGTTTATAATTTCAAAGCTTTAGAATGAAAGTAATAAATTAAATTTTAATTACACTGAAAATTTTCTTTTTGAGTTCTGTAGGAGTAAAAATGCTCGGACTGTTACGTTACACGAAAGGACTGTTACGTTACCTTTGCGATCTATGTTCGCGTAAAAAGTAAAATAAAACATTAAAAAGGCTTTAATTGTTTAATTTCACAATTTATAGCATTGATTCAGTGGTCTAACGATTAGACGTCCCAAAAATTCGAAGTAATTGACTTTGAAGTTAAAGGAACCAACAACACTGTAACTGCACTGTGTGCAAAAATTATTTCTAGAATTTGGGTAAACAGTGTAATTTGGGGTCACTGAACTCGAATCTGCCATCAGATTTTGGTCAAGACTTCTGCGTTTTCAGATATCGGTAAACTAACTGGTAATTGACACAGCTAATTGCTGTTTACGGCTTTTTTAACTCAAGTCTAAGAGATTTGGTGTCTGAGGAAAAGTTGTTCCTTGTTCAAGTTGAACTTGTTTCATTTGCACTTAATCCCCCTATAGAGAATGTTATTGAAATTTTCTGAAAAAATTTACATACGAGAGATACATTTAAAATTATAAAAAACATATCGCTCGTTTTCTGGGAGACTGTTACAACTCAAAAAACCTAAAGTTGGAGAAAAACGCATTTAAAGTTGAAGATGAAAATAAATGAAAGTCTATATAAACTCTTGTCACAAGCCAAGTTCATTAGATACCTCTACGATCTTTCGTCATAAAACAAATGTATAATTAACTCGAAAAAAAATTTCTTTAGTTATAACGGTCTTCCAGTAAACGAGCGATTCTCACTAGTTTGACACGTATGTTAATTTTTTCAGAAAATTTGACTAAAATGTTCTATAAGGGGACTAAAGAGTGGTACTGGAGGGGTTATAAAAATGTAAGGCTCAGCTTTTCACAAACATCAAAAATCATACATTTAAGGAGAGAAAATCAACATAGCTCTTATAATATTTGATTATCGATTAAAAAAGACTGTTACGTTACAAATTGTTTTCGGCGCTGGACACCCACATAAGTAAATGCACCGCTAATTTTTTATTTTCTTTAGAAAATATACTAAAACTGCTCGAAGAAAATGAGATCTTTCTCTTTTGTTGACGTGCTAGATTTTTCGCCAAAAAACTTTTTGGTATTTTGGACTGTTACGATACATTAAAAAAATGCGGTCGAATTCTTTTTTACACAAAATGTTGGTAACTTTGTTTTCCTTCAAATATTTTATTTAGTTACTTTCATTAGACTTAACACTATCTCAGAAAAGCGGATAGCAAGTAAAAAATAACATATATTGAGTACAATGTACCTTTTTGTTTCGTGTTGTATTTTTGTTCATTTTTATTCATCAAGAGGCAACCAAGAAACAAGTCTAAATTCTCGCAACAAACAACAAATTTCGGATTGACATTTCATTTCTCGATACCTAGGGATATGTATAGCCAGAATATAATGAAGAACCCGCGAAGTTTAAATAAAAAAAATTTTCTCCGTAGTTTACTTTTTTGCGTTTTGGTCCATATGTACATTTCTATTTTCTTACAAATTTATTCTAATTAACTCATTTACACATACAAGTGTGTATTTTTCACAAACAAAACGATTTTTTCAACAAAATATGTCAACCTTGATATAGTGAACAACCTTGATACTGTGGGCAGGCTTTGAAAAAATTAGTTCACTATATCCAGACAGGACTGTATGTGTTTTTATAGTTAAGTAAACTTGCACTGAAGCATTAAGAAAATATAATGAACGGTTTTTCAAATTGAAATTTTCCATTGATGTCTCAAAATTAGGAACGCTTAACATGTTCACTATTCCAAATAACGAACATTGTTTAATTCAACAATAGCTGTTGAACTAAAATAACTTCTTATTACCAGTAAAGTTGATCGCAAGTCTATATAGCATTCCAAAATCTAACTTAACTTTAATACGAGTAAATGTCCCGTGCAGTAACTAGTTCGTCATATTGGACGTCTACTGTATTTTGCACAGTTTTTGTTTTCTTAGAACTTAACATCTTTCATAGGCAAAAGTTCACCGCAAGCCGAACTTGAGTGTAAGTATTTCGGCCACCGCGATTTAAGTGATCGTGCAGAGCACACATAAAACCAAAATATGCAAAAAAAAAAATTACCCAAGTGTCAATGTGTTGCTAAAATTTGGTGGTGGTTTTTACTCTCACAAACTTTTAGCAGTCGCTCTCTGCATGAGTACAAAAATGAGTAAAGACAAGAGCGAAAAGTATTTGCGTAATCGCATTGAAATAGATACAAAAGAGACATGAGTATAAACAACCCATCATTTGTTTGCGTTTTTTTTCGATATTCGGATACGAAAAATACCAAGTATGTATGGAGTATACTATGGTTGCGGTGCACCGCTGCAGTTCCCTGCTGCACATATGTTTTTTTTTTAATTTTAGTATCCACTACTATTTTCGTGAACATCATTATTTTTGAATTTTATTTTGATTAAGCCATTGCGTAAGTATTCTTGGAAATGAATATAATACATACATTACTATTTTTTGATAACTTTACATGAAAATTGTACTCATCATTTAATTTGATAGTAAAATATCCAGAATCCAACGGCACTACTATTTTCTTGAACACAGCTGTGATCAACTACCAAAGCCTTGCCACAGCGAGCAGAATTATGCTGCTTGCTTTCTATTACTACGTTTATGCGACAGCTTAATTCGTATTACCGAATTTTTCTTTTTAAATTGATCTTCTCTTTTATTTGACTTAATCAACTCACTCTTGCATTCGTCTACTTTGTTAGATTAGCATTGACGAATTATCTTTTTTTTGCTTTTGCTCTTTTTTCTCATTTGCATTTTTTTTTATTTCAATAGCAAGTCTTCTTTATTTTATTGATGCTGCATTTGACTGCACATCTTCTTTCTCACTTTTAAAAATGTCTACACTCCTATTTAAAATGTCTAACATTTTTTCATAAATTTTCTAATAAATTTTCGTATTGTTTTAGAATTTTATTTGAAATTATCATACAATCATAGATCCCAGATATGTAATTCAAATTGGCACTGCTCTTTATTTTTCTAACGTCATATACGGTTAATCCTCCTTCACAACATTTTTGACGAAAATTTTTTTTCCATAAACCTCCACAAGTCACCGCAAATCATACTTTCTACAAAAATCAAATCAAATTTTCAAATTTTATCATAAGTCAATCACTTCAATACACCTTTTGAATAAAAAGTGGTTCTTAAGCAAAGACTACCAGTTAAATTAAGGTAAAAAAGATTTATTTTATAAGCACTTGTTAACACGTCTATCACAACCGAACTCTTCCTCATTTGACTCGATCCGCATTGTTGCAGCAATAACATATTCCGTCGGCTCTTGTCCGTCCAATTGTTTGTATGCACAATAAGCAATTGTACAGGCCACATTATTTTTCAAATCGATTAAAGCAGACCCCTAAAATTTCTGGCTTGAACACCGTTTGCGACAGCTGATTGCCATTCGACTACGACTGTTTTCGCTTGATGTCGTAAGTGATCCATTTTTCATCACCAGTTATCATCCGCTTCAAAAATGGATCGATTTTGTTGCGATTCAGTGGCGATTCACAGGTAGAAATTCGTTTCATTAGATTTTTCTATGTTAACTCGTATGACACCCATACATCGAGCTTTTTTTGCATCCGGCCTTATTTAAATGGTTCCAAACGGTTTTTTGTGTAATGTTCAGCTCCTGTGCAATCGAAACAGTGCTTACATGACGGTCGACTTCAACGAATTCCATAATTTTATCGACATTTTTGACAATTGGCCTTCCGGAGCGTTGTTCATCTTTAACCTCAAAATTACAGGAACGGAATTGACGAAACCAAAATTGCGCATGGTTGGCTGTTACAGTATCAGGACCATAAACACTGTTCACATTTTCAGCCGCCGGACTTTCATTTTCGCCTTTATCAAAGAAAAACTGTAAAATGTTGCATATTTTCTCTTTGCAAGGGTACATTTTTGACACACGCGCAAACGAAACTAAATCAATCAAATGCAAAACTGTAAAAGAAGCTTTTTTAGTACTAACTGTAATCTTTACAACGACATCTATTGTAAATCAATGGAACAAAAACTAAGCCAGATACAGAGTACTAAAGCCATGTATTGAAAAAATAATGGATTACTTTTTACTACACCTGATATATGTTGTTTACACACAGTGTCGACTTGTAACTTGTCGAATTTTGAAATATTCAGTGTTTGGCTGTTAAATTACATATGTATAACAGTAGGAATTATTTTTTTTTCATCACTCAACATTAATGTTGGTAATTAACACTATAGCGGTAATAAATCAGCTGTAATTAACTGGATTATCCAAGTTTTTTTTCTCTCTCATTCGTACACTTTTAATAATTTTTTTACCTCAATCGACATCAACCACTCTTTTATTGTGCGGATGGCGCCAAAAAAAATTTTTTTAAGCTCACAAACTTTGATAACGTTGAATAAAATTGGAACAACTTTGTCGTCCGAATCAGACCACATGCTGAACACTAATTCACTTTTTATTTCATCTTGACGCACACCATGGTGTAATAACAAAGGTGGAGTATTTATGACACTTCTCTCATAATTTTCTGGGATTCGGCCATTAATAAATTCACATTGTCATTTATCATCAATTCGATTTTATTGTGTTTCGTTATATTTTTGACATAACGTTGTTTTGATTATTGAGCCAGTTCAGAAACTTCAACATTTTTGAAGCGCTTTAAGCAATTTTTTAGTGAGATATATTTGTGTTAAGTGCTTCAAAATTCTGATTCGAACAAAAACCTACGTTAAATAGTGCAGCGGGTTTCAATACGACAGCGATAAGTCTTTGTTGTTATTAAATAACAATAACAGCGGCGAAATTTCTCAGAAATAAAGAAGTTTGCAACATTTGCAGCACATCGTTCAGAGAATTTTGAAGAACTGTATGCTGTAAGTCATCAAAGCGCTTAACTTTGCTGAACGGGCAAATGAAATGTGTTGAATGTCAAAGTTAAAGCAAATAGGCGATCCACTCTCACGCTTTCAAAATGGCTTCAGTACGAATTGCTCTCCTTAAGTACTCCACCTTTAATATTACACCATGGACGCACACCAAACGAAACAGAAAAAAATATTGTTTTGTTTCATGTCTCATGAATCAAATACGTTTGGTCTGATTCGGTACGCTTTCAGTCTACATAATTGTTTACACAGCATACCATCGGACAACGGAAAAACCGCCAGCGACTAACCGCTGTCAAAATTACAGCATATCTATCTGACTGCTTGAAGTAGAGCAAAATTCTTGTGGACGACGGAAAAACTGCTACCGCTGAAGGTCGACTCAGATTTAATTCTATTTTACTGTTGTAGTCGATGGATCAGTATTGCATTTCTAATCAGCTTCTGTCAATTTATTCATTTAAGTTTGTATTGTCAATTTAAATTCTAAAAAAAGTAATCGTAATATTAATAAGGATATAAATGAATTGAATTACAACGAATTACTAATAGAAAACGTATGTTCTCATAAAAAAAGATTTCACTTTGTCACAATCAAAAAAGTTTCAACACAAAAATTAATTTCTTGTAAACAAAATGACAGCAAAACTTTTCTTCGTCCGTTTATTTGAATGGATTTTACCATTGACGGATAATCCGTCGCCCGTCGGAATTGTGTTTAAGATATAAGATTAATTTTTGAATCTTGTTGTGTCCCAATAAAAATAAAAAGGAAAAAAATGATTCTCTTATAAAAGTTATATGATTTCTTAAGAGCTTAATTTTATAAAAGAAAAAAATTGCATTTTGAAGTCTACGGCACATTGCAGATCAATGAATTTTGAGTACAGTGCTCGTCGAGATCTTTCCAAACATGTTTTGTATTTGGCAATCGGACATTTAACAACAAAGTTATGATAAAAAACCGACCTTTAACCGACTTCATTCGCCCAAAGGAGAATCGATGTTGCCACGCTTGTAACGACAGGCAAGCTTGAATAGAGAATAAACGTTAGAAAATTAGTGATGGGTACTGATGTAACATAAGTTCAAAATAACAAACTATAGTTGAGAGACGTAAGGTCTCCTACTCTAAGGTTTACTTATACGACATAGAACATTCTGATTGTTTAATAAAAAAAGTTCTGAAATATGCAATATGCAAAAATACGCAAACAATGGCCTATTTTAAAATTCCAACAAAAACTTTTTGTTCAAACTTACTTTTTCTCCCAGACTTTTGGGAGTCCTTTGGGCGTCTGCGCCGTGTGTGAATAGTGTCCCTCCTCATAGAGTGCGGTCGATTTATGCCATGAAGTTTATAATATAAGCCACAAGCGTTACAAACCATTTCTCCACTCAAATTTCTTCTCCAAATGGTTGTCGTTAATGTTCCACAATTTGAACAAGAAACATCTTTTTGAGTATTTAAAGTGGAGTTTTTAGGAATCTATAAAAATAAAAAGATACATTTTACATGTTTCTTAAAATTATGATATATATGTATATATGGGACATTCCGGGTCAACCAGGACAGAGGTCTGCATAAAAATGAGCGCTCTGGGAAACCATTTTTAAGGTCTCAAAATGTTCGTATGCTCACGATCTTTCACATGAGAACGGGTGTTTTCGAATTACAATACTGCAGCCGGAAGCCGTAGAAAAATCGAGTGTCCAGCAAAAAATGCTTGTAAAATAAAAAATCGCAACCTATTGAATCATATCTTAGCTCAAATTGTAGCTGATGTACGCCACTAAAAATTTGGTGTAGTCGGTTGACAAAATCCAACATGGCCAAATTTTTGAAAGTCAACCGATTTACAGCAAATTTGATATACGAGAGCCTTTGTGGACCACTGATTACGAATTCGAGGTCACATTTGCCAAACTCAAGTTGGCGGATCCAAGACGGCGGACGTATTTTTTAAAAATCAACTAATTTGTACCAAATTTGGTATACGAGGGCCAGAGTCGTCAATTACGAATCTGAAGTTATATTTCAAAAATTTTCAAATTCAAGATGTCGGTCGTATTGTTCAAAAACCAACCGATTTGCACCAAATTTGGTATACAATTTAATCAATACCCATTATATAATTTTAATGGTAATTGGTAAATTTCAATTATAATTATCAGTACCTGGAGACCGACCATTGATCGGTCAAAAATTTAACTAAAAATTAGTCAAGATATTTTATTTACTGTAAAACCTAGCTTTATTTATAATTTTTAGTTTTATACTTGTTCATTACATTTCGCTGGGAGACACTCTATGTATGGAAATATATAAATTTTTTGCTACAATGCGAAGTACCACTCCTACTAATTAAGTTTTGGCAAATGTTCGAATGAAAAGTACTTTTGTTGTCCAATTTTCGCGACAATTTTTTTTTGTCCCAATAGACTTTTAACTACAGTGGTGTACTGCTACTATTGTAATGTTCATTTTTAATATATAACCACTTTGTGTGTCCTGAACGATTTGCGGAATTTGTTGCTGTATAGATATTTTCCTTGTTCTTTGGATTACGGGGCCTATAGGTGTTATAGTGGAATTCTACAAAAATCGCACGCAAACCACAAAATGACGATTTTCTCTCACCTCGGTGACTCGAAGTGAACCGCCTCGATGAGTAATCACTTATAGAGAGAGTACGAGGAAAATATCCTTAAAGCAATAAAATCCAAAAAATCGCACGCATCGCAAAACATAATTTGGTGCGATTAGAGTTTGCACCAATGTGTCCTATAGGTGTTATGAATTCAACAAAAATCGCACGCAAATCACAAGATCGCGATTTTCACTTACCTCGGTGACTCCAAGTGACCCAAAGTGACTCGGAGTGAACCACCTCGATGAGTAGTCACTTATGGAGTGACTACCTCCTGGCTACTCCAAAAAACAAGGAAAATATCCTCACAGCAATACAATCAAAAATCGCACGCATCGCAAAACATAATTAGGTGCGGTAAGAGTTTGCACCAACGTGTCCTATAGGTGTTATAGACCACTTCTACACAAATCGTACGCAAACCTCACGATCGCGATTTTCACTCACCTCGGCGACTCCAAGTGACCCAAAGTGACTCGGGGTGAACCACCTCGATGAGTAGTCACTTATGGCGTGATTACCTCCGGGATAATCTGAAGAACAAGGAAAATATCCTTGCAGCAATGAAATCCAAAAAATCGCACATACCGCAAAACGTTGTTAGGTGTTATAAGTTTTTGCACCAACGTGGCCTATAGGTGTTATAAAGCAATTCTACAAAAATCGCACGCAAACCACAAGATCGCGATTTTTACTCACCTCGGTGACTCCATGGGACCCAAAATGACTCGAGGTGAACCGCCACGATGAGAAGTCACTTAGGGAGTGACTACCTCCGGGATACTCCAAAGAACAAGCAAAATATCCTTACAGCAACAAATTCCGCAAATTGCTCAGGACGCACTAAGTGGTCAAATATTAAAAATTACCACTACAATATTAACACTACACCACTGTAATTAAAAGTCTATTGGAACAAAAAAAGTTTTATTTTTCGTGCTTTCTCTATCGATTGGAACAAAAAATTACTCCCATAGTACACTAAATAAATATAACATTTAACGTTTTTCGTATGTATCCCGTTGAAATCCATATAATTTTAAAGCTTATAGAAATCGACACCTCTACACCAAATTTAAAGAAAATTACTCCCATAGTACACTAATTATAACATTAAAGGTTTTTAGCATGTATGGGAAGTGCCACGCCCACTAACGAAATCCCGTCGAAATCCATTTAACTTGAAAACTAATAGTAACCGACATCTCTGTACCAAATTTAATTAAGATCACTCATATAGCACACTATATATAACGTTTAACGTTTTTGGCTTATATGGGAGGTGCCACGCCCACTGGTACTATTGCACCCATTTTTGGTCTTGAAATACCTTATAGCAAGTATATCTGCCATGTGAAATTTCAGAACGATTGCGTTGTTAATTCTCTTATTATAGCGTTTATAAATATTGTGAGCAGTGCCACGCCCTGCAACGAGTTTTTCTAGTATAGAGATATGACATGTTATGCTGACTGCCTTCAGTGGTACTATCTTTAAAATGTCTATGAAAATCGTCAGTGCCGTTTTCGAGTAATATTTAATCAAAATTTTAAATTATTGAAAAATCACACGCCCACTTTTTTGATTCCACCCACTTTTGGTAAAATTGAAGATATTTATGATCTGAATCTGTCTATCAAATTTCATTACAATATCTCGAATGGTTTGCGAGATATGACGTTATGAAAATAAAAGTTTAGGGCTGTGCCACGCCCCTGCAAGAGCCTTTGAAAACTTAAAACCAAGACCAAAATTAATTTTGTTCACATATGTACCGAACCCCTAAGTTTCATTAAAATCGCTGCACCCGTTTTGGAAATAAAGTCTGAAAATATATAGAGGTACAGTTGTGTTCATGAAAATAGTAGTGTTGCAGGACATGACCTTTAAATCCCTTTTCTAAAATATTTTGCATTACAAATTGAACTCCTTACTAAAATTTTCGTAGGACTGAATAAAAAGAACAGAAAAGCAAAAAAATCCCGTTAGTTTTGTTTCGTGTTGTCTTGTTTGTGATCCATTTTCATATTTGCACCAAAATTCTGCTGTTCATTAAAATAGTAGTACTTTACGTAATTAGTTGAAAAAAATTAAAAATTCTAGAAAACCGCCATAAGTAAGTGTAATTAAGTAATTCAATAATTTCATAATTTCATTTCCTTTTTTTTTGGTGGGTAGGGGAAGGAATTGCTGAATCGAAAAGATAGAATCGATAATTAGGCTAAGGAATTAGGGTAAGACCTTCAAGTAAACTGAAAATATGGTTGGATGCACTGCCCCTGATATTTAATGCTATTACCTATTGTAAGAAACCTAAAAATCGTGGTGGTAACCGCCAGATTTCGTTTTTGGTGGAGCAGGCTCCAGACAGTATGTTCGTCGTCCACCAAACACAGAATACCACCCCAAATACACTACCAAGACGTATAAACATGGTGGACTAACCATTATAGTGTGGGCTTACTTTTGCTAGACTGGCGTTGGCCCTATCCATTTGATCAAAGGAATTATAGACAAAGCAGTGTACGTTAATTTATTGAAGGATGCAATGCTATCGAATGCCAGTCATCAAATGCATTTAAAATGGACAATTCAATAGGATAACGATCCTAAACACACTAGTAAACTAGTTTAAGAATGTTTGTATCTTAAAAAATCGACGTGATGCCATGGCCGGTCAGTCTCCGGTCCTTAATCGGATGGAAAATTTGTGAGGAGATATCAAACAAATCGTAACAACAGCAAAGCCATTAAATAGAACACAGCTTTGACAAATGTTTAAAGGGACTTGGGCTGAAATCCTGTAAAGCGTTGTAAGGACCTTATTGACTCTATTCCACGTCGATGCAAAGTCGTAATAAACACTAAAGCGTTTATCACGAAACATTAGACCCAAACAAACATGTATAACATGTAACATGTAGCTTAAATTAACTTGTGTCACTTTTTTTTAATTTTAGTAACCACTACTATTTTCGTGAACAGCATTATTTTTGAATTTTATTTTGATTAAGCCATAGCTTTAAAATAAATAAAAGTTTATAACAAAAGAAATTGTAAATATTCTCGGAAATGAATATAGATTACTATTTTTTCAAAACTTTAAATGAAAATTGTACTCATCATTTAATTTGATAGTAAAACAACCAGGACCCAACGGCACCACTATTTTCGCGAACACAGCTGTATGTATATATATTAGACTGTGTCATTTCAAAGTTTTGGAGTTTTTTTTTGCCTATACTTAAGCTTGAGGAATAAAAATAGTTGTCGCAATATTTGAGCTTCCTATCACAGACCTGTAAACGGCGCGGACAGAGTTTATGTCCGATTTCGTTGAAATTTGACGAAAAAAGCGACTTGCTAAAACGTAGAAAAAGTCGGCCTTAGGTGCGAATATATAGGGTTTTAGGTATTTTATTTGTATGGGAGATGCCACCCACTGTTGTCAAACTACATCCACATTTTTCATCTAGCTGACAATGCGGACAAAATACACCCAGAGGGAAGTTTTTTTTTTTTAAATTTGTGGGCATTTTAGCCTATGTTTTAGCATTAAATCCGAAGGGAACACTCCCAAAATTTCAGCTTTCTAGATCATACCTGTGGCTGGCGCATTCAGTTTATTCAAATTTAATTGACGACTTTTTACTAAAACGTAAAAAAAAATTACCATAGGTGCCAAGATATAGCGTTTTAAGTATTTTAGTTGTATGGGAGGTGTCACACCCTGATTTCAAACCACGCCCGCATTTTTAAAAGTGGCTGAAAGTGAACAATTTACATCTCAATACCAAATTTGAAGCTAATAGCTTCCATAGGTTCCGAGATAGAGTTTAAGCGATTTTGTTATATTTGAGCGTTTTAAGTGATTTTGTTATATTAGAGCTACCACGCCCCTTAATTAAATCCCGCTCACGTTTGCAGGGTGTTAAGCGAAGACAGTATAGGTACAAGAACCGAATTTCGAAACTGTAGCTGCCATAAGTACCAAGATATAGCGCTTTAGGTCACGGTGGTCTTTAAAAAAATTTAATTTTTCGAAATACCACCCGCGATTTTTTTCAGGGATAATGTTGGGGGACCCTTCAAGTGTCAAAATCCGCGAACCGCGAAATCGAACGTCCAGCCGTTTTTTTTTTTTGTCTTTTTTATTTTTTTAACGATGTTTTGAGTATGTCTCGGTGTTTATATACACTAAGAGCGGTTAAAAAAAGAAAACTTTTTGATTTTTTTACGATATGTCAGTGGATTACTATAGCCCTATATGTCTTGACAAAACAACCCATAAGGATTTTTATCAATTTTGAAAACTGGATTGCAGCCGCCTGTTTTAAGTTGCCTACCCATTTTCGAAAATATTGATTTAAAAAATGGTGCAAGCTAAAGAGGTTATCAAATTTTACAACAAAGTGGGTATTATTTTCAAACTATTATCAATCGAGGAATTCGAATCAGTGATCAGTTTTTCTTCTTCTTCTTTTTTTCTTCTAAAAAAATTGGAAATTATCCGGACAAAAATTAAAAAATGCCGATTTTCACATTTCAAGTTGCAAAATCTTGATATAATACTTTACCGCCGATCTAGTGGTACATTATTTTTAATGTATCTTTTTTTGCTTAAGAGAAAACCGTAAACCGCATATCAATATCATCTTTCAAAACCAAGATATCTGCATTTTTCTAAATTAATAGACCTGAAATTTTTCGATTCGGCGTTGACATATATACATATTAAGCTGCTTCAAAATTTTTTTTGTTCTAAACAGCTATTATCGATCTAGGAACTTGAATCCGTAATTAGATTTTCTTCTTCCTCTTTTTTTCTTATAAAAAAATTTAAAATTGACCAAAAAAAAACAAAAAATAACGATTTTCTGCTTTCAAGTTGCAAAATCGGCCCATATTATACTACCACCGATCCCATTGTACAATATTTTTAATGTAATTTAATTTGCTTAAGAGAAAACCGTAAGCCGCATATTAATATCTTCCTTCAAAACCAAGATATCTACATTTTTCTAAATTAACAGACCTGGCACAATTCAGCTATTCTATATATTTTTCTAGGATTTTCAAAAATTTCTTGGTTTTGAAATAAGATAATGATATGCGGTTTACGATGTTCTTTTAAGCAAATAAAATTACATTAAAAATATTGTACAATGGGATCGGTGGTAGTATAATATGGGACGATTTTGCAACTTGAAAGCAGAAAATCGTTATTTTTTGTTTTTTTTTGGTCAATTTTAAATTTTTTTATAAGAAAAAAAGAGGAAGAAGAAAATCTAATTACGGATTCAAGTTCCTAGATCGATAATAGCTGTTTAGAACAAAAAAAAATTTTGAAGCAGCTTAGTATGTATATATATGTCAACGCCGAATCGAAAAACTTCAGGTCTATTAATTTAGAAAAATGCAGATATCTTGGTTTTGAAAGATGATATTGATATGCGGTTTACGGTTTTCTCTTAAGCAAATAAAGATACTTTAAAAATAATGTACCACTAGATCGGCGGTAAAGTATTATATCAAGATTTTGCAACTTGAAAGGTGAAAATCGGCATTTTTTAATTTTTGTCCGGACAATTCCCAATTTTTTTATAAGAAAAAAAGAAGAAGAAAAACTGATCACAGATTCGAATTCCTCGATCGATAATAGTTTCAAAATAATACCCACTTTGTTGTAAAATTTGATAACCCCTTTAGCTTGCACCATTTTTTAAATCAATATTTTCGAAAATGGTTAGGCAACTTAAAACAGGCGGCTGCAATCCAGTTTTTAAAATTGATGAAAATCCTTATGGGTTGTTTTGTCAAGACATATAGGGCTATAGTTATCCACTGACACATCGTAAAAAAATCAAAAACTTTTTTTTTAATCGCTCTTAATTTATATAAACACCGAGACATACTCAAAAAATCGTTAAAAAAATAAAAAGGGTCGAAAAAAAAACGGCTGGACGTTCGATTTCGCAGTTCGCGGATTTTGACACTGGAAGGGTCCTCCAACATTATCCCTGAAAAAAATTGCGGGTGGTATTTCGAAAAATTAAAATTTTTTAAAGACCACCGTGAGGTGCTTTATTTGTAAGTGAAGTGCCCCACCCTGTTTTCAAACCACGCCCACATTCTTCGAGTGGCTAAGTACAATTTAAATACTTCCATATATTAAATTTTAAGCTTGTAGTTGCCATAAATACCAAGATATAGCACTTTAAGTGGTTTTGTTGTACGAGAGGTGCCACACCGCGTTTTTGAAACCCGCCCACATTTTACAAAGTGATTCGTAAAGACAGCATACACTGTCGTTCATCAGGATAGAACCAACTGAATTTTATGCAAAAAATCTCCATAAATTGTGAATGCAGAAACAATAAATACTCCAACTTTTCAGAAATATAAAAGCACTTGTAATGCACTACTTAAAGACTAAAAATCCCAATGCAGTATAACTGTACTTTTCTTTAATTGTTTCTAATCATGTATGAAATTCTTCTTTTTTTTCAGAAGAATAGAACCACTTTTTAATTGCTCTGTAAATAAAAAAAAATAAATAGTTTGTATTAAAAAATTGATTTTATTGTAAGTGTTTTATCTGAATATCACAGGTCGGCAAAAATAAAAAAAAGTCCAAAACCAGAGACCAGACCTATCATATCCGAAGGACTTTGATACACTGAATCCGAATCCGAGCTCAGAACGTCAGGTTTTCGAGATATTCTAACCTAAAAGTGCAAAAAACACGGTTTTTGGCTATATTTGAGGTTATTTTACATCACAAATAAAATTGTTTTTCCAAAACTAGTTACGGCATATGAAAGTATTACTCTTACCCTTTAAAACCCATTTTAAACTTTGTCGATATCTCTTTTAATCACCGAAATATCATAAATTTAAATTTTCTATGCATCCTGCCATACTAGAATTAATGTAGAACTGTATGTAGGCCTATGTAATAAATTTCAAGTTACGATATTTCGGAACAAAAAAAAAAAATTAGGGTTTTAATAGGTTTTGACAACTATTTCAATGGATCAATCAATCAGTTTTTACTATAATTAAATTCAGTGGTATACATTTTTTGCGTTTTTCTCCTTACGCAAAATATGGACTTGGCGGGTTTTGAATCTTAGCTCTTCATTTATTGAAATTTTGGATAATATTTTCTGAAGTACAATACACCCATTCCATCATCAGCACCAGTTGAAATATTGCTTTCTTTTGCCGGTATGGTTAACACTCCACAAATGCGAAACCTTTCTGACGAAAATTTTGAAAAACAAATACCATTAGGCAATCCACAAGGTGTGCCATACGTGTCATAATGCCATGTCTTAATATATTATGACCGTCTTAAATATTTTGTTGTTGTCTTCCACATAAAAATGAAATAAGACAAAAAAACTCTGCGCCCAATTTTTTTTGAAAGTTGTATTTGTTTTTCTATTTTAATGAGAGAATCATATAGAAAAAGAGAGTGACAAAGAGAGTGAAATATAATTAATTCTTACTTTATTCGATTGACAGCTTAATAGTATTTGTATTTGTATAGGCTTTATTATGTAACTTCACATTCTTAAATATTATGAGAATAAATTTTTTATACATACATATTTGTTAAAAATTTGACAATGTTTCATAAACCTACATTCTGTAGCTCAAGGAACTAGTGGCGAATGCAGGGTACATAGGCATATAAGCTTTATGAATTGTTTACGTGTAAACTTTAAAGCTCGTAAACTCCCATAAACGGCAACACTGTTCGACTGTAACTCGTCAGTTTTCACTTGTCATATTTCACATTCACAATGATTGAAACTCTTATACTACTTATAAATTAACTTAAACCTATTTTTGAATAAAACTTAAATATTTTGTGAGTGGAACTTAAAAATTTTTTTCTATTAATTTAAAATCTAAATGCAGAGTATAAGCTCAAGTGCGATTTCCCAACGTCAAGCACCCCATCATTGTCATCAGCAGATCCACCATTAAAACCTTATCGTCATCGTCACCACCACAGTCGTCACCACCACAGTCGTCACAGCATCATCACCAAGCGCAGCACCGCCGCAATCACTACAACAACAACCAGCGAAATCTTCAACATGAACGGCATCACCAGCAGCACCGCCGCAGCCATCACTACAACAACAAACATTGTTATCATCATAAGCTCTTCCATAGATTTTCTCATTGGAGGAGATAAATACCCCTTAATTCTACTCGGTGGAGTTCAAAATAATGTCTTTGGAACCCTTGTAGCCCAAGAAACAATTTTTGGGTGGATCCTCACAGGACCCGTACCGTCTCAGCAAAAAATGCCTGCTTAAACAACAGTTGTCTCACATTTCACAGAAATATCTTTGAATGAGCAACTTAAAAAATTTTGGGAAATTGAAGAACTCCCACAAAAATCCGCAGTCTCCAAAGCAGACAAAATTTGTGAAGAAATTACGCTAAAATTACTAAAAGGAAATCTAATGGCAGATATACCTTTCAAATTAGAAATTCAAAATTCTCTGGCTCTCGGCCAACCAAAATTCATTGCTCGAAGTCAATTTCTTCGTAATGAAAAGCTACTTTTCAAAAAGCCTGATATTAAGACTCAATATGACGTCATATAAGAATATCTGGAACTTCAACATATGATCAAAATTGACACTCAAAACTTTCGACAAAATTCTTCATACTATTTTCCTCATCATGCAGTTCTTAAATCAGAGAGCACGAGCCATAAGATGAGAATTGTGTTTAATGCTTACTGTCCAACATTAAACTCAAAGAGTTAAAACGATGTTTTATTTACTGGTCCATTGCTACAAAGTGATTTGATGTCACTTATTCTGAAATGGAGATTTTTCATATTTGTCTTCAACGCAGACATTCAAAAAATGTACCAACAAATTTTGGTAAATCCATCTCAAACAGCGTTTCAAAGAAAACAAATTTATCGAGTTTGGCGTGAGCTGCGCTCCATATCTCGCGATTCGAGTGCTTTTAAAACTAGCTGATGATAAAGAACATCTTTTCCCTTTGGGCTCCAAAATTTTACGTTAATTCATACATGTCGATGACGCGTTAGCAGGCACGATATTATTAGCCCTATTACCGTTCGCGAGTCGCCTGAAATTGGCGACTCGCCTTACTTGGCGGAAATTCAACGGAATTATGTTCAGAGTATCCCTTGTGAACCACCCCCTGTGAAAAATGGGGCTGGACATAATTTGCCAATTTTTTTTTCGAGTATGCCAAACCCCCTAAATGGGCAATTCACATATTTCGGACCGTTTATCGGTATAATATTGGTCACCCCCCATTCTCGACGATGCTGAACACGATGGTGGTATTCAAATTTTTTTTCGAGTATGCCACACTCCCTAAATGGCCAAAAATCACCCTATGCAGGGTGAACAATTTTTTTTTGGTGTAAACGAGAAAACCCACGTCACCTCCTGTATTCGAGGATACTGAGCACGATGGTGGTGTTACATCTTCACACCGACTTGTCCGCACCCCCCCCCCCCCCCCCCCAACGGCCAACAACCACCACAAAGGACCCAAATTACCTTTCTGTCGCGTGGTTTTATCAAGTTAAGTGCGGGATAATAGATCATATATAATATGTTTACAAACATTGAACACGTACCGTATGACGATTACAGGTATCTTGATTGACTAGTTTCGCAAAAAAATTGAGCGCATACTTCGTGGCTAGGTTTTAGGTGGGAAAATCAGGTATATGGAATGAGTGGCACCATTTCATGTTTTTTTTTTGTCACATTAGACCAAAAAAATTTGAACACCACCATCGTCGAAATTGGGGGGTGACCAATATTATACCGATAAACGGTGCGAAATATGTGAATTGCCAATTTAGGGGGCGTGGCATAATGGAAAACAATTTTAAACACCATCATTGAGTTCAGTATCCTCGAAAATGGGGGGTGACAAATATACCGACAGACGGTGCGGAATATGCAATTTCCCCATATTTGGGGCGGTTTTTTGCATTTTTTGGAGGTGTGGCCAGCTCCAAAAAAAATTTAAACATCACTATCGTGCTCAGCATCCTCGAAAACGGGAGGTGACAAGTATTATACCGATGGAAGGCGCGCAATATGCAATTTTTCCCTTTTGGGGGCGGTTTTTGGCCATTTTGGGAAGTGTGGCATGCTCAAAAAGAATAATGTACATGTGATTAGTAAAAATACAGTGCAAAATTTTTTTACGCAAACGTATATGATATCTACGCGTTGAACGCTCTATATGGTTATCGTACGATAAACTCTACATTATCGCCGAGAACGAGGTATCGGCCAGACCTCTTTCGTTCTCGGCCTCTGTCATACGATAAATTATTTTTTTAATATCGTCTCGTTATCGTGCTCGGCCCCGATAACGATATTTATCGGTTCTCGATGAAGCATTACTGCTGGTAGAATTCATTCACCATATTTCTCTCCATGGTAAAAATCAGCTAGTTCTTCGAATAGTCCGCCGTGAGTTCTGGATACTTAAGTTTAGAAATCTAATAAAAACTTGTATTCATTATCGCAAAATTTATGTAATTAGCAAAAAACGGTATCAAAGTTATGACATCTTTGTCTCCTGAGCGTGTGACTTTTTCACGCCCCTTTAAAAAGACGGGCGTTGACTTTGCTGGACTCTTCGAAATAAAAAGCTTCGCGGGCAGATACTGCAAATCACTAAATGTTATGTATGTCTCTTCGAATGTTTTGCAACGAAAGCTATACACCTCGAGCCTGTTAGTGACTTCTCCTCGTGGGTCTTTTTAGCAGCCTTGTCCAGATTTGTCTCCTGAAGAGGTTGCCCCGACAACATTTACTCGGACAATGGTACGAATTTCGTTGCAGCATCTGGAATACTAAAAAAGGATTCTAAGCACTTCATTCGAACAGCAAAAGATGACTCAGTGACGAAATATTGTTACCACAATCTCTCATGGCATTTTATTCCAGCCTCAGTGCCTTACATGGGTGACTTATGGGAAGCAGGCGTGAATTCTTTCAAACGACATTTTCAAAAAATCACCGGACAGCTGAATACAATACACATTTGAGGAGTTTGTAACATTACTCTCTCGAATAGAAGCGTGTCTCAACTATAGGCCCCTTAACGCTGCGTCTGAAAACGTTTCTGATCTCGCAGTTCTTACGCTAGCTCATTTCCTTATAAGAGCTCGCTTATTGTCTCCAGCAGAGCCAGAAAATATATCTTGCATTAGTATTATGAACCGCTGCAAAAAGTTGAGCTATGGCTCAAGAATTCTGTCGCCGATGGAAGGACGAATACCTAAAAGAGTTGCTAAAGCGTACCAAGTGGAAAGTCCCAGAAATGGATATCTAAATTTGAGATCTCGTAGTCGTGCGTCAAGAACCTCTGTGTCCCACAGAGTGGAGATTGGGACGGATTACTAAAATATACTTCGGTATCGATGGACGAGTTTGTGTAGCAGATCTCAAAACTCAATTTGGAGAAATCCCTCGCCCTATACATAAGCGTGTGCTGATCCCTCAATAAAAAAACGTTAATTCCTAATTTTTCCTATGCTTATAATCTTTAAATCTATCTATCTATCTTTAAAACTTTTATTCTCATTCTCTTGAAGTAAAAAAAAAAAAATGAATCTCGTCATAATCTCATTACAACTCTCATTCATTATACAATCATCTCATAATCATTTTCTTTTCCGTAGCAACATGTCAGGATTCGACCATACGTTGTTGCACCAAAGCTCACAGTTAATGGTTATAGTGAGGGCACGAGAGCCAGAAGATAGGGCGTGGTCCTACAGGTGATCGCAGACAGAGGCAAGAAAGATTAAATATTGCGGATTTTAATAAATCCTAATCAGGAAAAATCCTGTATTCTGAAGGAAGTGGCAGAACGTCTGCAAACGCCAATGATCTATATTGTCACACAGCGCCAACCAACATGTCACATTAGTTTGCTGCGAGCGTTTACCAATCCACAAGGGAAATCTCTTGTGCCCTGCGGGTTGTCCACGCAAACCTCAGGAAATATCCATCCCATACAGTTGACCTGTCGGCAGTCGAAAGCAGTCATCCAGATTTAATAAAGGCAGATTGCCACTTTTATAAGCCTTTAAAGGTAGATGTAATTTTGGGAGCGGATCTCTATCCACGGGTCGTGGATAGAGATGCCGCCCGCATTTGAATTTGAACATAAAATACGCAATAGCGTTTGCAAAATTGCAAACACACGAAATATGCGCACTTCCTTTGTATTTTTTTTTTTGAAAACTTATTTGTTTGGAGTGCTTGGGATTTTCTCGCAGGTCGTTCGATATAAAATCTCTTTTTATTGATATGAGTCTTCAATATTCAAGGCTCATTACCAAATATACAAATTTTAATTTTTCGTTTTGGGAAGGCAAAATTATCATCGATTGTTTATTTAAAACTTATAAACAAATGGGAAAATAAAATTATTAAATTTTTTTTTATCATGAATAGAAAGGCCAATCAATTGTTAATATGTGTACCAAATTTTATAATTTTATGTTAACAACTTTAAGAGGAATTGAGTTTTCAAATAAACTAGTCGGTGAAGGGGGAGATGGGGTTTCCCCCTGAAATTTGGGGTGTCAAATTGGTCATTTTGTTTAAAAACATCTAAACTATAGATTAACAATGGTTTCAGATGTATGCCCTCAGTTTTAAATTTCCGATATCTGAGCAGTTCTTTCATGATGTAGAACGTGATGATATCACATGAAATTTTTTTTTTAATAACCCTAATGTACAGTAGGCTGGTTCAAAATCGTATGGAAAAATTAAATGCCGTCAAATTTCTGGTTCTTAGGCCTGAAAACATACATTGAGCCTATAAAGCCCTTGTGTCAAAATTTCACCCGAATCGGACCATGGGAAGGCGTGTCAGTGGGCCGATTTGTATGATTTTTGTGCATTTTCGAGATGATTTTTTAGTACTATTTCTTTTAATTAAAAAAAAATATCAACTTCGAGTTATATTCGTGGTTATCGTTATTTACGGACTCAGTATGATGTGAAATATGTGTGAAAATTGTAATTCAGAAAATCGCCACAAATTTGAGTATTGATTCATTGATACGAATGTGAAAAATGCAAAAAAAACTGACATACTTCCACTTTGCCCGTTTCAAACCATTATATTTTTCGGCCATGGCAGTATACGCAATCGATTGGGAATCTTTTTTTACACAGAAAACGATGTGTCAAAGAATTTCAGAATTTTTTTTTTGCTTCAATCCATAGGGAAAAAAAGCAAAAAAAAATTTCCAAGAATGGTTCAAAAACGGTCCTTTCAAGGGTCCAGAGGTACTCCAAGTTATGTTCAAAATCCATTTTCGACCTTTCCGTATCGATTGGAGCACAACAAAAATATCCGAAAATGGGTCAAAAGCGGTCCTTTTCAGAGTCTGGAGGTACTCCAAGTGATGTTCAAAATCTATTTTCGACCTTTCCCCATCGATTGGAGAAACAAAAAAATTTTCCGAAAATGGATCAAAAGCGGTCCTTTCCAGGGTCCGGAGGCCTTTGAAAAAGTGTTCCGTTTGCGAACCGACGATTTTTTTGATATTTTTGTAACGAGGTCAATGGTTGCCCTAGCAACCCATACATTAAAATTTTTTATATAGGAATATACTAAGGGAACATTTGACCACCGATTACACCAAAAATTTTCCGCTGAGATGGATTTGCAAGCTTGATAATGGCCCAAAACATTGATCTCCACTTGTCAAATTTTGGCTGGGCATACAATTCACTAAGGA